>CM044438.1:89971565-90035618 GCA_024363595.1 Xenopus borealis
GCTGATGTCATCCCAATATTTAAAAAGGGATTATGATCTCAGCCTGGTAATTATAGGCCACTAAATTTGACATCTGTGGTGGGCAAATTATTTGAAGGCTTGTTAATGGATTACATTCAGCATGGCTTTAAGAAGGATAGGTCATGCCAGACAAATTTGATTGCTTTTTATGATGAGGTAAGTAAGATGCTAGACAGTGGGGGGGCAGTAGATATGATCTATTTGGATTTTGCCAAAGAGTTGGATACCGTGCCCCACAAATGACTGCTTTCTAAACTAAGGTCTGTGGGGCTTAATTAAGTCATTTGTACATGGATAGGGAACTGGCTACAGGATCAAGTACAGAGGGTGGTTGTTAATGGTACATTCTCTACTTGGAGTAAGGTTCTTAGTGGGGTCCCTCAGGGCTCGGTATTGGGTCCACTTTTATTTAACTTGTTCATTTATGACTTAGGGGAGGGTGTTGTAAGTAATGTACAGTATCAGTGTTTGAAGATGACACAAAACTATCCAGCCCAATAAACTCCATCCAGGATGTGGCATCCTTGCAAAAGGATCTTGACAAACTGGCAATCTGGGCAGCTAAGTGGCAAATGAGATTCAATATTGATAAATGTAAAGTCATGCACCTGGGATGTAAAAACATTCAAGCCACTCATACCCTTAATGGGACTGCACTAGGCAAATCCATTATGGAAAAGGACCTTGGAGTCCTTGTAGATGATAAACTTGGCTGTAGCAAGCAATGCCAGTTAGTAGCATCAAGGGCCAATAAGGTCTTGCGCTGTATTAAAAGGGGCTTAGAGTCACGGGAGGAGGAGGTAATTCTTCCACTTTATAGAGCATGAATAAGGCCACATCTAGAATATGCCGAACAGTTTTGGTCTCCCTCACTCAATCGGGACATTATTGTATTAGAGAGGGTACAGAGAAGGGCAACTAAGCTGGTAAAAGGTATGGAAAATCTTAGCTATGAGGAAAGACTGGCCAAATTGGGGATGTTCACGCTGGAGAAGAGGCGCTTAATGGGTGATATGATAACTATGTATAAATATATAAGGGGGTCATATAATAATCTCTCTAATGCTTTATTCACCAGTAGGTCTTTCCAGCTGACATGAGGTCACCCATTCCGTTTAGAAGAAAAGAGGTTCCACCTAAATATTCGGAAGGTGTTTTTTACAGTGAGAGCTGTTAAGATGTGGAATTCTCTCCCTGAAACTGTTGCACAGGCTAATACATTAGATAGCTTTAAAAAGGGGTTGGATGGCTTTTTAGCAAGTGAGGGAATACAGGGTTATAGCTGTATAACTCATTATACAAGTTGATCCAGGGACTAGTCCGATTGCCTCTTTGGAGCCAGGAAGGAATTTTTACCCCCTCTGAGGCAAATTGGAGAGGCTTCGGATGGTTTTTTTTGCCTTCCTCTGGATCAACTAGCAGTTAAAAGTTAAAAAGGTTGAACTTGATGGACGTGAGTCTTTTTTCAGCCTAACTTACTATGTTACTATATAAAGTTATTGATAGACTGAAACAAACATTAATGGGGAATGTAATATTGGTCGCTAATGCAAAAATCATTCACAATTTGTTTGCAATGTGATTAAATATTCACAAAGTAAACAATGTTGCTATTGCGAACACATGCCCCCACCCAACAAAATCATGCAACAATTAAAATCTTGTGATTTTTTTTAAAGTCTGCTCTCAAATCGTGCAACTTTTTTTAGTTGACACCCAGTAAACTTGAATTTATTGGATTATTGAATGGAAACCAGTGCAAACAGACCAAAACTATTGAGAATCCTGAAGGTAAAACAGATGTTCCAATTGGGAAAAGGACCAACTACCATTGACTTCTACATGATTTCGATAATGGTTGCAGACGGGCAAATAATAATTCTTGAAAAATTTGGGGTTTTTTTTCTTTTCCCTTTTACAACCCCAGAAAAATGTGAGGTTTAATAAAGGTATCCCTTAAATTATGAAATTTTTTTGAGTTTTAAAGAAATACAGAAAACCACAAAATTTTAGAGAATCGTGAAAAAGGAGAAATTAAAATCCTAGAGTGGTGTTTATACAAATGCCCTGTAGGTGTCACTGTGCACAAGAGTTCTACTGTGCATACATTGTACTTTCCATACTGCTTAAAGTGTTCAAGTTGAAGTTACTGTTGTAGTGTACTGGCTGCATGAACCTGCTAATAAAGCACTTGTATACTCAGTTACCACAACATAACAAATTGGCGATGAGATGCCCCATCTACCCCTGCAGTAGCCTGCAGCTTTTCTCAGAAACTCTGGTGAGCCTACCATACCTTTTACTGCTGCTGACCAAGGGGAGGTTTCTGCTGCTAGAAAGTGTGCTTTACTTATTCACTGCCTGGGAGCAGAGGGACAGGATAAATTCTATACATTACCAAGCAAAGAGACCAAATAGTGGAAAAAACAAATTCACCATACATTAGAGAGAGACCGCTGTTAGAACAGAATTTAACCCTTGAAAATGCTATTACAGTTGCTAGCCAAATTGAAGCAGCAGTGGCATAGGCTAAAACTCTCAGCCATGGAACTCCTGGGAATTTACAGACTGTGAATTCAGCACTGTGGTCTAATAATGCACAGTCACAGGCGAAATACAGTGCTAAGGAAAGGGATTCACCTACACTGCAAAACAGTGCAGCAAATAGAAATAAAAAATACTGCTATCCGCTAAAGATGATCATGAAGTCAAGACAACACATCACAGTATTAAGTGTGGATAAAGCTGATACATTTATTCCAGACAAGTTTATATGCACTGTCAGTGTCAGTACTGCTTCTGCTGAAAAGGGGCACTCCATTAACCTGATGCTTTATACAGGTTCAGCTGTTTCTATACTACCAAAGGATATTTTTCTTGAAATATTTTGCAAAAGATCCGCTTGTTGCAACTGCCCTGAAACTGGTCAGTTACTTAAAGGATCCAATCCCTGTGCTTGGTTGCCTGCCAGTGACTGTACAGTTTGAATCAAATACTGCAAAATGTGACTTTTACATTGTGAATAAAGGTACTGCTATACTTGGAAGGGATCTCTTTGCTGCATTGAAACTACAATTTATTGATGGTCTCATTACTACAACACCAGTGCCTGCCACACGGCCAGTGTATACAATTTCACCACAAAGCAACACGTCACTGGGTTGTGCAAAGTATGTTGTACACAAAGTTAAGTTGAAACCAGATGTAAAACCAGTATGACAGAAATTGAGGTGATTTCTCTACTCTATAAGGAACTAAAGAAACTGGTAGAGCAAGATGTGATTGAAAAATCTGAATCCTCTGAATAGTTTTCACAAATTGTAACAAAGAAGAAAACTGGAGGTATTCAATTGTGTGTTGATCTCTGTGAACCTAATAAAGCAGTTGTTATGGATAAGTATCCCTTGCCACACATAGAGGAAATATTTTCTAAACACCGAGGAGCATAATTCTTTTCTACTCTGGATCTTCAAAGTGCTTATCATAAAGTATTACTGTGTGAGGAAAGCAGAGACCTCACTGCATTTATCACCCATGATGGTTTGTTTCGGTTCAAGCGTGTACCTTATGGACTGGCTTCAGCGCTGAGTTGTTTTCAAAGACCAATGTCTTCTATACTCCATGACATACGTGGTGTACAATGCTACTTGGATGATATAATTGTCTATGCTCCAACTATGGATCTCCCTGACAAGTACCTGGAAAAGGTTCTGAAATGCATTGATTCTGCAGGACTCAAACTGAACCTTTCCAAATTCCTCTTTAGACAAAGTCAGCTGTCATTTCTGGGCCATATCATTTCACAAGATGGATTACAGCCTGACCATGTCAACGTGGTTACACAAGCACCTACTCCATCTGATTTCCAGACCTTACCAGCTTTCTTAGGTCTTACTTCTTGGTATTCTAAGTTTATTCCCAACTGTGCTTCAGTTGTGGAGACACTCAGAACACTACTACGTGGACCTTTAAGTCTGGTGTGGTCAGAATCTGCTCAACATAGCTTTGAAATAGTGAAAGAGCTAATTGTGAAAAGGCTAGCGCTAGCTTTATTTGATCCTGTTACTACAGATGTGGCATTGATGAGAAAACTGTTGCATTTGCAACACTTCCAGAGAGTGTAAGTATTCAACTGTTGAAATAGAAGCTCTAGCGTGTGTTTTGGACAACAGAAAAATGGAGAATTTACCTATGGGGTAGAGAATTTACCTTATGCACTGATGATAGCCCCTAAACTACACTACTTGTACCACAAAAGGACTAGGAAGAGCTGGGATGCGTATAGCTACGATGTTCAGCAAGGCTACTGAATTTCAACTACAAAATGCAATACAAACCAGGTTTGAAAAATGTCACCGCTGATTGCTTGTCACATTTACCTTTACCTACAGCTTCTGATACGCTGGATGAAGACATAGAAGTTGTAGCATTGACTGATTTATTATCATCTACAGTTACAGCTGCTGATTTTAAGCAAGCTTGCCTTAAATGTCCAATTCAAGTAAAACTACGGGGCATCTTACAAAGCAAATGGCCAAATGCTGAGAAGAAAATAAGTCCTGATCTTCAACCTTACTACAGGATTTGACACAAACTATCCTCAGTAGATGGCTATGTTGTCCGTGGAGCTCACTGTTTATTGGTACCAGAGACCTTGCAAGCTCATACAACTTGCACATGAGAGTCATCAAGAAATTGTACGTACAAAACAAAGACTACAATAACTATACTGGTGGCCAGCAATGGATGCTGAGGTCGTAACTGCCATTCATTCTTGTGTTATTTGTCAGAATCATGACAAAACAGCTATCACACATACACCACCTCTTCAGCCAGTATCATTTCCTGATTCAGCATGGGAAAAACTTACTATTGATATTGTCAGTCCTTTTGCAGTTGCTCCTATAGACTGTAGATTTCCTTTAACCTTGATAGACTATTAAAGTAAATGGCCTGAAATTGCATTTGTTTCTCATGTAACATCAGCTATAGTAATAGCATTTCTGTCTACAGTCTTCAGAAGAGAAGGTAACCCAAAGGAGTTAATATCAGACAACGGACTACAGTTGTCTCATCGGAGTTTGAAATCTTTCTGAGAGAGGAATATTGTGCATAGAAAATCTTCAGTGTATTACAGTACCCACAAGCAAATGAGAAATTGAGCGATTCAACCGAAGTCTGAAAGAAGCTCTACAGACAACAAATCTTACTGGGAAATCTTGGAAAATATTTACAACAGAGTTCTTACATAACTTCAGAGCAACATGCCATGCAACGATTGAAATATCTCCAGCTGAATTATTAAATGGCAGACAGATGCGCACTAAGTTACATGTTGCAGACATCAAACTTCCACAAAATACTGTGCCTACAAAATCATCTACTGCTGACATTGTGAAACGTCACCAAGCCAAATGCAAGGCTTAAACTGATAGAAATTGTGGTGCAAGAGAAGTACACTTTCAGCCTGGATCTTTAGTCAGAATTAAGAAACCAGGAATACTGAAACAAGGACAATCTAAATTTACTACACCACTTGAAGTGAGATGCCAGCGAGGACTTCTGGTGGACGCATATGGAATGCAAGTCATCTTGCTCCTGTTAGATATGACTTTGGAGAAGCTCCATTTGATGAATGACATTTACCTACTCCTGATGCCAACTGCAATAGGCCTGAAGAAAATGAACCTATAAGTCATACTGAGAATATCAGATAATGTGAATAATGTATATTATTGCTTTAAGATGCATTGTTGTTGTTTATTGCATTTGCCCAAATGCTTTCCTACTATAGGCAGAATTTGTGGTGTTTATACAAATGGAGTGCAGGTGTCACTGTGCACAGGACTTGTACTGTGCATACACAGGTCTTTCTGTACAGCTTGAAAGTGAAATTAAAAAGATACTGTTGTTGTGTAAGGCCTGTATGAGCCTGTTAATAAAGCACTGTTATACTCTCCTCATCCTCGGCTACCAAACATAACATTTATGTATGTAAATGCTTTCCTACTATATGGGGAATATGTGGTGTTTATACAAATGGCATGTATGTGCCACTGTGCTCAAGAGTTATATTGTGCATACATAGTATTTTCTATACAGCTTAAAGTGTTAGAGTTGAAATTACTGTTGAAGTGTAATGGCTGCATGAACCTGCTAATAAAGCACTTTTATACTCAGCTACCAAAATATATCCCCCATAGATTACATACAAAAATACAATCAATAACCGATAGTAATGAGAACTCTGTTCAATAGAGCTTATAATTCAAAATAAATATAATTTAGCATTATGACATCCCCGCTAATATATAATAATACAAAGAAAGAAATGCATGCCTACAGTAATAAGTGAACAGAATTAAATTATAATTAACTAAACTGAAAGGTAAAGCATTATTTCTCAATACCTAACTCTAAATTTATATCTACTATCTAGTGTTGAAGATGGATTGAATGTATTTGGTTATACACCATTAGTTTTATTCAACAATTCTCCACTAAATGTCTGCACACAGGTCTAATAACACTTGCAAAACGTACTGAGAAGAGCATTAAACATCTCATAGTGCTAGTCTCTACCAATCGTAATACAGTTATCTTAATACAGTTACACAGCCATTAGGTACTGATCTCTCATGCAAGTTTATGGACCGTTATATATTTAATTATGTTTATTATTTGACCCCCTTTATTTTGTAGAGAGAGTAGTAACTGAATGACTGCTAATTAATGGCAGGTCAGTTGTAGCTAATGAAGGATTCATTTTATGTGTTGTTAAAAAACATTAAGTACTTTAACAGTTGTTAACAGTTCAAATAAATTAGATGCTAATGTAGAAAAGGGAAGTCATGCTTTAAGCAACGTGGACATTGGTTGCCTGGTCGCTCTGTAATTTTTTATTTGTATGGTCAGCTTCAAAAATAACATCGATCCAAAGTGTCCAAGCATCTGATACTTTATGAATATTTTTAGTTTCAGGCCTCAATAACATGACTCATCTAGAAAGTGGACATGTGGGTGTAGGTATTAATTTGCATACTAAGTAGGGTGTAGCCTACTAAAATGTATACATGATATATACAAAGGTGCAAGTTGTGTGGTTACTGTATATTGATAAGTTTGAATTGAGTAATGAAGGGATGTAACCTATATTTTACCCATGGGAGTTAATTTTCCTTCCCCTAGATGACTGGTATTGACTTTTTTTCCTGATGTTGAAGTCATAATTTTGCACCTTCCATTCAGAGCTTGGATAAAGCATCCCCACAGGGTTAGGAGGACAGAAGAACAAGCTCTGGAGTATGAGAGATCTCTTGTAGTGATGGGCGAATTCGCGGCGAATTCCCACGATTCGCGAATCGCCAGCAAAATTTTGCTTAGCGAAAATTCGCTCAAAAAACGAGTCGCGCGTTGTTTTTGACGTGACGCGACGAAAGCGACGTGCGCCGAAAACGATGCGATGCGAGTCAGAAACGACGCGATGCGCGTCGGAAACTACGCGACGTGCCAAAGTTGACGCGACGCGCGTCAAAAGTGTCCCGCGACTCGTTTCGTGAATTTTTCGCCAAAGCGAATCTCGGGAGATTCGCCCATCACTAGTCTCTTGCATGCACATGGGTTTATTTATATGACTGGCATTGACAGACCTGGTAGCAAAGGAATTGTGGGGAGGTAGTGTAGAATCCTTGCACTTCTGCAGTGGTTCCTTGTAATGGGGCAAGCACAAAGCCTGTATATGTGTGCTGTAAGCCATTGTCAAGCAACCAGCTGCACATGGATCTTATGGCTGCAGGAAGTTACACAGCAGCCTGGGAGTGGCAATCAGGAAGAGGAAGCAAGAGAACCTGGCAGAGAAAATCTTGGCAGAGAGAACCACAAGGAAGAGAACAGCCTATGGGCCAGAGAGCTGGCTGGTCACACCAATAGCAGACATTTTGATCAGGCTGGAATTGGGAAGCCAGATACAGTGCCTGGAGAGACAGAGCATGTGAGAGGAGTCCAGATTAGAGATTTCAGCATATGCAAGGGATTTCCCTCTGAGTTTCCAAAGGGGCTGGTAGTCGCACTGCATGGCTGCAAGTGCTGCACTCACCTGAAGAGTGACTGTAAAGCATCCAAAGAGTCTTTTTGGAGGGAGTATTGCTATTTAAAGGGACATTATCCTAAAGGAGTGATTGAAGATTACAGAGACTGTATTTGTTTGAGAATTTGCATTATGTTAATAAGTCAGACAGTGTGTGCCTGCCAAGTTTGTTAGTGAGGCTCCTATTGCCACCTTGCTAGGAGCGCTAGTACAATATTAGTTGGCCATTTACTTTTAGATAAAAAGTATTTTAATTTGCCAGATAATGGGGGTCATTTATAAAGTTCGCGCAGCGCATAATTTTTCCTGAACACTACAATATTGTACTACTGTGCCCGTCTTTCCGGTTTTTGCGAATTCGCATTGTGAATGAATTTTCGCAAACGACTCGCAAACAAGATGGGTCTTTGCGTGAGTGCAAGCACTTTGCGAATTTGTTTTGCGCGAAAATATTGTTAACAGTAACTTAAATTCGCAGTTTGCGAAACAGTTTTGCGAATATTTTCTCCGCCACCAAAGTTGTGGCGCAGAGTGTTCACAATTTGTGATCTTTGCCATATTTAAAAAGCTCCTATAGATATTCGCAATGTGAAAAACAAATTCGCAAATCTGTTTGCACACTCTTATTCAGCTTTATAAATATAACCAGGTGCAGGGCAAATATATTCACTCTGCGAACCAATCTGCCCTGCGCAAAGTTTATAAATGACCCCCAATGTGTTTGGATTATTACTGGTTTCCTAGAGGGGCCACCCATAGATGCATTCCTGGATACTAGGTGGAGGTACCAGGTACCCAGCCTCTCCCAATACCCCTGCGGAGTGACTCAGGTTTGTCCCTTTCCAACAAGTAAGCGCCACAGTGTTAAAATAAACACCAACAGAGTCCATGCTGTCTTCTAATAAGAATTCCTTCTATTGGACATACTGAAATCAGACAGTATCAAAGGTTATTCTCCCCACACACACATTAGGCAGTTGCCTACTTCACCCACCCAAAGACTTCTCTTTTGCTCATTTTTAGTGATAGGTGAATCTGTGGCGTTTCACTTCGCCGAAAAATGCGCGAATTTTCAGCAAAATTCGCAAAACGAGTCTGTTGTTTTGTCACACGCCCAAGTTGACGCGCACTTATTTTGACACGTGTCAGAATAGTTTTGACGCACAGTGCAATGTAATAAAACTGCCAGGTGAAATGCATACCCCCAACGGTCCCTTTTTTTGGAGGGACATTCCCTCTTTTGACAGCGCAACCTGCAGTCCCTCATTTCATTTGTATTGGAAAGTCCCTCTTTTCTCTGCATGGAATAGCCAGAAAAAGAAAGAAGTTTCTAACTTAATTGGCTTTTGGCAGAGAGCCTAGAAGAACAGCTAAGAGGTGCAAAAGAGATGCTTTTTAACAATTCTGATATAATACAATAAGTAATTGATTGTATTTGTAACAGTTTAGATAAGGAAAAATATTTTCAAACTTTCATAACCTGCCAAATTTGGTAAAACGAACATGTTAATTAGTGGGAGTGGCCACAAAAATGGGTGTGGTCAAAATGTTGCAGCGCTACATATGGAAAAAAAATTTCTGTCCCTCTTTTTACTTCCAAAATGTTGGGAGGTATGGAAATGTGAAAAAAAAATTGTAAAAAATGGCATCTTTTTCTTTGTGTGTGAATGTGCTGAATAGCATTGAAGTCAATGAGAAGAGCAATTTACACACGTGTTTCACTTAGTATACACACACATGCCCTGCATTGTTAGTGGACTTGTAGCTTTTCAAAAGAAAAAAAGGCCTCCCATTTTGCCAGCTTCTTAAAAACATCTGTGATCATTATTTAAAATAGTGAAACATTAAAAAGGCATATTTTAATATATATTCATTTATTTTTAAAAATACTTTTCACTGAACAGATTGTGCTGTTTTGAAGTGAAGCTATGAACTCGACGCGCAATGAACTCGAAACAAAACACGCAGCAAATTTTCGTGAGCGTTTCGCCTAAACTTTCGCCATCGGCGAATGTCGGAAATTCGCTGTGAATTCGCCTAGGGCGAATTTATTTGCCCATCACTACTCATTTTGACTGACTGAGTGTGAGGTTTTTCTAGATTTTTCTGTTCTCTACACTAAGGGGCAGATTTACTAAGGGTCGAATATTGAAGTAAAAAAACTTCGAAATTCGACCATCAAATTTTTTAGTCAGTTTTTTCGAAATGTATCTATTTCTATTGAATAGGTCCATTTTCGATTGAATATAAATCGTTCTAATTATTCAAATGCATTGTTTGCTTCGAACGATTGGAATGATTTTTGGAAAAAAAATAGATTTTCAAAAACTTTCAAAAACACTTCTTAAAGGTTCCAGGAGGTCCCCCATAAGCTAAAATAGCAATTAGTCAGTTTTAAGGTGGTGAAGTGTCAAATTATTTTAAAGAGATAGTTCTTTGAAATTCAAATTTTTTTATTTTTTCAATTCGAATCAAATTTTGGTCTATTCGATAGTGGAAGTAGCCAAAAATTACTTAAAAATTTAAATTTTTTTTATTCGAATTTTCACTTCAACCCTTTGTGAAATTGCAGTACTTCTGCCTGTAATCGACTCAACTACAATAGATTGTAAACTCTATGAGGTGGAGACTAGTGATGGGAAAATCTGACTCAACAAATGCATTCTTTCATCACTAATGGAGACATCTAACCTCTTATTCCTCTTTATGTGTTCTCTGTTATCTTTGATGATCTGTGTATTTTTACTGTGTATATTTATTTTTAATTATTGAACTGGTTTGTACACAGGCACTGTTGCAAAAACGTCATTGCATACTTACTATATAAATATATACACTGTACAATTTAAGTCACATGCAATATTACACTTAGCAGCATATTTATAAAACCTAAAGTTTTCTAGTCAAGTTTGTAAAGGGGAAAAGCTAAAATTTTTAGAGGAAAAAAAAACTAGAATTTTTCAAATCCTAAAATCATGTAGAAGTCAATGGCAGATGGTCCCTTTAACAAAAGAACCATGTTTTTACCTTTAGGCTTCTTAATAGTTTTGGACTGTTTACACTAGTTTTTCAATAATTCGATAAATTAGAGTTTCTGGGCAACAGTTTGATAGAACTTCAGCTTTCTGGTCGTCAATTTAAAAAAGCTGGGCAATATGAACTGACACACAATTTTGTCACAACTTTTTCTTGCACTGATTTTATCAAGAATTTTTATTGGTAAATTAAGTGGATTCTGGTTTGGGAGTTGAATTTTTTAAAAAAAAATTATGGTGAGTAAAAGAGTTTTAGTTAATACCCCCTTATATACAGTTGTTTAGGGCTGTGTTGTTCAAGTTACCAAAACTTGTACATACACTCTTTATTTTAGTTTTATAGTGTGTGGAATTTCTAGGTTTTAACCGGAGATAAAAATAGAATAGGAAATATAATTAAGCCCTTGGGCTAGGTTTATTGCTATGTAGTGTCATATATTAAGTTAATATGTGGTGCCTTTATATATTTCAGCCTCCTTTCCCCTCCTGCTTCCACTGTTAGACACATGCTAGAAAGTGTAATGGCTTTATTTACCATTTACTTTAAATTACTCTGTTGACCTTGTGTATAAAGACCCTTTTACTTATTTAATACCAAATTTATTTAACCTCACTGTGGGTGCCACAAATCTGCACTGCTTGTACTATAAATGTGAATTATTGGTGCTTTAAAGCTCATGGGTAATCTGTGAGTGCATATTATCCCTTATATTACAAAATGCAAATTATATACTTTTCCTAAAAGATATTCTAAATTCTAACATTGCACAAGGTTTAAGTGACTTAATTATACTGCTTATCATTGGATAGATATTCACAATACCTTAATGTGTTTGCAAATTTATAGTTTTTCATACTTAAACCATTTGCCATTTCCAAAACCTGGCGAATGGCACTGAGGTTTGTATTATTGAAGTACACTTATTTCTAGCTCAGTCATGACCTAATTGCATATGACTTAGAATGTCTATAATGTAAGAGGCAGATTTACTAAATTTGTGTGAATGATTCAAAATTTAAAAAAAATGTCAAATTCGAATTTTCGAATTGTCTTTTTGACCATCGAATTTTGAAAATTCAATCGAATCGAATGATTTGAATAGATCGAATAAAGATCTATTCGATCATTCGACCATTCAATGGTCAAAGTACATGCCCTTTAAATTTTTATTCAATTGCTTAGTTCACCAGATTAAAACTACCAAATTGCTATATATCCCTATGGGAAACTCCCAAAGGGTTTCAATTAGATTGAATGGTTAAAATCGTTTGAATCGTTCAATTTGAATAATTTTATCGATCGATCAAATTTTTTTTATTCGATCGATCGATTAATCGAATATCATTAAAACCCCTCGAATTTGAATATCGAATTCGGAGGGTTTACATTCAATAAAAATTTGATGGTCGAATTCATGGTTTTTTTTAACACTCCTTAGTAAACTGCATAGCCTGGTCCCGGAATTGAGGCTTTTTCTTTTGGAGCCCATGCCAACCATTGCCTACCATTTACCAAATTACATGTATATATATAAGTGGAATAAATATGTGCAAAATAGTGATGGGCGAATTTATTCGCCAGGGACGAATTTGCGGCAAATTCCCGTGATTTGCGAAACGCCAGCGATAATTCACCAAAAAAACGAGTCGCGCATCGGTTTTGACTCGACGCGTCAAAAACGTGCCGCGACTCGTTTCGCAAATTTTTTCGCCAATTCGCGAATTTCACTGGAAATTCGCAAATTTTTCAGCTAGGCAAAACTGGGTAGATTCGCCCATCACTAGTGCAAAATTAAGAAAGGAAAGTTGCATTTTCACATAGATGACTGATTTGCAAATGTTCACTTCACCTTTACAGAGGTGCTGCTGGAAAGAATACATTCTATACTGAGAAACCTCTGGTTGAAATAAAAAGTTCTGCACAATAAATGAAGTGAATAAAGCTCCTGTTTTCCTTAGTATTATCATCAAACTTATCAAGGGATGTTCAGAGGAGGGAGGATCTGGGACAACTTATATTTTCAGAGTTTTCAACAATAATGAACAGCAAAGACAATTAACTTAGGAAGCTTGAAAGCTCATGGACAACAAAAAAAGCGTAATCTACTTAAAGACACACACTCTTATACCTGGCCAATTTTTAACCCTGTGTTGCAGAGTAGTGATGCGCGAATCTGGGGCATTTCGGGAATTTTTCACAAATTTCCTAAGAAATTTGCGAAATGGCGAATAATTCACAAAACGGAGAAAAATTCTCTAAATGCCATCGGTGTCTCGTTTTGGACACAGCTGTCTGTTTTTGGATGCCAGCGCAAAATTTTGCAGGAATTTCATGAATTTATTAGACGGCAATGAATCACAGGAATTCACCGCAAATTCGCACCAGGCGAATAAATTCGCCCATCACTATTGCAGGGTTTAAGAGGATGAGACTATCGCCATCCATAGAAAGTATTAATAATTCCAGCTGGCCCCTGAAACATTGTTTTTTGGCTTGACACAATTAAATACAGGCTAAATTCCCGTTAATTGAAAGTGTTCACAAGTTTAGTTGTGAAAATGACACCCATAGGGGCAGATTCGCTAAAGCGCAAAGCGTCTAATGCTAGCGCTAATTCGCCAGCGTGACGTCAAATCGGAACTTCGCAAATTCACCGGCTCTGGCGAATTTTCGATAGCGAAGTAGATAGACTTGCAGAACTTCGCACCCTTACGCCAGGCGAAGTTGCGCACTGACGAAGGATCGTAACTTAGCAAATTCACTAAGATGAAAATTTTGCTCAATGTTAGCACTTACGCTAGACGTTACTTCGACTGGTCAGACCAGGCGAAGTTCAATACAATATATAGGGGGTTGAAAAAAAAAAGTTACATTTTTTCTGTCCCAAAAAAACGCTGGCGTATTTTAGCAAAGGAAGGTGATAGTCTGAAAAAGATCGATCATTTTTTTGGGGGGTTACCCTCCTTCCCCCCTACATTTCCTAACATATGGCAACTCAACTATACAGGGGGCACATGTAGGGCAATAGGACAACTTTATATGATTTATTAAAGGTTTCCTGGGCTTGTGTAGTGGAATGTAGTGGCTGTAACATATACTTCTATTATAAGTTAAAGTTCCCACCATATGCAAATCAGGCTTCGATTGCGTAACAGCGCTCTGCCTAGTAAAGTAACACTAGCGCAACTACGATACCATTAGCCGAACTGAACTTAAATTCGCACTTAAGTGGATTTGCGTAGCGCTGGCGAAAATTTGCCTGGCCAAGTGCGGTGAACGCTAGCGAAGCCTACGCTGGGGAATTTTCGGATCTTAGTGAATCTGCCCCATAGACTCTAAGCCAAAAATTTGTCTTACATCAAAAATATTGTCACACATAAACCATATTATATTTTGGTGAGTTTTCAGCAAAGGGAAATGGGTCAGATTTGTCCATCACTACTGTTAAACATTCTACTTGTGTGCTGGAGTTATTAATACTTTGTATGAGGTACAAAGAAACACTGATAAGATGTTCTTGAGGATTGCTGGAGGATCTTGTGTTACAAAATAAGAAAAACAAGAAAACAAGTCAAAGGAGAAGAAATTTAGTAAACATCCAGGAGGTACTAATGTGCAATATCATTTGCTCACAAACATGTAGGTCCAAAGGTTTATTTAATACAGCACAGTATTGTTATAGGATATTTTAGGTGTTTGATGCTGGTCAAAGCTGTGAATGACTTTTTGTCACAGTACCAAGGGCCACAATAAGCTTATCACTGTCTACAGCCCAAATGTATGCATCATTTACAATGTGATAGGAAGATTTATTTCAAAATAACATACACTGTACACATTACTACAGACAACGGAGCATGTCTATACAGAATATACATTCAAATATAAGACACAGGATCTGCAAGGTCCCCAGATATATAAATACCAGCCTTGTTTTAGTATAAAAAAGTAACTTCTCAAACCTTCCCAAATTAAGTATGGCAATATGACTATGAAAATTCTCATTTATCCAGGTCATGGTATATCTAACACAAGTAACTCAAAACAACTGGACTTTCTGATAAATTTTAATGAAGACATTTCACTACTCATCCGAGCAGCTTCTTCAGAAGCACAAGTAACAAGTAATACCTGTGTCTAGGAGTTGCATGACACATTGGTAATCCTATCACAGTAACTACACAGAATCAACACCTCTGTGAATTTCAGATGTCACCTCTTTGAAGAGTTACAATGTGCCATTGTGATTGGATTGTTGGAAGAGACTATATGCCGAGAACTCCCCTACACCAGTCAGTTGAACTGAAGAAGCTGCTCGGATGAGCACTGAAACGTCTTCATTAAAATTTCTCAGCAAGTCCAGTTGTTTTGAGTTGCTTCTGTTAGATTGGTATGGCAAGTTTTTGCACCTGTCTTCCTGTCTTTTGCCCATCTACTCTATAATACTGTATATCCTATAGAGCTTATGGTTTTCCAGCTATAATTTCCTTGCCTTTACCATACTAAAACTACTACAGCCCTCATCAACTGGAGGTAGGTTGTTAATACTGTACATAGGCAAGTTATCTTGATACTGTACAATATGATCACTCATGAAGGCCACACAAATAAGCAGTTAGCAATCACCCAACAGTTGTATTTATTGGATTATAAATTAGGGTTAAGTTAGGGTCACACATGGACAATTACAGTAAGAATGGCATGAAACGAGATATGAATGGTACAGACCATGAACACCAGCAGGATGCTGGGAAAAAAAGGCAGGGCACCAAGCATAGGTAAAATGATTGGTCAAAGAGCTACTTTATTTGGGATATTAAGTTAATTTGGGATAGTAAGTTAAGATCCAGATCAATCATCCTGCTTCCACTAGTAATGTTATAAGCTCCTTATATGTAGATATTTCAAAGGTACTTAAAGAAAAACTATTTATGAAATATAGTATGTAATACAGTATATAGAAAGGAATTGCTGTTAAACTCATGTTAATGTGCACAGTACCGAGCAGTAAAAATGTGGGAAAATGTTTTATAAATGTGAAATCGGGTAAAATATACATATTGAATATAATAGTACATACAAGGCAGTAGGAATGTGAAGTTCTTGGCTGCTGTAAATGAGCTGTTAAAGGATCGAGCATTATATTTACAGTAACATATCCATTTCTGTAAGGAAACTGTATTGGGAAATAGGTAATTCATAATCTGAACATTTTCATCCCAGAAAAAACCAGCAGGATGCATTTAAATGAACACTTGTCTCAAGGGAGGGTTGAGATATTTGCGATTGGACCCAGTCTGAAAGGAAGGTCAAATATTCATCAGCCCTTTATTAAGGATTCTCCAATAGCTCTCTGTTGAGCTATGTTCTGAACAGTCCATCACCAGGCAAATACACACTGGGCTTCATAATGCAGATTTAATGCTGCAGTTCTGTGCAGTAGTGAGAGGAATTGTTGTGTTGGGATCCTTATTTAATCTTGGTACACAACAGTTTTAACTCCATGCTTGCCAGACTATTTGATATATACTTAAGGTACATATACCACACTTTGCTTTATACTGTATATCACTTATCAACCATCATAATCAAAATATATACAAGAACATCATTGACTAATAATTATCTGTGTTACCAAAAACCAATGACAATATAATCTAAGGCAGGGATCCCCAAACTTTTCTACCCGTGATCCACATTCAAATGTAAAAAGAGTTGAAGAGCAACACAAGCATGAAAAGGTCCCTTGGGATGCAAAATAAGAACTGTGATTGGCTATTTCGTAGCCCCTATGTAGACTGGCAGCCTACAGGAGGCTCTGCTTGGTACTATAATTCGTTTTTATGCAATTAAAACTTACTTCCTAGCCTGGAATTCAAAAATAAGCCCCTGCTTTGAGGCCACTGGGAGCAACATCCATGGGGTTGGTGAGCAACATGTTGCTCGCGAGCTACTGGTTGGGGATCACTGCTCTAAGGATTAACCGGGGTTCAGCAACAGCTGAACAATTGGTGGCTACTGCTGCTATATTGCACACACTGGTATTCATTTCTTATAATATGGTATTTACTGTAGCTAAAAGCCCATAATCCAACTGAAATAGGTCTCGGTCTCTGAGAATTCATTTTTTATATAGTTCATGCAGGGTACTCATATTAAAGCACAAAATTAGCTGTTTTGTTTATCCAAAGCCAAAAATATGTGAAATGAATTTGTAAGATGAAGTTCTTGGCAATATGAATACAGGTATGGGACCTGTTATCCGGAATGCTTGGGACCTGGGGTTTTCCGGATAACAGATGTTTCTGTAATTTGGATCTTCATACCTTAAGTCTGCTAGAAAATCATGTAAACATTAAATTAAAAAAGACATTAAATAAAAAGTAATTCTTTATTTACTATATATGTTTTCTTAAATGTTAGCTTTCTTCCCTATTAATAGCAGTGGAATACAGTATAGGTATGGGATCTGTTTTCTGGAAACTTGTGGAAACTATGGAAGGGCCATCTCCCACAGACTTTATTTTATAATGAAATTTTTTGAAATGATTTCCTTTTCTCTGTAATAATAAAACAGTCCCTTGTACTTAAAGGACCAGTAACATCAAACAATTAAATTGTTTTAAAGTAATAAAAATATAATGCAGTGTTGCCCTGTACTGGTAAAACTGCAGTGTTTGCTTCAGAAGCACTACTATTATTTATATATATAAGCTGCTGTGTAGCCATGGGGGCAGCCATTCAAAGGAGAAAAGGCTAAAGTTACACAGCAGATAGCAGATAAGCTCTGTAGAACATAATGTTATCTGTTATCCATTACTTATCCTGTGCCATATAGCCGTTTTTCAATTTCCACCATGGCTACTTAGCAGCTTGTTTATATGAACTATAGTAGTGTTACTGAAGCAAACAGATCAGTTTTAACAGTACAGGGCAACACTACATGATATTCTCTTTACTTTAAAACACTTTCATTTTTTGGTGTTACTGTTCCTTTAATCTCAACTAAGATATAATTCATCCTTATTGGAAGCAGAACAATCTTTTGGGTTTATTTAATAAGTAAATAATCTTTTAGTAGACTTAAAGGTCTTGTTACCTTTAAATTAAATTTTAGCATGATGCAGAGAGATATTCTGAGATAATTTGCAGTGGATTTTAATTTTTTATTATCTGTGTTTTTCGAGTTATTTCGCTTTTTATTCAGCAGCTCTGCAGTTTACAGTTTCATCAATTTGGTTGCTAGGGTCCAAATTACCCAAGCAATCAAGCACTGATTTGAAGAAGAGACTGGGATATGAATAGGAGAGAATCTGAATAGAAAGATGAGTAAAATAAAGTAGCAATAACAACATGTGTAGCTTTGCAGAGCATTTGTTTTTTAGATGGGGGTCAGTGACCCCTATTTGAAAGTTGGACCAAGTCAGAAGAACATTTTTTTTTCAGTTATTACAGTTTTGCTAACTCTCCCAAGAGACCTGTTTTTCTAAATTGTTACAATTATGTATTTGCTTATCTCAAAATTGTTACAAAAGTATTTAGTTGCATCTGGTGGCTGTTCTGGGCTCTCTGCCAAAAGCCAATTAAGTTAGAAACTATGTATCTTTTTCTGGCTGTTCAGTGCAGAGAAAGTTGGGAGTTTTCAGTACAAATGCAGGACTGCGGGTTGACCTGTCAAAAGTGGGACTATCCCACTGAAAATGACAGTTGGGAGGTATGACATAGACATATGAAGTTCTGGTGATCTGTAGTGAAACCTTTGATAAATACATCTCATTAGTATGGCTCAAGCATTAGCAGCAGCTGAAAATATTCACATAAATGTAATGGCATTGATAAGGGGGCTTATGTGCTGAACAGTCCCCCTCTTGTTACACATAGTTTGTGAGTATTGATGGGCGAATCTACCCAGTTTCGCTTTGCCGAAAAATTCTCGAATTTCCAGCGAAATTCGCGAACTGGCACGTTTTTGACATGCGACTCGTTTTTTTTTTGCGAATTTTCACCAGGCGAATTTTCGCTGGCGTTTCGCGAATTTATTCATCAGCGGCGAATCGCTGGAGTTCGCAGCGAATTCGCCTCTGGCGAATAAATTCGCCCATCACTATTTGTGAGCATGGTTTACTGTGCTAAATCCATAGAAACCATTTGATGGCAGAAGTTTTTTTTTCCCTCAGGAAACTGAAACCAAATTTTCCTGCCTGCAATTCTCTGTTTCATCCAATTTCTGAACAGTGCAGAGTTGTATTTACTTATAGCAGGTGCTCCCTACTTTAGTAACGTGGGGTGTACTTTTACTGATGTGGACCTATATCCATAAAAGCATTGTTAGCATTCGGTTTCATGGAAAATATTACTTAATTATTTCATTGAATTTTGAAAAAAATGTAAATTGCTACAGTATATTTAAAGGACACGTTAACCAAAAAAACATTTTTCCCTAATAAAAGACATACTTCTAAGCTATTGCTATTGAAAACAGTGTTTGTCTATTTCTATTCTCTGCCCTGGTCGCTTTTGAAACAATGTTACAAAAGTCAAGCAGAAAACTGCACCGGCCCAGGGTTACTCCAACGAGCATCACAGAGCGAGCCTCTTCCGGCTTCTTCGTTCTTTGCAAGGGGGTTCATGCTCAGTAGCTTAAAAAATCAAACGTTACCAAAGTCGTTATTTTGTTCAACTGCACATGCGTCTGCCCCAGGAAATTTAAAGAAAGAAGAAGAAGGAAGCCGATCACTCCGTGGTGCTCGCTGAAATGACCCTAGAATGGTGCAGTTTTTTCCTGATAGAGGCACCGACCTGGGGTGTGAGGTAAGTACTGTATATATAATCACTTGGGGGTGCCTAACTCTTGGCACCCCCAAGTAAATGTGCCTTTAAGCAAATGCTGCTTTCAATATCAATTACATTTACAACTTATTATATTTTAAATCATTAATGGAAAACTATACTGCCAAACAATGAAGGTCTCTATAAAAAGATATTGCATAAAACAGCTCATATGTAAAACTCTGCTAAATAAACCATGTTCAGAATAATTTACTTTCTTAGTAGTATGTGCCATTGGATAACCATAACGAGAAAACTACCATTTAAAAAAAGTAAGGGAAGCCTACCTGTTAGAGCTGCAATATTTCTGGTCAGGTGATCTCTGAGGCAGCAAAGAGACAATTATAAAATAGTGGTTCAAGGCAAGAGTAAAAGTGCAATATTTACTTAAATATATATTCCAGTTTGATAAAATTATTTAATATGCCACTTAATTTGATATAAACTATCTGTTGCTCAACTATTCATTTTGGGGGTATAGTTTTTCTTTTAAATAAATTCATATTGGAAAATTGCTTATAATTGTGTTTTCCTTTTATTAAGTAAAAAACACCATTTGGTAATAAAAATGCACTGCTCGAACTTTAGAAATGACTTCCAGTTTGTCATAGTTTATTAAAGGAATTTAATTGATAGCATAGTTGGGACAATATATTTTTTCATGATTAATGATGAATCAGGCACTGGGAGCAGTTTGTTTTGACTTTTTGGAGTAGCAATAGTATTTAATGGGGTTATTCACTTTCCAAACACTTTTTTCAGTTGAGTTGTTTTTAGTGATTTACCAGGCACAAATTTGTGTCAAATTTCTGCTTTTTGACACCAGGAGAATAAATTAGCGAAACTGCTGTGCAAAAAATCTGCCACAACAAAACAGTTGCGCACATACAGTACATTTGTGAAATAACGTTCACCAATGGAAAATAGAAAGTCATTGGAAAAAGTCTTTATTTCTGATTAACTTTCTGAAACCACCTGAATTGAAATAAAGTGTTTGAAGTTGAACAACCCCTTTAAAGGAGAACCCTAACATGTATATAGCTAGAAATGCCATTTATTACTGTATATACTGAATGTATTGCACCAGCCTAAAGGTTCAGCATCACTTAAGGTGGCCATACACGTAGAGATCCGCTCGTTCGGCGATGTTGCCAAACGAGCGGATCTCTCCCCGATATGCCCACCTTGAGGTGGGAGATATCGGGCTGATCCGATCGTGGGCCCTAGGGCCCAACGTTCGGATAAGTACGGGCGGTCGGATCGCGGGACTGCATCAACGAACAGATGCGGCCGCGATCCAACGGGATTTTTAATCCTGCCCGATCGACATCTGGCCGACTTTCGGCCAGATATCGATCGGGAAAGCCCTTCGGAGGGCCCCCCACACGGGCAGATAAGCTGCCGACACAGTCTGTCGGCAGCTTTTATCTGCCCATGTATGGCCACCTTTACAGTATAGCAAGTCTTCAAAGTTGTCACTGGATTTTCTCATACTGGAGTCTGTTAGGAGTGTGTGTGACACTCACATGCTCACTGAGCTTTGATCAGCTGTTGGGAAGCTAAGCTGCTGGGCCTTCTCAAATGAGAAAGCAGAGAATAAGGTTTACTTCTCATATACGTATAAAAGCTGATGCTACAGGATAGATAATTCAATTCTGACCTTAATTGTGCTGGTTTCTGAGCTGCCATGTACCAATAATTATTGACTAATCAGTCTCAGCCTGACATTGTGATATTTATATCATGCTAAGCTCAGTAAGTGACAGCAGCACAGAGCATGTGCAGTGAATCAGCAGAAAAGAAAATGGGGAGCTACTGGGGCATCTTTGGAGCCTGCGGTTGCCTTGGGATGGTGTAGAAACCCAAAGCATAATGTCCAACATTTCTGCCCTACTTCTTTAGTTGAATATTAGTTCTCCTTTAATTGTTCAAGAGAAAGTTTATACAACAACATTGTTAGTGCTTGGGGTGCAACATTAAAGAAGAAGGAGAGGTTCAATCACTGAGGAGTGACAAATGTTACACTTTCCCCAGTGAATATAATTACTTACCTAAAACCCAGTGTCAGTGCTCCTGCCTGTTAAAAACTGTCTGCTTCTCAGTCAGCACCACCAAGCTGTCATGTTCCTGCTTTTTCCTTCTTCAGGTGGGTACATATATGCAGTAGAGTGAAAAGCTGAACTTTAACATAATAACCATTTTTTTGCACTATACTGCCCATGCTTTTTCCAGGGGAAATTGAAGAAATAAGAAGCTGAAGGAGAGTATTGCTTCTTGGTGCTCCCTAAGAGGAACCCCTTGCCAGTGCTGATTTTTGAAGTAAATGAAAATATTATCACAGAGAATGCTTCTTAATACCCATCACGTGTTTTACACAAACAGAACAGCAGGAAATTAAAAAAGCCCTGAGCAAAGAGAGATTTGTCAGAAGTGCAAATTTATTTTAAAAAGATTCAGGAGCAAATGAAATTTATAATGCACAGAGAAAAAGTTAAATGCTGAATAATTATTGTTTGGCGGGGTAAGCTGGTATTCTTGGGTTTAACAGAGAAATCTGAAATGTGGAAAATTGTGTTTACCCATTTGTTCTTGTGTGGGTAAATATACACAAAATAATGACATTTCTGTACTTTGCTTTGTTCTCAGCTATTTTGGCATCTTCCAAAATCACTTAGTGGTTTGGGCTTTGCTTTTTAATAAGGCTAGTGCAGTATTTCATTTAAATTTGTTCTCTAAATCTGCATATCACAGATTATTTTTTAATGATTTCTGAGTTTCCTATACTAAAAAAAGGAAAAATTTTCATTTACTTGGGACTCGGATTCCTTTTACTTTCAAACATCTATATTTTTCCAATTAACAATTTAGCTGCTTCTAACTCCACATCCTTAGGGTTACAAAATGTGTTAAACAGATTCCTTGCTCTGCATGTTAAGTATATTGTCTGCAGACTCTTCTGCGTTTGACAAACATAAACATAGCCCTATCACACTGGACTTAATATTACTTTTCTTCAAACATAGATACAGTTTTATCTAAATAGCATCACATTCCATTGTATTAATTTGTTCTTTGGGCCTGTCATTGAGGCTCATAGGTCCTTATATTGCTTGACAATGATGTATCTGATGAGCATGCTCATGTAAATTACTACTGCTGTGATTACTTTACCTGATCTGGTTAGCAAGAACCCTCAAGACAAACAGATTATCCCAAAACTGAAAGTGGAAAAGACACTTTTTTATTGTTAATAGGTTTACTGTTTTAGGCTAGGATAACACGTGGGAAGAAAATCGCTAGCAGAAATTCACTGGCAGATTTGGAGTTGGTCCCTAAGATGAAGTTCTCTGTGCATTCAGAACTAGCCTATTAACCCAAAAATAGGGTTCACTCATATATGAATCTCAGAAAATAATCCAACTATATTTTACATTAGCATTGTCGGATGCTACATGACACATATAACTGAACTTTTATTATAATGCAATTAAGTAACCTCTAAGAAGAGAGCATTTTTGGTATTCTATCTGCAATAACTGAAGTTAATTATTCAGCCAGGTTTACCTTCTATTTACTTTGATGAACTGATCCTTTACATGGGTTTATCCTATAGGCTAAAGCTCACCCGCTGGGTTTTAAAGCAAAAGCCAGGATAATAGCTGATCAAATTCCCAACTACAGACTGGTTTTGCCTTTCTTGAGGCTCATCAGTGCAGTGCAGGGTTATCTGACCAGCTTAGATAGAGCCACTGTGTGGTTTTGCATACAAGTCACAAAGGTTGAGGAGATTTAAAAAAACCAAAGGAATCCTGAAAATAGTGTCGTACTGGCCCACCAGGATGCCAGGAAAACTCCTGGTGGACCCAGGTGTCTTTGGGCCCTCATGCTGCTAAGTGTTTGGACTATTTCATGGCCATTTGCTATTTGGATGAGTTTCAGAGTTTCATCCACCTGATGATGTTAGCAAGCATAGCATTAATGTGACAGGCATAGTATTTGCAACACCCAGAGGTAGTATTCACTTAAAGATGAACTCCAGCGCTAGAAGGATGCTCACAGGAATTCCTCAGTCTAAATGCTTGAGACCTGATGCTGGAGGAACCACACCTGGGGGTGCTAGGCCTCTTGATTATCTTGTTGGAACCACTGACTGATCTATTAACTACCATGGTTGCACTAGCATACACTATTACTGATCTATCCTTACAGTAACCTTTACTACTGAGGTCTACCTCCACCTCAGGCTCTCCATCATACCACCTCTACCAGCTAGTTGTATCTAAAGAGAACAAGCACATGGTGACTTTCATTTTTAAAGACCAGGGAAACCTAAGACCCCATGGTCAACTACAGAACTGGCAGGGAACACTTTAACAATGTTGCTGGAAGAATCCTACTGGCTTCTATGCAATCATTTCCTCCTCTCTCAGACAATTTGATATTTCTCAGGGGAGTACACTGCTTTAACTTGAAAAGGGGAAACAGTCCTCCTCCCAACAGTGAAACAGGCCCAACCTCCTGGCTGAATTAAGCCTTAAAGGAATTGTTCAGTATAAAAGTAAAAACTGTGTAAATAGGTAGACTGTGAAAAATAAAACATGTTTTCAATATAGTTAGTTAGGCAAAAATGTAATGTATAAATGCTGGAGTGACTGTAAGTCTAACCTAACAGAACAGAACACTACTTCTTGCTTTTCAGCTCTCTTTTGTTTACACGGACTGGTTACCCTGGTAACCAGGCAATAACCAATCAGTGAATAGAGGGAGGGCCACATAGGTCATAACTGTCGCTTTTGAATCTGAGCTGAATGCTGAGGATCAATTGCAAACTCACTGAACAGTTATGTCCCATGTGGCCCCCCCTCAAGTCGCTGACTTACTCAGATTTAGAGAGCTGAAAAGCAGGATGTTGTGTTGTATTCTGTTATGTGAGACATCCACTCACTCCAGCTTTTATACATTACATTTTTGGATAACTAACTATATTAGAAACATTTTTTATTTTGCACAGCCTATCTATTTACCCAGTTTTTATTTTTATCCTGAACTAATCCTTTATGGGAAGAAAGGTGAGCTTCTACCAGTACATAAATAAACTCTACCCTTCTACCAGTACATAAATAAAAAATGCCAGGTTCCTTTGTATTTTGTTTTTGCCAATAAGGGTTTATTAGCATCTGTTTCACAGTTTGGCTATTATGTTATCCACCCTCCTAATTAATTCTCTGTTTTTTAGAGCTTGACTGGGGCTTTATGTTTCAGTGAAATCACTTCTTCTATAAAAACTATTTGTATCTATTTTTATAAATTAGGGGTGTAGCAACATATTGTCAGGAAGTTTTAATCTATGGGGATCTCAAAGGAATGCAAGTTCCCATTGCTGTCTATGGCATTAGAAACACAGCATGACAGAAAAGTGGAGAAATCTCATTTTATGTAAATTTATTTATATTATTTTACATTTATGTGACAGTACAGCTATCATTTTAATGGCAAAGAAGTCACAAGGAAAGAATAGATTTAGCACTGATAACATAGACATTATCTTGTCCTGTAAAGTAAACAGTAAATTAAATAAAAAAAAAAAAAACAGGAGATTCTCTTCCCAATTATTTAATTGTCAGATATTTGGTAACTCATCAGCACGTAACATGCAATTTATTTCAGAATACATGATAGTGACAAGTACATTATAGGGCTTGCATAATGTGATTCTAACATATCAAGCTGGCTCTCCATAAGGGCACCAGAATCAGTCATATTTCCACATCACCTTTGTGTAATCTCAGCTCATTGAAAACAGTTTGAAGGCTGATAATAATTGTAAAGCCCACCTATTATATCAAAGAGATGCACTCAGATGCTACATGCCCATTGTCCTTCTCAAATTCCCTGCATCAAAAGACATGGTGTTCCCACCTAAGAGAGTTCAGTCCCTCTTTGAAAATGCACATATCCTGTCCTGCAAATGCATATTGGAACTGGTAGTGGAATGTTACTCCATTATGCTAGACCATACCCTAATTATTCTACTGTTAGTGCATTAGTGCACATGGATAAGGCTTATGGCTCATTGAACTTTATGCTTTTTGCTGCCACACTGCAGAAGCAATGATACAACTCTACTTGTCACTCAGTGTTCCACATGTTCTGAAATATAAAGTACTGTTGTATGTGATTTTTTGTAATCATCCTTATCTGCCCCCAAAGCCTTAGGCCTGTGGCTAATAGGGCATTTTGATCACCAGTGACATTAGGCAGAAAAACAGTGACAGCCAAAATGCGTCTGTCTATCACTCCTACTGATGTTATAAAAATGGAAAGTGCCCTGGGTGATGCACATGGAGTAAGGAAAGGCATACTTGTTTGGGCATTTTGTGCATTGAGATGAACCTGTTAACTGGATTCTTAGTATGCAAACATATTACATGTGTCTAACACATTAGAAAATAACAGATTTCTATTGTATATACATACTCATTAAAGTAAAAATATACACCATTGTTTTATATGGGCTCATTCAGTTGGGCAAGGGGCATACACACTTCCATAAATGAATATGAAAGCAAATTTTTTTTCAGAGATTCCTGATTCCACAGGTTGAAGGAAAACCATAGTGATTTTCTGTACTCTCTGTACTCTCTATGAACCTATCTACCTTAGGATCATAGTATCATGCAGCCCCCCTCCCCGCTAAGTTTCATTATAAAGTGATGAATTCTGGAACTTTAATAGTTTATTTAATCCATGAAAGCCTAAATTTTTATTTCTACTCTTGCCTTCAAATAAAAAAATATTATACAGTATATATAAATTATCTGACTAAAGAGCGACTACACCAAGAATCTACTAACATGGGTCTTTTGCAGGGGGATTCACTTCCACAGTACTTGAAAAGCAACAGGATGTCACATACAGTCTATGGTGAACTAGCCTAGGTTACATGTTGTAGAGACAAACATACATTCTTTTCAATAAGACGCTAAAGACTTTTTTTTCATAAATGTTAAATGTTTATAAAGAGACATGGCACCTTCCATTGAAACTAAGCACTCAAAATAGAATTCAGTTGTATTTGAACAATATTTAATTAGTATTAGTAATTCAATTATGACCTGAAGAGATTTTAGCACAGCACTGCACAATAGATTTTCCCTGAAATAAAGGGGATGCTGGAACAAGTACAATCAGTGCAGAGGTTTGGCATAAACCCCAATTCACTCCTGTTTAATGGAAAGGTTGGCTATAATATGCCTTGTATTCACTTATACAGTACCTGTATTGATTAGTGAACAACTAATGAAAACTGAACAGTATTTAAAGCACATAAAACAAGTCAAAAAAGCCCATCTAGCAGGAACACACAAAATGTTTTTTAACAAGTAAAATATAAGATTTGTTTTAATGCAGCTGCATCCTTTTACAGCTAAACTGGGCTCTGTGGGAGATGCCAAATGCAGACTCTGTCAATGGAAAGAAATATTTGCTCAGTGAATAAAAGGCTCTTTATAAGGGAGGTGAATACTTTGCTAATGGCTTATGTAGCAAAGGGGTTCCTAATTCAGCTCAGGAAAATGTAAACCACCATGCGCTGTCTGTATCCTGTTATACCAAGCCTCTGCTTTGTGCTTCATTCCCCTTTCAGTGGCAATAATAATGGGAAAGCACTGAGAAAGGACAATGTAGAATGAGAAATAAATAAATATACGTGTGCTAACTGAATAATGCTTTTGCAAAGGAGAAAGGAGAAAGTTTAAAATAGAATTGTAATTAACATCTGGAATAAAAACTGGAAATGTCGAAGATCATTGGAAAAATGAGGGCTATGATAAGTGTAGTCAGACAGGACAGGGTTCAGTATAATGTCTTCCATTTCCTGCAGCTCATCAGTCATCAAATATGGAGCAAGTTGCAATGATGAATGCAAAGCACCATGCTTTTTGCACCTTACATTTTTTATTGCACTCTGAGGCCCTGCTCTTTGTACTCCTAAAATGGGTCATAGATAGGTATACTGTGTTCAGTAACAATACATATAGGGTGTGTCGTGGAGAGCACATGAGTCATGAGTTTCACCCCAGTTATTCAGAACATACAGGCTTGGGGAATGCAGAGGGTTGCAAAGCATTAGGGATCCTTGTGTTAAAATAGATAGCACTTAGCACACAACACACAGTAGCTTATACCTTCCAACTGTACTAAAGTGCTTGCGCCTATACTAGTAGTAAATGAGTGCTTGCATGTTGTTTAATTGTTATTCATTCAGATGTTGACACAATGCAATCTACAGTTACGCTTGATTCCCACCCTCCAGATACCAATCCATTATATGTCATTTAGCACTTGTCTATACCAGTCTACAATCAATATGTGTCAGCGGTAGAATTTCTGATAGACATGTAAAGCATTTAAGGAAATAATATGGCAGACAGAGATTGCTGACTCTTGACCAGGAAGCAGAGGTGCCTGCTAATGTTCATGTGAAATTTTGTAAATAATTATTTCATACATAATGAATGCCCTAAAGCTTTCTTTCTTGATCTTCCTGTAAGTTACATATACATAAATATATACATGGCGCTCATCTGAGACTGGCTAAATGCCCTCTCTTCACTGCCCTTAAAGTGGACCCGTCACCCAGACACAAAAATCTGTATCATAAAAGTATTTTTCAAATTAAACATGAAATCCAATTTCAAATTTTTATTAAAGCATTCATAAGCTCATTTAAAAATCTCAGCTGTCAATCAAATATTGTCTGCCACTCCTCTATGCCTTAGGCATAAAGGCGGGGCAGACAATTACTTTCACTTTCCATTCAGCACTTCCTAGATGTCACTGCTCCCCACACATTCCCCCAGTTCTCTTAACCATTTAATTGTGCAGCCAGGATATGGGGATAGACATCGGGACCCCCATTCTGGTGCACAAACAAGATTCTGAGATGATGCAAGGCTTGCCTTAATAACAGTGTCCACAAAATGGCTCCTGTCTGCTTGCTAGAATTATGAATTCCCAGACTGAAGAAAACAAGATTAAAATAATTTATATAGTGTAATTAATGTTCAATTTGCTTGACTAATGTGATAAAATAGGATTTTGAATATTTTTTTGGGGTGACAGGTCCACTTTAAAATGGCCTAATCTGATGTAACAGAGAGGGATGTGTGCCTAATGAATCTAATTTTTGTACAATGTACAGTATGCAATACAAACAAAATGGGAATTAATTGTACCCTGCACAGATTGATGCTTTCTCACAGTCTTCCTCCTCTGTGCATTCTTCATTCTGTCTTCAACTCAGAGAAAGCTTCAGGGATCCCAGAAGGAAAGCAATCGGTTCCCAAAGGTGACTTTTCTCACCTTTACTCCAACATGTCCATCTCAGGACACATGAAAAAATGAATGCTAAATGTACCATCCTTGTTCTATTGGCTGCATATTCCAATGACTAACCTAGGCATTCACACATCAGCTCTATTGATTTTCTAATGATATGCACAGGAGGATGTTCCCTGGTGCTTACCTGTCACTTTGACTAATCATTGCCTCTCTCTCTGGCAGTATTACACCTGAAAGAAGAACAGCAGCTTCAGTGATGTTTTAGAAGGTTCCATGGTGTATCCTAAACAGAGACCTGAACATCTTTTTCAAAATATGTAATATATAAATATTTATCATACAATGCTTCATCAATGTCTATTTGCTTGCTTGAATGAAATTGATATTTCATATTGTGAGATGTCACTTATGATAGCAATCCATTTCTGAAACCAGTGTTGATGATCACTTACAAGATTATTTCATAATGTCTGTTTACCAGACTAGCTTTAGAATTTGTTTAATGCACAAGAAGATATTACAATAAGATATTAAGGGGCAGATAAGACATTACAATACAATATTAAGATATTAAGATATTACAATAAGGGGCAGATTTACTAAGGGTCGAATTCGAGGGTTAAAAAACCCTCGAATTCGACCATCGAATTTAAAGAGAATTCAAATCCTTCAAATTCGAATATCGAATTTGAAGGATTTTACCGCAATTCGATTAATCGAATGATCGAATAGTAAATATTCGATTGAATGATAAAATCGTTCGAATCGAACGATTTGAACCATTTGATCAAATTTTTTTATTCGATCAAAAATATTTAAAACCAATTCAGTAGGTTTAAAGGGCAAGTAATTAGATTGTCGAATATTCTAATATTTTGAAATTTTGTTCGAACTTCGAATCATTCATGTGAATTTGATAAAGCTGCTCCTAAGAGTATTGCAGTACTAGTTTTTTGCACATGGGCCTAGCAATCTGAATGGACAATTCTCTTATATACAGTAAATTTTGGAGAAAGACAAAGGCACCCTTGGCTTCGTCTCAATATGTATATATTACAATTATATGCTAACTAATAAATTGCAGGCAACACAAATAGAATAAAATGGGTTACTCCAAGAATAATATGCATAATTTCAAAAGCCTGCCACAGATGCAAAGATATAGTCGTACAAAAAGATTCATAGGATTTTTAGATTGTTTGTGGAGTGCCCGGACATTTTTTGTACCATAGCAATTGGCCATTAAGTCGATTGGGCAGGTTAAAAGACTTATATTCTATCTATCTGTTCTTGACTGTAAGCAGACCTATCGGCTCCCAGTGGGAGTTGTCAGGACCAAGGAGGAAGCTATAGGGTTAAAATCCAGGTTCAAGGAACAGACAAGAATTCAGGCAATATCGTAATCAAAGTCCAGGCAAATATCCAAAGGCAGGCAGAGTAATATCAGAATGAAAAGTTCAGGCAGGGTCAAAGTCCAAAGATCAGTCCAAAAGTGTTAAACAGAACCCAGGAATATATGGACATTGAACTGGCATTCAGAGCGTCCTTTTATTTGAATTTGGTGCCAGCATGTGTAGCATATGGGCACCGCCATCTTGGATTCTCAGCTGAAACCACCGGGCAGGCAAGACGTGCCTTTTAAATCGAAGGTGTTATTGTAGGACAGACATGTTGTGACTTTAATTGCAGAACTAGAACTTAAAGGCAGGTCACCCATCTATGCTTAATTAACTCTCAATATAGATAATTGTGCAACAGTGAAGTACAGCTTGCAACAAGCTGCTGCTTCTTCTTGTAACAATAGTAATTGTAACTGATAGGGATAACAAGGATAATTTGGGCAATAACAATGTAGCATATTGGCTTGTTCTCACCAGTGCACCTTTCTCTCTCTCTCTCTCTCTCTCTCTTTCTCTCTATCTCTTTGAAAATCTGCAAACCTGTATAAATCACAAGTATATACCAGTTTAAATAAAAAAATTAAAAAAAGAACAAGTTCCATTTTCATTTGCTTTATTGTGTAATGTAATGTATTGAACAATTTACCTGATCATGAATTATTTTAAACTTCATATGATCTGGACTAGCATGCCTCTCTTATTAGCATGTGCCTTAAAATAAGGACGTCTTGTTATTTGACCGATATAGTAACATATAGTTAGACTCCTGATAATTGCTTTTTCTTCCTGTGTAATACCTGGATTCTCATTTCAGTTTTCCAGCCTGAATCATATATTTCAAGTGGCAGAAATGATCAAAGCACTTTCTAGACAGTCAAGAAAATGAGCAGAGAGCAAGAAGAGCAGCCGTGAAAGGATGACATTGACAGAAAGGCTCCTTATGTTAGACGTGCTGCAGCTCTCAGTGTCACAACATCTACTGCTCTGGCATTGCCCTAATAAATACCGTTATGTTCAGAGATCTAGAACTTAATGGCACATCAGTCATATTGTTGCAGAGAGTGGCCAGTGCCCTGGGAGTTAAATAGTTATAACCAATTGTCCAGAGTTAAGTATGGGATCCTTTATCTGGAAACCAGTTTTCCAAAAAGCTCCAAATTACAGGAAGGTTATCTCCAATAGATGATAACACATTTTTAAATTATTTCAATTTTCTCTGTATTAATAAAATAGTACCTTGTACTTGAAAAAAAAAAAGCTCCATAAATCAACACTGATGACAAAACAATAATATTGGGTTTAAGGGGCAAATTTACTATTATTCCCCAAAATTCCCTCGATATTCCTCGAAATTTGATAAGCATTCGACCATCGAATGCTTATCGAATTGTTTTAGGCTATAATTTTGCTCGCTATTCGATTTCTCGATGAATTTGTACGATCGGATACCGATTGTTCGATTTCACGAAAAAATCGTGAAATTTCCTTCGAGCCTCTGAAAAATTCGTATGATTTGAACAATCAAACGCTTCGATCGTACGAATGGTATTCAAGCAGGACTTAGCCTCAGAAGCCTATAGGCTTCTATTGCAATTCTGTAGGTTCAATCTGGCGAAGTAGGCATTCGAACAATTTTTTAATTTTATTTCCTTCAATCATCGAATGATCGAATTATCGAATATCCGATCATTCAATCTATTCGATCTATTCGATAATTCGGTATTTGATGATCGAAGAGGCCAAATTAGAATATCATCATCGATCAGTTCACATGAATTTTGTAAATCTGCCCCTTAATGTTTAAATGATTTTCTGCAGACTAAAGATACAGTATGGTGATCCAAATTATACAAAGAGCCCTTTGTATTCTCTATAGATTGTTTTCTTTCAAAGAGCAAACTATACTATGGTACAGTTTGCTACATAGGTATAAATAAAGTATTTATATGTGTGTAGGAAGTTACAAATATTTCCAACCATAAGTAGACTGTGTGTCATTTTTTCATGAATCTCAAAAAAATTGTTGTTTTCCTATAGTTCTTAAAAGCTCAAAAAATTTTGATTTATTAAGGGGCACATTGGCAGAACCCAGAGTCAGTGCACTTTTCTGCTTATAGGAGCTTACAGGCTGGGGTGTCAGGTAATTAAATAGAATCACTTGGGAGTGCCTAACTTTTGTCACCTTCAAGCAAAAAAATACTTTCCTTCTCCTTTAATAAATACTAAGAGTGATTAGCCCAGATAGCATTTTTTTTTTCACCGAATGATTATCATTAAATAGTGTCAGCAGTTGCTTTCCCAAATAAACATTTTTTACATAAATCTTGAATGGTTTAGTTTGCTGCTAATATCTTATTTGTGATTTGCAACTTTTGAATGAGCAATATACAGTACACGGTCACACCAAACACTTGAAGAAAAAAGCTTCAATGTAATAGAAAGAATGAAAAAATTAAGGCTGTGGCAAATGACACAATATGAAATTTGCTGTATCCCCATATGTGGTTATGTGTATTACTTGCCATAGCATTCTAGAGACTTCCCATTTGGCATAAATAAGCCAGAGTATCTCCACTTCAACGTCAACTGAGCTGTCACCTATTGGGTTTACATTTACAGAGATCATTAAGCATATCATCTGCAAGAAAGTCACCCATTTGGTGCCAGTCAAATGTTTTGGCAATACAACAAGTTAAACTGTTTTTTAAATGTTGATGATTTAAAGAAAATCTGTTGTCTTACCTTTCTAATCACAGTGTGCTCTTCAAAGTCACTTGTTCCATTCAAACTGGTCCTTTCAGATAATATGTGGCTTATTATCTGTTTTTGAAGTCTTCAGAAATCTTATGAATCAGAGAAAAACAAAAAGGAATAAATCTGGCCTCATCACATACTAAATATAAATAAAGACAGGCAAAATTTCACTTAGCTAATATGGCTATTTTATATTGATTGTGTTACAAATAAGTCTGGCTTCACCTTCTTTTTCCCAAATACCCCATAACATTTACTTCAGGTGTACAGCCTGGATGGAGAATTAATTCTAAGATCAAATATGTTTATACTTTTATCAAGTAAAGAAAGAAATGTGTTTCTGCATTGTATAAGCAGAGATCTCTGACAATTTGGTGGAGACGTCCTAGAATCTATTCAAATGTCACACTTGTTGGCAGTGAGACAGAAAGAAGAACGTTGCCTAAACCATAGGCAGCAGAAGATGGTTTTGGCAGTGGGGCAAATTTTTGGTCACTCCCCCTTTTGGTCACTCCCCTTTGACTCCACCCACTTTCCCCCGGACTTTCACTGAATTTTCAGGAAAATTAAACCCTACCGTAGCATTGGGGCAAAATTTGCTTAATGTCTTAATGCACTGCAGGAAGGGGGTATCAACACGACATATAATTTTAACTGAGAGCTGTGAATGCTGCACTACAAGCATAAGGAAAAGGGGGGAAAAAAAGAAAAAATAGTGAAAAGGATCCTGGCACCTAAAGTACATTACATGCAGAGACTGTGAGGTACTCAAAAGACATACAAAGGAGCAGTAGGTACTGATCTCCCAAGAACATAAAAATAATGCACCACTAGCACTATAAAGAACATTATACAGTAAGAAGCAGAGGGCACTGGCACACCAAATACTGTACATACATAACGAGCAATGGACAATAGCACCACGAGCAGTAAGTTATAGAGAATACTGGCAGGCCAAGCATAATATACAATAAAATAAAGTGGGTATAAGTACAATAATGCATTATATAGAAAGAATCAGTGAGCACAGGCACTCCAAGCCTATACATTCTAGTACCTCCCAATGCACTGCCTTACTCTATCGCTCTGCCAAAATGCAAGGTATATGAGGAGCTGCATTAGTAATGAGAAAAATTCAAATATCCCTCACTGCATGATCCCTTTTATGCTAGTTAGACAACAATGTTATATTATAATATGAGAATTGTACAAATCGTAATTTAGTTTTAAAAAGATGTCTAGCCTTTTGGCCTAAGTAAAACCTGTCTAACTTCTAGCTGATAGAAAAGGAAGGAGAACAACCCCTTATAAAGCTTCTCCAATTTGCTTCAAAACATTTCTTCCTGACTCCAAGATGCAATTGGATCATTTTCTGGATTAACTTTGTACTAAGATTTTTAACCCTGTATTTTCTGTATGCCCCATACCCAGAAACCCCTAGAACTCATAGCAGAATGACAACTTAATCTATAAATCCCCCAGAATTCACAACACAATGGCAACTGAATGTATAAGTACCTCCGGAATTCATAGCAGAATGGCAATTCCATGTATAAAAAACTCCAGAGCTTATATCAAGTTGGCATGGTGGGAATTCCATATATAAATCCCACAGAATTCAAAGTAGGATGGCACAGGGGCTATTCTATGATTAAATACCCCCAGAATTCATAGTAGGATGGCACAGGGGCAATTCCACGTATAAATAACCCAGAAATCCCATCAGATGGCAGAGTGGCAATACCCCATATAAATACCCCCAGAAATCACATCATATGGCACAGTGGCAATTCCATGTATAAATACCCCCAGAAATCACATCAGATGGCAGAGTGGCAATACCCCGAAAAAATACTCCCAGAATTAATATTAGGATGGCACAGTGCAATTCCATGTATAAATACCCCCAGAATTGATAGTAGGATGGCACAGAAGCAATTCCATGTACAGTATAAATACCCCCCTAATTCACAGTAGGACGGCACAGAAGCAATTCCATGTATCAATACCCCCAGAATTGATAGTAGGGTGGCACAGTGGAATTCCATGTATAAATACCCCCAGCATTGATAGTAGGATAGCACAGAAGCAATTCCATCTATAAATACCCCCAGAATTGATAGTAGGATGGCACAGTGCAATTCCAAGTGAAGATACCCACAGAATCCATAACAAGATGGCAAAGGGGCAATTCTATGTATGAGTACCCCACACAGCCCATAACCGGAGAGGAGAAAAATAGATGAGTCTATTACATACATTGACAAATTGGCAATGGTGATCAGCCACTCACCCTCACATAGGACGATTCACGAGGGTGCCTGGTGCTAGTGGAGAGGTGGAATCAACCACAGATCTAGACACGCACTGGATTTCACGCAGCGGCGCAATCTCCGCCTGGCAGTGGGGCAAGGGGGAGAGCTGGTGCAACTACACCTCGATGCTCCCCCATAGTTATGCCACCAGCTCGCCACTGTCTCCTCTTCCTGACTCCCGTTCTGCAGCAGGTGGGGCTGTGGCGCGATCCGAGTCTGGGCATGGGGGAAGGCCTGGGTGAAACTTCTCCCCCATGGTCCCCCATTGCCAGCCCATCAGCGGCTCCTTTTCCGGTCTCCCGCTCTGCAGCAGTTAGGGCTGCGGTGCGATCTGTCTGGCCATAGGGGAAGGGAGAGAGCAGGCCCAGGTGCAACTTATCCCCCATGCAGACTCAGACACACAGACTCAGACAAACAGACACATAGACACACAGACTCAGACACACAGACACACAGACTCAGACACACAGACACACAGACTCAGAGACATATACACACAGACTCAGACACACAGACACACAGATTCAGACACACAGACTCAGACACACACACACAGACTCAGACACACAGACTCAGATACACAGACTCAGACACACAGACACACAGACTCAGACACAGAGACTCAGACACACAGACTCAGACACACAGACTTAGACACACAGACTCAGACACACAGACACACAGACTCAGACATACAGACTCAGACACACAGACTCAGACAGAAACACAGACTCAGGCAGATTGGTTAGAACTCCGAGCATTGTGAGCAGAAATATCTTACCAAATGCTTTGTGAGTTGCCTGTACCAATTCACTGTGAAGAAGGGGCAGAAGGAAGGAGCAGATGAAGGCCCAGCCCCCTCAATTACGTCATCAGCTGCAGCCATGGCTTTTGTCCATGCAGCTGAGGCTGCAGAAACAACTCACTTCTTTGCTTGGCCTGGGCCCCCCTGGGGTACTGTTTCCATTTTCAAGATCATACCTGTGGCGGGTGGGGCTCACAGACACAAAATGCACACACACAAAAAAAAGGCAAAAAAATTTTTTTAATTAAAAAAAAACGGAGGAGGAAAATTCTGGGGGAGCCCCCCTGGTTCCAACGCCTATGGCCTAAACATTCCACTTTTTTAGCTGTGCATTATGTTATTTCTGCAAAGTAAGAAAGAATTAAAAAAAAATGGAATTCATGCTAATATGGTGATCAGATCAGAATCATGAAATTTGGAACAAGCTGTAATATGAATTATACAGACTTTCTCTTGAAGCAGCTTCATCTTAGACACTGAATAGTAAATCTGATCATTGCACTTTACTTTTCTTAAACCTTACTACACAAATGGCAATAGCTAAAAAGACCAAAGTGCATATTGTATGGCCAACAGTAAGAGGCAGATATATTAAGGTTCGAATGGTAAATCTGAATTTCGAATTTGTTTTTTGGTCAAAACTCAAAAATTCCAATTTTAAATCACCAACTCGAATTTGAATTCAAATGTGAGATTTATCCCACCTCTAATTCGAGTATTGGCCAACTAAAATCTCCCGAGTTCATGTACAAGTCAATGGCAGAAGTCTGTTGAACCATTTGAAGATGTTAATTGCCTCCCTGACATTCAAGTTATTTTCAGAAGAAAACTCAACAAACTTGGAAAATTCAATTAGAATTTTCAGTTGTTTGTATTAGATTAAATATTAGATGTTCAAGTTGTTTCATAAATAACCTCCCATTTGAGTTGTGAGTACATTAGAATTTATTAGAGTTTATAAAAAATTCACATAACTTTGAAATTCATTCTTTAATAAAACTGCCCCTTTGTCATGTGACATGGTCAGTATGAAAACATTTTAATTTAGCACGCCTTGAAGGTGTTGTGAAAAAAGAGGTCCAGGTGAAGTCTTAAAAAAAAAAAGCGGTGGCTTTTTATAAATAGAACAGTTATAGGACTTTCTTTTAGCCTACTCTAGTATACACAATTGAAATACACACTTTAAAAGTATTTAAAGGAAATTAGTTAAATGGCAATGCCGCAGGTAAACATTCCCTGTTGACACTTGTTTGTCACTGGTCAAATGTTGAATCAGCAGTCTCTATTGTTGGTCATGGACATTAACTTTTGTCCTGTTGTTCAGCCTCTTAGTTGGGGTCTAGCTGACCCGGAAGCAATAATTTGTGAAGGTGTTTTGCCATATTGTGAGCAGCAAAACTCCAGCTAGATGCAACTTAATCTTTACTGCACTGACTGGAACTATATGTATATATACCACTCAAAGTTACAGTACACTGTATAATGGTATTTCTTAGTAGCCTACAGTTAGTACCATAGCAATGTATAAAGTTCCCAGTATCTTTAAATATTAAAAAGTGTTTCACTGAAAGGTGCTGCTTTACTAATATTAACATTTTGTCTAGTACAGGAATTTTAGTAAAAAAATAAAATTTTCATGTTTAGATTTTTTTTCATTGAAAAAAACATAACCCAGGATGAGATATTATTTTCACCTTTAACTGATCACCATTTTGTTTATAGTGTGGGATTTTTTCCACTACTACTTTTGGTTTTGTTTGCTTAATATTGTTCTCTGCTTTAATTTATGGCCAAATTGTAACTAGATTCTCAGCATTCTGTCAAAATCTAGAATTCACAATTCCTCTATGGAAATTCTTGCTTAATAGAGAAAAAGTTTCATTCTTCTGCAGGTGGTGGAAAAAATGACAAATTATAATAAACTGTGGGGTGACATTTTCCAGGGGTAACAAATATTTTGAGGTTGAATAAATTAATTTAAAGGGGCTGATCATTTTATATTCACTTGTAGTATAATGGAGAAAATTATATTATAAGGCAATTAGCAATGGTCTTCATTTTTTTATTATTTGTGTTTTTTTTAAGTTATTATGTTCACTAGCTCTCCAGTTGGGAATTTCTGCAGCTATTAAGTTGCTGGGCTTCAAATTACCCTTCTTACCATGTAGTGGTTTGGATAAGGAACTAGACAATGATTAAGAGAGGGATTAAATACAAAGATAAGTAATAAAAGCAATAACAATAAAATTGTAGCCTCACAGAGCAATTGTTTTTGGCTGCCGCAGCCAGTGCCCCCTGTTTAAAAGCTGGAAAGAGTTAGACAAAAAAGAAGAAGGAAAAACATCAAAACTATCATTGAATGCATTTTTACCTATAATATTATTGCATAATTTCCCATGTTTGATCTACTTGATATAAAAGACAAAATGCTACACATTTAATGCAGCTTGTGTTTTGCTCCCTAAGGGACAAGAGAGTTGGTATTTTTTTTCTCTACATGATCTAAAAAGCAATTTAAATCTCCTAAATGTGATATTATGTTACTTGCAGCTACACACAGATCAATCTTAATATCCATTGATAAGGACATAATGAAATCAAAGAGATGCTGAAAATATCTAATTCCAGCAGCACCATAAATTAGATTTTTTTTTTCTTTTCCCCTCACAGGATGTCTCGTCTCGAAGGTCACGTCTCTGAATGAAGAGCAAATGTATCCTACACAGGGACTTATTCTGGCTGACATGGTGTCATAGTACAAAACATAATTTAATAAATGTTGGATTGTGGAAGACTGAGACAGACATGTAAGTTACAGGTTTTTGCTATGGGAATCTGTTATTTATTTCATAGATTTTTTTAATGTTCAAAATAAAGGATTTTTATCTTTTTGTGTTTAGAAATATCTAGCAGGGGTGTCTAACCAAGGGCCCATGCAGTCCAGGATGGATATGAATGTGGTCCAGCTTGAAACGCTTTGTTCCCGAGGAAACGTCATGTTGCAAAGGATATAGGAGGAGGGGGAGTCTGCCGATTGCCCAGTTAGTAATAATAATATGATAATAAGTTTATTTAATATCTATATTACAGTGTATAGGTCCATCTGGTTGTCCAAGTGGTATTGTAGTTCTTTTCTGTGTATTTCCTTTACTTTTACACATCAAGGTGCTGATTTACTAAGGGTCGAATTTAAATTAGAATAAAATTCTAATTGAAAAAATTCGAATTTCAAATACATTTTTGGCTACTTCAATTACAGAATAGCCCAAAATTCGATTCAAATTGAAAAAATTCGGATTTTCAAATTTTTGAAATCCTTCAAATTCAACTATTTGCCAGCTTAAATCTGGCGAATTGCCATTTTAGCCAAGTTCACAGAACTTGGACAGAAATTTTTTCTCAGTTTTCAAAGAAAACTTCGAATTCGAGAATTTGAAGGATCTGGGTGATAATCGTTCGAATTGTTTGATCAAATAGAACAATTTGAATGATTCTAATGATTTTCATTCTATCAAATATGGCCATTGTTCAATTGAAAACAGCCATATTCAAGAGTATTTTCCACTTCGAAATTCAACCCTTAGTAAATAAGCCCCCAAAAGTGTTTGTGTATTTCATGTGGCCTCAGACAAATTTTCTTTTTCCCAGTGTGACCAAGGGAAGCCAAAAGGTTGGACACCCCTGATCTATAGTTAAAGGGGAAGAAAACCCCCAGGTGCTAAGTCAAACCCCCCACTCGCTAGTAGGCCGCCTCCCTCCTCCCCCCTGGCCTACCTCTCACCCCCCGGGGTTATTGCCCCTATGTCCCTACTTCAAACAGGTCCACTCCAGCGATGTTCTAAGGGCCCATCTTCTCTTCTAACGGATTCTTCCTGGAGCCGACGCAGATGTGCTGCGCATGTGCAGTAGGACGCCGGTACTACTGCGCATGCGCCGTAGTTCACGGAGTTCAATCGGCGAACTGCTGCTGCGGAGAAGTCAGGACTAAGGAGGAAGCACTCAGTATAAAGATCAGATCACGTTAGCCAGAAAGAGTACCCTGGATTCAGGCAAAAGTTCAGAAGGCAGGCAGCAAAGGATCACAGTCAGAGTCAAAGCAAGGGGTCAATTCATAATATACAAATTAGGGAGCACCCAGGGACATTAGTGAGCGTGAACTATAATCTGCATAATTTTATTTAGAATTTTTCACCAGACACGGTACAATGGTATAACGCATCTGCACGTCAACATCAATGCGTCAGTGGCGCAAACCCATGTGGAGGCCATGGGCGCCATCATCCTCCGAAGAGGAAGTGTCATTGGGCATTCCTGACATTTTTTATATAAAAAAGAAGAAATTTCATAGCTGCCAAAAGTTGAATTGGGACTTTTAATTGCACAACACATGACCTTCAACATTTTAACTGCATGTAGAAACTGGAAAAAACAAGATACACCAAATATTCATAATTCAATTAATGAATGTTCCATTAATATGAAATGTAATACCAAGAAACATCTCTGAAAGAAGACATTTTCAAATAGCTCAACAAAAATTAAAAGACTACCTGTGGACATTACCATGTTTACATTATGAATATTCTTTTTGATCTATGAAATGTCAAGATAAAATAATTATTAAATAAGAAATAATTGCACAGCACCTCGCCCCTGTCTCTTAGCCATTGAATTTATTATACAGTGCATCAGAAATGCACCCTGCTTACTTATTGTATAATCTAAAATGATATGTCCTTACACTACAAATGTTATTCTTCATGATAAAACAAGAAAATTTAAATCTAACATTGTTTAGCACTGTATTTACCATATGGAAATGTATTGAAATGTTCTTCCACCACCAGTCAAGCATGGATACACTGTAGTTGGTGAAACAGAATGAACAACTTGTTGAACAAAGAGATATAACAGGATTTTTTTTCAGAGGCATTCCATACCGCCTGGCTACAGTTGTCTGGCAGAGTGCTCATTTTCCAAAAGAACAATGTTTCTAAACATGCATGGAAACTGTGTCAGTTCTATTTGTTTTTCAAGAAAGAGGAAGGACTGCTGACTTGCATGACTTTCCCACCAATGATAACAGAACGTAATCTCATTGGGAACATTGGAAAAATTATCTTACAGCACTCTAGGATGCACATTAGTGCTAGAACATATAGCTTCTCAGACTTTCCAAAAACTCGAAGAGCCAATTGCAGAATATTAGTGGAGAAAAAGATAGACACACCAAATACTGGGATACTTTGACTGTCAGTAAATACTAACACACTTAGTAAGAAAATTATTATCATGAAATAACAAAACTTGGACATGATTAATTGTTGCTTATAATTCAGGGATTACACTATGCTAATTAACTAAAAAGCAAAGTTGCATCTCTGTAGCATTTCACAGCTAGTGTTCATTTCTGCCTAGCGAAACTTTGTTAGTACTCTCACGCTTTGGTCAATTTGAATAGGGTGCATACATATATGTCATATAGACATATTTTTTTTTATAGATGTGTGTGCAAATGGTTGAAGTGGCAGACTTATTATTACAAATGTCCAAGAAAGCATAATAAAGACAACAGAGATCCTCTAATGCCCCAGACATGAGCCCACTCTAAAACAAATGGGGCATGACCCTCAAATGGCTGGAAAAATATGTTAACACAAAAATCTTTAACAGTTATAACTTTTGAAGGCAATCCCAATTTAATATATGAAAAAACACCAGCAAATTTTAGAACTCTCACGAAAGAAGTAAAGTTCTGTAAAATTCTCACTTTGTTGAATTTGCGGAGTAACAATTGTTCACCTAAGCGAAAATTTGTTTGATGATAGGGCACAAAAACTATACTAGTGATGGTCTCTTTTGCTAGTCAATTGTCCTCTATGCCTTTGAGTAAATTGGTGATGTCCTGTGGATAGGATTTCTGGCTAATCTTAGCTAGCGACGGCCATATCACCCTTCAGTAAAGCTACCCCACTATCTGCTCTTAAATGCTTGTGATCTCTCTACTGATCTTTTAGGCAAGAAATATGGCCTGCCATAAGTCAGGGTGACATTAGTGAAAGATCAGGGCAACAATAACAATATTTATGAGACAGATCAGTGCAACAATAGCCACGAGAAAGATTAGGGCAATATTGGCCCTAATGATGATAGGGTAAAACATTGCTTTCACAGAAAAATTTTAAAACAAACATGCTTCTTATGCCATGTATTCACCTGCACAAATTGCAATGCAACAAGAAAATTATATTTTAGTATCTTTTTAAGAAGCATAATGAAGGAAAGCTTTGTTCTCAGTAGCAGTATTCAGTTTTTCAAGAATTAACAAAGCTTTTATTTTGTAATTTTTCCTTTTCATCAAGATACAATTTGTTTACCAAAGATCTTTCCACTAATCAGATTAATTATACAGTATTGTTAGGCAAACACATAATCAAAAGAAAATCTAATATCAACTATCCGCCTGATTATGAAGCATTCTACAAGACATTTTGTTTACAAAAAAAAAGAGAATAAATGGGAATAAGTGTCTTGTCTCACATATTATATTCACACATCCACACACAGTATAATGTATCAGTTATATAAAGGTATGGAATTCCTTATCTGGAAACTCGTTATCCAGATAGCTCTCAATCACGGAAGGCCATCTTTCATGAAGTGAATTTGAAGAAATTATTGCAATTTTTTAAAATTGTTTCCATTTTCTCTGTAATATTAAACCAGTATCATGTACTTTTTGGTTACTAGGCTGCATGAAACTATATTGGTGGTAAAACAATCTTATATGGTTTAATTAGTGGTTAAATTTGCTTTTAGTAGACTTAAGGTATTACAGAAATTCCATTTAATATAAAATGTACCTGTAGAAACCAGGATTTCTTCCAGCGATATCTGTGTAATACTGTATTTAGCACTATGCTATTGATGTGATAGTTTGTTGCTTGAATAGTTAACCTAGAAAATGTCCTACACAATGTGTACTAGTCATTGCACAAGAATGCTAGTATGATGTATTAAAAACATACCTAAAAAAATTGTTAAGGCCTTAAACCTTTCAGAAGGCAGTTAATGACCTTCCAGGAATTTACTTATGTTATTGTTGCTGAGAAATGTTGAAAACATTGATAGTCAGCTTAATGGTTCAAATGAATGTGCTTTGGCCTTAGTAAAAAATATAAAGAGCTGTACCAAGAACTATTTAGCACAGAGCAGTTTTTTTCTTTTTTTGCCACAGCTGTAGCATGTGATGGCAACCTTGACGACAGTGCTACATATAATAGTAATATACAAATACTTGATAAGATGGAATGGGTAATATGAGAAAACATATGCAACTGTCCATCAAGACAGAGCAATCAAAGTTTATTCTATGTCAGTAACCATAATAGTCCAACATCTGATTGCTTTGGTTTTCTGGGCTAAGATGTGTTACTATATACTGTAAACCCATATTATTTTAACACCTTTTTGCTGGCTGTTTTGTTAATGTTATTGGCCTTTGGATTATTTTCAATATTGTTAACACCAGGCTTCTCCAATTTAATTTTTGTTTTCTTGCAGTAGTTGTAGTGAGTCTAGCGTCCAGTTGACCATCTCCATCTCCATATTATTCTCTAGCATTCAACAGATCTACAGTACATGTCCCTTTTTGCTAGAATTATACCTTTCTTTTCTTTTACAATTTATAGAATGGGTCAGTTTTAAAATGGAATCCAATGTAAGAATGTACTTTTGTGGATCATATAATCGATATTAAATTCTTGTAAATATTCAGTTTTCAGTTTGTATTTTCTTTTCCTAGTGGCTACTGTGATTAAATGCCCAACAAGGTCCACCAGTTTATCTTGTGAACACGTTATACACCACCCAACTGACCAAACAAACCCAGATCAATGTTAGCTTTTTATGTAGGACAAAAGTGTAATTCTTGGCCACCTCTCATTATGGATCCTACAACCAATATTCTCACAGCATTAGTGATGGGTGAATCTGTCCCATTCACTTCGCCAAGAAATTTGTGAAAAGCATTGAAGTTAATAGGAGTCAGATATTTTGACTCGCAACTATTTTGACACGAGCAACAAATGCGATTCTTTTGTCCAAATGCATTAAAGTCAATGGACATCTGAATAATTTTGACACAAGAGACAATTTTTCTTTAGTCCAAATGCATTGAAGTCAAAGGGCATCTGAATAATTTTTATGTGTGATTTTTTTTTGCCCTTTCTCTAATTTTCTGTGAAGTGAAAATCAGATTCACCCATCACTACTGCCTAGACCAAAGAAAGAAAAGTGGAAGGCAGTAAAATATTCCAACAATTCCACCTCACATGGATCTACTCCTGCCTCAAATACCAATGGAGAAGGCCTTGTATCATGTAACTGAGATTTCTTGGCCTAATAGGTTCAAGCCATGTAATATCACCTTCCAAAGAAATCATCATTTAATATCTTCATCTTTTTAATTGGTTTGAAAAACAAGAATCAATATGACCAGGCGATATAAAGCAACTCTTTCAAATGGCACATATAAACTTTAGCCTTTGTTTGACTTTTGCAAGCAAAATTTCAACAGTTTTTTCTTTTCTTAAAAAAGTAAAGAATCAGTTACAATAACAAAACACAGAGCATATCTGCATCCTGTAATAGACAATGCCAAAAGAAAACTCACACTAGTTTACATGGAAGCTTTACTAGGGAATATACCTAAAAAAATGTTTCCCCAAAAACTATCTCTTCTAGATTGCAATTTCTTGTTACCAGCAGCTCCTTTAATTTATTTCTGTACTTTGTTTGATCCCAGTTGTACACTACATTGTTGAGGACTAAGCTGACACTCAATAAACATAACTGTAATAAAATAAACAGGAGTTACAGTAGATAGATCAAAGATATATTTTCTACATTGTTTCAGTCTGGTAGGCTCTCCAAAAGATTTCCCTTTCCACCCAATCACTTTAAGACAACAATAAACAGAAGAGGTCAAAGTAAGGGTTTGTGAACCTAGTAAACTCATAACAATCTCGCTCTTTCTCTCTCTTACAGAATGAAGCCACCATATATTTCAAGCTGTAACTCTTCAATAGCCAATGAATAGAAATAGAATGAATCAGTCTTTGTACCCATCACATGGCAATGATTTGTCAGTACAGGAATGGAATCTGTTATCAGTAATGCTTGGATCTGGGAGTTTCCAGATACAGATTTTGTGGAGCATCATGGCTTAAAGCTATTAAAGGAGTATCAGCAAGTATCCAGTACTATTTCATTATTTCAGAAGCATCAGAGAATTGCTTGTTAAAATAGGACTTTTACAAGTTTCCAGAAAAACAGTACTTTAATAGGAATGTTATTTGCTCTCAGTTCAGGTTTGTCAGAAGGTAGCCAGGAGGTGGTGCTGATGTAAAAGACTGTTAACACAGAGCCGTACAACAAGTAATTTAGTCCTATACAAAGCAGGCAGGTATTGAGCCGCACAGACCTTTCGACTTAACACCTGATTCACACCAACTGTAGTGTCAGCCAGTAAATGAGAGATGACAGCTGTCCTGTCAGAGCTGAGACCTAGAGAGAATTCATTGTCTATGTTCATATTCTGCTCCATGCCAAATCTTCATAATTATCACTGTGATGTTACCAGACACACAGAATGAATGTATTAGAGCACTGTAATTAGAGCAGTGATTCAATCTCATTTGAGCTCCGCTCACGCAAATTAATAATTGGATCTGTAATCGGTAGCTAATGCGGGCATGCATTGGTTTGTGTGCAAACATGCACTTTTTTTAAACATACTTAATACATGTACATTCATCTAGACCTTGATTAGATTTGTTTAGGTGACATAGATGTAGCTATTAAATGATGTGTGTGGATTGTTTTGGCTTAGCCCAATATACAATATAATTGCTTTGCTATCAATATATATTAGTTCTTGCATCAATCATAACATCGTTTACATCATTTACAATGTATAAGGGCTCATTTATTAAGCACATTAGCAATTTTTTGCATTTTGCCAAGTGCCAAAACATAGCACAAGATCATTTGCATGTAGTGCACCTATGGACACTCTGTACTTGCTCTTAAAGAATCCAGTCCAGATATCATACTGATGTCAAGTGCAATAGTTTTAGACTCATTGCCACCTTGTCACCCAAAATACTCCTGATTTTGGGAACAACTCTGAAATATGGTTAAAACATGATGCTTGTACACAAGCCCTATAGCTTTATTATTGCAAAATAAAAGAAAGCTGGAGAAATATAATTACAAATTAAACATTTTAACAATGTTATTTGAGCAATGCACTGTGGGAAATGACTTTGCAGGTTTGGGTTTTACAACATTGCTTGGGATACAGTTACTATATCTCACTGCCTTGATGTAGTTTTAATAGGTTTCAGAATGGAACATATAGGGGAAGACTACTAACAGCGAATTTTCGCCAACAACAGCTTTGTACCCCTCGCAACACTTAGCCAGGTGTAAATGCACTCATACTATGTCAGTTAACTAATATGTGGAGTGTCATCCTGGGCGCCGCAAGTGCACATGTTTAAAAACAGGGGTTGTTTTGTACAAAGTTATGATCATAAAGTTGATAAGCCACCATACCACGTCAAGGTAAACCCCATATGGCAGTCCCTAACTTGTTTACAAAGTATAAACATTCTTTTATTTCTCTGCATAATAGCATTACCTGTAGTCAGTGTGTTGAGCCTTGGTTTCAATTTGAGGGCTAAATCCTCCACCACCAGTATGCGGCTTTTAAGAGCGAGAGAGATTCCCTAACCAACACCCATTTTTTCAAAGCATAGCACCACCATTATTTTAAAGGGGGGTATGGGGTGCTACAACCACAGAAGCTAAGCCACAGCTTCCGGGTACAATACAATATCAATAAAGGGGGATTGTGGTATGGTGGCAACTTTATGACCATAACTTTGTAGAAAACAACCCCTGTTTTTAAACATATGCACTTGCATTTATATTGAATTACTTATAAGACAGGGCCCAGGGAATGTGCTTTGTAGATAGCACTTCCATTATACTTAAATATTCTTTAACTTGGCCTTTAGAGTGCTCCCACAATCACCCTAGCGTGCATTTCTGCATAGAGAAAATTAGCTAGTCATCTTGCGATCAGGTCAATTTGCATAGGGTGGGAAATTTTAAGTTGTTTGGGCGTTTTTTGATGGTAAATGTTGGTGCAAAGCCTTACAAATTCCACATTTTAAAACACAGGTCCAGGGAACCTTAAAGTGGACCTGTCACCTAGACACAAAAATCTGTATAATAAAAGTCCTTTTCAAATTAAACATGAAATCCAATTGTTATTAAACCATTCATAGCTGTTGTAAGAGCATTTAAAATCTCAGCTGTTAATCAAATATTGTCTGCCCCTCCTCTATGCCTTAGGCATAGAGGCGGGGCAGACAAATACTTTCACTTTCCATTCAGCACTTCCTACATGTTACTGCTCTCCACACATTCCCCCTTTCTCTTCACTGTTAAATTTTGTAATCAGTGCATGGGGATGGACACTGGGTCTCCCATTCTGGTGCACAAACAGGATTCTAAGATGATATAATGCTTGCCTTAATTACAGTGTCCATAAAATGGCTCCTGCCTGCTTGCTATAATTTTGAATTCCCAGACTGAAGGAAACAAGAATCAAATAATGTATATAGTGTAAATAAAGTTCATTTTGCTTGACTAATGAGATAAAATAGGATTTTGAATATTTCTTTAATAAAGACAATAGAGTTAGTATAATGGCCCACTCATGTGCACCCTGTAAAATTAATGTGTCCATAGGTTTGAAAATGTATGGGTAAAACCGGTTACTCAAAAAAAGTTTGTTAGGAGTTTTGCAGGCAATCGCGATGGAAAAATGGAAAAGTCACCAGCTTTTTTTGTACTTGCCATTTTCAGCTCACAGGATATGATGTAAGTGGCAGAAGATTGTGGAAAATCTAGCTACTTTATTGCACTTCTTCAATTGGGAACATGTTCCCCTGTTGACAACTCCATCTAGTCAATGATAAAAAGACTACTTTAATCATGTTCAATTGGTTTGTCCCCATTTTAAGTCACACATAGATGTTGATTTAAATGATTTGGGGAAGTCTGAAACATTGGCCAACTGCCATTAGAACTCTGTATGAATGGAATAGTGTAATATTTTGGGGGCTGCCACCTTCCATCATGAGCTTTTGTATTGAGGAGCAGTTCAACATGAGTTTAATGAATAGGGATGAACATTCATTTGCCTATTGTGTATCACATAAAATGTTTTTTGTTATTTCCTGAGCTATATAGGGCAACCAGAGAAACTTAAATTACTACATCTGGTCCTTGCGTATTAGATGATCAGATTAATTGGATTCAAGTGCTGGCAGTGAATTGTTTCATTATGTTTAATATTCATGTTTAGTTGCTTATGATTATAGGCTCATTATTACATCTAGTGACCAAAGCTATTGCACAAGTTTGTTATCCCTCTCATTTCCATTCATTATGTGTGATTTAAGTTCTTCCCATCATCCTTTTCTGTTTTCCTACTTTCCATGAATGAGAAGCTGCTCCAGAGGTTACGAAGGGAAATATTCCTTTTGTCTTCCAACATTTGTCTATCTACCCCAAATACAGAACCTTTGTGGGTTCCAAGTATCTGAATTCAGCAATCTGGCAAAAATTGCCCATGGTGGTTGTTACCAGCTTCATACAGGCCATGTAGGGAAGTCTCACAGGGAAATCAGCCACTATCACAGTCAGAAAAGTCACCATTTGTTGAGACTATATTGTTAGCAGGAGTCTGTTCTGCAGGGCTTTATCTCTGCATTGGTACTTTTAGTGTGATTAAAACAATAGGAACAAAGTAAGTTTAGCAAAAGTCCTATTCATTGTACTCATGCTCAGCAGAGCGTACACTGCCCCATTCAATACAAAAGTGCATGAAGGAAGGCAGTACCAGCAACTTAAAATGTTGCATTGTTCCATGTATGCAGTAATCTAATAGCATTTGACCAATATTTTAGATGTCCCTAAATCATTTAAATCAACATCTATGCAGGAAAAGGCAACAAACCAACTGGACAAAAATTAAAACCAATTTATTTTTATCCTTGGCTAGACACAGCTATCAACAGAAGGATGGGTGGCATTTTATATAAGCCGCATTTAAGAACTTTGTACTGACTGATGTGGTTGAAATGACCCCACAGTTTGTCATTAAACTAACATGCAGCCTAGGGTTATAGGATCAGCCAGTAATGATAAATCGAGCAGGGTCTTTAATCATACATTAAGAAAATACATATTTGCTTTTGATGAAAACCATGATAATTGGTAATTCCAAAGTGCTGGCAGAGGGACCTGTTAGGCGGTTGCAGTTAATCCATTGGTTGGGGGCAGATTTCGATTAATTGTTACAGAATCTGGTCTATTTAGAGAAAAGAAAAACATTTAGGCATTTGTAGGAATCTTCCTGATCACTATTCTCAAAACAATTTCTAAGCACATTTAGTGGATAGTTTTCTGAATGAGAGCAAAGGACCTTCATAAGTATTGCATTTCATATCACTACAAATATTAATCCAGTCTTGGAAAACTGCTCTTTTTTCTACAGTTTACCTTAAAATGACAGTCCCTTCTTAATATGATCATTCCGAAGGCACCCTCCGAACTAAACATCAATAAATATGTATAGTCATTTCTGGAACTCTGACTTTTAGTGAACCCTTGCTTCCTGCAATAACTTCCAGAATGATCATCCTTCAATTAGAATTTCAACTCATTCTTTATTCCCAAACCTGTCATAAATATAACATGCGTCATAGACACCACAGAGAGGCATGGATCGGAACCAGAAAAAGTGTTGTCTATCCCTAGAATTATTTATGCACATCTACTGTATATATATATCTATAAAACGTCTGTGTATTTTACATGGATTGGATTAGTAAACATAATAAATATATGGGATATACTATCTCAGTTGCTGATAAGACATAGCCAGTCATTAAATATGTATATATATGTATATATATATATATATATATATATATATATATATATATATATATATTATCCTCAGTAGATATATAATGATGGAAATAAAGTTTTACTATGCCTGTTGCAGCAGAGAGCATTTTGAGGGACTTGAGGTTTATGTCTCTGACCTACAGAGTAGCAGTGTGTAGAATGTGTGAAGACACATTGGTTCCTAATAATGATATGGAGAATTATTAATGGCTGGGGCCAGACCAGATTAATCTCAGACTAGCAGACAAAATGCAAGCCGAGAATCTGCTCTTCTGCTGCTTTCCTAATCAATGTTCCTGCATCAGGAAGCATTGTCTCTACTCGGTTGCAGGCAGACAAGGCAACACCTGAGTGGAGGAAATGTCTCCAGGTGCAAGCAGAAAAGCAGAGATCCACAATCGCATGTCTGTAGCCAAACAGAAGGAGGTACTTTCATTGCACAGTTATGCTTGAGGTAATTGACTAAAGTATAGCTAAAAATGTACTTACACACCCAACTGAATTTGGGACATAATTGGACATGGATGTATAGTCTCACCAACATGATGGAACACTCTCCAAGAGAAGCCTCCGGGATAGCCTGTGTCTCCATTCCTGATGTTATTTCTTGAAATGAGTCCTTTTTCAGCTGTGTTCCCTACACTAAGGTGGGGTAGCTGGTAATAACTGATCCCACACTATGCTTTATGGAGCAAAGGACTGCTCTTGCTCACTCACTAGACCCGACTGTCTCACACTCCTGTGGAGGAATATGACAGGATCTAGCCTGGTACCTTAAGCTTGCTACACTGCATCTTGACAATGGGGAATACTTCCTACCCAAAAGACATAGGTTACCAGGCCCGGAATGACAATCTGTGGGTTCTGGAAAATGCCAGAGGGGCTGCTATGAGGTGCCATAGAAAGCTGATAGGAGAGTAGAGAAGTGCAGATAAATGCAGACCGAAAATCCACCTGGTGTGTCAGTAGACTTATCTCTCAATTACTTTACTCTCAATCCATGAATGCCATGATTTTCAAGTTATTTGCATCTCTAGTTAAATAAACATTTGTGAGATTATTTAGCCTAAAATATTCTAAATTGATTCATCAGCTAGCACTAGCAAAGCAACACAAATATGTGAGACATGAACTTTCTATCGCCAGTTTAAGCTGGCAAAATACTTTGATTAACCTGTAAGTCTGAAACACAGCTGCCTGAATTATGGACCAAAAACTCTTCCAAATATTATTTAAAGGTCGTACTTTTTAACCCAAAAAGACTTATGCCAATATTTAATAAATGACACAGTTTGTGCAACTTTTCAATTGGCCATCCATGTTTCAGTGAGCAGATAATTTTTAGTTTTTTTATGATTTATAATATGACACAATGTCACCTAAAAAATTTTTAAATCATTGTGGGATTTGGTTTTCAGTAAAATAATTTTTATTAAAATGGGGTAATTGGTCAAGGATCTGAATACATTTACAAGGCACGATTAATAATGGGGCCTTGCAAAGTCCATTTTTCTGGGCTTCACTATCACTAAATATGTCCCTTGCCAGCCATGTGCCATGCATTGTATGTTGTTAAGGTAAATTGTGGATTAAGCCAGAATCTCATGAACAAAGCAGAATCATACCATCTCATTCTTAATTCACTTCAAGAGGAAGTGTGAGTGATTTTTAGTAAACAGAAAGATGCTGGTGCCTGCATCCCATCACACTTCTACCCTTTCCTGGCATCTCTTAGATGTTCTTGATCCCTGGAAAATGGTTTGTCAGATCAATGCTCCAGCAGATTCATCAGGGATGGCAGGCACATCTGAGCTGAGCAAAGGGAATTTTTTTCTCTCAAAATGAATGCAATATTTCTCCCTTGGCCTGCTGACAATGTTGTCAGTCAGAATTTGTCTGCATATAATTCCACCTTTGGGAGCGATGTGCTCTCTGCAGTTTTACAACTTAATTAAGATCACCAGTGGAATGAATGTATAAATACGCCTTCCATGGAGCAAGTACAACAACATTTTTTTGCATAATGCAAAGATTTTATGGGCTTTTGAAGCCATACCTTCAGTGCCATGTCAGACCTAGGCATTGCCAACTAGAGTAGGTATAACTGAGTATACAAAATACAGGTTAACAAGCTCAGTGCTTTGCTACCAAGTCAATGGAAAACAGTACCTTCTGCAAAATTTTATACATGTGCAAAACGTCTTTTTTCTATAATGTCATAGAATTATAGAACTATGAACAAATATTAAAGTGGAAAAGGTCCTGTGTGGCCCTGTCTTTTTATCCCTGTTATCTTTATACCCTGTTAATAGCATTTTCAGATGGCAAGCCAAGTCCTGTTAAGCTTACGACACATGGGGGCAAATTCACTAAGATGCGCAAATTCGCTAGCGTTGGCTTCACTAGCGTTCGCCGCACTTCGCCAGGTGAATTTTCGCCAGCACTACGCAAACATCAGTAAATTGCGAATTTACGCTCAGGTTGGCGAACGGTAGCGTAGTTACGGTAGTGTTACTTCGCTAGGCAGAGTGCTGTTACACTAGCGAATCCTAATTTGCATACGGCGTGAACTTTAATTTAGAATAGAAGTATATGTTACAGCCACTACATTCCACTACACAAGCCCAGGAAACCTTTAATAAATGAAATAAAGTTGTCCTATTGCCCTACATGTTCCCCCTGTATAGTTGTGTTGCCATATGTTAGGAAATGTAGGGGGGAAGAAGGGTAACCCCCCCCAAAAAATGATCGATCTTTTTCAGACTATCACCCTCCTATGCTAAAATATGCCGGCGTTTTTTTGAGACTTAAAAAAAAATGTTACATTTTTTTTTTTAACCTCCTACTGTATCTATTGTATTGAACTTTGCCTGGTCTGACCAGGCGAAGTAATGTCTAGCGTAAGTGCTAACTTAGAGGAAAATGCTCATCTTAGTGAATTTGCGAATTTACGATCCATCGTCAGTGCGCAACTTCGCCTGGCGTAAGGGTGCGAAATTGCGCAAGTCTATCTACTTCGTTAGTTAATTTGCGAAGTTGCGAAATGACGTCACGCTGGAGAATTAGCGCTAGCGTTAGACGCGTCACGCTTTAGTGAATTTGCCCCTTGGTCTGGGATGTCACTGGAAGAACCTTGGTAGTCAAAACATCATTCCATTTGTAATATTTTACATTGAATTGCATGAGAAATACTGTAATGTGGAATACTGTTGCATTTGCCAATGACATGAATAGGAAGTACTGGAGCAAAGGAAGTGTGAATCTTAAAACTTGTCCTTTTTTATTAAAAGTAACTGCCTCCTGAATAAGGGATAAATAAGGAATAATTATAATTCATAGCCATAGGTTTGACCTCAATGCTATACAAGTGGAGAAAGAGGGGCTGCATGTAGCCCTCTATAAGTATTATGTGTGGGTTCTTAATTTTATTTTAGATGAATATAATGTTAGTATATAGAATTAGTATATCAAATAATTAAATGGCACTAGATATAAGTTCCTATTTCCAGATAATAAATTAGGAAGCGTATGCTACACTACACTACATATTGGGATTCTAACCTTTGTAACATTATAATTAAAAAATTAATGATGTGCCAGTTGCACTAACATTTCCCACACATTTCAATAGTACCTTGCAAAAGAACATCTAGGTATGGGTGTCAATAGGTGATCGCTCCATTTTGTACTTTATTGAAAGGCACAGATCTTCATACAGAACATTGCATTGGAGTGTCCAGGTTAATAGCACTATTTGCACTCACCACAAAAAACTTGACATTGAAATAGTAAGACAGAATATCCACATGGACACAACCTAAATAATACATTTAATAACCCTTATTGGTTCTTTTTGGGAACACAATGCTAGCCACCTTTCCTCAGGAGACTCCAGCAAAGCAGGTGATGCAGAAACCCCACTTGTTCAGAGGGGTTATGCTGTACATTGTAAGAAGTGATCACACAGTTTACAAACCCTATTGTTACAAAGTTTTAATTTTGTTGGTGGGGTCCCTATAACAACACTGATTGCAAATTGTTTTTAAGGAAAAGCACCCCTTCAATGTAGTAAATAAAACCAGTTATGAAATCATCTCTTCTATAATTTATTAAGGGCTCCTACACACGGGCGTTTTTATCTGTGCTCTCCTGCGTTGCGTTTTGCTGCGTTCAAACGCAGGGAAGCGCAGGTATAGACGCACTCAATTATTTTCAATGGGGCTGTACTCACACGAACGCATGTGAACGCCGAACGCAGGAAAAATGCAGCATGTTGCGTCTGAATCTGCGTTCGGCGCTTACACGCGTCTCGTGGGTACAACCTCATTGAACAAAATGAGGTGCGTCTAGACCTGCGCTCCCCTGCGGCTGAACGCAGCCAAATGCAACGCAGGGGAGCGCAGGTCCAAAACGGCCGTGTGTAGGAGCCCTTAAAAGGCCACTGTCTGGGAACCCTCAAATTACTAGGTAGTTTCCCCATTCCAAGAAGGGTATACTAATGCGTGGATTACTGTGGTTGCCTACAGATGCAGCAATAGGGACTGTGAAATAAAACACATCTAAGTGCAAGAATTAACAGACCGGTATAGTGTTTTTTATGTGCAGATAAAAAGCTGGAATCAGTTTTCAGTAATTCTTTATGTGTGGTCTTTCTGCCGATTCCAGCTGTGCTACTTATGCAAGTTTTTTTTCTCCATCTGCTATTTGTCATCGTTATGGGCCTTTATGTTAGCAGATGTAAACTAATTTAAGTTATGCCGATAAAGGTTCTCATTTATCCAGTTCATGGTACAGGTATGAGATCCATTATCCAGAAACCCATTAGCCAGAAAGATCCAAATTACAGAAAAGCCACCTCCCATAGACTCCATTTTATCCAAATAACACTTCAGTCTCTTAATCACACAAAATGCATAAGAATATGGATTTATGCAGGTTAATTACCATACAAGGCATTAGAGATAAGATGTTAAATCATTAATGTTGAACTGTCATAACCTTCCTATTCTATTCCTATAGTCCTAATCTAGGACAGTTTCAGTTTTTCTAGTGAGTTTGCACTGTGCAACTAAGAATTGCAATATTTCATGTGTATTTTTCCCATCACAATTCTTTGAGATGTGCATGAAACATCAATTCTTGCAGTGTTTCACACACTGATGGACCATTCATATTTCAGTTGGTGTGACAATAGGCTGAAATTGTTCACTGTAGGTTTTAAGGGCCCTTAGCAAATCTAGTTCATTGCATTCTGCTGATTAGATATTCAGCAATAAATAACACTGGAAAACGCAAATGTAATTTAATTGAGAAGTAGATTGCACACAGAAAGCTAATTTAGACAGGATTCAAGTAAAACAACAGGTGTTAGAACTGTATATTTTAATCATTTGTATGGGTTGCAAAGCCCTTTGCTTAATAATAACAATATATTGATTCAAAAGGTTGAATTCAAATTACCCAGTGAGATGCATTAATGAATATTTGACATTTGATATATTTGTCATGTTTTCTTTTGCCCCTTGTGGTAATTTACCTCTCTTTGTATATACATTTAAATCAGATATTAATAGTTCACAAAGCATCAATAATATCCCAACCTTTAGATATAAGCACCACTGACCCATGTAGGTTACAGTGAAGTTCAGATTAGAGAATATGTAATTTGTCTTTGAATAATAATCTTTTGGCTCAGGGGCTGACATGTTTATGGATTTTATCATGATAGCCAACATAGTAACCTACATCAAGTTTAACCTTTGATAAAAACCTATCTTTGCTCATCCAGAGAGCAGCAAATGCCCCCAGCAAGGCCATGAAATTACTTTGCAGAGAATAAAATTGCATTCACAAAATTGTAATTGGTTAATTCCCTGGATCAATCAATCCAATTATATAATTAAATAATATTTCACATTGCTTGAAAGGTTGCCCCCATTAGCAAATGTCAAAATTCTGTATGCCTTTGTCCAGCAAGTTCACAATATAGAGGATTGAAAGGGTCTTCTATAGTTTCTTTTACATTAAGAAAAAATAAATTTGTATTATTTTTTAATTAAACAATGTTTGTGGAGCACAAAGTATTCCAACACAACTCTGTCACATTTTACTCTAGGGAGGCCATATGTTGGTGGGTAAATTATTCAGCTGCACTTTCCCTTTCAGCACAAAATGGAATAATGTTAACAGTGTAATAGTTTCCTCTTCAACCTTTTAGATGTTTGGACTTTTAAGCACAATACATAAGGAGACTAAATATCCCCCTCTACTTCTATCTCACTATTAGTGAATGGGAAGAGGGAGCTGAAATTATGCCAACAAATACCTTTTTTATAAAAGGGAAAATGAAGCCTTCACATATAGTGGATGTATTAGTTTCACCAGCACTGCACCAGAACAATGCGTCCAAGCAGATTCTTGACCATGCTGATCTAACCAGCTATATTGGCTCATCTGAGAAGGATGCTCTGGGCCACCAGAACTTGCTTTATTGTAGGAATATGGGATATGTACACCGGGCTGTTTCACCAATAGGGCTAAAGAGAAATGCAGTACTAGTATTAAAGTAACTAGAGAAAACATTACGCAAATCCAAATTTTCCACAATGACTGTGGACAGGGCTGCCATTAGAAATGACAGGGCCCCATACAAGACAATAAAAAAACACATTGATGTTCAGTAGAACTGAACTTGTGGCTTCAGGACTTTTCACGGCTCGGGTCTTTTTGCGGCTTTGGGACTTCGGCACTTCAGTTTTTCGGTTCTTCAAGACATCAGATCTGCAGCACAACTGGGCTCCCCATTAAGGCCTGGGCCAGGTACCCCCTGTGCCCCTCTGATGGAGGTCCTGACTATGGATGAACAGATTAAATCTGAAACGCAATGTGCAGGTGTTTGCCATATATGTATTTGGTCTGGCTCTGTCAGATAAAAGAATCACACATGCTCCATGTGTCTATAGTCATCAGTAACTGGACAGAGAAGACTGTATACTGTGATTTCAGTTATAGTATATTATAACACTTTTCATGCAGAACTGGGGCTCAGAGGATAAACTATCTGGTCCTATGCATTACTAACACCTAGAATTCATGTCAAAATAATAGGCATTCGGTCCAGTATTATTTTGGCATTAACAAAACATGATTAGTCTGGAGCAACATGTTACACTCTATATTAGGTTTACAAACTGTGTTGTATACACTGGGTAACCACCACAATTGAGATTGAATTAACTATCCCAAAATCATGCACAGAAATAATGTCATTGGTTTAGGATACACTATGCTGAATATTGCATCATTATATTAGTGCATTATCAACTAAGTCCCACTGGATTGGCCAGAGAAAAATATAAATACAAAGGTTTACGTTTACTTACATTGTGAAATATTGGCAAACAGTTCTTTGTTTATATGGCATAGCACAGCATATATCTCAAAGATGACCATCTGCAAGGAAATGGTTAAACGTTTTTGGGACTTTTGTGCTAGTATGGAGAAGTTAATTTCCTGGTATTCAACTTTTTAGCAAACTGCAGAAGACTTATCTTGCTTTATGGCAGAGCCACTGTCCTACACTTTACAGTAGGATAGAAAACTCTTTGCTATGGTGCAAGCATTCAGCAATTAGATTTAGTAGGTGTAGCAAGAATAATGAAACTAAATCAGATTGGGTTCTCTGGGCAATTTCACTGGTTGGTTCAAGTGTTACATTATTGACTCCTAAGGATTCATTGTTATATTTCATAAGTTTACATATGGTATTTAGAACTAAAACACTATGATGTTTGTACCTGTATTTTAATAGTGCCACATAGGTAATTAGCAATAACAATACAGGTGTAGGATCTGTTATCCAGAATGCTTGTGATCTCTAGTTTTCCAAATAAGGAGTCTTTACTTAATTTGGATAACCATACTTTGTCTGCTTAAAAAGAATTTAAACATTCAATAAACACAATAGGATTGTATTGCCTCCAATGAGGATTATTTATATCTTAGCTAGAATCAAATACAAGTCACGGTTTTATTATTATAGAGAAAAAGGAAATAATTTAAAAAAAATTTTAAATTGAGTCCATGGGAGATGGACTTACCTTAATTTGGAGCTATCTGGATAACGACTTTCCGGAGAACAGATTGCATTCCTGTACCATCATAGTAACAGGGATAAGATGTACATATAGTAATAGATGCTGACTTAAATATGACTGACTTTATATAATACCTGTCTCTTATAGAGCATTTACCATATATTGATTGAGATTGTGGGTAAATATTCTTTTATCACATGAAGCTAAGAAAGAAGTCTACGTGTTCCTGGGTCCATTATGGCAGGTAAAAACTTATAAGTCCTGTCTGAAACAGGATCCATCCTTATTCCCTAAAAATATTCATGTTCTTTGCTCCGACTAAGAACTTTTAGGTATGACTATGTATCATACTGTTTTGTTTATGTTTATTCATAGATTCTGCTAAATAGATTTTGGTTTATATCCATTACATATCCCTATAGTCTCCATCAATGCTTTCACAAAGCGCTCATGTTTTATCTTAGCAGGTGCTGTTAATGCTATTGTTCCTCATACAAAACTATCATACAGCAATAGACAATACGATAGCATGGCCCTGCGGTTATTTGGCAGGGATACACCAACAGGTTAACTCTTTGCTCAGCAGGAAAGGCATTAATTACTTGTGTAAATGAGCCATTACAGTGCATGCAAATGCAGTTGTTTTGTTCCACACTATGCTGGCAGCAGAATGCTGATTTGGAAATGTTATCGTCACCTTCCATCAGGTCAGGGACAGTTCTTCAACAATTATTAAAACCAGTATATTGGATCTCAGCAACTATGCGCACAAATGAGCACATTAATTACCATGAGAAAGTGCCTAATGAGAAATTAACAAATTGTAGAAATATTCAGGCAGGAGGGGAGGAGAGCAATTCCCTCATTACAACAGACTGCCCCTAACACTCTCATATCCTGTTAGTTATATTCAGAGAAAAATGCAGCTTTTATCTCAAAAAGACACTTCTAGAAGCCTATTAAGAGAAGCTCTGATTAATTCCCTAAATGGGACATGCATTGTTGAATACTTAATTTTCTTATAACAATGCCGGTATTACAAAAATGTAACGAGGAACAAATATTAGAAAGTGTACAATGGAAAGACAGCATGGCTAATGTGTTTATTTGATATTAAATGCTAGGTTAAAAAACATTTAATGGATTTCACTGCTTAATTATAAAAAAAGCACTTTAAAAGCAATGGGACATTCCACTTATGGCCCATTTGCCATTTGCCACTAGAATTTTGCATCTCTAGAATGGAGTGGAACGATTTGCAACTTACCCTGAATAGATCTCTCTGCATTCAGCAGTACTGCATAATGAGCGTGAAGTAGGTGGGCAGCTTGTGGGGTTTGTTAATAAAACCCTTTAAGAGCAATGACACACAGGGATATTTGTTGTCCACTTTAAAGAATTTGTCTTATCATAGGAAAATTCCTCCTCTCACATTTTCCCCATGAATAAGCCAAATCACTGTGAGTAATTTTTTAACATGGGGATAGTAAATCTCCCATATGTGTCATATGGGTTTTATATACTGTAGTTTCATAGTACATAATTATGGGATGGAAATAGCATAGATACTTCAATTAATCCCTTCATTGCCTAAACTGTAGTCTTTAATAGGCTTTGAGATATTAAGCATCTAATTATACAAAGGGCTTACTTTTTTTGTGCAAAAAAACCACAGGCTTCTGTTAATTAAAATATTAGGATTTCAGAACAAGCTCTACTGATTGAGTGCATGGTGAGAAAGAGTGCAAACTGCTCCATTAATGAAAACTGGATTCAAGTTCACAGCAGACTTGTGGAAGAGTCTTCCAGATTTTAAAAGAAAACTAAACCCCAGCAGTACTCACCACACGGACCACGATGGAAAAAATTTTATTTTATTCACAGGCACACCAGAGGCTTTTCAATCAGGCACACGTTTCACACTCCAGCATTGAAGAACAGTAATTACACATCTGTTCATGGAACTAGTGTAGTTTTCCTGCAGTAGGCACACCTTCTTGAGGACCTTGGATAACCGCCTAGTGGTCTAGTACAGATGCAGCCACATGGATTTGTGAGTTAAATGACTCAGGGCTAATTGAAGAAACTGTGCTATCTAAAGTTATCTTAATTCATTTAATGCATTTAACATTTTCATTAGCATACCAAAGCACCATTGTTCACAATGATGAACACTTTAATTAGATGTGATGCTGCGACGCAATTTTCTGTGTTAAATGAGACAAGTGTGAAGTCCGAGTTGTTATTCTGTGTCAAACACACAAAAAAAAGCCAAAAGTGGATTCATCTGTATATATTCCACCATACCCCCACCCCCCACTCTCCAACAGTCACCCAGTAACTTCAGAGTGATACTTCTCCAGGCCTGAAGCCTTGGTCTCCTTCCTACCTAGTCCTAGACTGTCACTGGTTCCCTTGCTTATGGTGTGCACGTAGGAGACCAACTCCACTTCCTTCTTGATGGGGCCACAACTGCCCTCACTAAATATCCTTACTATCACATGCACCTAGTGCTATTACTGACTATCTTCTCCTATGTACCATCTTTGGGTCTCCACTCACCAGCCAGGTGATGTTGCTCCGGCCACACCCACCCATCAAGACAACTCACTTGGGTAGTGCACTTCCTTTTATACTCATTTCTGTCCCACCTAAAATTAAATGGAATACCTCTGGTGCCATCTAATGGTGATTCCCAGAAATTATATCCAACACACTTAAACATACCTACATTTTACATACAAGCATATTTTGTCACACAAAAAGATTACAATATTCCTGCACATAACACTCTTCATCACTTCACACCCCTTACAGACTACTCACCAATTAGAAGTGTATAAAAGAGCAAATATATATACTGGTATAGGTAGATTTTCCCTGTTTAAGTTAAATTGTTAGAGTTCTAACTGAGAGATGTGAAATGAATGAGAACTTTCTTTCCACCAAACTCTGTCAGACTCAGACACACACACAGACGCAAATTATTGCAATAGGTGAGGGCAGGAGAAGTTGTCCAGAGATGGAAACCTGCTGTGAAAAAAACATCTGTTTTTAACTGTAATTTAATTACTGTCTCCAATCTCTTGTGTATAGTATGAAACACACACAAAGCTCAGACTCTCAGTATCTGCAATGTGTTGCAAAAGTTAATATATATGTATTTGTGGATATTATGATATATTGCTTCCTACAAACAACAACATTTCTGGATGTTCTTTTGTAAGGCTATACACCAGGAGAGAACATCTTCTCAAATAAAATACCACCAGGAATTAAAATTTACAAAACGTTAAGCTATACTGCCCCTGTGGGGAAAACACCTTTACAAATATGATGTACATAAGTTTTCCAAGAATTACATAATTTCTACTTTATAAATGTAGGGACCCATAGGTTTCTGTTTGGCACCTATGGAGTTACAGTAAGTCACTGATCTCTGTTACTAGGCAGAAGGTTATGTTTCAAGTGCATGCTTCTAACCAATAGTTACAACCAGGCTTGTAATGACCACTTCCTGCCACACAGCTTTATAGTACTGGAAAGGAGTGGCCACTTCCTCTTTGGCTGCTGGTGTCTGGATCGACTGGATGTGCCATTGAGGCTGGGAGCAGGAAACCCCCAGTAAAGCCACGTGACCCTAAAGAGACCAGAACCTTTTAGTGGACCAGGCCACCCCGTGAACGAGGGATAGCAAGTGCAGGGTAGTGCTGTTATAGTCTCTCTAGAGAGAGAAAGATAGCCAGCTGTATTTAGTATGGACAGTGTGTGTTCCGACAAGGAATGTTAGCAGGAAGAGATCTTCCTTACAAAGTTTCCCCTGTGGTGTTTTTAGTGCAGGGATATCAGTGCATAAGGATGAGGACTTAGCAGCAGCTTTCGGTCCTTACCTGGTGTTCCAATTAATCACCTTACAGCAACAGGCACTTTGTAATGGAATGGATGTACCCTTGCCTATCAGGACTCTGAGGGATATGTTGTAATGTGTTGCATAGAAGTCTGCTCATATCTTAACTACAACTGCGTGCACCTCTGCTACTCGTTGAATGCTCCTGCATGAGTACGCATTTATGCTAATAAACGTTCATTTTTTGTTGTAAAAAACTTCCTGGTGCCCATTCCTATTTTATTGTACAGTTTGCCTGGGTATTGTAGTTATACTATCTCCTAAAGGATAGCTTCCACATGGCGAAGGCCCTGCCCTGGTGTGTAGGTCGCAGTGTAACCATGCTCATCCCGCAGTAGCTGGACACTTTAACCCTTGGTGCTTATACTAGCCCAAGAAAGTGTTACATAAGTATAACCCATCCCCCTCCAATAATCCCTCCCAGTCCGATATGTTGACCAATTATTGTTCTTTGTCCTTGTTTTCTCAGTTTTATCCAGTCCATGTTAATTTTTCTTGCGTGTATATATTTATCTCCTTTTATACATATTGAGTCAGCATGGCCTTTGATGATGGCACTTTCTAGACTATTCCAGACAACACATAATAAGATGCCAGAGTTAGATAGGAGAAATGTTGGTGGCTCATATGCCTGGTTTAGTTGAATCATTCATAACAGAAAAATAACAATGACTCTGCATCTTTTAGCTGTAAATAACAGTATGGCTGAATTATGACTAAGCTACGTGTACATATACTTCATGTAGGCCTCTGTAAATCTTTATGACAGACCTAGCAAATGACTTCCCAATTATGTGAGTTTACACTTTCATGAGCAATGTGTTCTAGGGCCATGTAACAATGCAACATACTGGGTATTTTCGACTGAGTTTTCGTCCCATACCCAAATTTCCTATAGTAGAAGACAATCAGATCAACAAGGACAACACATAAGGAAATATAAGTTAAGCCTTTTAAGAAAGAATTATCCCTACCAGAAACCCTCTTTATTTTCCTGTACTTTATATACTCCTATACTTTACCTTACTTTTTTCTTGAGCTTTCCCTGGTGGATTCTATTTTTTTTTTGTAAGGGATCTCTTTGCTGTATTATGCCTACAATTAGTTGATGGTCTAATTTCTACAGCACCAGTGCCAGCCACACAGCCTGTGTCTAAAATTTAACCACACAACAACGCTTCACTGGGCTGTGCAAAGAACTTTGTGCACAAAGTTAAGTTGAGGCCAGATGTAAAACCAGTATTCCAGAAATTGAGGCAATGTCAGGGCCCGAGGGCTCCGAAGGGGGATTACGGACCAAGGAAGAAGGCAGCGCAAACACAGTTCGTGGTAACAAGAGGGTAAGGCAGTAGAATGGTCAAAGTCCAGGCAAAAGGGTCAATCCAGCAAAGTTCAATACAAACGAGGTAT
>CM044438.1:90063039-90082265 GCA_024363595.1 Xenopus borealis
CATCCGACGTTTCGGACCCACTTGGGGCCCTTTTTCAAGGATACATTGTGCTGTTAGTGTTCACATTATATACCCACCCCCAATTAGTGAAAATTGGCTTCAGTGATGATGTCACCAGTCCATACTGAGGCGTGATCCACACAGTCTTCTTTAGACTTAGTATAAATGTCCAAGTGCTATACTCATATGTCACCTCTGTGTGTCAGTGTTGCAGAGGTGCTTAGTGTCCATTCCAAATATACATTGTATACATCGTGTTTTTTGGTGATACATAAATAACACATTACAATAAATCACTTCCTCTACATCCAGGCAGGAGAAACAATGTATCACTTACAGAGATCATTGAGGAGCACAACAGCAGAAACTGGTGCTAAAATGTAAAAAGAAATATATATAGGTGGAGTAGTATCATACATTATTCCAAAAAGCAATTCAACTGAAGCTGGCCATTTAAACCCTTGGGGTCAACACAATCTAGTTCAAAGATCCAAAAGGCTTCACGTTTCAAGAGCAGTAACTCTGTGTCACCACCCCTTGCTAATTTGGGTATGTGATCTATGGGCATGCATTTAAACTGGGATGGACTGTGTCGGGCCTCCCTCCAGTGTTTTGCAACAGGCTGTTGGGCAATGTCCTGTTTATTAGCCTCTACTTTCCTGTCTGGATCTAATGCTGCCCTGATCGATGCCCTATGCATGTTAACCCTTTCCTTCAGTTGTCTAATGGTCTTGCCACAGTAAAGAAGCCCACATGGACATTTGATGACATACACCACCATAGTGGTGGTGCACGTCATTCTGTGTCTTATAGCGTACTTCTTGCCCGTTCTTGGATGGCTAAACTCAGTGCCAAGAATCAAGGTGTTGCAAACCACACAGCCGGTACAACGATATACCCCACGTATATATATAGTGATAGAGAGAGAGGAAGAGAGATTACGTAAACTTGTAGTATTGAAAACATACACTTTCTTCAATTTAAGTTTATTGGTATACAGTGGTGCTCATTTCCATATGAAAAACATATAAGAAAAGTCAACCCTCTGGGCAATATCTACACACATTTTTTGAGTTCCCTTACTATACTGGGCCCCTTTGGGACTACCAGTAAACAGGGCCCATCAAAAAACCTTAGACCAGGGGCCCAATCTCTATACTATTATTCTTCCTATCCTCAATCAACCTATATTCTCTTTTTCTTTACATACTAAAATCTATTATTCCATCTATTTAGCCTATTTGTTCTCATAGAAATAGGGAATGGCAATGAAATAAGCCAAATGTTTAGCAGCATGGGGACCCACTGACATCTAGTCAGTCAGTCTGACACTACCTGTTAAAAAAAACAAAATATTTTTAGGGTCATCCCTTTACTCTTGGTACTTTTCCTTTGGGGAATTACTCAACCTTCTGGCATTACCTTCAATGTCTTGGACACAAAACAGTCTGCTCCAATCTGTGAGTTGTACACAGGCCCGGACTGGCAATCTGTGGGTTCTGGCAAATGCCAGAGGGGCTGCTATAAGGTCCCATAAAAAGTCAGTATTTAGTGGGCTGGTGGGGGCTTTTTGGGCCTCTGTGTGAGCTTTTTGGGCCTCTATGAACCTGAAATGCCAGGGCCTATTTTGATTCTCAGTCCGGACCTGGTTGTACAAGTGAAATGGAGTGACTGTCTGTGTGTTCTCTATGTTTAAGGATCTAACACCTAAATTCTTTAAATTGAATATACATAGAATATTTCCATATTACAAGCCATCCACTGCTGCATACAGTATATTTGACAGTTTTGCTCTTTGCATCCTATCTACGGGTAAATCATTGCTGCACAAGCTATCGTCCACCTGGAAAAAAAAATGGCAAGTAATAAGCAGAATAAATAGCTTTCAGCCTTAGTAATAAGTCAGCTTTTTAATCCCAAGTAAAGCAGCCTTATGCAAATTACAGATATCCTCCATAAAATTCCTACTTACTGTGTTTATCCTTTTTTGTGCATATTAGTGATTTGGAGCAGTCTTTTTATAAAATAAAAAGCTCTGCACTCATCACTTTGTTTGTATGATCTGGGTGCTCTGTATGTACACAGCCATTGAGACTCATCCATGTATAGTAAGAAACTTTGGTCTGTCACTTTAGAGCACTGATCCCCAGCCTGTGGCTCAAAAGCAACCATTTAGATGTGACTCCCTGTGGCCTTAAGGCATGTGCTTGTATTTGAATTCCTGGCTTGGATGCAAGTTTTAGTTGCATAAAAGATACTGCCAAACAGAGTCTCCTGTAGGCTGACAATCCACACAGATTCTACCAATAGCCATATATTGTGCAAACCCCAGTAGTTTTTGCATGTTTGTGTTGCTCAACTACTTTTTTTTTTACATTTGAATGTGTCTAGGGACCCCTGCTATAGCAATATTTGAAGGATTTTCTGGCCACCCAACATTTCAACCATTTTCCCATATGTTGACATTTCTGTGTTTATATATATCTTTTGTATAATAATATTTCCACAGTTTCCTTTGGGAAGTAAATAATAATAGAGCATGGAATAAGTGCTTTTAAAAGCCCCTAAACAAATTAAATCTTGCTACTTTTGGGAAATATAATAAATGTTGTAAATGCAATGCGATATTCTTCTAAAAACAGAAATGACATTGCAAATTTTAATTGCTCATAGTGGATTTCCATAAAGGAAAACTAAACCCCCGAACAATGTAGGTCTCTTTAAAGGAGAAGGAAATGATAAAATGAAGCCAGCTTTATCAGATAGCTCTATATAAATACACCAGAAAACCCTCAAAGTAATGCTGCTCTGAGTCCTCTCTCAAAAGAAACACAGCATTCTTTCCTTTCGGGGAAGCCCGTCGGATGGCCCCACACACGGGTGAATAAGCTGTCGACTCGGTCTGTCGGCAGCTTTTATCAGCCTGTGTATGGGGGCCTTTAGAACATTGCTCAATAGTAAAAACCCATGTCCCACTGTGTTCCATTCAGTTACACTGAGAAGGAAAAGCAACAGCTCCAACAGTTCCCTCCTAAAGTGCTGGCACAAGTCACATGAAATATTTCTGGTCAGGTGATCTCTGAGGCAGCACAGAGACCATCACAAAATGGTGGTTCAAAGCAAGAGATGTAAAATGTTGGGGTTTAGTTTTCTTTTAAGACTTTGGCATTTCCTCTGTATTAAGTTTCATGATATATATATTGTCACAAACTCTCAGTTTTGGATGTTAATTTACCCCACTGGTAGATAGATAGCTAAATACCTTGCATGTTTGCAAAATCAATATTGAACTTGAATGTTAAAAGAGAGGAAATATTGTTTGCATTGCACGTATCTTTGCAACTGTTATTACACCCCCATTTGAGGTTTCCAAACACTGTAGAGACCCTGAGACTTTACTGACTCTCATCATGCACCTCTTAAGCTTTCACTAACAGCAGCAGCATTGCTGACCATTAAATCTGCTTATTTCGGATGTAAGGGACTGCAAAAGCAAACTACAGCAATTTGTTATGTCACCTTTCTCAGGAAAAAGCCTGTTTGGTTGAGAACATCCAGTGATAAGGGTACGTCTGCAGCCTAAATACAAAGGGAAACTTTTCTCAGGAATAAACACAATGGACAAATGGAAAGTCTTTACAATTTTATTAAACAATCACACATCTCAGTATTTTCCCCAGGGAAACAAATAAAATGGAAAGAGTATAATAGGAAAATATAAACTTCAGAAGCCAAATAGAAATGCTAGGATAGAAAGTGGTAGCAGAAAACCATGCATTTAAAGCTTACAATTCAGAGGGGACAAGAGTGTCTTTTAATGAGTACAAATAAGTCAACAGAATCTGCAGAAAACCAAAAAAAAATCAGTCTTTTAAAAATACAAAATGAAAAAATCTATTGCTGGGGGGATTAGTGAACATTATGAAATTGGTAGTTTTTTTATGAAGATAAAGGATTTTGAAAATACCCAGTGACAAACGGGGACAATTACATAAAATACACAGTTCAATGGTGTGCAGTTCAGTTTGGTAGGACCAAGTATAAAAGGGGCTACTGCAGCCTACATTTTGGCACTTTAGTGTCAGTTTTTTTTTTCAGGCTTCTTTTTGACTAATGCACAGTGTGGGGAGGCAATGGCAGGCAGTTAAGAGGTGCTTTTGTTACTGGGGGGTTAGTTCTCCTTTCATGTAGGCATTATTTATATATATGTATCACCCTCAAATCCTCAAACGTGATAGAGTAGAACCCCCATTTTAAGTTTTTCAGGGGAACAGAAACAATGGTGTAAAATCCAGGAAAATATAAAATCAGGGAAATGTATCATGCATAATATATAGGTGGGACCACAAAACAACAATGGGGAAAACTTACATCAGGGGATGTAAAATTGAGGTTCCACTGTATATCAAATCATTGTCATCCTTTCATTTTATAGCACCAGCAACTAATACAGCATTTTCCATTACTAGAAGGACAGCTGGGAAACTGACAATTAGGGATGGGCGGATTTATTCACCTGGGGGGAATTTGTGGTGAGTTCCCACGATTTGATACAGGTGAATAAATTTGTGAAATGGCAGAAAAATTTTGTCGGTGTTCATTTTTTTGAAGCTGGCAATGGGCGCCGGCGTCCAAAAACGGCAGCCCGCATCCAAACGAATCGCAGCAGCGTTTTGTGAATTTTCTGCTGTTTCGTGAATTTCTACTAGAAATTTGCGAAATTTCGGCGAAGCGAAACACCCCAGATTCGCCCATTACTACTGACAATATGTCTAGCCCCATGTCACATTTCCAAATTGTGTATAAAAAAAATCTGTTTGCTCTTTTAAAAAAATGGATTTCAATGCAGAAGTCTGCCGGATGCATTTAAAAAAAAAAAAAAACATGTTTTCCCATAACAATATCCCTTTAATATATAATGAGCAGGAGTCTTATGTCTTATAATATTTAAAAAATAAACTATTGGATCAGTGTGCCCTATTCACTAGAGTTTAGGTCAGACCACATGTAAACAGTTGTACAACCCTGACTAAGATCATGGGAATTTGCTGGTTAACAGCATTCACTTATAGACTGGGTGAGACTGGGTGAGATGGGCAAAGAAGGTACCCATGTCCCCCCTTACATATGATTGCTTTCTTAATAATATAGGTACCTAGCTTGGATGTTATTGCAACACTGTACTGCACAGCCCTAGTTAATCCTTGATAGAGAAACATTTAGAAGTACTTTTGAGACTGGCTTGGTTTTAGCAGGTCACACCAATAAATATGTCAACCATAGCCAATATTACAGGAATATAAAAGTCTGTAAAAAAAAAAAAAGTCTATAAGAAGAAATGGACGGCTATTCTGCAAGAATTTCTTCATCCTCTATTATCAAGTATGTTGACATTAACTTTTTTATCACTGTATTATATCTGATGTATTTCCTGATGAAAGCCAATTATGGGTTCCCTGCTTGAAAGCATATTTGTGGCAGAGGACTCTATATAGTTCCATGGTTCCTTAATATTATTAATATACTTTTGTACAGAGTATACTGGTTTGAATACGTTTCAAATAAAAAACTGTGTAAACTGGAAGGCCATTGTCCAAATTCTAATCTTGAATGTTTTACTACAAATTACAATCTGTCTCCAAAAATGGACCTTGCGCTAATTTTTCAGCAAAGCAAAATGGGACAAATTCACCCATCACTAATTGCAAATCCTTTGACATTTTTCTTAATTTATATCAAATACATTGTATTCAGATTGCCCTGCAGGAAGTGTTTTTCATAAATGCAATAAAAGGAAGGTCTGGCCTCTCCAGGAGTGTCAAGGATAGGGGGCGCTGTGGGGACAACAGGAGGAAAGCAAGTCTATTAGGCAAGAGCTGGCTGAACCCATGGGACAGACAAGGGCAGGAACAGGGTGATGAGGGCGACAAATCAGACTGGAACAGGTGCAGAACAGGACGGAGAGGGTGAAGATCCAGACTGGACTGGACAGGAAGAAGAGGCAAAGATTCGATGGCAAAGATCTGGACTGGACTGGAAGAAGAGGGCAAAGATACAGACTGGACTGGAAGAAGAGGGCAAAGATACAGACTGGACTGGAAGAAGAGGGCAAAGATCCGGACTGGACAGGAAGAAGAGGGCAAAGATCTGGATTGGAAAAAGAGAGCGAAGGTCAGGAACAGACTGGGTAGTACTAGACAGTGCAGGCATAGATCAGGAGCAGACTAGAAGTATAGGAAAGGACTGTGTGGGCGTAGCTCGAGAACAAGAGGACTGGATAGCGAGAGGGTACTAGAACAGGCAAGGCAAGGCCAGTACAAGGTGAAGTCAGAGAGAGGTACAAGACTATGAAATGAGAACAGGTAAGGCAGGAGTCAGATGAAGGTCAAGACTGGGAAGGTACAAGGTAGGATAACGCAAGACAGAGAAAAAAAGACAAGGCAGAGCAAGGAAAGACAGAAAAGGACAAGGCAGGGAAGGATTCAAGTAAGGCAGAAACAAGTTAGAGCAGGAACAACTTAGTCAGGGGTGCTGCTGCAGTACTATGAAGGCCAATATACTGGTCTGGCAAGGAGTGCTCGGAGGGCTGGCCTTAAATAGGACAAAGTCAGCCCTGATTGGCTGACTGCAACCAACCAAGCTGCTGTGGCTGGCTGGGGCTGCAGAGGTCAGGAAACCTATAGTGAGCAGCCCTATAGGCTGCTCTCCTGGCCTAATAGGTAAGGCTTTGACCCAAAGGTTCCTGGCTCAAAACCCACCAAAGCCTGAAAGGAGTAAGGCAATCTTTGTTGGGATACCCAACACTTTCTTTGTCAAATATAAATACAAAGAAGCCTAAAACTTTCCTAACAGTTGCTTCTGAAACTTTGAATGTAATTAATAGCCTGTGGTTTAAGTCAGTCCACTCAAAGTTTTATAGTTTGATATTTAGCTTAAATGGGAGGCATGGAGCTGCCCCTGCAGTTCTTCATTAGATGAAAGCCAAAGCAGGCTGTGTGCACGGTCAGAAAAATAAATTTCTAGATGTTTTTGTTTAGGATTGTGATTCAATAGCAGCTGGAAAAGCTTTTCAACTCGGCAATGGACGTAAGTGAGTATTGGCCTTGGTGTGGGGGTGAGAGCTGTGCCTGAGCTTTTAAAGCCTATAATGAAGCATTAACTTTTTTTCTACAGGCTTGCACTGTAGAAAAGGCAAGAGATGTAAAATAATTAGTAACAGTATAGAGTTATATCAAAAGCATCCATCTGGTACAAACAACCAAAAATAACAAATATATGTAATAATAACAGATGAGTAAATCAGATACACACTAGCACTCTTCCATTCAGTTATAAATATCATCTGAACTGGCTTAAATCGTTCATATTTTATATAAAAAACAGGGATAAATATTTCTAACTCAAATCCAATAACAATTTCTATATTATCTAGCAAGGAGTAAGTTAAATATCTGGCTTCATGCATCAGGTCAGATCCAGCTGTGATATGACAAGGATTTGGTTATACTAGCCCAACCCTGATAGAAAGGAATTTCCTATATTCGCACCAGTTAATAGTGCTGTTCCAGCAGAATTCTGCACTGAAATCCATTTTTTCATATTGCCAGTTTGCCAGCTGCCCCCAGTCATGTGACTTGTGCTCTGATAAACTCTTACTGCTGTGCTAAAAGTTGGAGTGATGTCACCCCCCCAGCAGCCTAACAAAAGAACAATTGGAAGGTAACCAGAAAGCAGCTCCCTAACACAAGATAACATCTCCCTGGTAGATCTCAGCACTCAATAGTAAAAGCCAAGTCCCACTGAGACTGATTCAGTTACATTAAAGGGTTACTGTCATGGGAAAACATGTTAATCATGCTGCTCCAGTACACTTCTGCACTGAAATCCATTTCTCAAAAGAGCAAACAAATTTTTTTATATTCAGTTTTGAAATCTGACATGTGGCTAGACATTTTGTCAATTTCCCAGCTGCCTCATGTCATGTGACTTGTGCCAGCACTTTAGGAGGGAACAGCTTTCTGACAGGCGGTTGTTTTTCCTTCTCAATGTCTTGTGTTAGGGAGCTGTTATCTGGTTACCTTCCCATTGTTCTGTTGTTAGGCTGCTGGGGGGGAAAAGGGAGGGGGTGATGTCACTCCAACTTGCAGTACAGCAGTAAAGAGTGATTGAAGTATATCAGAGCACAAGTCACATGACTTGGGGCAACTGGGAAATTGACAAAATGTCTAGCTCCATGTCAGATTTCAAAATTAAATATAAAAAATCTCTTTGCTCTTTTGAGAAATGGATTTCAATTCAGAATTCTGCTGGAGCAGCACTGATGCATTTTGAAAAAAATATATTTTTCCCATGACAGTATCCCTTTAAGTAGGAGAAATAGTCTGCCAGAGAGTAATTCCATCTTAAAGTGCAGGCACAAGTCACATGACTGGGGCAGCTGGGAAACTGACAATATGTTTAGCCCATCTCAGATTTCAAAACTTAATATAAAACATTTAAGTGCAGAAGTCTGCTTGAGTAGCACTGCCTTTAGAAGTCTGCTTGAGTAGCACTGCGTTTTGAAAAAAAGTATGTTTTTAATGACTAAGGCTGTAAGTGTTTGTAATATCCCTAGAATGACACACACCATTAACCAAATGGACCTAATAACTTTGCTGTTTTAGATACATATACAGCAGACACTTCTGGTAAACATCTGGTCTAATTAAACATTGTTAAATGCTTTTAAAGCATTTAAGGTAAGATAATTACCATACAATGCATACAAAATGTTTATATGAATGGAAAGTTCCAGCTCCACTTGCCATACAACTTGCCTTTTCTAGGGGTGATTCTAGCACCTGAAGTTCTTCGGTAATCTGGGAATATGCATTCGCAGTTGGGGCAATTGCTCCGAAATTGACGGAAATGGGCTAAGCGCCGCAAGAAGACGCGAAGATTAGTCAAGACCCAGAAGATGGCCGATGTGAACTCCGATCCCTTAATCTGCACCAAGGAGTATGTAAAGACTTAGGTGCATTTTCCCGGGGTAGCAGCTAGGCTGGGGGGAGGAGGGAGGGGGGGGGGTCTATGTAGGATGGGGGGGGAAGGGGTTCTTTTACTTTAGGGTTTAGTTCTCTTTTAAGAGCAAAATCACCAGATAATAAACCGTAAATGTGCTGAGTAAGTTGCATGAGACACACAGGTAATTCCTTGTCTGTTGATATTATCTTATCAGTATTTTTCACTGTTTTTCCTTGCATTGTGCATATCCTTTGGCTTTCATTCAAGGTGAGGCAAGCAAACTGATTACTAGTCTTCCCTGTAACACTTGCATTTTATAGGTTTATAGATCGAAAGGGCTGATATGGCAAACCTTAATTACACAGGATAAGTTTTCTTTCAGCTTACATGTGCTTATTTATGCTAGTGCAGTACATGATGTGTTTAGAAGCTTTAAGAAGGGTGACATGTGCATAGGACTTTTGCTTAAGAAAGAAAAAAAATAAATAAATAAAGGACTTTGGATAATTATTTTAGAGGTCTCCTAAAAGGAATTGTTCAGTATAAAAATCAGTATAGTTACGCCAGTGATAAAAATAAAAACTATGTACAGATGCAGTCACTTGGATTTGTGTGTTAAATGCGTCGTGACTTAACTCATCTCTCATTTATCCCACTTAGCACAGAATATTGTGTCACAGCATCCCATTCAATTAAAGAGTTCACCATTGAAAACAATGGCGCTTTGGTATGCTAATGAAAAGGTTAAATGCATTAAATGAGTTAAGATAACTTTGGATAACACAGTTTCTTCAATTAGCCCTGAGTCACGACGCATTTAACTTACAAATCCCAGTGACTGCATCTGTAAATACAATAGATAGGCTGTGCAAAATAAAAACATGATTAGGCAAAATGTAATGTATAAAGGCTGGAGTGACTGGATGTCTAGCAGAACAGAACACTACTTCCTGCTTTTCAGCTCTCTTGGTTTCCATTGATTGGTTACCAGGTAGTAACCAATCATAGACTTGAGGGGGGACACATGGCTCATAACTGTTTGCTTTTGAATCTGAACTGAATGCTGAGGATCAATTGCAAACTCTCTGAAAAGTTATGTCCCATGTGCCCACCCTTCAAGTCACTGACAAACACAGCTGGCCATAGACACAAAGATCCAATTGTACTAATCCTCGATTCATACAATTTTCAGATCGTGTGTGGAGTGTCCCAACATTTGCCATGCCAATCGGTCATTCAGTCGATAGGACAGGTTGAAAGATTTCTGTTGGCTGCCGATCATATCTCTGCATGTATGCCGATCTTGTGATTTTCAGTTGGAGACTGTCACCAGCTTTGTTTGACATAAACTTTTGTACGATTGCTGTTAGGGCAGAATATCGGCTGATCTGTTCTTTTACTACTTTATTTGATCTGAATGGTTAGTGGCAGGTCAGGAGATGCAGACGTCCATTGTGCAATGATTTGTCTGATCGGATCTACAGTATGTGTTAATGGCCAGCTTTAGAAAGCTGAAAAGTAGTGTTCTGCTCTATGTTAGATGTCCATTCGCTCCAGCCTTTACACATTACATTTTTGGCTAACTTGCTATATTGGAAATATATTTTATTTTGCACAGCCTATCTGTTTACCCACTTTTTTTTCTTACACTGAACTGTAAACAGAGCAATATATAACAGGTAAATGGTAAAATGATATTCCTAAAAAGAGCATGGCCCCCTAGAGCAGAGTTTGCAGACTTTTCCAGTTTAAGTACTCCTAGGTGGTGAAGCCTGGGATGGCAGTGGATGTGATTTACTTAGACTTTGCTAAAGCATTCAATACAGTGCCACACAGAAGGTTACTGTTAAATTAAGGAATGTTGACCTGGAACTTAGTATATGTACCTGGATAGACAACTGGCTAAAAGATGGTGGTAAATGGAACATTTTCTAATTGGACAAGTGTTGTTAGTGGGGTACCGCAGGGCTCTGTACTGGCCCCTTGCTTTTTATCTTGTTTATTAATGACCTGGATGTGGGCATTGAAAGTACGGTTTCTATTTTTGCAGACGATACTAAATTGTGCAGAACTATAGGTTCCATGCAGGCTGCTGCCACTCTGCAGAGTGATTTGTCTAAGTTGGGAAGCTGGGCAGCAAACTGGAAAATGAGGTTCAATGTTGATAAATGCAAGGTTATGCACTTTGGCAAAAATAATATAAATGCAAGTTATACACTAATTCTGGGCAGTGTCATTCTGTAGCTACTAAAGTAAATAAAGTTCTGTCCTGCATAAAAAAAGGGCATAAACTCAAGATATGAAAACATAATTATACCTCTTTATAGATCCCTAGTAAGACCTCATCTGTAGTATGCAGTGCAGTTTTGGACTCCAGTCCTTAAGAGGGATTTAAATGAGCTGGAGAGAGTGCAGAGACATGCCCGTAAACTGGTTAGAGGTATGGAAGACTTAAATTATGAGGGTAGACAGTCCAGGTTGGGGTTGCTTTTGCTGGAAAAATGGCACTTGCAAGGGGAAATGATTACACTTTACAAGTACAGAGGACATTATAGACAAATATTAGGGGACCTTTTTACCCATAAAGAGGATCACCGCACCAGAGGCCACCCCTTCAGACTAGAAGAAAAGGACTTTCATTTGAAGCAGCGCAGGTGATTCCTCATAGTGAGGACAGTGAGGATGTGGAATGCACTGCCGGGTGATGTTGTGATGGCTGATTCTGTTAATGCTTTTAAGAGGGGCTTGAATGATTTTTTGGACAGACTACTGTGATACTAAACTTTACAGTTAGTATAGCTATGGGCATACATGTTTTGTGTGAAAGAGTGGAGGGGTGTGTGTGTGGATACTGGGTTTTAATTTGGAAGGGTCAAACTTGATGGACTTTATCTTTTTTAACCCAATTTAACTATGTAACTATGTAACCTTTAATCAGACCCTACCTTAGGTCATACAGACTACCAGTTATCATTTGGGAACTACTGCCCTAGAAGGAAAAGGGTACAAAGAAAGTTAACTGCAGGGAGTGTTTTTTTCTTTGGATCTCCATCTTTAATGATGCTAAATATTTTTAGATATTAATTAAAACCAATAGAATTGTTTTGTCGCAACTATTGATTTATGCAGCTTAGATAGGATCACGCACAAGCTACTGTTTTATAAATATAAAGTAAAAGGAAATCTTTAAATATAGGATATGACCTTCCTGTAAATTGGAGTTTAGAGGATAAGGGGTTTCCAGATTAGGGATTCCATACTTGTACTCTATATAAAATATACAGTAAGTTTCTTTGTGTCTATTAAAAGAGTGATCTGTCCCTTTTGAAATTATTTCTGCAGCTCTCAGTGAAGAGACACCAACCACCAAAGTATAAATATATAGAATATAACACCCTTTAAAGTGGACCCTTCACAAAAAAAATTATTCAATATCCAATCTTATCACATTAGTCAAGCAAAATGAACTTTAATTACACTATATAAATTATTTGAATCTTGTTTCTTTCAGTTTGTATAATTCTAGCTAGCAGGCAGGTGCCATTTTGTATACACTGTTATTAAGGCAAGCCTTGCATCATCTTAAAATCTTGTTTCTGCACCAGAATTGGGGACCTGATGTTCATCCTCATGCACTGGCTACAAAATTAAATGGTGAAGAGAATGGGGGAATGTGTGGGGAGCAGTGACATCTAGGAAGTGTTGAATGGAAAGTGAAAGTAATTGTCTGCCCTGCCTCTATGCCTAGACATAGAGGAGGGGCAGACAATATTTCATTGACAGCTGAGAATTTTAAATGAGCTTACAACAGCTATGAATGCTTTAATAAAAATTTGAAATTGGATTCCATGTTTAATTTGAAAATGACTTTTATTATACAGCTTTTTGTGTCTGGGTGACAGGTCCACTTTAAACAATATCATTTTTGTAGATACAGTGTCTGGTCTACAGTTGCTGTAATGCAGGGATAAATATTGAACCAGTAGTAAGAACAGTTGACTCTATACTATTTACAGACTGTAAGAAGCTAAACTGTGAACTGATCTGTAGCACCTTTATGGGCGTTAAATATATTTTATTATTGCTGTTCTACTATATTGCTGATTTGTTAAGTGTAATGTTGTTAGTCGAGTATAACAAAGCTTTATTAGCAGGCTCATGCAGCCATTACACAACAGTAACCTCCAACTCTATCCCTCTCAAGCTGTACAGAAAGTACTGTGTGTATGCATAGTACAAGTAATGTGCACAGTGACACCCTCAGGCCATTTGTATAAACACCACAAATGTCATTGTTATGTAGGTATCATTTTATTAATATTGTTTGTTATTGTTCATAAAGTTTGTTGCAGAATAAGGAGGCAGCATATCATTATGCTCCATTATGCTTCATAGGGCTAAGGACCGCTACTGCATGGTGAGACCCAAAGAGAGTGTACAAGTGCTGTCTCTTCAGAGCTGTTTAATAAAACAAGGCTCTGCTTAAGAAAAGAGAGTGCTTCTGTGGCCCTGTTACAAGGCAACTACAGTTTATCTTTAAGCAGCAACCACTGCCCGTATAGCTTAGCTAATGTAGTTTAACAAATACATGTGGAACAATTTGAATACTTAACATGCAGAGCAATGAGAATCGAGAGCTGTTGTGGCATTACCAAAACAGCTCACCCCATACCCTGAAGACATTCATAGAATTCTTGTGTAAAATATGGTTTCACATAACTTGTAGTCCTGAAGTCAATCTAAAAGGTTCCACTGCTGAAATTGAGGTCACGCTTACCGAAAAACTGTTTGAATAATAAAAAACAGATAATTAGTTCTTATTGTGAGATAAAATGAGAAAATATAATTTTATTAAGCAAGCTAAGTCGTGAGCAAATTATTTCAGACAGCAGAATACACAGTGATCGGTGATTTAATTTAACATGATGACAACTAACAAGTCTTTTGAGAGGAGCTCGGTCTCTCCTGAGCAGCCAGCTGCGTAACATTGTTCTCTATTATTTAACTATAATGGCTAATATTATATAAATCTCTCAAGTCATATTCCTCTTACTGCATCAGGTAAGAGATAATTGCTTTAATAAAGTTTCCGCCTATAACTATTTGTATACTATTGTGCTCACCAACTTCTTTATTATTTATTGAAATAGCTGATTGTGTGGTCTATATTATCGAACCTTTTATCTCTTACCGTTTATACTCAGGTGCCAATTGCATGGGAGTCCTAAACTCAAGTTAGAGGAGACACAGGACATCAGGGGGGGACAGGGGGGACAAGTTTCCCGGGTCCGGGGATGAAGGGTGGCCCGGCAGTGCTGCAGTTTTCGAAGAGCCTAGCCCCCCTTGCGAGCGCCAAAGTCGTGCTGCCAAGTGCGATGAATGCGAAAGTGCTGAACAGTCCTGAAGCGGTGAAAATACCCAATGTCAAAGTCCTGAAACCATGAGTTCAATTCTACTGACACCAATGTGGGGTTTTTTTTTTAATCCCCTGGTCACCAATGTTTTATTTTAATACTCTATAGGCCCCTGCACCAATATTTTTTTTTTAAATATTTTTTGGGGACCCATTTTTTTTTTAATTTGTGAGGGGGGGCCCTGGGGCCAATGATTTTTTTATAAATAAATTTTTTGAGGACCAAATTTTTTAAATTTGTAAGGGGGGCCCTGGCGCCAATGGTTTTTTAAAAAATATTCTTTGGGGCTTTTAAGGGGGCCCTGGCACCAATGTTGTTTTTTTTTAAATATTCTTTGGGGCCCCAATTTTTTTAACTTGTTAGGGGGGCCCTAGTGCCAATGTTTTTTTTTTTTTTAACTTATAAGGGAGCCGTGACCATCAATATGTGTGGGGGGGGGTTACTTTTTTATTGCTGATATCTGTGTGGTCTTTGATGTGGAGTGGGTGGGTGTCAGTGTGGGCGGGGCCCCAAAAATGTTGTTGTGCGGGGCCCCGTGATTTCTAATAGCGGCCCTGAGGAGACATGATCATGTACAAATATGTGTGCATATAATCATCACTTATATAGCATGTACATAGGCAACTGAAAAAAACTGCTGACACTGGAACCAGGCAGCTATTTTGCTTATTGGCACAGAGCTAGAAAAATCCATATAACAGAGAACTTGACTGAATGGTGATGAGATGCTGAAACCAACAAACTCTGCACATGTGTACTTTGATAATCCAGTAATTCCCAGACTGGAACCTGACACATTAGGGCACACGAATGAACGCTAGTGCAGTGATCAAAGTGCACTGTTGAGAGCAATCACCATATTTTTTTCCCCAACAATGCATCATTATTCTCCAGGTTTCCAGCACCATTGGAGTTACTAAAGGGCAATGCCCTTGACATAAATGCACTGAGGCTACTGCTGTTGCACCATTATACGATATAACTTGTACTTTTACAATGTATTATACAGTACCTTTGTTTGTTCAGGTATATATAAATAAGAATATGTGATATTACCAGCTATGATTGAAAATTTTGACAATTCTTCTAAAGTTCCACTGTAACTTCCTGATGTCCATCTGTATTCCTGCCTCTGTGAATTATATATATATATTCTCTGACTGCAAGCCTGCAAATTCCTTGCCTAGATCTATTGTGGATTAACACTGCAATGATGGCTGTTGCTTCAAATAAAGTTGGACAGTTTGACGAAAGATTAGAGACTCCGTTGAATGACATTAGCATACAAAATTCCCTTTTTTTTTGAGTATGCTGTCAATTTCCTATTACTTATTCCCCTTCACACATATTCAGAGCTTGTTTCCAGATACAGTTAAGAAGCTCTGTAAAATGGTCGAAAACAAGGTGATCTCTTCGGTGAATCATGTCACAACTTGTACACAGGTGGATAGACCCACATAATGTGATTATATAAAAAATGCATGGTACTAGGGTTGCTAGATATTAGCATTATTCACCCTAAGGCATCATTTGCCGTAAAATGTGTGTAGCACAAGCCTTTTTTATTTCACTTAAAAAAGGGGGATACACTGCCCCGTTTAGGTTCTATACAGTGAAAAAAAGTAAATTCCTTTCAATCCATTTCAATCACTACATCACCACTGCCTCTATGGAAAATGTAATGGGAAAATTTCGGAGCACAGACTTTGTGAGGCCCCATGGAAAGAAATGATCTCCAAATGTAATTCCAGATTTACAAAGTGCAGTGCACTTTGGAGATTTGGGACTTGTTACATGCTGTAACTGGGCTTTTGGTCTGTGCACAGTGCATATCAAAACTACAGCTGTCACTATTATACACATTTTTTATCCCCTGAAATATAATACATTGACTGCACCCAGTCAGCACTCCTAGTAAAGGCAATGATGGTACCAACGTCTTTACACTCATGCTTCAAAATCAACACTAGTCTGGGCATAGGAAAGTGACATTAGTATGCCATATATGGCATGAAAAAACACAATTTAAAGGCATTGTTCAGTGTAAAAATAAAAACTTGGTAAATAGATAAGCTGTGCAAAATAAAAAAAGTGTTCAATATAGTTAGTTAGCCAAAAATGTAATGTATAAAGGCTGGAATTTAACATAATACCCAGAACATTACTTCCTGCTTTGCAGATCTCTAAGTTTTCATTGATTAGTAAGTCATATACTGTATGGCATGTAAAAACACAATTTAAAGGAATTGTTCAGTATAAAAATAAAACTTGGTAAATAGACAGGCTGTGCAAAATAAAAAAAATTTCAACATAGTCAGCTAGCCAAAAATGTCATGTATAAAGGCTGGAGTAATTGGATGTCTAACATAATAGCCAGAACAGTACTTCCTGTTTTGCAGCTCTCTTGGTTTTCATTGATTGGTTACCAGACAGTAACCAATAAGTGACTTGAGTTGGAGCCACTTGGGCCAACTGTTTGCTTTTGAATCTGAGCTGCATGCTAAGGACCAATTGCAAACTCATGAAGGCCCCCTTAAACTTGCTGGCTAACTCAGATTTAGAGAGCTGCAAAGCAGGATTTAGTGCTTTAGCTATTCTGTAAGACATCCCTTCACTCCAGCCTTTATAGATTACATTTTTGGCTAACTAACTATATTAGAAACATTTCAATTTTGCACAGTCAATCTATTTACCCAGTTTTAATTTTTACACTGAATTGTTACTTTAAAGGTATACTGTCCTGGGAAAAAATGTTACAGTGATTGAACTGGGAAATTGACAAAATGTCAGATTTTAAAATTGAATATTAAAATCATTTTGAGAAATGAATTTCAGTGCAGAAGTCTACTGGAGCAGCACTATTAACTGATGTGTTTTGGAAAAAAAATGTTTTCCCATGACAGTATTGCTTTAAAGCAAGTGAGCTGCCTTTTCATAGGTTTTCATGTCCATGTCACTTTTCGCCGCAATTCTAAATTCATTAAACTTTAGCCATTTATGCCTATCTGAGAAACATTTTTCATGCTTGTGTTGCTCCCCAACTCATTTTACTTCGGAATGTTGCTCATGGGTTCAAAAGGTTGGGGATCCCTGCCCTAGAAGGACATGTAAACATTAAATAAACTCAATAGGCTGGTTTTGCTTCCAATAAGGATTAATCATATCGTTGTTTGGATCAAGTACAATCAGATGATTTACAGAGAAAAAAGTAAATCATTTTCAAAATTTTGATTATTTGGAAACAATGGAGTCTATGGGAGACAGGGGGTTTCATATTGGATACCATACATGTACTATTATCACTGTGCTAAACATGGAAGAAAATCTTCAACCTTGAATTGGGGAGGCCACAATGATAACAAATGAAATTATAGAGAAATTCATGCTCTTTTGTTCCCAACTTCACAGAGTCAAAAGGGCAACTTGGAAGCCAAAAGTAATCTATGGAAAAGAAGGCACTTTTATTGCTTCTGCTATTTTAGAGAGGTATCCAAAAAGCTGTTTTTTTGCATAGCGATTTTGTAAAAAAAAGCCAAGTCATGAGTATGACTATTGGCACGTCATAAAAAAATAATGTACAAGATGGGTTATCAAGATTATCCGTAATCCTTCATTCTCCAGGGATCCATATGCAAAATACAATGAAAATGCTCTGGCAGCAAAAGGGCCTCAATGTTCTTCCAGTGTATGATGTAGAAGAGAAAGCAGTAAGCTGCATAAACAGATTGTTCCCCCCGGAGACAAGAATAATAAAGAGACTCTGCGGCAGATATGAATAAAAGGGCATCCCAAGCAGGGTGGTTCATTTTTTATTGTGTGTCACTGTGTTATTATAGGATGTCCTTGGAAGAAATTCAATTGAGAGCAATAGTATAGGAAGATGGAAGTAATTTATTAGTTCCATGATGTCAGTGATTTTATTTAAATTGCAAATGCAAAGAATATACTGTACATGCCCTGTTAACATGTAAAAGAATGACATTCAAATGCCCTCGATTCCTTCATTTAGGCTAAAAAGCTCCTTTCAGTGGTTTGTGCTTTTTAAGTACAATGTGTTTTTGGATGGGTCATTGCAGAGTCTTCATTACTGAGCTGCTACACTGACCCTAGTGTGTGATAGGGATATTAGATTGTTGCCTCTAATGGGCTATGACCTTATTGTATGTGAAAGATGAACATTCTCTGTAAAGAGTTGAGTTTTGTGTATTATAATGTGTGCTACCCTATAATTATTTTCCTATTTGTGTTGACTGTTGAAATACAATTCTCAGATTTTATTTCTGTTATTTAGAGGCAGTGTGTGTTTGTGTTTATAATGCTTTTTTTGTCATTTTAAATTCTGCATAAATGTAATTTCACTTACTACACACACAATGGCTTATCAGACATCAGAGATGAATAAATAAGAGTACTGTTTCATGGGTAGTATCCTCACACATGTTACTTGCCTTAGCTTACTTGTTTTCACAGTATTGCTTCAAAGAGAATGTCCATGAAATAAGAGTAAAGGTCACTGTGTTAATGGGGAATTCCCCAACACTACACACACATAAGGGGAAAATTTACTATTATTCCCCCAAATTAGCTCGATCATATTCGAAATTCGATAAGCATTCGACCATGTAATAAGTACACAAAGCAAACGTTGGATATTGTGTTATACAGTGATGACCAGGAGGTTGATCTCCCCCTTTTCCTTCTTTCTTTTTTGTTCATGTATTATCCCAATGTAATTTCTTTCTTCTTTCTGTATACCTAGTTGTTTACTAAACTAAATAAAGAATATGTAAAAAAAAAAAAAAAAAAAAA
>CM044438.1:90082387-90100382 GCA_024363595.1 Xenopus borealis
AAAAAAAAAAAAAAAAAAAAAGATGTTTTAGACCCTGTAGTATATAGTAGTTGTTTAGGTAGGGATGGGGTAAAATGTTGCAATCCTTAAATCTTAAATGGTTTTTTATTTAAATTCAATATAAATGTACATTACTTGTGTTTATAAATATATTGTGAAAATTACATTTTCCATGTGAAATTACATTTTCGATGAAAATAAAAATGGAAACTGGGTTTCCTTCCAAGAATCCCTTTCTGCTCTGCTTCCAAAGTACAGATTGTTGTAACTGGCTAGTAATAATTTCCATTATCACTTATGCAGTCCCATAGAACAAACATGAAAGAAGCCTAAGCTAATATTCAGTAGGGTGCAATGCAATAAAATTTACATTTACTTTAAAATAATCTTATATTATTATTATTGTCATAATTATTTATAGACCCCCAGTTTCAAATTTTCTTGTGGATTGTACCTTCTGTAATTCGGTTTCCCTTTAAAAATAACCAATGGTTGGGGGTGTTATTTACTGATTCCTGTTAATTTGACCTATTACATATTCTGGTAGGGTATATCGTCACCAGTTTTAAGTACTAGTCGGTCACCAACCTTGGGGTTGGCCTTTGTAAAAAACTGGGAAGGGTGCATAATGGTAGACAGTATTGTAACAGCCCACAAGAAATAAATTAGAAGGTATGCAACTGGATGATCAGGAAATCAGAGCCTTGGAGATGAAATTACGAAGATTTTGTAGAATACTTCAAGGGGATATTTACCAATAAACTGTTTTTGCTTAGAACAAGTAAATGTAATTCTAACAACTTTCCAATATACATGTATTACAAATTGTTACAATTGTTTTAAAATAATGTGTTACTGTAATTGTTATAGTTATATTAAAATAAAAACAGTATCTCTCTGACTGTTTAGATTATTCTCTGCTCCTCTGCTTCTCACTCCCAAAATAATTTAGCATAAACTAACCGAAGAAGACTAGAACTAGAAGAACTGCTTTTGATGCACAGTATGGGGAAGTGCTATGTTATACAAATAGTTTTTCTTTGTTTAATTTACTGCCAATGTAGATTACCACCCCAATCTAAACTAGAGGCTGATTATGTTTAGTAAAAAGGCAATTATGATGGAAAGAGACTTTTTAATAACAGATGAAGTAGTTTGAAATCAATGCGAATTTCCATAATTGCCATTGATTTACAAATTTATGTCATGAAAACTATGCCTTTTTTGTACTATTAAGAGATGTTATGGCAGCTATATGTGTTCAATAATTATTTAGTGCACTCAACATCACTTTAGGTACAGTCTGTTGACTTGGCACTTAAGCATTTTCTGTGCGTTTATTTTGCTCAGATGACTTACAGGATGTGACACATGACTGTGAAAAGAGTATTTTTAACTACTAATGTATGAATAATGGCTCTGTGTGCAATAAATGGTTTACAAAATGCTATTTAAGTTTAGAGTATTTTATTTGCGTTTTAGGGATACTAAACAATAGGGGTACTGGTTAGAAATAGCTCTGATGACACAATAGAGGTAATTTTTTTTCATAGTGGGGTACAATTGATAAATAGACAATGTCAAAGCAAATTGACTTTTTTTTTTTTTTTAGAGAAAATTAGTCAAAAAACTATTCGCTCTTTAGTAAATGTGTCCCTATGTAAGAAAAAGAGCAAATGACACCAGTGAGCCCGAGGCTTGCCACCTCAGTAAGGATCCTGAAGGAGTCAATAGTGAGGCTAGCTAGTGGTAGGATAGACCTGTGGAGCTGACTGTAGGTGGTGAGATATAGTGGTAGCCGGCAGCTGAGGCTCCAAAGGGCAGTAGGGAGGGGGTCAAATACAATATCAAAAAGGGGGATTGTGGGAGCACTCTAAAGGCTAAGATAAAGTATATTTAAGTATGATAGAAGTGCTACTTACAAAGCACATTCCCTGGGCCCCTGTGTCAAAAGTAAATCAGTATAAATGCAAGTGCAGATGGTTAAAAAATCAGGGGTTGTTTTGTACAAAGTTATGATCATAAAGTTGATAAGCTATTGTTAAGGTTGTCTTTATACCACATAATTATATGTTATATACAATATATAATCACATATCACTTTAAACTAGAATATCTCTCTCAGCACATGTTCATAATTTTTATGTCAGCATGACCCAGGAAAGTACCTAAAAGATATCAGCAAGACATACAATGTTTGCTTAGCCTTGGTCCAGGGACATCGATATACCCAAGAACTAGGTAAACGGTTACTCATGCTTTCATAAACAACGCTTTTCTCTAATTGGTTGTGGTGGGACCACCACCCTAAACCACCTTCTAATAATTATGTCTGTACTCGACCTATAAATAAACGGTCTGTCCACCAATATGGTAGAACAGAACAAATAGATACACTTGTGTCTCGTGTCTGCTCTCTCACAATTGTGATCCTTGTCTCCCTGCAGTCGACGTCTGTCTCGGCTCACTTTTTGACCTCGACAGCCACCATACCACGTCAAGGTAAACCCCATATGGCGGTCCCTAACTTGTTTACATAGTATAAAAAGTTTTTTATTTCTCTGCATAATAGCATTACCTGTAGACAGTGTGTTGAGCCTTGGTTTCAATTTGAGGGGGGTCAAATACCTCACTAGATAGAGACCCAGTGAGAAGGGAACTTAGGTCTCGATAGACCTTAGAACTGTGATACAAGATTGACCTTTGTGCCTGTATAGTACAGAGCCCTTGGCCTGAAGAGAAGGAAAAACTGGGAAGGCACCAGGCAAGCTGAGTGGCCTGGGAATCTTAGTTCTGTTTTATGGACAAAAAATGTAGGATTGACAAGTATTATTTGAATGCTATGCTGCAGAATAAAGTTGTTCCTGTGTTCATTTTGCAAGCACACAAATCCAGTTTATTCTCCTCTAAACTTACAACTACAAGTCCTAGAACGATCAATTTGTCCAGTTATTACCAAATGTTATTGGGCACCAAGTTAAAAGTGCAGTGGACACAAATTGCATCTGAAGTCTCTGTAGAACTCAGATTTTTTTAATTGGTTCTTAAATTTTTGAAGACTTTGAATATATCACTTACACGTGTAATATATATTTTATTGGTTTTAAACATATATCCATACTTATTATAATACAGGAGGTAATTGTTGACCCACTTATACTCCCTATTCAGAAAAGGGATGGTTATACATACAATGTATTTGTAATGAACAAACTATCCTCATACATAAAGAACAAAGAACATTCCACCGAGCACTATATTAAGTAAAAATAACAAATGCATGAAAAATATGTTCTTCTCGGTTAGTCCATGGTCAAAGGCAAAAAACTTGGATGTTTTACTGACAAAATAGATTAACAAGGGCAGTTTAAACAACCTCGGTTTGTCCAAATAGAGATGTTAATTTGAAGTGCTCTTGGATAGGCCTGTTGACATTTATATTCATTGAATATGGTTGAAATGTCTCTGGCTCCTATTTGTCTGCATGGAAGGATTTGGAGGGGGATCTTTGAGTCACATTAATCACTGTTCATTAGCAGTAGTACAGACAACTCCTGCAATGTACTGTATGTTAGAACTAGGCTAATAACAAATGCATTATAAGAATGACTTATCTCTGGCTCTGCAGTCTTTATCGTTACAATTACCATTTTATGAGCTGCGTTTCTGTCACATCCAGTGGATGAGCACCCAGCCATACAGCATTAGGACTGCAGTGACTCCTAATCAATTCAGTAGGGGTTTTTAACTCTTCTATTGTTACCAACAAAACCAAGATGAGAGGCTTTTATTGAGGCGACTAGAAGGTATCCAAGCAATTCCTGGCAAAAAAATAATAAAATACAGGTACAGTATGGGACCTATTATCCAGAATGCTCAGGAGCTGGGGCTTTCTGGATAATGGATCTTTCCTTAATTTGGATCTGCATACCTTAAGTCTACTAGAAAATCATGTAAACATTACATAATCCCAATTGGCATGTTTTGCTTCCAATAAAGATGAATTATATCTTAGCTTGGAACAAGTACAAGGTACTGTTTTATTATTACAGAGAAAATGGAAATCATTTTTTAAAATTTCTGTTATTTGAATAAAATGGAGTCTATTCCATATCTAATAGTAAATAAACACGAACCAAACCAATGGCGCTGAACCGAAGGACAAGGAAGCCGATTGCGGTGGCTTTATTGATCAAACATAGCTTCGGGTGACAATGAGTGCAAACAGTCTACGCATTTCGTGCCCTAATTCATGGCACTTCTTCAATTATTCCATATCTATTCCATAATTTGGAGCTTTCTGGATAACGGGTCTTTGGATAACAGATACCATATTTGTAGCAGTTTAAATGTAAATTAGAAAAGCTCAGATGGATGGAGATGATATGCACAAGAAATTCAAAAATTCCATGATTAGGCAAGAGAAACATTAAAAGACAGTATTGTGCAGCCGCAGCTTTTCAGCAGGTGGGGAAAAATATTCCTTAGGAAACAAGCCAGTCTAGTTTTCTGTACATTTTTTTCTTTCTGTGCCAGGGGATTGGATTACTCCTTTGCATTTTCTAAGTAGTCCCACATGATGAGCCCAATGATTTATATACAAAGCAGGATATCTCCGTGATATAAATATAAATATTCTTTTTCTCATTCGGTGGTCTAAAAGTCTTGGTGTGATGAAATAAATAAATAAATATAAGCAAGTGAATCATTTACTCTTCTGGTGTCACTTCACAGACTACATTTGGAGGTAGCCTGGCTCTGAACCCATTTAAGAGCTCCCTTATGGGAAATAATTCAGAGAGTGTCAACCTGTGGGAGTAACTAATATTTCATTGGGTGGCCCGTAGCCTCTGCGGTATTCAGCCTTAACAGGTTAAAGTGAAAGGAAACTAGGGGCTGATTTCCAGTGATGGGCAGTGTGGGTAACCTCAGGATCATTTACCAAATATCCATTTAAGAAAGGGAGCATCTGTCATGGAATTTAGTTTGCTCTGAAATCCTCCAGGTGCTGTTATACAGGCAGAATGAGCAAGGCTGGAAGTCTGATTATTTTAGAGCTACTCCCATTGTGTCTGGTTTGCGAACAGACTTTGGAATGAGAAACTGAGACTCACATTGAATGACAAAATCAGAGGTGCTGAAACAGCCTTCTCTGATCATTCACTCTTGGTGATTCAGGCTTGCTTTTTCTTACACAAGATGTAATGAATATCTGCACATTTGTTGGGGGCATGGCATACTGTAGTAACATAGTAAGTTAGGTTGAAAAACAGGTTTAAAACCAGAATTATTTCATAAAGAAAAATTACAAGTTCACCATTCATTAAAAAGTAAACATATACTGTATACAACTGTTGGTCAACCTTTCTGGTGTCAGTGGTACTGCATATGTTTAGTTTGTGGGCTACTGTAGGTGCTTGTTGACCATTCTAAAGGACGCAGTCTATAAGAAAGGGATCATTAGTGCCAACATAAGGACAGACATAAGGGCTTATTTATAACTGCAGCCCCATTTGTAACCTTGGGAAAAACAGTACAGTTTTTGCACAAGTCTGTGCCATTCATTAGGTACTTGTTTACAGAACTGCTCCTTGCACATGGTACTGCTGCCTCCATCCCACCTCCTTTTCCAAATTGTGTGTAAGTGGATCTAATGACTTGTGGTAGCTCCAGGGTTCCCACAGTAGCCTACATCAATAAACAGTGCATTTGTGTAGTAGTGCATACACAACTGATGCAGTTGCCTTAGGCTACTGAAACAACACTAGAATTAGGGGAACACTGTTTTGTCAATGGAAAAAATGATGGCGTGTGCCTGTAGTGCACTTTGCGTAGATGAGCCTTACATCATGCAGCTGCAAAGATGATCGTGCTAAAATGGATGAAAAGTAAATGTCGGGATAAATGAAGCCCAGGCATAAAGCCCCAAGTATAAAGCTTAATAAAGCTTAAACAACAATAAATCGCTAAACTTTATTTAGTATGACAACTTATTCAGCAGACTTGAACATGAGAACATTCATTACATAGCCGTTTGGTTGTGCATATTCTCAAATATTAATGAATATGACTTAAGCTTCAGTGCTTTGCAATATGTTGGTGCTCTAAAAATACATGCTAATAATAACAATAAGCTTTCTTAATTCAGAAAACAAATAGATGTATTCATTTAAAATGATTTTCCTTTTACCCTCAGCTAGCTTCTATGAATGTGTTATCAGAACAGTCTGCAGTTTTAACCTTGGCTAAGGTACTATTGTCTTTCATATTGGCTGAAGTAGGCAGTGTGGTGTATAAGCCCAGGGGGTAAAAGCTACCCTGCTTTTGAAAAGGCCCTCACTGAAACATGAAATTTGCCACATTGCAAAGCCTTGTAGCTCTTTGGTAGAGAGTCAGGTAAATGATAAATGTAGTCACTGTTAGCCCTGTAAATAAAAATGACCTTTGATGCTGTATCCAAGCCATCCAAAAGCAACTTGAGGCACATTTTTGCATATTTCATTGAATGATGTCATTTTGCTGCATGTAACAGCAGGTTATTTATCAGTATATTCTATAATTATGCACATTTGTCTACATTACATAACCACTTCAGTGAATCTCACCAGAATGCATTGGATTGTAACCTGTCATGAAAGCATATGAGTATACAGAGAGGAGCAAAATTCACACCACTGGAAAGAGCATTAGATAGATAGTCATTGTTTTGATGCAAACTGTTCAACAGAAGTGATAAAGTGAAAATCCAGTGCATTAGTCTAAAAACAGATTAGTATTTCTATTTCTGAAACACTTGCTGTGGACAATACAGTACATAATGTAGGAGTTAGGTCAAGCCTACATGTCATGAGATGCCTGAAACGCCTGATTTTTTAAAAAAAAATCTACTCATAAGGATATCCCCTAATGACTCTTAATCCAAAGGGACTATCCTATGAATGCTGCTATGCATATGTTTACAGGATTGTTACACCTGAGACATTAGCGGCAACTGCCATGCTGGGTATATACCAGCGGTTCTCAAAGTTTGTGACTGATCCCCTGGGGGAAAGGTGAGGCTTGGAATAGTGGTAGGACTCAGTCTAAAGACCAGTTAGGTTAGGAGAATCTCTCCTAGAAATCTCTCATCTGAAAGTCCAGTCTCAAAGTCAGTTTTGGTTGAAAGTTAGTTAATAGTATATTAGTTAAGGGTTAATATACTGTATGTATTTGTTGTCTTAGATTTACTTAGAACTATGACTGATACTCCCAATATTTCCTATATCCTGTGCCCATTTCATAAAGTACATTAAGGGGACGATTTATTATGGTTCAAATGGTAAATTTGAATTAAAATTTTCAACTTTTTTTTGGTCAAAACTCACAAATTAGAATTTTATATCACCAACTCGAATTTGAATGTTAGAGTTATCAAATCTGGACCTTGGAAACAGTTCTAATTCCAATATCGACCACCTAAACCTGCCGAGTTCATGTACAAGTCAATGGCAGAGGTCTGTTGAATCGTTTGAAGATGTTAATTGCCTTCCTGACATTCAAATCGAATGTTTGGGTCGTTCATAATCAAGCGAATATTAGATGTTTGAGTTTTTTCATTAATACCTCCCATTGGAATTGTCAGTACATTCGAATTTATTAGAGTTCAAAAAATTCATATAGCTTCAAAATTTGACAATTGATAAATCTGCCCCAATGTGATGTCTTGACCAAACATTGGACCTTCAAGGGGAATTTAGACTGAAAAAGTTTGCAGTGTCTTTTCTATACTCTTGGAGCTTAAGCTTCTCTTTATAATTCAATATTTCATAGTACAAACTTTCCATAATTTGGAGCTTTATAGATAGTTTTTCTGGATAATGTATCTCATACCTGCATTGTTTGTTACAAATGTTGATATTGCCTAATGTATTGAGATATGATATATATCTCAATGACATATTAAATTAAAAGAGATATTAGCACAATGACTTGCGCTCAAATTAATGAAAGTTTCCAATCATTAGAAGCATCAGACCCCTCCTTAGTCCTTGGGACATTATTATTATCATTATTAATAATAATAATAATAATAATAATAAAACACAGTGGTCCCATTTTTAATTATGACTGGACACACCTTCACGACAGCAACCCAATATTTATTCCTCTAATTTCAAATTTGCACTTTTGAACCTCAGTTTTAGTGGATTACTGTACCCTTCACTCTTCAAGGAAGGTTACTATATGGGACAATGATACAGGGAAGTTAATGCAAAGGTAAGAACATGAGCTTCAGTGGCTAGCTTGGAAAACAGTTAGTATCACTCTATTAATGGCATCAATCTAAAAAAGTTTCTGTTTACATGTAGAACAGGAATCTTGTAAACATCAAAAACATTTTTAAATATAAAATTGTTTGAAAGGGACAAGGACCTTTAGTAATTAAGTACATTGTTGTCCAAAACATAATTTAATGTCCCATGTGATATAAGGTAAATGTAGAGCTTTTGGGAGTTAATCAAATAAAGTCACAATAAGTAATACAGTATTGTAGATAATCAAAGTATCAGTGCACCAGTTTGGGAGAGCTCTGGAATAGGTTGAAAGGTAAAGAAATAGATTTGATACTGTTACTGGAGGGTAGAACAACCCAATACGCCATCCTATTATGGATCTGACATTTACTCACTAGCAGCAGGCTAAACCACTGCTCTATTCTGAAGTCTAACAAAAAACAAGAATTGTGAAAAAGGAGAACGTTTCTGTTTACCAAGTGGCAAAATCATCCACTATAGTGACTATTGTTGCACAAATGACAGCTTTCTAAACTAAGGGCTGTTGGGATTAAAGAAGAAATTTGCACAAGGATAGGTACAGTGGGTAGTTGCTAATGGTGCATTCTCTTCTTGGAGTAAGGTTCTTATTAGGGTTACTCTGTCCACTTTTATTTAACTTGTTCATTAATTACTTAGGGGAGGGTATTGTAAGTAGTTTATCAGCGTTTGCAGATGACACATAACTATGCAACCCAATTAATTCCATTCAAGATGCAGCATCCTTGCAACAGTATCTTGACAAACTGAAAATTTTTGTGGCTAAGTCGCAGATTAGATTCAATTTCATTAAATGTAAAGTCATGCACCTGGGATGTGAAAATATTCACGTATACTCTTAATGGGATTGCATTAGGCTAATTCATAATGGGAAAGGATCTAGGATTCCTTGTAGACCATAAACTTGGATGTAGCAAGCAATGCCATTCAGCAGCATCAAGGGCAAAAAAGTCTTGAGCTGTATTAAAAGGGACAGAGCTCTTCTGGAGTAGAGGGTCATTCTTCCACTGTCCAGAGCAGCGGTAAGGCCCCATTTAGAGTAGGCTGTACAGTGTTGGTTTCCATTGCTCAAATAGGACATTTTTAAATTACAGAGGGTTCAGAGAAGGGCAGCTAAGCTGGTAAAAATTATGGAAAATCTTAGCTTTGAAGAAAGACTGGCCAAGTTGGGGTTGTTCGGAAGGGGTTTGTAATAGTGAGAGCTGTGAAAATGTGGAATTCTGTCCCTAAATCAGATGACTGATACATTAGATAGTTAAGTAGATGTTGGGTGGCTTTTTAGCAAGTGAGGGAATACAGCTTTATGGGAGATATCAGTGTTAAATGAGATAAACTTTGTGATGAAAAAAATGCACTGTATTCTCTCTCTCTACAAATATTCTGGGGAATTCTGCAGTCAGCTATAGAAAAGCCAGATAAAACACTTGAAAAGCCAATTAGAAGTCATTTAAATTACCTTGGTATTGAATGCCAGTGCAAAAGGCAGTAAATTTCACAGCGCACAAGTACATCTGTGTAACCACAAGCAGATGGAAAACATTCACAACCAATTCATTGAGGAATTACGTTGCAGAATATAATTGCTACCTGCTGATGAGAGACATAAAATTAAATTGAGCGGCAGCAGTGTAAACTGCCAGCTTCCGCCTGCTCTTTCCCTTTTCTAGGATACAAGCTGTATCCTTTATGGGAGGAATCAGGAAATTCAAGAACATTGTTTCTTCTCACACAGAGTGGGTTTATTGCATGTTCTTGGATTGGAACATGTCTCATGTGAATGTGCTGTTGAACACAGACAGTGCTACAATATATTGGTTGGGGCAGATACAAGTGTGTGTGTTCTAAAAGGGAGACCTGCAGAAATTGAAGGAGCAAGAAAGGCATTGTGCAAAGTTACAAAAAATGTGGATTGCAAATATTTTGTACTCTGTTTTGTTTTCTGTTTTGTGCATTACCTAAACAATGTGTTCATCAATTTTTGTTGTAATGCATTCAGGGTTGGTAGTACAGTTTGAAAAAACACAATTGATGTTCACTCTTTAAACATATATATAGTTTCAATGCTTTTCATAAAAAATTTCATCAAATTCTTTATCCAAATAGATAGATAGATAAATAGATGCATTTTATAGGACAAATGAAAAAGCATGTCCCAGGTATAATTATCTTTAAGGGCTCGTCCAGATGAGAAGATTCGAGGAGATTAGTCGCCTGGCGACAAAACACCACGTCTTTGAGGCGACTAATCTCCTTGAATGGCTTGCTCGTATCTTGCACCCGCTAGCGCTAAAGTCGCCGGCGCCTATTCACACGCGGCGATAAGTTTTTTAAAGTTGCTCAAAATTGCCTCGTAAGGCAATATTGAGCAACTTTGAAAATCGTGTCGCCGTGTGTGAATAGGCGCAGGCGACTTTATTGCAATATACTAGCAAGCCATTTGGGGAGATTAGTCGCCAGGCGACAAATCTCCCCGAAATCTTCTACCTTAAACAGATGAGCTTTCTAACTTGCCCAAGTTGATATTTTGACCATTCAGATGTTTAGTCATATTTTGTATAATCTCATGGATCTTGGAAAGAAGATAAAAAAGTTAGTGAAGACTAAAGAAATGAATGGCCTATGGTAAGTTATGAAGAAATACTAGTCACAGAGACGTTAAAGTGGACCCGTCACCCAGACACAAAAATCTGTATAATAAAAGTCCTTTTCAAATTAAACATGAAATCCAATTTCAAATTTTTATGAAAGCATTCATAGCTGTTTTAAGCTCATTTAAAAATCTCAGCTGTCAATCAAATATTGTCTGCCACTCCTCTATGCCTTAGGCATAGAGGCGGGGCAGATAATTACTTTCACTTTCCATTCAGCACTTCCTAGATGTCACTGCTCCCCACACATTCCCCCAGTTCTCTCAACCATTTAATTGTGTAGCCAGGACATGGGGATAGACATCGGGTCCCCCATTCTGATGCACAAACAAGATTCTGAGATGAGACAAGGCTTGTCTTGATAACAGTGTCCACAAAATGGCTCCTGCCTGCTTGCTATAATTATGAATTCCCAGACTGAAGAAAACAAGATTAAAATAATTTATATAGTGTAATTAATGTTCATTTTGCTTGACTAATGTGATGAAATATGATTTTGAATATTTTTTTGGGGTGACAGGTCCACTTTAATAAGAACAAGAATATGTTGTTTTGAAAACTTTTGATTCTGTATTAAACTTGAAATTGTGATTTTCCAATTTTCCAAGGCTTAATTATTAGTTATAGCAATTGTAAAAACTCTTTATAACTTAGGTTTTGGAATTTTTTTGCGAACACCGTAGATGTGAATCAAAGTAGCGGAGGCTATTTTTAGGGAGTTATGTAATAAAAGAAAAAAAAAAATGGACTAACCCCCATATGTAAAATATGTAATAAATGGCCCAGGAGCAGTAACCTATAGCAGCCAACCGGCAGAAAGCATTTACTGGTCACCTGTTTAAAAGCTAACATCTCATTGGTTGCTATGGGTTACTGCTCCTGGGCAAACTTAGTGCCATTTATTACATACATTACATAGGAGGTTAGTCAGTTGTTTTTGTTGCCTACTTGCTTTACTAGAATTCTGCAATACAGATGGGTGAATGTTGGATAACAACCATTGTCCTGACACCCAGTGTAGAATAAAATGCAATATTCATACATCTGTAAGGAAGCCTTTTATTTATAAATCCCATAAATTCTCTAAATAGCCATAGAATAATATATCTTTTTTCCTGCATTCAAAATAATTTATGTTCTCTATTACAGTCAGTTCAACTACAGCTCTTATAGTTATTTCCTTGTCTAGCATTAAGCTCCGTCCCTTATGCTTTCTGAGCTCTCTTTTTCTCTCCAACTACAGTATGAACACCATAAAGAGGTGCCTGTTGGGCATGCTCACTGCTCTTCTCCATGGTAAATCAATCAGGCATGAATAGAGTCTTGCAGAACCAATAAAGGGTCTGAACCAAAAGGGCCCTCCTGGCAGTCACTGGGCCCCCCTACTGAGTTTTAAAGTACAGGATGTCCTTGCACAGTGCACACACGTGTGAACAGTCTTGAGGCACATGCATGCATGAACAGTGGCGCAGCACTAATCAGGGGAGCGAGTCTGAGTGAGCAGAGGTTTTTTCCCGGTGTTTCCCTGGGCATGCATAGTAGGCACCTTTGATGTATCCTTATTCGAAGAGAAGGGATGTTCAGAAAGCAAAACATATTGGACAAAGAAGTAACTGAGGTTGGACTGGCTGTAATGGAGAAATTAAAAAAATCTGAATACAGGGAGAAACTTATGTTATACTGGGGGCTGTTTAGAGTAATTTTAAAGATACTTATTCATATACTAACGATAACACAATAGCCAATAATGAGGCACGTTTCACAGAGGACCCCTCCAGTGAAAGCCTCTCTTGCATGTAATATATCCCGAGTTCCTTGCCAGACTATGGTCCCTTAGATAGGTGTCTGGCAACTGCAGTGAGTGTGCTATGACTGTCACTACCTTTATGTCATTACAAGGTCCACATTCCTTACTTCTCTAAGGTTCTTGGTCACTTCATGGCTTGAAACTTGGCTATTGGGTCTTCTGCTTCACAAATTTCTCAGTCAGCACTCTCACCTCCAACTTGGGTCTTCTGCTTCAGGCTCCCCAGAAAAATTCACTAGATGGAAACCATAACCATATGCTTATTCCCTTTATATATAGACTAGACAATTAGTCAACAAACTTCTCACAGGATATAAGTTACAGACTTAACATTTTGGATCACCTACATAACATTTTCCATTTCCATACTAAAGCATGAATTTCACAGACTAAAACAGCTCCAATGCCATGAATGCTTAGGACAAAGCTAAACTATAGAAGTAGGACAGGGGTATTGTACATTCTGTTTTGTGCTTCTGTACCAGACCAAGGCAACCACAGTCAAGATCTGTGTCTCCAAAGATGCCCCAGTAGCTCCCCATCTTCTGTTCTGCTGATTCACTGTACATGCTCTGTGCTGCTGTCACTTACCGAGTTTAGGGACCAACGCACCATATACTAAATATATACAGGTATGGGATCCGTTATCTGGAAAACCGTTATCCAGAAAGTTCTGAATTACGGAAAGGCCATCTCCCAAAGACTCCATTATAATCAAATAATCCAAATTTTTAAAAATGATTTCCTTTTTCTCTATAATAATAAAACAGTAGTCTGTACTTGATCCACACTAAGATAAAATGAATCCTTACTGGAAGCAAAACTAACCTATTGGGTTTATTTAATGTTTACATGATTTCTTAGTAGACTTAGGTTTGAAGATCCAAATTACGGAAAGACCTGTTAAGAAAGCCCCAGGTCCCGAGCATTCTGGATAATAGGCCCAATACCTGTATTATATAAATGTCACAATATAAGGCTCATTAGTGAACAATACAGATTATTGGTACATGGCAGCTCAGAAATCAGCACAATTATAGCATCATAATTCAGTATTGCAGTATCAACTAATATGACAGGCAAATTTAATTTTTGCTTGATGATTTGTGACAACCCCTAAGCTCAGCTTCTGCTCAAAACCCACTGGCCATGCGTGTGTCGCAGACACTCCTAACAAAATCCAAGATGGGATAACTTCGAAAGCCTGGATAATTGCCATAGAGATGCTGAAGCTTTAGGCTGGTTCACTATAATAATTTGGAATTTCTAGCCATATTCATTTGTAGGGTTTAGTTCAGATCATCACTTTTACTAAACAATAAAGTTACTTTTCTCTACTCTAGCTCCAATATTTGACAGCCACAAGCCTATATGTCAAACTGTCTTTAAAAAAATGCTCAACAAATTAACCACACCTCAAGTTAAAAATAATTCTGGTGTAAAAACGCAGTCATCCATTGCCACCTTTATTACCACTTGAATTTACTTGCTGGTTGAATTTTACTCAATGACTTGAATGGGTTACACCATAAAAGTAATGGCATAAAATAACAATTAAAAATTAATAATCAGGCAACGTAAAATAAAATACACTCCTTATAAATGTCCCATTTATTCTAGACTTAAACACCATTTTTTCATGTAAATTTTACACTGCATGATAAATAGATTCCTTACAGCATTTATCCATCCATATTACCCCCCAGGATATATATATTGCCACCAGCCATTCTCTTACCAAACCTAGCTGAGATTCTTACAAACATACAAACGTCAACTGCAATTTGATATTAGAAATGGGTGATTTCTTATAGGTAGTAACCTATAGGTTAGATTTTTTCATGTTGATGGAATTATTTGACTGTGGATTTTGAAAATGATTCACAAACTACCAAATGGACAAACTACGAAATTATTCACAAAATACGAAGATGCAAAATAAAGCACAATTTTCTGATGTTTCACTCATCTCCAGGGGCAAGTCTGCAATCCAAGGGTTCCAGGATTTATAGTTGCTATAAAACTAGACAACAGCCAGTATATATACAGATGCAGTCACTTTGGATTGTAAATTAAATGCGTCGTGACTTAACTCATCTAACCCATTTATCCCACTTAGCACAGAATATTGTGTCACAGCATCCCATCCTATTAAAGAGTTCACCATTGAAAACAATGGTGCTTTGGTATGCTAATGAAAAGTTTAAATGCATTAAATGAGTTAAGATAACTTTAGATAACACAGTTTCTTCAATTAGCCCCGAGTCACGAAGCATTTATCTTACAAATCCAAGTGACTGCATCTGTATAAGGCAGCCACTATCTTTTGCAAATACATGATTACAGTATAAAGTTATCTGGTGTGTATGGTCTCATAGAATATAATATTAATATTATTATTCCTTGTGCTATCACATGGAAAATTTATGTAATATTAGAAAAACTATTTTTTTGCTTCAACGCAATGTATTCTGACTTTTCAGGCCTACACTGTGTGTTTTCCCCCCTGAAGCAGTAACAAGTCAATCTATGTGCCTCTGGCAAATTTATCACCTAGCCCAAGGTCACTAGGAACCGATATTGGATTTAAACTAGTATCACCCACATAAAAAGAACTAACCTCAGTGTTAGTGGTTTCATGATGACGTACTCAGAGGATCATAAATGGCACATGCTACAACTGGGAACAAGAAGATATACTTGGCTTAGGACATTCTTAAATTCAAACTTTCCAAGAAGCAAAAATGACCCGATATTACACACTTAAGGAACTTTTAGAAACTCTTCTCTGCAATTGCTAGATCTCAACATTTTTTTTCTAGGAATGTATATGGGCTAAGTAGCGTTCCACTCAAATGGCCTAAAGCAATTGTTTCCAAACTTGCTCTCAGGTCATCATAACAGCATGTTTTCTGAATATCCTAAAATAAGCAGTGGTTGAATTGATTGCTCGAAAACTAACTTATTCCTGGGCATTCCTGTTTGGAAACACAGAAAATATGCATTGTACTAAATTGTGTTTTTTTATGTTCTGAGGTCTACTGTAGGGTAGATTTGGACAGGGAACGACTTATCACTTTGCATTTTTTTTGTGCCAACTAAATCTTAACCAGAGAAGCATTGATCTATTAGCTTCACATTGAAAACACATTCACAATTTACAATAATGCATTTTACGTGTGGATTGTCATTTGAAGATAAAAAAAATATCACCATACTTTCTATTTCAAACCTATTGTCACGGTTGGCACCCAAATACCAGAACAAGTGCCAAGCACCCTGGTCTCGGCTCGTGCTTCACCAGTAGTGTGAACACCTTTGGCTTTGGGAGGAGCCCTCAGCTACTCAGATGCCACCTGGACTTAAACGAAAGGTGCAGAGCAGGAGTTCTGGCCAGCAATGGGGAACGACTGTAGATAAAGTCTTTTAAGGCCAATGGTCACGGTACAGATAGGAGTAGGCAAGTTCATGGTCAAACAGGCTGGGTCGAGGCAGGCAGATAGCAAAGAGACGTCAGGCAGGCAAAGGGTCAAACCGGGTGATCAATCAGGTAGGATTAGGCAGAATGGGTAGTCAAACAACAGGCTCTGGTCAGGATATAGATAGAGTAGTGAAAAGGCCAGGCAGGGTCAAACACAGGAATCAGGAACAAACAGAAGCTAAATAGCACAAGTACAAGGCACGAGGATTAAACCTATCACGGGCAACATGAAAATCCAGAATGCCCCTTTAAATATTTGAATTTTGGCGCCATTGTGCCCTGACGTCATGACGCCAGCGCGCATGCGCCTTTAATAATGCGGCTGCGCGCGCACTATGGAGCCTGGCAGCAGGGGGAAAGGAGCAGCGCGGCAGGCGTCCCCACCGCACCACTAGACCACCAGGGTGAGTAACTCTCACACCTATGGTGTCAGCTTATTCTTAGGCTAATATGATGCTTAAGCAACCCCAGTGCCCTCTGGTAAGGAAGGAACTAGTGCTCGGCTTTGAGTAAAACTGGGAAGTGTGGGTTAAATGGCTTTTTGGCTGTCTATCAGACAAGTCCCTGGGGATTAATTTGTGACACCCCAAGAGAAGTGGTGACTAGGAATTAACAGATTTGTGTGTTTGCTCAAACCTTAATTATCACAGTGCTATGAAATGAGTTGGCTCTATAGAAATACATAATAATAATTACTGACTTTTACCAACCAGGCTTGAAAACCATAGTGAAATACCTAAATCTTTCAGTTGATGATTGATGTATTTTCTCACTGAAAAAATATGATACCAGATTTCTGCTAATGAGTTAAAATCTGCAAAAATAAATAACTAACTGAATCTGCAGTCAACTTCACACAACACTTTGAAGTGCATATTAGCCCTCTTCTGTTTTAAAGAAGCCCTCTTTTAGTTAATATGGGAATTAATGTATAATACAACTAAGCTTTCCTGGTTCATTCAATTATTTTACATTCAAAACATGTTTCAGTATGAATTTTGGTATCAAAAGATACACAGTTCAAAGAAAAGGCAGCCATTCAATTGATTTAAAACTCAACCAAAGGCCAGTCTCTTCAGCTCAAAGTGGCCTTTCAGAAATGATATTGTGCCTGATATTTAAGGTTGAAAACTGGCAGTCTCAGGGATGGCAAAAAGAACATGGAAGGCCATATGCAAGGGTTTGCTTGAATGCTTAGACTCTGTAACCACTCAAATATCTTAAAAATGAACCTGAAAGCTGTAAACCTATACTTTAAAGGTATATGTATTCCTAACTAAACATATTTCGAGGTATTTCCTGTAACAGTACAAATTATTTAGCCTTTAGATATGTTTGACTATATGTCTCCACTGATCAGTGTTATGTCAGTTACGCAATTACTGGTAAATTATTCCCAGATTCTATTTGGTAATACATAATGATATTAGGCCTGCATAATATTGCCATTGTCATTTGTTGATAGAAATTGACAGAATTCTATAAAATACACAGTAAAATGATTTTAATCTAAAAGCTGATGTGATAGCACATTGGCCTGCAGATTTGAATAAAACTGGGTTGCATCAAATGCATTGGCTCATATGTTGGGCACTGTAATGATACAGGTCTTTAAAAGGAAATAAAGCAGACCAAAGAATTTAAAAAAAAGTCTGCCAGTACCAGAAACAGATACTTAACAGACCTATCAGCCATGTTTTAAGTGATCCCAACCTATGGTGCCATGCTCTAAGCTCTGGCTGATAAG
>CM044438.1:90100392-90153397 GCA_024363595.1 Xenopus borealis
AAGATGATGATGTAGAGTTCACATACTATATCATAAATGTATACACACATATCCCCACAGAATCTATGCCTGTTATACCAATGGTATAAAAAAAATAGCTATGGGTTCAATACAATACTGTTAAATGAGTCTAAACATGACTAGGTTTGGAAATTGGTTTATTAAATGGGAATATCTGGGCAGTGTTAGATCACACAGCATTGCTGCACAATATGTTGGTGCTATATAAATACTATTATTAATAATAATAATAATAATAATTAATAATAATGTTAATGATTTATGGAACCAGCAGGAAGAAATATGACCACTAAATATATTATCTTTCAACTATAATCCTGTAAGGAGTTATGGTCATTTTGTTCTTGCTCCGGTTCCTACTTCGAGAAGATCATAAAAACTCAAGCTTTATTCTAGAGCCACTCCCCTTTTTGCATTCTTCAGGGGGTGGTATGTGCCCAGTTACCCGATTCCCCTGAAATCATTGATAAATAGTCAGCTCTTCTGGATAATATTTAGATTTACTTAGGAGGGCCTATTCTGGTGGGGAGTTTATCCTGTCTGTTTCCCCTTGCCTCCAGGAGCAAGAAATGTTCGAGTTATTTAGAGTTTTATTCAGAAGCTCTCCAACTGGCATTTTTTAGCTAGGATCCAAATTACCCTAGCAGCCATCCACTGATTTGAATAAAAGATTGGAATATGAATAGGAGAGGGCCTGAATAGAAAGAAACCATTTGGATATGTAAATGGGTGACAACTCCCTATAGACACAGCGGCTTGTATAGTTAACAACACTTTAATTATAGATGTTTGTTTTTTTGTCATAATGTATGCATCAACCAATCATAGCAACAGAATCAGTGAAATCAACAAATGCTACAGTACCTCTGAAGAAGGTTTCACTTAACTACTTAACTAGTATTTTGTTTTTGTTTTATTCCAGGAGCTATTGATATACAAGGGGCTATCTTCAAGCACGGGTGATATATGGGTGATGGATAACCAGAATTACTTTTTTTCCAGTAATTGCACTGTATATGGATCAAAGAACCAAACTAAAGGCTATATGGAAGGACCCTTGGATAAAAATAGATATATTGGTCACAGAAAGGCTGCGCTAATCTCAGGAGAATAACATAGAACTGATTCTTGTACCTTGAATCATGTTGCTGGACAGTCACTCTGCACAAAGCAGTTTGAATCTGTAAAACTAGCTTTCTGGAGATGAGACAGGTTATTATCACTGGGGTTTTTATTTTGGGGGGGGGTGGGCTTTCTGCCTGCAGAAGATAATAAAAAAAGTTATCATTCAGTTCAACAACATTCGGCAAAAACGTGATTAAATATATTTTTTTCCCCTTGTGACAGTGGGAAATATCCTAAGGAACTCATACTGTGGCCAAGGTACTGAGGTTTTCTATTACTGAAAGGTTATTTTTGTACTTGCTTTCTAATATAACTCTGCCTGCCTGTGCTGGAGTACAACAATATATACGAGTAACACACACACTGCTGTCATGTGAGCATATCTAACCTAAAGAGCAGGATTTTTCAGATTCTGTATGAAACATACAGGTACATGTGATTTGTAACATAGGTGTGAATTTAACAGTCCTCAGTAGTTCAGACATTGCTCAGTTCTGTGGATAATGAATGCTCCTGCAGACATATTTAAATCCAGATTCAAGGCCGATTGAGCATAGAAATGATACTGGCATATGCCAGGTTGTGTGAGGCTGAGGATGACAGGCGTTTGTTAGCAGGAGCCAGGCTTCTTCTGCTATTCTATTTCAGTCTGTGACAAATGCAGGTTCATTTTTATGGGTCAGGAACAGCCTCTGGTTAAAATAATTGTAGTGCAGTTTCTGCTCAGTTAACGATCTGCAAAGGAGCAGGGCTGGAGAGAGAGAGACATGTTCCATTCAACTGAAGGGAACAATGATTTTCTGCAGTAATTTAACCATTTCACTCTTGGAGTGGACAGACAATGGCATCAACTATTTATGAGTCAAATGAATAGTACAACATTTTGCAAACAAAAAAAACTAGCTATTTCTAGTCACAGTGTTAGTCATTTACTGCACAGTGTAGGAGAAGAAGAAAGGAGAAAAATATATTTGCCATATATGTGAATGGAAGGTTCGATGATATTTTTGGGTTATCTGGGCTTCTTACAGCAGCATTACAGTGATTTGCAGAGTGAGAAAAGGAGAGTATTGAAGGAATATGTATACTCTATATGTACTGCAGGAATAGTCTGTTTTAGGGAAACAATGAACCCCCACATGAAGGGGAACTTTTACGAAGGCTCAAAGTGAATTTTCAAATAAAATTTGTATTACAAATTCATTTTGGGCTACTTCGACTATCGAATAGTGTTAAGTTTTGGTAACCGAGGCTGAACAGGGTATAACAGTGATTTATTAACAGGTTCATGCAGCCATTACACAACTGCAGTACTTCCTACTTTCACTTTCAAGCTGTACAGAAAGCCCTGTGTATACACAGTGACACCCGCAGGCCATTTTTATAAACACCACATATCTCCCTATAGTAGAAAAGCATTTGGGCAAATGTACTAAACAACAACAATTCATCTGAAAGCAATAATATACATTATTCACATCACATAGTCCTGGGTTCATGTAGGTAGTATTCTGATTCTCTCACTACTCCTTATAGGTTCATTTTCTTCAGGCCTATTGGAGTTGGCATTAGCGGTAGGAAAATGTCCTTCATCAAATGGAACGTCTGCAAAGTCATATCTAGCAGGAGCAAGACGATTTGCATTCCATATGCGTCCATCAGACAGTTCATATGTGTATGGCCCTCGCTGGTGACTCACTTCAAGTGGTGTAGTAAATTTAGATTATCCTTGTTTCAGTATTCCTGGTTTCTTAATTCTGACTAAAGATCCAGGCTGCAATTCTCTTACGCAATGTTTTCTATCAGTATAAGCCTTGCATTTGGCTTGGTGACGTTTGACAATGTCAGCAGTAGATGAGTTTGTAGGAACAGTGTTTTGTGAAAGTTTGAGGTCTGCAACATTGAGTGCGCATCTGTCTACCATGTAATAATTTCAGCTGGAGATGATTGGGTTGTTGCATGGCACGTTGCTCAGTAGTTATGTAAGAACTGTGTTGTAAATACTTGTTGTAAAGATTTCCTGTCTGTAGTGCTTCTTTCAGACTTCTGTTGAATTGCTTGATTTCTCCATTTGCTTGTGGGTAATACACTGAAGATTTCCTGTGCACAATATTCCTCTCTCTCAGAAAGGATTCAAACTCATATAAGACAAACTGTGGTCCGTTGTCTGATATTAACTCCTTTGGATTTCCTTCTCTGCTGAAGACTGTAGACATAAATGTTTTTACTATAGCTGATGTTACATGAGAAACAAATGCAATTTCATTCCATTTACTGTAATAGTCTATCATTATAGCAAATCTACAGCCTATAGGAGCATAAGGGCCGACAATATCAATAGCAAGTTTTTCCCATGCTGAATCAGGAAATGATACAGGTTGAAGTGGTGTTGTACAGATAGAGTCACTTGGATTTGTAAGTTAAATGCGTCGTGACTCAGCATTAATTGAAGAAACTGTGTTATCTAAAGTTATCTTAACTCATTTAATGCATTTAACCTTTTCATTAGCATACCAAAGCTCCATTGTTTTCAATGGTGAACTCTTTAATTGGATGGGATGCTGTGACACAATATTCTGTGATAAGTGGGATAAATGAGATAAATGAGTTAAGTCGCGACGCATTAAACTCACCATCCAAAGTGACTGCATCTGTATGTATGATAGCTGTTTTGTCATGCTTCTGACAAGTAACACAAGAATGAATGGCAGTTACCACATTGGCATCCATTGCTGGCCACCAGTATAGTTCTCGTAATCTTTGTTTTGTACATACAATTCCTTGATGACTCTCGTGCAAGTTGTATGAGCTTTTCTCGCAAGCTCTCTGGTACCATTAAACGGTGAGCTCCATGAACAACATAGCCATATACTAAGGAAAATTCGTGTCTAATCCTGTAGTAAGGTTGAAGATCAGGGCTGAGTTTCTTCTCAGCATTTGGCCATTTGCTTTGTAAGATGTCCCGTAGTGTTACTTGAATTGGACATGTGAGGCAAGCTTGCTTAAAATCACCAGCTGTAACTGTAGATGATAGTAAATCAGTCAATGCTTTAACTTAAATGTCCTCAGCGTATCAGAAGCTGTAGGTAAAGGTAAACGTGACAAGCAATCAGCAGTAACATTTTTCAAACCTGGTTTGTATTGAATTTTGTAGTTGAAATTAATTAGTCTTGCTGACCATCTAGCTATACACATTCTAGTTCTTCCTAGTCCCTTTGTGGTACAAGTAGTGTAGTTAAAAGGCTATGATCAGTGCATAAGGTAAATTCTCTACCCCATAGGTAGGTTTTCCATTTTTCTGTTGCCCAAACACATGCTAGAGCTACTTTTTCAACAGTTGAATACTTACACTCTGTCTCTGTAAGTGTTCCAAATGCAACAGTTTTCTCTGTATGATCAGCATGGATCTGTGTGAGAACTACATCAATGCCACAGTCTGAAGCATCTGTAGTAACCACAGTGGGTAGTGCAGGATCAAATAAAACTAGCGCTAGACTGTTCACAATTAGCTGTTTCACTATTTCAAAGATTCTGAACACACCAGACTTAAAGGTCCACATAGTAGTGCTCTGAGTGGCTCCACAACTGAAGCATAGTTGGGAATAAACTTAGAATACTAAGAAGTAAGACCTAAGAAAGCTCGTAAGGTCTGGAAATCAGATGGAGTAGGTGCTTGTGTAACCGCGTTGACATGGTCAGGGTCAGGCCATAATCCATCTTGTGAAATTATATGAACCAGAAATGACAGCTGAGTTTGTCTGAAGTGGCATTTGGAAAGGTTCAGTTTGAGTCCTGCAGAATCTGTGCATTTCAGAACCTTTTCCAGGTACTTGTCATGGAGATCCATAGTTGGAGAATAGACAATGATATCATCCAAGTAGCATTGTACACCAGGTATGCCAGGGAGTATAGGAGACATCAGTCTTTGAAAACAACTCTGTGCTGAAGCCAGTCCATAAGGTACACACTTGAAACAAAACAAAACATCATGGGTGATAAATGCAGTGAGGTCTCTGCTTTCCTTATCCAGTAATACTTGATGATAAGCACTCTGAAGATCCAGAGTAGAAAAGAATTTTGCACCTCAGAGTTCAGAAAATATTTCCTCTATGTGTGGCAAGGGAGGATTATCAATAACAACTGCTTCATTAGGTTCACAGAGATCAACACACAATCGAATACCTCCAGTTTTAATCTTTGTTACAACAATTGGTAAAACCCATTCAGAGGATTCAGATTTTTCAATCACATCTTGCTCTACCAGTTTCTTTACTTCCTGAGTAAAGTAGGGCAATAACCTCAATTTCTGGCATACTGGTTTTACATTTGGTCTCAATTTAATTTTGTGTACAAAGTTCTTTGCACAACCCAGTGACGTGTTGCTTTGTGGTGAAATTTTAGACAATGGCTGTGTGGCAGGCACTGGTGCTGTAGAAATGAGACCATCCACTAATTGTAGGTTTAATGCAGCAAAGAGATCCCTTCCAAGTATAGCTGTACCCTTATTCACAATGTAAAACTCACATTTTGCAGTATTTGATTCAAATTGTACAGTAACTGACAAGCAACCAAGCACAGGGATTGGATCCTCTAAGAACTGACTAGTCTCAGGGCAGGTGCAACAAGCGTATCTTTTGCAAAGTATTTCAAGAAAATATCCTTTGGTAGTATAGAAACAGCTGAACCTGTATCAAGCATCAGGTTAATGGAGTGTCCCTTTTCAGTGGAAGCAGTATTGACATTGACAGTGTATATAAACTTGTCTGGAATAAATGTACCAGCTTTATCCACACTAAATACTGTAACATTTGTAGTAGTGACTTTGTGAACATCTTTAGCAGAACTACAGCAGACCCCTGAAAAGTGACTGACCTTTGAGCATCTGCGGCACTGTATAGCTTTCACAGGACATGAAGCATATTTTGCAGTGTGTTGTGATGAACCACAGCGAAAGCAGTATTTTTTATTTGTATTTGCTGCACGGTTTTGCAGTGAATCTCTTTCCTTAGCACTGTATTTTGCCTGTGACTGCGCATTATTAGGCCACAGTTTTGAATTTGCAATCTGTACATTCCCAGCAGTTCCCTGACTGAGAGTAGCCTCTGCCACAGCTGTTTCAATTGGCTAGTAACTGCAATAGCCTTTGCAAGGGTTAAATCTTGCTCTAGGAGGAGTCTCTCTCTAATGTGTGGTGAGTTTGTTTTTTCCACTATTTCAATTCGAACGATGCGATCGAACGATTCGAACAATTTTTATTCGATCGAAACAGGTCTATTTTCAATCGAAAAAGCCCTTTAAAAAAATTTGATGGTCCAATTTCAAAGTTTTTTCACATCAAAATTAGACCATTAGTAAATTTGCCCCGTAATGTTCTGGCACAGAGATGTTGTTGCCTCACATTCTATTTATTTGTTTAAAAAAATATGCATTTCTGTATTTTACACAAATATATTCATTTTATGATGTTACACATTGATCTATTATGTACCCAAAAGTTGATTATCCTCTAATAAGAGTGAAAAAAAAAACAGTTTGTTGTTTTTGTGCATATTAGCCAAACACTGCGCTATAATTCCATAGAATGTATGGATAACAATGATGAAATATTTCACAAAAGCTTACTATTTAGACCCAGTCTGATAGGCCATAGTTGATTTCCATCCCTAGGTACACTAGCCTAGAGTTGTGGTTCATTAAGTTAATGGGCAGGGATTTATTTTCAGTCGAATTTAATGATAGAATGTGATTGATAGCAGAGTGGTTAGTCTTCTAATGTTCGACCCAGTGTAGTCCTTGTTTGTTGTTCTCTTCCACATAAAAAAAGGTTATTGGTAGGTTACTTTTTATGCTAAAGCTCAACTAACAATATGCATATATAGGTATGTGATCTGTTATCTGGAAACTCATTATCCAGAAAGCTCTGAATTATGGAAAGGCTCTTTCCATAGTCTCTATTATAATAAAGTAATCAACACATTTTAAAATTATTTTCCTTTCTCTCTGTATTAATTGTATTCTCTGTATTAATAAAACAGTACCTTGTATCAAACCAATATAGAATTAATCCTTACTGGAAGCAAAACCAGCCCATTTGGGTTTATTTAATGTTTACATGATTTTCTAGTAGAGTTAAGGTATGAAGATCCAAATTAGGGAAACACCTGTTATACAGAAAACACCAGGTCCCTAGCATTCTGGATTACAGGTCAAATACCTGAACTGTATCTGTGTTTGCATGGGTGTGATTGGTTAGACAAAAGCATAATTTACTGAAGCAGGAAGCATCCTTGGGTTCTTCACTGCTCAGTTCTTTCCCATATTGTGACAGGAAGTATCAGGAGAAAGAAAAGCAGAGAGCACTCTCGGTACACATGATATTATAAGAGTAAAAAATGCTAATGCTATGGAATCTAAAATAAAAATTCATGTAAATTGCAATGATGCTCAGAAAAACACTTTGAACAATTTTAAATGGTTATACAGGTAGGCATATGTCTCACCCATTTAAAGTCCCTCAAATTTGCCTCAGAGGAGGATCAACTTGTATTATGAGCTATCTTCCATAACCCTGTATCTAATGTATTAGCCTAATGTAGTACAGGGAGAGAATTCTACATATTCACATCTCTCTCTCTGTAAAAATATGCTTCTATCTATATATATATATATATATATATATATATATATATATATATATGTGTGTGTATATATATATATTTATCTCATAAATTTTCTCATAAATGGGTTGGCTACTCTAGTACTTTAATATATGAATGGCTTCATAAATTTATAATAGGGCACATTTACATCTGCAGTGGGCAACTTGTGCTTTTTCCTGTAGTGAGTTGCACCTAAAACCACATTCATTAAATGTGCTTGCATCAAAATGTGATCTTCGTATTTCTGTATAGTTGCACGTGGAGCTGCTCAGTCCTTCCTAGCTTCCATTCCAAATTGACCACTGATGTACATAATGATGCCGTGGGCAGGCTGCCCACTGGCATCTGAAGGGCCCTCTTCCCTAAACCCAGTGTCCAACCTAGCATACCGACAACACTTACCTCCTCCTTTATTTGCTGTTCCCAGGTCGGGGTGGGGAGAGGCTACTTTACAGGTCGGGAGCAAGCTGGTTCATCAGGGCCCATGAAGGCCAGTATGTTCAAATAAATCAAAATAGGTATAAGTAAACAGGGGTGTTCAATCATAATTAAAAAAACATTAAAATTGACCTTACACGATAATACATACAAAGAAAGCACTTAGAAAGTCAAAAGTCAGTTCAATCCAGAAAATTTCATGCCTTGAATTCCAACCTGTGTCACAATAACATTTCTGTGAAGTATGTATAAATATTGACATACAGTATATCTGATGTTGGAAGCACAATCCTTTTTTGGACCTGTATTTAAAATAAAAATTAAGTGTAGTGAGTATGCAAATGCTTAGCATGCAGTGTCTTTTATTCAGAATTGTAAGACATTTTGCACCCTCAGGGATTTCCTTATATTGTGGTATACTGTATATGCAAGCTGGCCAACTTCAATCACAGAAGGAAGTTTATTCAAACACAGAATACAGAAGCAATCGGTAGCTCAGAGAAAACTCTGCCTAAGATGACTGTTACACACATATTTATCACATATCCTGTCATATCAAAAGAATTGGCTTTATTTAATTTGTTAAACCATTACTGCTTCATAATGTTAAGGACAACTTTGTATCAGGGCAGAAAGTTTGTCCCTGGCTAAATGAAGGAAGTTGAAAGAGTGAAACTGCAATTGGATCAACCCTCTTTAAATGGATTCTTTCATGATTTTTAAGGTGTAGTTTTTAATTTCTATATTATACTGTTTACACTATTAGTAATTAACTCTACCATGAAAAAAATGTAAATCCTAACCAATTTTTTTGAGATTGGCCATCTCAGGTCATTTTGCCTGGTCCTTTTCTTTCAGAAAGAGTCAGTGCTGCACAAGGGAACTGCTTTCTGACAGGTTATTTTTTCTCCTGCCGAGTGTACCTGAATGAGTCACAGTGGGACATGGCGTTTTACTACTGCGTGCTGTTCTTATATCTATCAGGGGGCTGTTATTTTGTCACCTTTTGCTGATGGAGAAGATTAGGGTGTGCTATCACTCCAACTTGCTGTGCAGTAGTAAAGAGTAATTGAAGTGTATCAGAGAAATTACAAAACTGGTGGCACCCGGGAATCCTAGCAACCTGATGGCTGAAATTGTTGGAGAGCTGCAACCTGATGGCTGAAATTGTTGGAGAGCTGCTAAATAAAAAGATAAATAACTCAAAAACCACAAATAACAAAAAATGAAAATCAATTGCAAATTGTCTCAGAATATTGTTCTCTACGTTATACTAAAAGTTAATTTAAAGGTGAACACCCCCTTTAATGGGGTCCCAAGGTTGCCGATAGGGGCTCTTTTTTCTGATCCTGACCTTGATTGTGTTTGTTTGTCAGTGAAGTCAAGATTTTCATTCTTTTTGTTTAAAAGAAATGGTCTCTCACAAACCAAGTCATGTATATGATAGGTTAAATGTAAATCCATTTACGGATATTATTTCCCTTGTTACTTCAAAGTTAATGAATTTCTGACCATAAACTGACTTTACATTTTCAAAATACATTAAAGCGCATTTAAGCTGCAGCAATAAAACCATTCAGTAAAAAATTAGAAAGAGGAAACAAACATGAAATAATGCTCTACTTATGTTTCATTTCTTGTCGAACTTTGCTGGCTGTTAAAATAATTTTTCCAATTTAATAGGGAGCGCAGGGATCATGAAACAATTACTTTGTGTAATGGGAAATTATAGAGAAGAGAACAACAGCCTCCTCAAACCATTGTACTGAGAATTTCATGCCCCTGAAACACTAACTTGAGATGGACAGATTGAGCCAATTGCTGGTTCTTTCCACTGTTGCAACATTTAGGGGCAGATTTACTATTGGTCGAATTTCGAATAGAAAAAAATTCAAAAATTCAACCAATCGAAATTTTTTACGGTGGTTTTTGATCAAAAACTGACTATAATCGTTCAATCGCACCGTTGGAATCAAACAATTCAAAAGGTTTTCAAAAAAACTTTTACAGAAAAAATTGCATGAAAGGTTCCAGGCGGTCCCCTATATGCTACAATGGCAAGCAGGTTGAAGGTGGAGAATAGTTGAATTCAAGCCAGTACTTCAAAATTCAAATTTTTAAATTTCTGAATGTTTTGAATTTGAATAAAATTTTGGGCTATTCAATAGTCCAAGTAGCCCAAAATTTCTTCGAAATTCAAATTTAAAAATTTAAAATTTTATTCAAAAATTCACTTTGACCTTTGGTAAATGTGCCACTTAATCATTGGCAAATAAAATGCAGGTGGAAACTTTATAATTGACTGCTTGTAAAAGGGTCACTGTCACAGTAACACAGGTTGTTGCATCGGTCCGTTCAGTAGATATACTGTACAAACAAAAGTAGCACAGTCTAAGAACTAATGGCACTTCTGAACTGAAATGCGTTTTCATTTTGAAATCTGACATGGGGCTAGACATGTTGTTAGTTTTCCAGGTGCCCTGACTTTTCCTCTGATAAACTTCAGTCAGTCTTTACTGCTGCACTGCAAGTTGGGGTGATATCACTCCCCTCCCTTCCCCCCACAACAGCAGCCTAAAGAACAGAACAATGGAAAGGTAACAGTATAATAGCTTCCTGCAATCTTCATTGCAAGATGTAGAAAATAGCACTCACTATTAAAAATCCAAGTCCCAGTGTGACTCCTTCAGTTATATTGAGAACGTTTTGCCAAACTTAATATTCCCAATGGAATTAATGAAACCACAACATATATGAGCTGAACTGGTTTCAAACATAACAAAGATAAAGATTAAAGAATAGAATGAGAAAGGAAGTTTGAAGCCAAGTCAAAGTTGTAGCATACTGGAACATTTTTGTAGAATCAGAAGTTTTATAAACAGATAAAGCTGTATCAATTAGTGACATTTTTAAGCTTCAACAATTTTTCCCAGCTTTGACAAATGAAATGCCTTGCCACATTGACCCACTTGCACATATGACCTTGTGAAAACAGTAAGATGTTGTATTCCACCAGGAATGTAACAGGAAATCTATTATGTTAATAACCCAAATGCAATCAAAGTCCAGTTGAATATATTTTCAATCACACCTTTAACCAATCATAGTTAATGCTCATTTGTATCATACTGTTTGAGCTCGGCATCATTACTTATAATGGGAAACAGCACAGGGCTAGAATAATTTCAGTTGCAATCTGTGCTACACTAGTACTTTCTGTCACTGATTGATGAACAAGCCAGAACTGATCAATACTCCCATCAGTGTAAATCTAATCTGCATATTAAAACTTCAGCCAATACAACTTGTTGGGGGTTTGGAAGGAGACTCCACCAATGAATCAAAGATAGATGTTTGCTTGCAGCAATGGAAGGGAGAATAATGGTGTACAGTCAGGAGAGAAATGTATTTGGATCTCATTTTATATATGTAGATGCTTTGAACATAGCTCTGGATTGGTTTTAATATCTTTGAAGCTTGAGCAGCACTATTGGGGACTTGACTTCACTGATTTATCCCTTTAAAATCGAGCAGCACAACATAGCAAACTTAAAACCTAAATGACCCAAGTCCTTTTTTAGCTGTCAGGCAATTTTCTGTTTTACTCAAACGATCAGATAAAAATGTATTAACTTGCAAAAAGGTTGAAGAAGCACTTTGTACATTTACAATATGGATGAAGATAGTCCATCCTTTTTATGTCATTAAATGGGTGGTTGGCCTTTAAGTTAACTTTTTATATGTTATAGCATGGCTGAGCAACTTTTAAAATTATATACTTTGAATAGATTTTGAATAATTTGCTTTTTTTCTTCTGGCTCATTCCAGCTTTCAAATGGGAGTCACTGACTCCATCTAAAAAGCAAATGCACATTGTCTCAGAATATCACTCTTTACAAACTCAAAAGGTGAACAATCCATTTAAATAATACCTGATCTTCTCAGAAAAATATTTCAAAAGCTCACTTGCAAAATAATACTGTACATACTGGTAAAATAAATGGTACATGGTACAATGGTGCATCCCTTGGTGCATTCAGTAATAAAAAAATCAACTGCAAAAGCTAGTCAAAGATGCAGATGCACCATTTGTGGCCTCATCTGACCAATGAGTACTCACACCATAAAATACATTTTAAAATTTAATCTATAATACAACATTTTGCTCTCATAATACTTTTATGTCCCATAAATTGCTGAGTGCATCGTTTTTTTCCTTTGGGTCTAACACGTGCTTCGGTTAATTTTACCTGTCATTGGTAAACAAGTCCCAAGTCAGGGTTATTAAGAGGTAATAATTTGAAGGTAGCCTCAGGGGTTACAATCAAAGCACATAAAGTCAGTAATCATTCTGTAAAGCTGTACAAAATAAATGCTGAAAAAAATAGCTGCTATTATTTGCCTCCATCAGTAGTTGTGCATGCATTTTTATATATCTCAGTCAGCTAAATTGCATTCTGTGTGCTGAAAAGCTGTGCATTAAGCAGGCCCAGATGTTATGTACAACGTTTACCATAAACTTCAAACTAGGGGAGAAAAATTAGCACAAGTACCATACCATTCTAATGCAAATTTCCATTTCCTTAGTATCCGCAATCAAGCTGCATCCTGACTTCCTTCTTACCTTTCTAATCGATCCTTCTCTGTCTCTTATGCTAACAATCTCTCTTCTCCAGTTTAAATTTGTGTGGGGGTGCCTCATTTTTCTGCACTTTCCACTTCTTTCACTACACAGCATCTTTGGGAGAACTCATTCATTCATTTGGCTTTTAATATCAATTGTTTACAGATGATATTGAGAAATATTTAACACTCTTTCACTAATTCCCAATGTAGGGAGAAGGGTTTGGATTTGAAATTATTTCTAGGGGTACAATCTATATAGTTGTGTTGGATTGCAACTGAATGGAAGCAGGTCTGCATAGTTAAAAAGCTGAAGAAATGTTTTAACTAGATACAAAGATGGGTGAATTAGATCATTATGTGTATCATAGTGGGGACCCCACTGTTACAAACAAATCCCACTTGTACAAATAGTAACTAATCCCACTGTTACAAAGATATCTAACTTTCCAGTGAATGAGTAACAACCTCTTTCACTGCTGTGTGTTTACAAATGCACAGAGTTTGACAGATGAAATGGGAGAACTGGAGTTTATTACATGTACAGAAGATTATGGTGAGACCTGCTGGGATGAAACACGTGACTGGTCTGTAAAGTTAGATGTCTTTACCCTTTTTAGGAGGTGCAAAGGGATTTTAAAAGGGTTTTTCTTTATGTAAAGATGAAATTAAAGTCAAGTTAGGAGAATGAAGCCCAGATTTCTTTTTCACAACTAGGTCACATTTTTTTATGGGGGATTATACATAGCTTTTAACCACAAATTACAATATAAAAGATTGTCTGTAGTAATGAGTAGTGATGGGCGAAACTACCCAGTTTCACTTTGCCGAAAAAATTAGCGAAACGAGTCGTGGCACGTTTTTGACGAGTCGCGTCATTTTGACTCGTGCAGCGTTGTTTTCGCTGTGTCGCATCAAAAACAACGTGCGACTCGTTTTTTAGCGAATTTTAGTCAGGCAAATTTTCACTGGCGTTTCACAAATGTATTCGCTAGCGGTGAATCGCGGGAATTCGCCGCAAATTCGCCCATCACTAGTAATGAGTCCGAAAAAGTTAACAGGTTTGTAAATATGCTTTGTAAAGTGACAACTTTGTATTTCATGTAGTTCTGAAAACAACCAGGAAAGATGCTCTTTTGGATATGATAATTAATAATACCAAAATATACCTTCAGCACTGGCATGGATGAGCATTAATGCAATAGTGATCATAACATGACCTTCATTAAGATTACTTTTAGTGATGGGAGAATTTATTCCAAACGAGGACATTTCCAAAATGAGACATGCGCATCCAAAACAAGATGCCTGCGTCTCTTCGTGAATTTTTTGCCATGAAGGGCAACGCCACAGATTCACTGTAATTACTTTGATGTTAGCTCAGTACAGTAGAGGAAAGTAATTGATAACACCCACTGTATTGAATATTCTATATGTACCCCTCCTCAGGTACACAGGAGATCCTTTGAGAGTATGTTGCAGAGACAACTGTATAAGGGAGTAACTAGATACTTAGGGGCACATTGTGTTGAAGTGAAAAATCAAATAAAAAAATTGAATTTCAAAATAATTTTTGGCTACTTCGAATCGAATAGGCCAAAATTCATTTTGAATTGTAAAAAATGTTAATAGAATTTTAAAATTCGACCATTAGTAAATTGAAGTACTGTCTCTTTAAAAAATTCAAATTCAACACTTTGCCACCTTAAAGCTATTTTAGCCTATGGGGGACTTCCTGGAACTTTTAAGGAGTGTTTTTGAAATTTTTTGAAAATCTAATTTTTTTTACCAAAATTGTTCAAATCATTCGATTGGAATGATTCATTCAAGGTATTCGAAAAAAAAATTATTTGATTGAAAATTGACCATTTCAAGAAAAAAAAGGTACATTTTTGATGATTGAATTTCAATTTTTTTTCAATTCAAAATTCGACCCTTAGTAAATCTGCCCCTTGATTTAGACAACCAAACTTTTGGCAATATAAGAGCTTTTCTGTAATATATTAACTAGAAAAGACTTTTCACATCGTTAAACACAGAAGGGAAATGTCTTTAAAATGCTCTTAATAAATAAATGTTAATATATTCCCCTTCTAAGCAAGAAAAGACAACGCAAAGCAAAACCATTATGGTTTGATAAAAAAAACTTGAGGTGAGGTTGATAAGAAAAAAATATGCATTAAGGCATTCAAGTTACCTGTTACAGTTGAACTTTTATAGGTACAAGGAACTCAATAAATCATGCAAAAAGCAATCATACATTTTAATTCAAAGGACAATGCAAAAAGGAGGAAAAGAATCTGGGATAGGATTGAAATAGTAAAAATAAAATAAGTAAAAAAAGATGCGTCTCTTGGTATCAGAGGGAGGTAAATAGGTTGATGAGAGCATTGAAAAACAGAAATAAACAAATAAAATTAGATTTTGTACTAGTTTTAACTTGTTTACACAACTAAGGAATCAGCTAATGAAGGCTTTCTTTTTTAAGACCCAATTCCAATAACTATTGATATTCTTCACATAAACAAGATCAAAGAACCGGAGGATACCCTTTTTGACATGAGGAACTGAACTTTCATTAGAAGCCGTCAAAATGGCTTTTGTGAAGTGAGTTTATGATGGCAGATTTAATAAACCCCTTTAAGAATGGCTTGGATGACATCTTAGACGAGTATAAAACTCAAAGCAATAGGGATCTTCAATTAGTGTAGTATATGTAGAATACTGTAGGTATGCAAGTGTATTGATAGGTCTGTATAGGTATTTGCATATAAATATGCACAGGGGGTCATTTGGGGGGTTGAAATTGATGGACTTTTGTATTTTCTCAATCAAAATGAACTAGGTAACTTTTCTTACTCATATCTTTAACTGGCTATAGCTATCTCCTTTTGGATGAGTTGTCTTTGACTAGTACAATCTACTACTAATCAGCTAAATATGCCAGAAAAAAAGGCAATTCACACAAGGTGGAGTGTACAGCATTGTATGTAGCAGATGGGTGTTGGGTCTTTTTTTAAAGAAGTTGCTGTCCAATTTCCAAATCTTGGCTAAAGAAGACTGCTGGTTTGAAAGAGGTGTTAAAGAGGCGATTTATGTTAAGGTGGAGAAACCATCCCTAAACAGAGGTGGAGGCCTTCAACACCACTTGTCTGCGAATTTCAGATGTCACCTCTCTGAAGAGTTACAATGTGCGGTTGTGATTGGATTGTTGGAAGAGTCTATATGCCGAGAACTCGCCTACACCAGTCAGTTGAACTGAAGAAGCTGATCAGATGACCAGTGAAACATCTTCATTAAAATTTCTCATCAAGTCCAGTTGTTTTGAGTTATTTGTGTTAGATAAGCTAAAAGTATGTTAAAGGGATACTATCATGGGAAAAAAAGAAATAATAGTGTTGCTCCAGCAGCATTGAAAGCACACAAAACAGCAAAAAAAAATTATATTTAATTTTGAAATCCACAGAAAATAAAAATTAAAGCTTTGATGGATAAAGGTATTTTGAATGGTTTTATTAGCATTATTAATTAATGTCCAGACGCCCTACTTATAATGGCTAACAGCACAGGTCTTGACTTGCAACTGCACAAAGTTTAATTATTGGTCCAACTGCTGCTCATGTTATTCTTCTTCCAAACCTAATTTTAACATTTGTACTTCATGGAATTGATTTTAAATATACTTTCAGAATACTTTCCATTTAAGTCCCTAACAGCCACCTTGTGATAGCTACGACCTAATGGTCATAGGGAAGGGCTGTTATAAGTATACATTCTCCCAAACTGAGAGATACTGTACATTAATACTATGCCTAAGTATAACCTCTTAATCTAAAGTACAATTCTTCACTGATTTTCATATACAACCCACCACTGTAAGCAAGCCTATACACAATTATGTAAGAACTGAAACATATTTTTCTTATTGATAATGGGTGAAGACAATATTGCTATAGCTTCTTCTTAAAGAACCACCATATCGCAAGCAAAATACAGAGTTTTCATGTTATAAGTAGTGAGATAAGTTTGATGTATGATGTCTTCATGGTACTTGCAAATCATATATTGTGTCATTTGAATTAAAAAAAAAAAAAAACTTAATATCTCATCCTAAGCACACAGCTCCCAAATCTGTTTAGATGGGATTCTTAAAAGATATTCTTTGTAGCTGGCATTGCTTGAGGCTTAAAAGAATCCAACTCCTCAAAGACCTTCAGAAATCTGTGCAAAAAAATGTTTAGAAGGCATTATTATTAATTAAATAAATAGCATGCTTTAGGACAAACGCCCTCCAATTTGTGTGTTGTAGTCATATATCTCCTTGACAAGCAATCTTGAGAAAAGTGGCCCTGTTTGAACTACATAAAATAGGTAAGATAATAAATGGTGAGCAAATTCCAAATACTATTTTAACTATTATTATGGCTGGCTGGGTAGGACAGATACGAGCAGGGAAGTAATTGTGAAGTGGATGAATTCTAAGGAGAGCAACTTTTAAGCACTCCAGTACATGAGCCACTGTACATAGTTAGTCTTTGTATCCAAGTTTAGCAAACACCTTACATTTTTCTTATCCTTGCTTGTAACCTGCAGTTCTCCTCCAATTAGGCCCAAGCATTACCTTGCAAGCTATTACTCACACAATTGGGTTAAGCTGCTGCCTGCAATGAAGAGTGTCCCATACTAATGTTAACCCACACATTCATTCTTGGCCATATACTAAGTAGATATGGGTTTTGAGTATCTTATTTATGCTAATGAAACCCAGTTGTATATCTCTCTGTCTCTCTGTATGCTACCACTAAAACTACTTCTTTATTGAAACTATGTATCATGTTCCTCTTGTTCTTTCAAAGTTTACACCAATAAACCCTGGGTTCTGTGGATAACTAAATCATTACTCCTTACACCTTTTGCCTTCACATCACATTTAACAATGTCCAGTTTTCTCATCTTGCATTAGAAATGCCAATTGTATGTAGTTTTAATCCAGCATTTTTTTACAGTTTTATTTTTTAATTATGCTTGAAGGCTGGATAAATTTCTATGTTTCTAAATTATCTCCACACCCATCACCTTTAAACATGGTAATGTACTTTTAAAGAGAAGCATTCTTGACCAATGGCTAGTGGTGGGCAATTAAAAGTCCCATTCAGTGTCGGACTGGCCCACCAGAATACCAGGAAAACTCCCGGTGGGCCAAGGTGTCAGTGGGCCCTCATGCTTCTAAACTTTTGGCCTATTTCATGTCCATTCCCTATTTCTATGAGATCAAAGAGGCTAAATAGATGGAATAATTGATTATAGTATGTAAAGAAAACAAACTAGGAGAATAGAGTTTGATTGAATATTAGTACTGAGAGTGGGCCCCTGATCTAAGGTTTTATGGTGGGACCCTGGTCTAAGGTTTTTGGGTGGGCCCCTGGTGTCCCAGTCCGACACTAGTCCCATTTCGCAAATTTTTCCCTGTTCTGGTGCAGTAAAATGGGACAAATTCGCCCATCACTGCCAATGGCCACAACATGATATAAATACTTCAATACAAGAAATTACAATAGGCCTAATGTAGGTTCGCAAATGTAGTGGGCAAAGTGCAATTATGAGTACAATCACCATGTTTTTTCCCACAATGCTGCAGGAGTACATGAGTACCTTTAGTAAAAGTGGTTTATTCCACTATAACTTGCTTGTATAGGATAGAGGGCTAGGATTGAGAGCCTACATTTTAGAGCACTAAAACATTAGTTTGTGCTTACTGACTTTGCCTTACCATTTGCACTTTTACATCTCCAATTTGCACCTGTATTTTAGCCACCCATCCATTTAGACTCTACGAGACAGGGACCTCTTTCCCATTATGTCTCTCATTCTGTATATATTTATTATGTGATTTGTCTCCCCCATGTATACTTTTATATATATATTGTATTTTTATGCACTGTACAGCTGTGGCTCCTTAACAGTGCTTTACAAATAAAGTAATACAATACAATACAATACAGTACAAGAGCCACTGTAAATAACATACACAGTCACACCTCACTACTGTAAGGAATTTCAACAAAAAATGCAATACTCTGTGTTTTCTGAGACTCAGCACAATGTTTCAACCCTAATGAACCATTCATCAGGTACAGTACTTCTGACTTGCCCACAAAAGCAGTAAAATGCTTCACTACAACAATAACTGACACATAATGTATGACATAATGCACACCCAGCTGTATATTATAAAACATAATAATACAGTAAGACACCAAGGAAGTCCTGTGTCCTTTCTACAAGTTATGAAACTCCAAAGTAAAATATACTATTTTTCATACTTTCTTAAAGAGGCGCACTGTCTTCTATAATACATCAGTGGACTTCTAGGAAATGTAATACAAATGTTCTCTGCTTTAGATGCAACATAGAAAATTATAGTGAAAGCATAGTTTTAGGTGATGATTTACTGTCTGTTTCTTTTCCTCTTTCTTCTCCCCCAGACTATACTTCTGTCTGTATTTTCTTTCTATTTAAAGCTTGATGGTGACTTAGGTAAAGCTTGATTTGTTGATATATATACTTTGCAGTCTATTTATACCCAACTTCATAGACATGTAACAGATTATGCTACTGGTGTCACCAGAAAAGACATCTACAGGCTAGATTTTATTTTTATTATCATTTTTTAAATTCACAACAATACAAATATTAATTTCAGGATTTTACAAGTAATTTTGGGAATGATGTGGTTCCCAAAGTTACTTTCATCCAGAAATGGTCTTAACAACCTGCAATAGCACCAGATCCTTCACCAATGTGCTCTGATGAATTATCTGCAATCTTTTTTTACAGGTATTCTTTGTTAGCTGATCTACTAACATCTAACAAAGCCTTATCAGTAGAGACCCAATTATACTTCTTTCACTAAATCCACAGTTACTACTCTTTGGTGGAATGTCTTTAAAAAGGTTAGGTAAATAAATTCATGAGTCCAGCTTTTCAGTCACGGGGAAAGAACTAACAACCCCAATTTGTGACTTTTACAGAATTGATTAGCTTGTAGACTTTCCATACTGATCTAATTTAAAATTTAGTTTTATAACACTAATCTACTAAATTATCCAGACTGGCCAGGACCTGGAATGCCAGACAAAGGCACCACTTAGTATCATAATTCAAGGGATCAAAAAAAAAAAAAACATGGTTCTCCAGCAGCTCTAAAAATGCAGGCTGTTATAGTTCACAAATGTTGGAATAACATGTAACCTACATTTATTATTGAAACATTTAAATTCTTTTCATTTAATGTGTGTGTATATCTACTTGCATAGTCATTTTTAAGACAAAAAATATATTAAATAAAAAGATTTTCCTCACCAACTAAAGACACTTTGTAATAACTAAAAATAAAGGAATACATAATTGACAAAATCAAAAATGATCTTATCTTATCTTTCGCTATGAGAATAATTATGTATGGAAAGGCTGGAAAGTATTTCATATGGGAATAAATTTGAAGACAGGTTATTTCTAGAGATGCTCCTTCTTGCTGTTGTGCCTCACCGATGCCAGATAAAAACATTTCTCCTAATAAGTGTTTTTTTCCTTTACCTCAAGAAAGGTAACTGTGTCCAGCAACCCCAATGTTTTACAGAGTATATGGCATAATTTTACATAATACCTTCTTGCCTTTGGCAACTGTGTATTTTGCTTTGGGCAAGGTGAAAATATGCAATGGCCAGACTGCATAAACCATCTCACTGAGCTACAAACAAGCAGAGGAGTTGGGAGAGTTCCCCTTTCCACACAATTTCATATCATCTTCCAGCAAAACCAGCCTGTAACTCCCCGCCCACCGAAGTTTCAGCTTGGAAGACAGAAAGATTTATTAGAATGTGTATCTTGCCGTATTTAGAAATGCATGAGGCAAACTGTGCAAACAGAAGAATACTTTCCACTCTTCTGCTCTACTAATGAGGAAAGTGTCAATCGTAAATGACTGCAGAATGCAAGATACATATCAACTAAATATTATGAAGAAAGAAAGCAACTTAATAATAAAAATCATTACTATAAAAAAGATCTTCATATGTATACAGTATGTGTGTTTATATATATATTTTTGGTAAAGGGGATACTATACAATAGTCAAAACTGCCTGGGTGCATATACACAAATAGATGAGACATGAGAATCGTACGTGTCTTCTAATATCCATATAATCTATAACTGAGAGAATATGATTTCATATATGCACACATTTCAAGGCATGGAGTCATGTCCAAGATGAGGCAAGCACTCATAAACAGTTTTTACAGTAAAGGCAGTGAAGTGGTGGAATTTTTTACCTGAAGCAGTTGTACTGGTAGATACACGAGACAGCTTTAAGAAGGGGTTAGAAGAGATAAAATAGAGAGTTACTGAAGTTAATACAATGCAAAGTTAATGCAGGTTAAGTCAGATTGCAATCTTGGGAGTCAGAAAAGACATATTTTCCAGGCATATTGGAGAGGCTTTAGAGCAGTTAGGCAGATTGAACTTGATGGGCATGTCTTTTCTCAACTATTACTACATGGTGTAGACCATCATAACTGAAATGATTTAGTTAGCACCTAACAAAGAAACCAACAGTAGTGATGGGCGAATCTGTGGCATTTCGTTTCGCCGAAAAATTTGCAAAACAACGAAAAAATTCGCGAAACGAGTCGCGCTGATGTTTTGTCGCGCGCCCAAGTTGTAATAAAACTGCCAGGTGAAATGCATACCTCCAACGGTCCCTTTTTTTGGAGGGACATTCCCTCTTTTGACAGCGCAACCTGCAGTCCCTCAGTTCATTTGTATTGGAAAGTCCCTCTTTTCTCTGCACGGAATAGCCAGAAAAAGAAAGAAGTTTCTAACTTAATTGGCTTTTGGCAGAGAGCATAGAAGAACAGCTAGCAGGTGCAAAAAAGATGCTTTTTAACAATTTTGATATAATAAAGTAAGTAATTGATTGTATTTGTAACAGTTTAGATAAGGAGAAATATTTTCAAACTTTCATAACCTGCCAAATTTGGTAAAACGAACATGTTAATTAGTGGGTGTGGCCACAAAAATGGGTGTGGTCAAAATGTTGCAGCGCTACGTATGGAAAAAAAAAAATTCTGTCTCTCTTTTTATTTCCAAAATGTTGGGAAGTATGGAAATGTGAAAAAAAATTGTAAAAAATGGCATCTTTTGCTTTGTGTGTGAATGTGCTGAATAGCATTGGAGTCAATGAGAAGAGCAATTTACACACGTGTTTAACTTAGTATACACACATGCCCTGCATTGTTAGTGGACACTTATCTTTTCAAAAGAAAAAAAGGCCTCCCATTTTGCCAGCTTCTTAAAAATATCTGTGATTATTATTTAAAATAGTGAAACATTAAAAAGGCATATTTTAATATATATTAATTTATTTTTAAGTTTTCACTGCACAGATTGTGCTGTTTTGAAGTGAAGCGACGAAACGAGACACGCGGTGAAACAAAACACGCGGCAAATTTTCGTGAGCGTTTCGCCGAAACTTTTGCCATCGGCGAATGTCGGAAGTTCGCCGCAAATTCGCCTAGGGTGAATTTATTCGCCCATCACTAACCAACAGTGCTCAGTCTAATCTATTCTATATTGTAGCCTAGTTTAGAAGCACTTACATATCAGTGTTCCATCTAATCTACATTCTGGAATTAAGCAGCAGCTAAAAATGACACAGGTACAGATGCAGTTACTTGGATTTGTAAGTTAAATGCGTCGTGACTCAGGGCTAATTGAAGAAACTGTGTTATCTAAAGTTATCTTAACTCATTTAATGCATTTAACCTTTTCATTAGCATACCAAAGCACCATTGTTTTCAATGGTGAACTCTTTAATTGGATGGGATGCTGTGACACAATATTCTGTGCTAAGTGGGATAAATGGGATAGAAGAGTTAAGTCACGACGCATTTAACACACAAATCCAAGTGACTGCATCTGTATGGGATCCAGTATCAGGAAACCCTGTTTTTCTACACCTAAAAGACAAGGGACACTCTTTTGAAGATAGCAATGTCCAAATTTTGGATAAAGAAGACCGTTGGTTTGAAAGAAGTGTGAAAGAGGCGATTCATGTTAAGGTGGAGAAACCATCCCTGACACCACCTGTCTACTACATACAATGCTGTTCTCACATCTGACACCTGGTGGTTTCAGAACTCTTGACACATCCATTCATGCAACTCTCACAAGTAATTCCTGTTTTCTAGGAGTTACATGACACATTGGTAATCCTATCACTGTAACTACACAGAATCAACACCACTGTGAATTTCAGATGTCACCTCTCTGAAGGGTTACAATGTGCTGTTGTGGTTGGATTGTTATAAGAGTCTATATGCCCAGAACTCCCCTACACCAGTCAGTTGAACTGAAGAAGCTGCTCTGATGAGCAGTGAAACGTCTTCATTAAAATATCTCAGCAAGTTCAGTTGCTTTGAGTTACTTTTGATAAATATATTATCCAGAAAGCTCATAAAAAACAGTTTCCCATAGACTCCTTTTATCCAAATAGTCCAAATTTTTTAAAATTATTTCCTTTTTCTCTGTAATAATAAAACAATAATGTGTGCTTGATCCCAACTAAGCTATAATTAAACCTTATTGGAAGCAAAACCAGTCTATTAGGTTTATTAAAATGGTTTTCCAGTAGACTTAAGGTATGAATATCCAAATTATGGAAAGAACTGTTTTCCGGAAAGCACATTCTGGATAACAGGTCCCATACCTGTATATGATTGATTATTTACACACTAAAAGATCTAAATCATGCAGTATATATGATTTAAAAAAGGAGGTGCACCACACTGTCCAAAATATGTACACTCCTGCTTGGGTTGTTGCATGGAACATTGCTCTGTAGTTAGCTAGGAACTCTGTTGTAAATACTTTCCAAGATTTCCCAGAAAGGTTCACTGCCTGTATTGCTTTTTTCAGACTTCGGTTGAATTGCTCAATTTGTCCATTTGTTTGTGGGTAATACACTGAAGATTTTCTATGCACAATATTCCTTTCAAACTCAGATGAAACAAACTGGGGTCTGTTGTCTGATATTATCTCCTCTGGAATACCTTCTTTGCTGAAGACTGTAGACAGAAATGTTATTATTGTAACTGATGTTATATGAAAAACATGCAATTGCTGGCCATTTACTGTAATAGCAAGTTATTCCCATGCTGAATCAGGGAATGGTACTGGCTGAAGTGGTTGTGTATTTGTGATAGCTCTTATGTCATGATTCTGACAAGTAACACAAGAATGACAGTTATGCATCCATTGCTGGCCACTAGTATAGCTCTCTTTTGTACATACAATTACTTGATGACTCTCATGTGCAAGATTTATAAGCTTTTCTCTCAAGGACTCTGGTACCAATAAGCGGTGAGCCTGTAGTGAGGTTGAAGATCAGGACTGAGTTTCTTCTCAGCATTTGGCCATTTACATTTTAAGATGTCCGGTCATTTTACTTGAATTGCACATGTGAGGCTTGCTTAAAATCAGCAGCTTTAACTGTTTTCGCCCATCACTATTGCTGACCATCCAGCTATATGCATTCCAGCTCTTCCTAGTCCCTTTGTTGTAGGCATTGTAGTTAAAGTGCTATGATCTGTGCATGAAAAAAATTCTCTACCCCATAGATAGGTTCTCAAATTTTCTGTTGCTCAAACACATGCTAGAGCTTCTTTTTCACGTTTCAATCAGTTGAATACTTACGCTCTTTCTCTGTTAGTGTTCTGGATGCAAATGCAACAGTTTTCTCTGAATAATCTGCATGGATCTGTGTGATAACTAAACCAACCCCATAGTCTGAAGCATCTGTAGTAACCATAGTGGGTAGTTCAAGATCAAATAAAGCTAGCACTGAACTGTTCACAATCAACTTTTTCACTATTTCTCTGAACAAACCAGACTTGAAGTTCCACGTAGTAGTGCTCTAAGTGGCTCCACAACTGAAGCATACTTGGGAATAAACTTAGAGTACCATGAAGTAAGACCTAAGAAAGCTTGTAAGGTCTGAAAATCAGATCGAGTAGGTGCTTGTGTTACAGCGTTGACATGGTCAAGGTCAGGCAGTGAAATTATATGACCCGAAAACGGCGAGACGCGTCCCGAAAACGACGCAACGGAAACGACGCGATTGACGCGATGCGCGTCGCAAACGACGCGACGCGCGACTCGTTTCGCTAATTTTTCGCCAATTCTAGAATTTCTCTGGAAATTCGCTAATTTTTCGGCAAAGCGAAATGCGGGAGTTTCGCCCATCACTAGACAGCATCATTTTAACACCTCGTGTACCTGCAATCTGGACTTTTATCTGCTAATGTAAGCTTCTACAGCTGCTAGGCCTTGGCACTCTGATTAGCAGTGTAGGGAACTGGTAAATTAGACTCCCAGTACTATTTAGCAGGCAGTCCCCTAGTGTTATAGATACCTAACTGGGTCCTAAAATAAAGTTGGGAGGGGGACCTGTTCCTATACCTGCTTTAAGCTATGTCCCTTGGTGTTCACACAGTGACCAGTAGATGACACTGTGCTAAAGTATAAAGTCCTGGGCAGCCATGTGCTCAGGGACCATCTTGTGCTAGCTCTAGACTGAGCAGGCAGGAAGAGCTTGAGTGGAACCTAGTTTGGTTAGGTCTAGTAAGGATAGGCTACTCACCTTAAGAGGTCACTCTAGGAGTGACAGATAGACAAGGTTTTTAGTTGAGCAGTTAGAGGCTCCTCCAAGGATTGTGACTGGGATTATGATCCTGGTAGTAGGGACTAAGTGTAAAGACCTAGGGATGTGACCACAGGTTCCACTTATGGAAAAGGCTGAAAGCTGGGGTTACCACGAGCGGCTGCAGTGTACATTGTTCCCTTCCCTGTCAGGGAACAGCTACTGACCAAAGGTGCTGTGAGTACTTGCCTATCCACTGTTGATGTTTGATCCTGTTTGTGCTATAGTACCCTCCTTTGTGGATTGTTTGTGTACAATAAATATGTTTACAGATGCAGTCACTTTGGATTGTAAGTTTAATGCGTCGTGACTTAACTCATCTATCTCATTTATCTCACTTAGCACAGAATATTGTGTCACAGCATCCCATCCAATTAAAGAGTTCACCATTGAAAACAATGGTGCTTTGGTATGCTAATGAAAAGGTTAAATGCATTAAATGAGTTAAGATAACTTTAGATAACACAGTTTCTTCAATTAGCCCTGAATCACGACGCATTTAACTTACAATTCCAAGTGACTATCTGTAGGTTATAGGAACCACTGGCTCCCAATTATTGCACCCTCTAAAAAAGTTACAGTTACACTACACCCTGCCTCCACATCATTTGTGAGGGCTTACTCCCTAAGATTTAAGGTCTCATCTGGAACACAGGTATTGGGAGTGGAACTCATAGTAGAGAACGGAGCACTCATTTTACTATAGTGGTACAGTAGCATCTTTATTTTACACTTCCTGGACTAGTAGTTCTGGTTAGTCAGATAAGCTACTGAAAACTTTGTGCTGTAAGCAGCCTTCAATTCTGCTGACTCTGTTGCTCATACCTCCCAACTGTCCTGTTGTCTGCAGGACAGTCCCAATTTTGACAGCTCACCCTGCAGTCCTGGATTGTTACTAAAATTTCCTGAGTTTCTCTTTGATCTCCTGCACTTATCTAGCCAGAAAAAGATACAAACGTAAAAACTTAATTGGCTATTGGCAGAGAGACCATAATGTGTGGCAGGTGCACTTAGATACTTTTGTAACAATTTAAGATAAGCAAAGAAATAATTGTAACTATTTAAAATAAACAAGTCTCTTGGGGAAACTGTGACTTGCAGCTTGAAGGGCAATTCACCTTCTTTATAAAAAAAAATCTGTGTAATCTGGAGGTGCAGTAACAGTCACGACTCTTACTAATCAGTATGATGCTGCAAACATGGCTGAAAAAAGGATACAGCATCACGTCATGGAGACTCTTCCCCGGATGCACAGCTAAAAAGGTGTTTGTGTTAAATCACTAGTCTAACACCAAATGTCTCCCTCAATTAGGTTTGCCACCTGTCCTGTTTTGACCTAGACAGCCTGTTTTTTTTTGAAGGGCTGCCCTGGTCAAAAAAGTCTGCCCAGTTCCATATTAGGAAAATCAGACATGATTTCCTAGGATTGACAGGCAATTGGCCAATCTGAGTTCACGACATCAAAGTCCCACCCCTGATATCATGCAATGCCCCATTGCATCATGGACCCACCACAATGCAGTGTGGACATGCTTCCAATACATCACAGCCGCCCCCTGGTGGAGTTCTACCACTCTGAATGTGGAAACCCCACCCTTAATCGTTTCTCTTATTTATATTGGTTTTCATTCACATTTTTTTTCCAAATTGCAAACTTTTTCAATGTCTTATAATTTTGATCAACACATTAATTGGCAAGGCATGACACAAAGGCACAGCATCAGGAAATGTATCAGGATTGAGTAAAACATAAGCTAATTCCTTATGTCACTGTATATGACTTAGTTTGGTTGTTTTTTCTTCAAATATTCAACAAAATTAAAGAAAAACTGCTGAATATATTTCAGAAGCCACAACAGATCAATTTTAAAGACCCCAGACTTGTGTTAGCTCACCCAATATGTTTTTTTACATTGAAACTTATCAATACATGTCTAATATTATACCGATGACAAAGCTGGCTACAATCTAGTAACCCACTGCATCTAGTTATATGCCAGCTTTGAACTTTTAATTACAGTATACCCCAAAAGCACTGTCTGCAAACAGAAACAAATAACTCCTCCATTACCTACTGCAACAAATCCATCTAGTTGTAACTAATGCAGATCAGTAAATCTGGCTGTTGATTGGTTGCTGTGATTTTACAGTACCAAGGAAAACTCTGCACATTTCTTTGCTTTCTTTCATTATGAAATTGTTACTAAACAATGTTAAAAAACGGTTGCAGTAATAAACTGTAAGCTCCCCAAGTAATTAGGAAATAACTAGTGAGTGTTTTATTATACTGTAGATGGAAGAAACCATATAACTGTTTTTCTAATTTTTTTAGTTATGGATTTGCATATATGCCCTTTTCCTAGATTGCTTCCATCTTTTCCATCTTCCCTTCTCTGTTTTTAAAATTCTTAATTTCTTGTTCCCATAGAAATTGAATTCCCATTCATTGTGTCCTCTCTCCTGTTCCCGACTTCATTAGCTGAATCTTTTCTATCTTTTGAATAAGGCACCTTTCTTCCCTCGAATGCTCTGACTGTTACAGGGAAGAAAAAGAGTTTTTTCCCGCTGTCCCACTGGGGTTCTCTGCATGGAAAATTTCACTCTGCAAATCCTTTCAAGCACCACTTTAAAGCAACATCTAACACATCTCCTGTTTTTCAATCTTACTTGGGTTTCCAGAAGCCTCTGGCACAGATTTTTTTTTCTTCTTAATTCAAACATATTAAAAATCAGTCTTGTATGATTTTTCCCTGACACACAGTAGATACAGAAATTTAACTGTCACATTCCTGGAATCACCTGTGGACCCTTTTCCTGAATTATATTTCCACCTACACATTGTTACTTCAGTTAAGTTCCCTAATGAACCATTGAAAATGAATTAATTTCTAAACAAATAAAACTTTTAGAACATCAGTATTCTATATTTATCTTATTTTGTTCAGCTTGAAGCCGTATCCAGAGGTCTCAAAACCCCTTTACACAATGGATCATTTATTCATGTATAGCAACTGCTAAAGATCACTGTGCACTACACATTAGCTCCTAAGAATGCTCCGGTATCTTTAGGGATATACAACTGGATTCATTTCTGCTTAATTATTAAATGTATTTATTAATCTATATAGCATTGCAAGTATAAGCTTTAACTAAACACAAACAAGGGCCCAGTTAATAAATTATACAGTGGAAAGAAATGGATACAGTAAGTGCTAGTAGATTCAATAAAGTTGAAATGAATTCCTTTCTTGGAAGAACCAACATTTTGGTTTGATAATAATGGGGAATATACTTTCTTTCTCTAGCACACAAAATGGTCACAAAGATGCTTATAGATGCAGAAACCTAAAAGGGTTGGTATGTAGGCAAATTAACCAAATAAGGTAGAAGCTGGATTGAGTTAGTCCATAGTATAGTACACAAGGGATTGAACTGAACAGGCATAGGTCCACATAAGGTTTAAGATAGCATTGCACTGACTATTGGCTAGAGGGGTCACAGTAGTAGAACAGACCTAAGTTCAGGGAGTATAACCAGCGAAAAATACAGATTGCATCAGAAAAGGTCATTGGATTTGGTCTAATTCAATAGCACAGAGCAAATGTCAGGAAAACCCAGAGCACAAGGTAGTGTGTGTATATTATGAAGCTATAGAATGAATCAGAAGCAGACTAGACAGAGTAGGACTGGCCAAATATGTAATGACTTTGACGTATATATACTGTATATATTGCAATATATGGACAAAAAATCCCTGGCATTTTAGTAGCTTAAGGCACAAAATGTTTCAATGTCCTTATTATATTATAATAGTGGGTTGAGTGCAGAGGACCTCTTGTACAGATGAAGCCACTTGGATTTGTGTGTTAAATGTATCATGAAGCAGCAGTGTTATGTAAAGTCATCTTAACTCATTTAATCAATTTAACCTTTTCATTAGCATACCAAAGCATCATTGTTCATAATGGGGAACACTTTAATTAGATGGGATGCTGTGACACAATTTTCTGTGTTAAATGGGTTAAGTGGGATATCTCGGTTTAGTTATTCTGTGTCAAACACACAAACCAAAGTGGCTTCATCTGTATTTTGTGGTCACAACTAATGATGGGCGAATTTATTCGCCTGGGGCGAATTCGTGGCGAATTCCCGCGATTCGCCGCTGGCGAATAAATTCGCGAAACACCAGCAAAAATGCGCCAAGAAAATGAGTCGCGCCCCGTTTTTGAAAACGATGCATGCGCGACAGAAATTACGCAACGGAAATGACGCGACGCGCGACTAATTTCACAAATTTTTTTTAATTTTTCGGCGAAGCAAAATGGGTGAGATTCGCCCATCGCTAGTCACAACCTCATTGCACTCCTGCTTAATGCTCCCACGCTTCCCAGCTATATTCAGGTGATCCAACTGGTGGCTAATAAAAGGGCAACCATGTATGGGAGTTTTACTTTGAAAGCAGCAAGTAATTTGCAGGCAGAGCCGGGCCATGCCAACCAGGCGCCCTAGGCAATCTGGCTGGATGCGGCGCTGACTGTGTGCATGCACAAAATCACTCACGCATGCGCATAGTCACACTGGTGCACATTAGTGAAATCACGCTGGCACGCATGTGCAAAAAGATGCTAGTGATGCAGAACTGCAAGTGGCATTGGCTGGCATGAAAGCAGACAGTCCATAGAGTGGACCGGGCTAGAGGTGAAAGCCAGAGAAGGTATGTGCCTGCCACACCCCCAGCTTTGCACCTTAGGCATGTGCCTACTCCATGGCCCGGCCCTGGTTGCAGGTAAAACTTAGTCCCTTTTGTAAAATGTATAATGAAGCAATTGAATTCTTAATGAATCAAATGCAATTTGAGAGTAGGACTGGCAAGATATGGGATCACTTTGGCCATCTTAAATATATTGCAATACATGGACAAACAATGCCGGTTTTGTTTAAAGGGTAAAGGTGGCCATACACTTGGTCTGTCGGCAGCTTATCGGCCCGTGTATGCGGCAATTGTCGATTGGGCGGGATTAAAAATCCCGTTGGATTGCGGGCGCATCTGTTCGTTGATGCGATCCCGCGATCCGACTGCCCATACTTATGACCCAAATTATGATCTGATAATTGGGACCTAGGGCCCACGATCGGATCAGCCCGATATCGCCCACCTCAAGGTGGGCATATCGGGGAGAGATCCGCTCATTTGGCGACATCGCCAAACGAGCGGATCTCAGTTTATGGCCAGCTTTAGGCATTTTTAGTATCTTAAGGCACAAATGGGGGAATGTAATAAAAGTCAGTAATGTAAAAACTATTTGCAATGCGAAAAGTTATGCCTCTGCCTCTATGCTCAAACAAATTTTGCTTTATGTGAACTTAATATAGCTTTGGCAAACCAGAAACGATTTAGTGACCACTTTCAACAGTGGACGAAAGTTTGCAAATTTTACCGTTTGCACCAAGGCGCAGTTAGTGTAATAAAAATTCTTACTGAATAAGGTGTTATGTTTGCTCCAAAATATTAGCTCCACTAATGTTTTAAAAAATGTGTGGTGAGCACAACTTTCCCTTGTTTGATATATACAGTAAATATATACATCCAGTAGTGGCTACTATGGGAGGCATAGTGTACCATTGATCATAAGATGACTGGGGAGGTCCAGGAGGGCAATGTCTGGCCAGGAAAGTCAGTGCAGCTGGCACTCAGCGTGATGAGATAGGAGTGATGTCCCAGGCCAGGAGGGTTAGTATATAGATCAAGGGTGCAGTTATCACTTACTCTTTCTGCATGGAAAATCACAGAGAATAGGAAAGTTGTTGTTCTACCCCTCATTCCATGCTCACAATGAGGTTGAAGCTGAGGAGCAGGTTAGAGTGCTGGGGGGTATGAAAGGGTGTTTTTGGGTTTGGTTGTTTTATGATTTCTATTTGTTATTTTATCACAGAATATGGCGGTGGTCCTGGGAAGCTCTGGAATAAAGCATATAACTATTATGGGCTCTGGATAGCTTGTTGGATGTGGTGTAGTAGGCCTCCTCCGGCACAGGGTCCCTTGATTTCATGAGTACCGTCGAGTCAGTGCATTATGGCTGAAGGTTAATCAAAGGAACAAGAAAAATACACCGGCACACAGGAATGGATGAGCAGGGGAAACCCTTGCCAAACTTTTTACTGCGGAGTGCAACGTTTCGGAGGCCACGCCCCCTTTGTCAAGCATGTGTGGCGTGGCCTCCGAAACGTTGCACTCCGCAGTAAAAAGTTTGGCAAGGGTTTCCCCTGCTCATCCATTCCTGTGTGCCGGTGTATTTTTCTTGTTCCTGTGGATCTGGGAGGGTGCCGCATCCTCCAGGCACTGGGCACCAGGAGATCTGTTTCTCTATAATTTAAGGGTGTGCGGAAGTTCTCTGGTACGTGAAGGTTAATCAAAGACATGGGTACTGAAGGAAGGTCAGTGCACAGGATGATAATCCCAGGACCACTTGTCTGATGGCATTTGGCTAGGTAAAATGATAAGTGGCATACTGGTTAAAAATGATATACTGTATGAGTTACAAAATGTTAACATAAAACAAAAAAAATGTTGGTGTCATATTTGAGTGCATTATTTGTCAATAAAAATTTTCTGTGGACATTATTATCCAACAAATAGCGGTGTGGTCTGTTTATTGAGGTAATTAGTGGGTAAGAGTCAGAACTATGACTGGAGGGGAGAGGGGAAAAGAAAGGGGTAAAAGAGACAGCTGGCCTATGTGGCATTCCTTCCATCATGCACTGATATTCTGCTGTGCTTTCTTGCAGAATAAGGGGCTATCTGCTCTCATGGGAGCCCATCTAAAGCTCTTACTGGTACATATTGCAAATGCCATTTTAAAACAGCAATGAGTATAGAGCCCAAAACATATTTTATACTGGATACTGGATGGTTTTGAATTCTCAGAATCTTTGTGTTCAAATATAATATTTATTGGTTTATACTGTATGAGCTAGTGTAAGATTTATTTCTTTACCCACAGTTTACTTAAAAAAAATCCTACACTGATGGCTTGTAACAGTCACAAAAAGCTTTCAAAAATAGTGCATGGTATTTACAGTGTGTTAAACACTACAGGACAGTCATTGACAGGCAGTCAGGGAGAATTTTATGTATTGAAAAAATAAGCCAAGATCCTCACAGACAGGCATTTAAAATTTTGTGTAGGTACAGTACATTATCTGCAACAGAATAATCAGGGACAGCATGGGCAAACAGGAAGAATTTATATGGGGACACTGTGAAACTAAATCTAACAAGAGGGATTCATCAACATAACCACAGGTAAGATTGGGCAAACCGGGAAGTTCGGAAAATGTTTTAGGTACTGTATAAACAGGAGGATGAAATCTGACATGGGGCTAGACATTTTGTCAATTTCCTAGCTGCCCCTGGTCATATGACTTTAGCCTGCATTTTAGGATGGAACTGCTTTCCGGCAGGCTGTTTTTCCTTCTCAATGTAACTGAAGGAGTCTCAGTGGGACATGGGTTTTTGCTATTGAGTGCTGTTCTTAGATCTACCAGGCAGCTGTTATCTTGTGTTAGGGAGCTCTTATCTGGTTACCCTCCCATTGTTTTGTTGTGCTGCTGTAATTCTTAAAAAGTGACAGAAGTTTATCAGAGCACAAGTCACATGACTTGGGCAGATGGGAAATTGACAATATGTCTAGCCCCATGTCAGATTTCAATAGGAAATATTCAAAAATCTGTTTGCTCTTTTGAGAAATGGATTTAAGTGCAGAATTCTGTTGGAGCAGCACTATTAACTGATGCATTTTTTCCCATGACAGTATCCCTTTAATTCAATCATGCTCCTATAGGGATATTATACAATAAGATCCTTACTGTACAATAATGATTTTTATAGGGATTCTGTCATGATTTTTGTTATGTAGTTTTTATTTAAAAATTATTCTGTTTACTCTGCAAATAATTGATACAATATAAAATTTAATTCCTGAACCAGCAAGTGTATTTCTTTTTAATTTATGAAATTGTGGTGTAGGCAGCCATCTCAGGTCATTTTGCCTGGTCATGTGCTTTCAGAAAGAGACAGCACTTTAGGATGGAACTGCTTTCTGGCAGGCTGTTGTTTCTCCTACTCAATGTACAGATGCAGTCACTTTGGATTGTAAGTTTAATGCGTCGTGACTTAACTCATCTATCTCATTTATCCCACTTAGCACAGAATATTGTGTCACAGCATCCCATCCAATTAAAGAATTCACCATTGAAAACAATGGTGCTTTGGTATGCTAATGAAAAGGTTAAATGCATTAAATGAGTTAAGATAACTTTAGATAACACAGTTTCTTCAATTAGCCCTGAGTCATGACGCATTTAACTTACAAATCCAAGTGATTCTATCTGTAACTGAATGTGACGTAGTAGGACCTGGATTTTTACTATTGAGTGCTGTTCTTAGATCTGGAGCTGTTAACTTGTGTTAGGGAGATGTTATCTGGTTACCTTCCCATTGGTCTGTTGTTAAGCTGCTAGCAAGGAAAGGGAGGGGGTTATCACTCCAACTTGCAGTACAGCAGTACAGAGTGACTGAAGTTTATCAGGGCACAAGTCACATTACCAGGGGGCAGCTGGGAAACTGACAATATGTCTAGCCCCATGTTAGTTTTCAAAATGAAATATGAAAAAATCTGTTGGCTCTTTTGAGAAACAGATATCAGTGCAGAAGTCTGCTGGAGCAGTATTATTAACTGATGCATTAAAAGAAAAAAAAAGTTTTCCCATGACAGCCAATCATTAACAAAATATAAGCACAGGTATGAGACCTATTATCGAGAATGCTCAGGACCTGTGGCTTTCCGGAAAACATTTCTTTCCGTAATTTGTATCTTCACACCTTAAGTCTACTAGCAAATCATGTAAATATGAAAAACCCAACAGGCTGGTTTTTCTTCCACTAAGAATTAATTATATCTTGCTAAGATCAACCACAAGATACGGTTTTATTATTATAGAGAAACATATATATATATATATATATAATATATAAAAAACAGGAGGGTTGTGGGAGCACTCTAAAGGCTTTTAAGTATATATAAGTATTATAAATGCTAATGCTGTTTAGCCTTCAGTGAAAAAACAGCGTTCAATGGACATTGAATACAGGTAATGCTAGAATGCACGTAATAAATAAAACAAGTTAGGGACCGCCATTCGGGGTTTACCTTGACATGGTATGGTGGCTTATCAATTTTATGATCATAACTTTGTAACAAAATAACCCCTGTTTTGGGTGTATATGCATTAGCATCTATAATACTTATATATACTTTAAAGCCTTTAGAGTGCTTCCACAACCCCCCTGTTTTGGTATATATATATATATATATATATATATATATATATATATATATATATATATATATATATATATAATTTTTCGGCGAAGCAAATCTCGGGAGATTCGCCCATCACTAATAGGGATCTTAGATTGTAATCTCCATTGTACAGCACTGCAGAACATGACAATTATACAAATAGGGTCCTCAGATAATTTAAAGTTACCAACATAATTACCCATCAATTTAGATGGATTTTGGAGCTATGATGACATGCACAATTACAGAGCCGATGCTGTATATTCTTGTATATCTGCTGGCCTTGTACAGTTTAAATACATAGCACTTTGCACCTGTTCCTGTCACACTCCATTAAGAAGACCAGCTCTACGTTGGCATTACATGGTGACAGTACTGATCATCATGCTGTTTCCTTTGTGTCACTTCACACACTGACCTCAGTGGCTCACAACTGGAACAGACAAAAGGAGTCATATACCAGTTTTGCTGAATGACAGAAAACTCCAGCTTTTACAATGTCTAGATGCGGATATATTGGCTGGTACATGGAAACTGGGATGTCATCAAAATAGAATAAAATTCTATAAAAATGACATCAGTACAAAGAAAGTGAGCCAAGTAGACCTACAATTTTTAGTTTGTATTCTTTTCTATATAATGGTAATGTTCTGTTATTGGCAATAAGAGAAATACACATATTTTGTTTGTGGGCAATTTTCATTTGACTGGTACACTATTTCAGTAGCCCATACAAAACCTTTAACCTGTCAGGTCAACTAAACAACCAATTGCCATGGTAAGAAAAATTATGGGACACTATGCTCTATACAAAATCAAATCTTTGTTACATACAACTGTATCTTTGTGTCTATGGCAAGCTTTACCTTGTGTAGTCCTCCCAGCAGTAAAAAGCAACAAAAACTCTTGTTCTCTAATGTTATTTGTATTTTTTTATTAGCTTTTTTGTTTTATTTCCAATTCACCTCTTTATAGAGAGAATGCCACTTTACACATTATCCATACCCATGATAAAAACCTTACTAAGCTTACTAATATGTTGTCACAGACAAAGTGGCAAAATATTTCTCTGTTCATTCATGTAAATGTAGGGAACTGCCTTGATAGATGATCTGTCTGCTCAGTAAACTCAGTTCATGTTAACAATGCCATTTTGATATAATGCTCATGGGGTATATTGTGATAGAAAGTCTTTAAACACTGTGAATTACTGCCCCTCCTTGAAAATGCTCACAGCTGAAGGGTTACCTGTGAAAAGACTGTGTTCCTTCTCATGCATGCCTTTTATTATCCCCCCCTCACTTCACCACAGCCTGAGCAGATGGAGAATGGTTAGTAAAATGGTAATGAAACTGCTGTTTCTCCCATCTCTCCACTGTGCCATTTCATTGCGCTCACAAACGAGGTCAATAAAAGAATTTATGACACTGATGCAGCTAAAGTGAATAGTCCTAAAATGCTCTGTTAACTTTCCTGTATGCCCTCATGTCTATCATCACAATACAGAAACACTTTAAAGGTACATTAATGCTCAAAAACGAATTGTTCTATAACACATCTTAGCAATAACAAATGCACTTCAATGTTAATGGTTTTATAAATCCTTTTGAGTGGCAAATTTGGGCAATTAATGGGCAATGCTGCTGGGGCAATCAAGGTCTTATTAATGCTTCCCATTTGATATTAAGGGGTAATGTATTAAAGTCTTATTAATGCTTCCCATTGGATATTAAGGGGCTAATGTATTAAAGTCTGAATGCTAAAGAAATTGTATATTGTTTTGAGATTTTTTTTATACCCTGAGGCTACAAAAAGTCTGAATCTGAAGATCTTCTTAGACCTGCCAAGGTTGTATATAAGTCAGTAGGAGAGGTCCTCTCTCTCTGTGGTCTGCTAAGGAATTAGCCTGAAAATATGACTTTTTCAAGTGATTCAGGAAAAAAATCCCAAAAAATTTGTGGGATTAGGCTTTTCACTTGATTTTATAAAGTTTAAATTACAGAGCCTCAAAAACCATTGCAGAATATACTTCATTCAACTCTCCATTTTTTTATTGGAATGTTTTGCTCTCCAATATCAATTGTAGTAGGCTAGGGGGTTGGAATGGCTTAGTGCCTTGGTGGTACACATATGGAATCTGTTATCCAGAAACCAATTATACAGGAAGCTTAGAAAAGTTATGGGAATGCCATCTCCCAAAGAATGATTCAATTTTCCTCTGCAATAATAATCCCAGCTAAAATATATTTCATTCTCAGTAGAGACAAAACATTCCTATTGGGTTTAATGAATGTTTAAATTATATTTATTGGATTTAGGAAATTGTTATCTACATTGTGGAAAGACCCCCTTGGAAAACCCTGAGCATTCTGAATTAAAGACCCCATGCCTGTATAGTATTTTGTTTGTATTCTATTGTATTCAAATATAAAATATGTACTGTGATAATTATTAAATAACACCAGGGGTAACCTAATACAACATGTCTTGACCTGTGAAAGGCATAACATGGTTTGTTATTGGTTTCAAATTAAATGAAAGTTTGCACCACTTGCATACTTATATGAATCAATCAGATTTTTTCCATCAGTAAATGTTATGTATTAGTTATGGTTGCTAGGGCAGGTGTTAAAGTTGCTAATGTAATTACAGTATCATCATAGGAATTGTAGGATGGTAACTAAAAGCTATGATGGATTAAACAAGCTTAGCCACTTTAATATTATCTTGCTTATTTGACTGGTGCAGAAGGTGGGGTGCATAAAATGGGGAATAACATTTTTCCTATATAAAATAGAACATCACTCACATTGCTCACCAAGGCACAGAGGCAGCGACACAGACTAAAACAAATCATTTGTCACAAGCTCAGTGTTTAGTTATGAGATATCACTCTGAGACAACTCTTCATATTGTAATATTTTAATATATCCCCAACACGGTAAAGAAATTACAGGCTTAAACTTGTGCCAAACACTTGGAGGAAGTTTCCTTCTGCTTGAGAATTCCTAAACAGAAAGTTTTCAATGATTTAAGTAAAAATAAAGTTTGTTTTTTTTAGAAATAGGTTATCATTTAGTTCTCTTTATAATGTTTACAATTAGAAACTAATATATATATATATATATATATATATATATATATATATATATATATATATACATATACACATATACATGTATGAAGAGAGTCCGCACTCACAGGGCTTAAAAAATCTTACAAAGCTTTATTTCTACAGACTAACGTTTCGGCTGATACAACAGCCTTTCTCAAAGTAAAAAACATACAATAAACAAACGAATAAATACGTGAAATGGCGCGAAAAACGGCCATGACGCAGAGGAAATGACATAGGAAGTGACATCATAAATAGTGTTAATAGTGTGCTGGTGTGAATCGGCTGGTGTAAATAAAGATAGAAAAAATTAAGGGTAAAATCGCTGTGTGAAGCGGCAGGTGTGAATAAGGATAGAAGAAAGTAAAAGCTACGGTCACCCAAATTATTAAAACCAACAGCAGAGATAGCCAGATAAGATGTTATATATATATATATATATATAAATAGGATTCATATGGTTAGACCTGTCTCTGTTTATCAGCAATTTCATGGCAGGAGATTAAGGGGCTGATTTATGAAATTCACGTGAAATTTAGTGATGGGCGAAACGGCCGCGTTTTGCTTCGCCGAAAAAATCGCGAATTCGCGTCATTTCCGACGCGTCGCGTAATTTTCGGCGCGCGTCGCGTCATTTTCGGCGCGCGTCACGTCGTTTTCGGCGCGTCGCGTCAAAAACGACGCGCGACTCGTTTTTGCGCGGCGAATTTTTGTTGGCGAATTTTTTTGCCAGTTTCGCCGCGAATTCGCCCTTGGCGAATAAATTCGCCCATCACTAGTGAAATTTGATCGAATACAGATCGTACAATTTTTTCGTGAAATCGTAAAGTAAAATTTGGCCTCTTTGATCATCGAATATCGAATAGATCGAATTGATCGAATGATCAGATATTCGATCATTCGATCATTCAATGATCGAAGGATTTTAAATTTTAAAGTTATCCGACTGCCTACTTCGCCAGATTGAACCTACTGAATTGTAATAGAAGCCTATGGGAAGCTGCCCATAGGCTTCTGAGGCTAAGTCCTGCTCGAATACCATTCGTACGATCGGAGCGTTTGATCGTTCGAATTGTACGAATTGTACGAATTTTTCGGACTCGAATTAAATTTCACGATTTTTTCGTGAAATTGAACAATCGGTATCCGATCGTACGCATTCATTGAGAAATCGGATATTGATAGTCTAAAACAATTCGATAAGCATTCGATGGTCGTATACTTATCGAATTGCGAATTTGGGCGAGCTTATTTCTGGGAGTAATAGTAAATTTGCCCCTAAGTGTTGGGAGAGACTTAAATGAACAGTAACACAGAAAAATAAAGTAATTAAAATCATATACTGCTGCTCTGTATCGGTAATAAGTCTGTTTTTCCTTTAAAAATACTACTATAGTTTATATATGCTGCTGTTAGCCATGAGGGCAGTCATTCAAGCTAAAAAGAAAAAAGGCTCAGGCTCCTTAGCAGATAACAGAAAAGCTATGTGATAGAATACAGGGGCATGCTACATAGAGTACATCAGTTATAAGCTATGTAACTTGTGCTTTGAAAGATTGCCCCCATTGCTACAAAGCAGCTTGTTTGTATAAACTATAGTAGTGTTTCTAAATCAAACACACCAATTGTACCAATTGTAATTATTTAGATTTCAAATAGAACAGCAGCACTCCGGTTTATTTTTGAAAAGATGAAAACTTTACTTCAAGTGCATTCAGGCAACGTTTCGGGCTACACAGGCCCTTTCTCAAGGCTTGAGAAAGGGCCTGTGTAGCCCGAAACGTTGCCTGAATGCACTTGAAGTAAAGTTTTCATCTATTCAAAAATAAACCGGAGTGCTGCTGTTCTATTTGAAAATGATGTAAGTAATCCTTGGCAGGGGATTTAGCTTGCACCCGGGGGTGAAAGAAGCTGACTCTGCTTTCTGGAGCACACATATGTTTGAATTGTAATTATTTAAACACTTGAATTTTTTATGTTATTGTCCCTTTAAGTATTGCCTTACTGTTAGGTGGGACAGACTTTTGAGAATTTATCATAAAATACAATTAAATAATTGTTACATTTTGTAAACATTATTGTATTTATCAGTCAAATTACATAGGCATAAGCAAGCCATATTGGGCATTTGCAGTTATTATTTATTTCTGTCATTGACATGATTCAGTTTCATATAATACTGCATTGCACCACTACTATAGAAAAACTTTGTTCTAAAAATTTGTACTGTAAAATTATGTTTTAGGAGCTGCTTCCAAAAATCACAGGGTCTATTTCAAAGTGTCCCTTTAAAACCAACAGCTTAATGTCAACAAAGTCCCAGCATACTTTGAAATTCTGTAACAGTTCTACAAAATAGGTTTTCACAGCCCTTTAGAGAAATCAAACCTTCCTTTTAAGTCTTGCCATCATCATATTTTTCCCTAGCAAATCTGAAGGCTGCCGTTTAAAGTATTTACTTGCACTTGAATATTATAGCGTGGAAGCCAGACAAGAAGAAATGCATGTGGCTTGGGATAACTGTGAATGGTTTACTCACTGGATATTCTTGAAAACATGAGTCAACTTGTAAGAGTTTCATATCCTTCATATAACTTAAATGATTTCAATGCCAAAAGGGTAAAATAAAATGTGGAAAATGTGCACACACACATATATATATATATATATATATGTGTGTGTGTGTATGTGTTTTTATATATACATATAGGAACTGAAACGTCGGACACAATAAACACAATAAACCCACCATTTATTTAAACCTTTTTGCCTGGATATGAATCCCTGGAGTGCTGTTATCTTCTATTTCTCTGTCTATAATCCTCAACTAGCTTCCGGGTTTGTTTCAGTTGGGCTTATGGAGTGCAGCAGAAGCTAAATATATATATATATATATATATATATATATGTATATATATCCATATTATACTTTGGATTGTGTGTTTGACACAGAATAACTAAACACAGATTTCTCACTTGTACCACTTAACAATTAAGTCACAGCGTGTGTGTGTGTGTGTGTGTGATGCCAAACTTTGTGTTATGCCTGAGTTCAAGTTCTAATTTTACAGCAATACTACAGAATTTAAGATAAAAACCAACCACAGCAAGAGAGAAAACAACTGTTTTATCAAAATGGATATCAGATCATTACCTGTATCAATATTGTACTAGGATTATTAGTATCAGTAGCCATGTATTTATTGGTGAATAAGGCCTATTAGTATTATGAGTACTAGAGCCCAAACTACACTGCACATTGTAGATGGAGGCCTGATAAGTGCTTTGTAAAGAAGAATTAAACTCCTCACAACTCATTTTAATATACAGGAATGAACAATGGAAAAACAAATTATCCAATGGTATTGTGATACTAAATTCTATAGTTAGTATAGATATTTTTACATATAATTTATGTGAGGGTATGGAGGGGTGTGTATGGATGCTGGGTTTCATTTGGAGAGATTGAACTTGATGGACTTTGTCTTTTTTCAACCGGATTTAATTATGAAACTCTGTAATGTTGAACTGGTGGGCAATAATTCTTACACCCTGTCTTGTGTATGTCTACTACTGAGGTTCCCTGACTGCTCAGACAAGTGGCATTTACCTGGCCTTTTATAATGATGATTGAAGGTAGGTGGTAAAAAGGACAGGCTTTGATGAGAGTGTACACAGGAAGAAGAAACATTATAGAAAAAAACACAATAGTAAAAAAATTATATAATGATCTAGATGAGATAAATATTTCCAGGGATAAAAGAATATACAGTCGAAGGATTCGGGAAGGAAAATGTGAAACTACAACAGGAAAATGAAGGGCTGCTTAAAATTTTATTTATCAATCATGAAAGAGTAAAATATTTCTTTACAGAGAAAACATGTGCATCTCACAGAAAAATAACGGACATATAAAAATCTTAAATTATGACCAAGACCAGCAATCGAGTCGAGTAGAAATTCTCTCTTATTTACAGGACTTCCTGAAACAGTCCATTACAGATCCATTCAATAGTGATGGGCAAATCTGTGGCGTTTCGCTGAATTTTGAAAATTTTTAAAAATCCACAAAACGCCGCTGCGTCTCGTTTTGGACACAGGTATCCATTTTTGGACACTGGCGCACATTGCTAGCATCAGAAAAAAAGGACACTAGCATCCAGAAACATACACCTGCGTCCAAAACGAGACGCCGGCAAATTTTCACCAGGTGAAAATTTACTGGCGTTTCGTGAATATATTTGCGCATCACTACCATTCACCTCCATTCAATTACAGTTGGTTTTACTTTTTGTCTTTGTATGCCCTTTTATGTACTCACAAGTATATACAGACTTACAGAGTCAAACAATATACCAGGGAGTTTTACTATGAAACCTGCAAGTTGCAGCTAACACTTAGAGGCAGATTTACTACTGGTCGAATTTCAAATTGAAAAAAATTAAAAATTCAACCATGTGAATAGGTAGGGAAGTAAAATCCTTCAAATTCAACAATCAAATTCGAAGGATTTTACCGCAATTCGAAGTGGTCTTCAAAAACAATTGAAAACTCAAATTCTAATGTTTTTGAAAATTTGATCGAACTTCAAATCCTTCATGTGAATTTAGTAAATCTGCCCCAAGTCCGTTTGTAAAATGTACTGTATAATGAAACAATAGAATTCTTAATGAATCAGATACAAATTGAGTGTACTGTAGATATGGGATGAATTTGATGTAGTTGGCCAGTTTAAATATATGGACAAACAATCCCTTTATTGTTCAAAAGTTAAGGCATTTTTTAGTAACTGTATGCACAAAATGTCTCAGTATCTCAAATATATTGATAATGGGTTGAGTGTAGAGGACCTTTTGTATTTGTCTATGTGAATTTTAGTGTTCACAACCTTATTGCGCCCCCCGCTTAATGGTTTTAAAAAATAGTGGTGAGCACAACTTTCCCTTGTTTGCTATAGTTTATATAGGAGCTCCCTGTTGTAGCTCCCACCCCTTCCCAGCAATAGTCAGATGATCCCACTGGTGGTTAATAAATGCAAATTGAGTGTAGGGCTGGACAGCTTAAATATATTGCAATATATGTACAAACAATCCCTGGTTTGTTTAAAAGGCAAAGCATGCACAAAATATTTCAATGTCTTCAATATATTGATAATGATTTGAGTGCAGAGGACCTCGTTTTTATCAATATACCAGAAAGTAAGGTTAGATCTGACAGATAAATGGAACTTTTAGCCCAAACTTTTACATTAATAATTCAATCATTTGTCAATCTTCAATGCATGGAGTATAAAGGAAAGCAATCAGAACTCTTTGATCAGATATTCGCGCATACTGGACATAGTATTCTTTGCTATTCACTCTATAAAGTCAAAGAACTCAGGATGTCTTTATGCTGTTCTTGTTGCTGTTATGATTATAGTGAGAACACATTTTATCCAAAGCCTCCTGAAGTGGAAAATTCAATTAGAAGAACAAGTGTATGGCTGTTGTGCAATTAGCAAACAAAGCAGCTTCCAGGAATCCCGCTGACCCAGGTTCATACCAGAAATAAACATAGAAAGTGAAATAAGTGGGATTGCATCCAAGATCAGTCGTGAATAAGCCAGACTCATCAGCTTAATCTTGGTTTTCAGCTAACAAAGAGGTCATCTGAAGCCTTGAAATTGTACATGGTAAACAGAAAAAAGGAAAGGACACCGGAAAGGGCATGAACAAAATAAAAAGTGCAGTTTTTTTGTATTCTATACATACAGTATGCACTGTATAATACTGTAAAATACACACACAAAGAATAAATTTGTGAAACGGCAGCGAAAATTTGCCTGCTGAAAATTCACTGGCGTAAAAAAAATATTATTTATAATGTTGCCGTATAAGTATTTTTGAGATGATTTTACATGACTTTTTTACTCCCATGTTCCTCTATGAGGGGGCTGCCATATTTGTGCAGCAGGAGTCTGTTAGCATTAGAAACTCTAACTGACAGGTTGAGAAAGGACAGGCAGGTTGGCAAAAGTCAGGTTTAGGAACTTCTAGTAACAATTACTTACAAAAGCAGTTCTGTGAAAAAATATCAACTTGACCTATAGGTAACTTTTAATGTAGATTAATATTTTGAAAATATTTTTATGTTTTAGTGTCACTTCAATGGGACTGCACTAGGCAAATCCATAATGGAAAAGGACCTTGGAGTCCTTGTATTTTTTTCCCCTCTGAGGCAAATTGGAGAGGCTTCAAATGGGTTTTTTTTGCATTCCTCTGGATCAACTAGCAGTTAGGCAGGTTAAAGGAAAACTATACCCCGAAAATGAATTTTTGAGCAACAAATAGTTTATATCAAATCAAGTGACATATTAAAGTATCTTACCTACCTGGTATATATATTTAAGTAAATATTGCCCTTTTACATCTCTTGCCTTGAACCACCATTTCATGATGGTCTGTGTGCTGCCTCAGAGATCACCTGACCAGAAATATTTCAACTCTAACTGTAAAGGGAAGAAGTGTTGAAGCAAAAGACACAACTCTGTCTGTTAATTGGCTCGTGTGACCTAACTTTATAGTTTGTTTGGTATGTTTGTGTGCACCGTTGGATCCTAGGATCCCAGGAGGCCGTCCTTATTTTTTAAAATGGCTATTTTCTATTTATGATTACCCAATGGCACATACTACTAGAAAAGTGTATTATTATGAAAATGGTTTATTTACATGAAGCAGGGTTTTACATATGAGTTGTTTTATGCAATATCTGTTTATAGAGACCTACATTGTTCGGGGGGTATAGTTTTCCTTTAAAATAGAAGTTTTGAACTTGATGTGGACCTGTGTCTTTTTTCAATCTAGCAAACATGCAAACTGTATTAGAATAAACATAGCCATCATAAAATAAATTCTAATGCACAGTGCACCATACTGTACAGTAGTGATGGACGAATTTATTCGCCAGGGGTGAATTCGCGGCGAATTCCCGCGATTCGCCGCTGGCGAATAAATTCGCGAAACGGCAGGAAAAATTTGCCGACAAAAACGAGACGCGCGTCGTTTTTGACGCGACGCACCGAAAACGACGCGACGCGCGCCGAACACAACGCGACGCGCGCCGAAAACAACGCGACGCGTCGGAACCGACGCGACGCGTTGCGTTTGACGCGACGCACGTCAAAAACGACGCGCGACTCGTTTCGCAAATTTTCCGCCAATTCGCGAATTTCTCTGAAAATTTGCTAATTTTTCGGCGAAACGCGCCCGTTTCGCCCATCACTACTGTACAGCCATATCTATATTTTAAAGGTTAATTATTTTTTGCAGTTGTCCATATACCACATGCTACAATAATTTGCATATTAAAAAACAGTGCATGAATCATAATTGTAGCTGATTCATGAAAGAAGGGTTGGATTTTGCTAAACTCAATAGTCCTTTGATAAGACTGAACTGAATATCACCCTTATTGTTATGGGGACTTTATGGGGATATTAGACAGCTAGGGAGAACCTATTAATCTAATTTCTTATGCTGCAGTTTTTATGATTTTGAGTTTTGCCAAGCCTTAATCTGGAATTAAAATCACTAATTAACGATTTCCAAAGTATTTCAGGTGAAGTGAAAGTACCTGTTTTGAAGTCTAGAAATCTTATTTATTTAATTTTATCCATAGAAGTAAAGTTATTTTCTAGGTCTATTTTCTTTGAAAACTAAATGTGTCACTGTCAGAGAGTTCCAGGAAGTGTGAGATTTCTTTGAAAGATAGAAAAAATCTCTTTTTTTCTGGAAACTCTGGGGAGTAAATGTACACGTTCTTTAAAAGGAAAAAAAAATCAATACATTCTTTGAAACAACTGTGGGATTGTTTTATTGCAGGTGGGAATTCAGGAAGACAAAGAAGGTGTTGCTGAATTGTTTTCTGAATATAACATGAAGAATGGTGAATTAGATTATTTTATTATCAGGGTTAATTAAGATAGATTGATAGATACACTGTAGATAGATACAATAGAGAGGTAGACTGAGTACATAGATAGAATCACTAAATACTGTAAGAAGTGTCAGTTTACAGTGGTTTCATCATCATCATCATTATTGTATTTTTATCTATTTAGTATCAATTATACTATAGCTATGTTCTGTGTTTTACAGATATCCAAATGCATCGGTCCATCAATGAAATTGCAGCCACTGCACTCAAACAGAATACTGCAAGTTGTATTTTACTGCTGTGCTGATTCTTAGGCAAACCCAAGAATACTTTAATCTGCTGTGAGCAGAAACAGGGTCCTGGTGCACAAGTGAAACTGTACTTTCAATAATTTTAAGCTCAGACAGGGGCATTGTTCTTAATGGGTATTGAAACGCTAGCACTCATGTATTTATTCTCACTGTCTAATTAAAATGACTATTAAGCTGTAACCATGAGGGCAGACATTCAGTCAGAAAAAGGAGAAAACATTTCATAGCAGATAAGGTCTGTAGAATACAATGGATTTAGATTCATGTGAAAGAAACTAAACCCATTGTAGTTAGGGCTGCCACCTTTTCTGGAAAAAAATACCGGCCTTCCTATATATTTATCTTTTCTCTCTGTTAATAACATTGGGAACAACCATCATTTTTACCGGCCAGGTGGTAACCCTAATTGTAGTCTACAGAGCTTATATGTTATTTAGTATTCAGCCTATACTATTTAGCCCTATTTCAACTTGAATAACTGTCCCCATGGCTACATAGCAAATACTTTATATAAACTATAGTAGTGTTTCTGTAGCACACACATGAGTTTGACCTGTGCAGGGCAATAATACAATATATTTTATTGACTTACTTTTGTCATTTAGCCATATTTGACTTGAATAACTGTCCCCATGGCTACATAGCGAATACTTTATATAAACTATAGTAGTGTTTCTGTAGCACACACATGAGTTTGACCTGTGCAGGGCAATAATAAAATATATTTTATTGACTTACTTTTGTCATTTTTTTATATTACAGTTGACATGCTTTACAAACATAATGTGTACTTATAACTAGCAAAAATTAAAGGTTACTCTATATCATTCAGGAGGAGAGGAGTTTGGAACTCCTCCTGACAATTATGCTGCAAGTATACTAGAGAGGCACCTAAAATACCCAAATAAAACCTACCTACCACTTAATGTAAACCAAACTACCTACCACTTAATGGATGCCTCACAATGGATAAAGAGATATGATGCTTACTTAAGAGTATCAGTACTTGTACTAAAATGCCCAACTCTCATTTCTCTTATTTTATCTCCTTCTCATTGATTAAAATATGGAATTTCAATTCTAGACTGAGCAGGGAGGGGGAATGTGAGGAGGGCAGTGACATGAAGGAAATGCAACATGGAAAGTAAAAGAAATTGCCTGCCCTGCCTCTATGCCTAAGGCACGGAGGAGGGGCAGGCAATTGACAACTGAATGATTTAAATGCTTTTATAACAGGTTGGGATGTTTTAATGAAAAAATAATTTGAGTTTCATGATTAATTTGTGAAGGACTTTTATCATACAACTTTTTTATGTCTGGTTGACAGGTCCACTTTAAAACATGTACTGCAGATCTAAGCTATAGCCCGGTAGTATATATTTTTTTTACATATATACATTCTTTTCTGAAAGCATTACAAAAATGTTGTGTTTGAGGGAACAAAAGGTGCTGAGTTTGCTATAGGTTTAATAACCAATAGCACCCAGTCTTTGGTCACTTGTTTGATAGAAAGGATATCATGGGTTGCTATGTGTTCAAGTGGGATCAATAGTAGGATCTAGTCCTTGCAATCAATGTTTTGCTTGGACATCAAAGAGATGGAACATGGAGAGATTAAAGATGGACAGAACCCAAAGGGAAAACAAATGCATTAAAGGAGTATATGTACAGTATTAAACAATTGCTACTGAAAATAACAAGCTATGCTATCTATAATCCTAGCTATCCTTGACACGTAACTTCATATTAGAGTAATGCCAAATACCAAAATAAATATTGTAACATGTAAAAGAGAAGTACTGTAACTTGCAAAACAACAGAGGCATAAGGATAATGGTGAGATTAAAGTGAAGAATTTGATTATTTTGCACCTTTTTTTCCTAAAAGTTGAGATTTACAAAGCGAATGAGTGAGCAGAGCCTGCATCCTCCCACCTGAGCCCTATTTCAGTTTTGGCTCGGAACAGATCCATTCCCAGTGAATCTATAATGTGTTGGGAACCAGGCAGTTTAATTAGAGGATATTGATTGAGGAGAAAACTTTGGACTAAACCATAACCATACAACATTTTTTTTTCTTTTTCTCTTAACTCTTCGGTTGTCAGATAATTTCAAATGTCCGTTCCAGCTCTACAAGTAAATACATAGGATTGTGATATAAAACTAATACTGATGGTAACTGGTTATAATAAAAGAAAACAAACAGTATGTTTTGTTTGAAGCAACAAATGAGGTAATGCTCTATATAGGGGTTGACTACACTGTGATTCAAAAGGGGATCAAACAGCTCACATTTTGCTTTTCTTATACATAAAGGAAACTTTTTGGTAAGGTACTGGGGGAGTCTCTAAGCACTGTTTATAACATACTTTCACTTCTCTTGTTCCAGAATACCAGCACATCCATAAAATGCATGCTGGGCACAAACAAATAATTTAACCTTCTCAAAGCACAGAATAGCTAGTTTTTGCCAAGCAAAATGAAAAGTAAACCAGAAGTTGTAGTAGTGCACCATGGCAAGGGTATATAAACTCTTGTTTCATAGTAGGGATGTACCGAATCCACTATTTTGGACTTGGCTGAACCCCTGAATCCTTCCCAAAAGATTCGGCTGAATACCGAACCAAATCAGAACCCTAATTTGCATATGTAAAGGGGAAAACATTTTTTACTTCCTTGTTTTGTGCCAAAAAGTCAAGTGATTTCCCTCCCTGGCCCTAATTTGCATATGCAAATTAGGATTCGGATTCAGTTCAGCCAGGCAGAAGGATTCTCCGAATCCTTCTGAAAAAGGCCGAATCCTGGCAGAACCCCAGAACCGAATCTTAGATTTGGTTCATCCCTATTTCATAGCAAATTAGTTGCTGTCATTTGATCAACAAAATAACGTTATTGCTTTTAAAGGGGCTGTTCACCTTTGAGTTAACTTTTAGTATAATGTAGAGAGTGATATTCTGAGACAATTTGCATTTGATTTTTATTTTTTATTGTTTGTGGTTTTATAGATATTTAGATTTTTATTCAGAAGCTCTCTATTTTGCTGTGTCAGCAATTTGGTTTCTAGGGTACAAATTACCTTAGCAACTCTGCATTGATTTGAATAAGAGACTAGAATATGAATAGGAGATGGACTGAATAGAATGATAAGTAATAAAAAGTGGCAATAACGATACATTTGTAGCCTTACAGAGCATTTGTTTTTAGATGGTGTCAGTGACCCCCATTTAATAGCTGCAAAGAAACAGCAGAAAATTGCAAATCATAAAAAAAAAACTATGAAAAATAAATAATGAAGACCAATTGAAAAGTTTTAGAATTGGCCCTTCTACAGTATACCAAAAGTTAACTTGAAGGTGAACCACCCCTTTAAGAAATAAGAATGCTTGAACCTTCGGGTTCAAAAACCATGTAAGAGTTCCTAAATTCTTTTGTGGTTTCTTGCTTTGAAAACATTGGCTTCCTGAAGAGCAAAATAGGCTATCCAATCTACAGCCTCATAAGAAACAAAGGCTAATTGTACAATAATTACAGTATTTAATTACTTACAGGCATCAAAATTATGGATAAACCAAATATTTTGCCTCATTTTGCAAAAAAAAAATAAAATGCCCATAGACTGGTAAAAGAAATTCACACAGTTCAAAGAAATTGTTCAGTATAAAAATAAAAACTGGGTAAATCGATAGGTTGTGCAAAATTAAAAATATTTCTAATATAGTTAGTCAGCTCTCATGTTTTCCACTGACTGGTTACCCTGGTGGCCAGACGGGCCATAACTGTTGCTTTTGAATCTGAGCTAAATAATAATGGATCAATTGCAAACTCACTGAACAGTTATATCCCATGCGGCCCCCCTTCAAGTCGCTGACTAACTCAAAGTTAAAGAGTTGAAAAGCAGGAAGTTGGATTATGGCTATTATATTAGACATCCAGTCACTCCAGCCTTTATACATTACATTTTTGGCTAACTAACTATTTTTATTTTGCACAGCCTATTTATTTATCCAGTTTTTATTTTTACACTGAACTGTTCCTTTAAAGAATGTTACACGATTCTAAAAAAAGTGCCATCTCACAAATTTTTGGCGAAACTGATCAAATCGACCCATCACTAATCAGAATAATTGGAAGAAACTTTTTTCAATATACACATTTATGTTTTTGCTTATATTACTCTGTATAAATCCCAATCAAAATGACAAAGCACTTTTTCTTTTAAGAAACATGCATGTCTTGCTCCTTTGGTTCTTTTGCCTATTGATGTTTTTTTGCCTTCAAAGATGTGAACTATAAAGTTGCACTTCTATTATTTCCAAAGTAATCTTTTCAGAGTGATGAAGCTGTTTATTTAATTCCGCTCTTCCCTGAGAAAAGTAATCAACACGCAAATCATCTATGGATTTTTATACTATAGGTTGTAACCTTATTAATCAGAACATCCCTTATTTTCTTTTAAAACAACTTCTTTAAAACTTGCAAATGAAAACAGATTTTGATGTGATGGCGATTAATACATCCAATTCTGTCCCAGAGTTGCTTTTTGCATACTTTAACAGTGGGAACAGGATTGTGGTGAAGACTTTTCTCAAGGTTTATTGAGGGATTTGTAGAAAATTTGCTTTTTTTTTTTTTTTAAAACGTGATTACATTCTCTACTGACATGAAGTAAACTGATTATATAGAGTGCTAAACATTTTTTTAATTATAAGTTGCAATAGCCAATTTAAAAGGAAGGAAATAAAATGAGGTGAAAGTTCTACTTGGTTGAAGATTTGTTAAGAAAGAAACATTTTAAAAGTAACACAGAACGACAAAGATTATGTTGTGGTGGAGAAAACTGGTAAACAGGTGTGGCGATGAAAGACAATATTAAAATGACATTCAAAGAACTGGGATCACTAGTTTACAATCTACTGGGAACCACCTCATCAACAGAAAAAAGTGTAAAGCAAAGGAAGACAGAAAGTCACATTTGTTCCTATGTATCTCTTTATAATTTTATCCAACTTTATCTAGACTGAGAGGGAGGCGCAAGAGTTATTTTGTGGGTTCCTTCATAATAAATTCAAGCAAAGAAATCTCATGCATAGTTCTGAAGTGACCAGGGTCTGGATTTATACATCTGCCTCCCCTAGGCCAGCCCCTCCCCCTTCTGGTATTGTCGTCCCCATCGCTAAACCCTCCCCTTCTGGTTTTGACCCCCCCTCGGCTGTCCCCTCCCACACCAGGCTCCGTCCTCTCTTCTTTCTAGGGTTGCCACCTTTACCGGCCTTCCTATATATTATTCTTTCTTCCCAATTAATAATATTGGGATCAACCATAATTTTTACCAGCCAGGTGGCAACCCTACTCCTTTCCTTTCTCCCTTCCAGGTGCCATCCTCTCCCCTATCCTTCCCCCCTGCAAGGCCCCATCCCTCCCTTCGCCCTGCCAGGTGCCATCCTCTTCCTATGTGTGCGTGCACCTCAGACACACATGCTCAACTTTTCTAAATTGTGAGAGCACTGGAGACTGATGCGCATCTCCAGTGTTACTAGATTTTTAGATTTTATGCAGTTGGGTGGAATGTGGACCCTCAAATTCTGCCACCCTAGGCCTGGGCCTTTGTGGCCTTGCCACAAATCTGGGCTGGAAGTGACCCATGGACCTTTTTCTTTTACTAAGGTTGCACGCAACATATTTTAGAGAGCCCTTATGTATAGACAGAGTTCCAAGTGAGGAATTTCCACAGAATTTTTTTTTACATTGATATATATTCCTGTATTCCAAATGCAAATATGCGTTTGATTCCTTATATTGGTCAGCTCATTATAACACCTTCAAAGGCCTAGTAACCACCACAAATCTTACTTTAATATAAACAGTGATTCCCCTTTCTTTTCAAATGCTGCTTTCAACTGCAAGTACATTTGCAAATACCAGATAGCAGCAGCCAAGTTTCCTAAATTTTGGAACTAATTTAAGCTAAAAATCATAAAATCTAGGAAAATAAAGATTTCCAACTTGTCAGTACAGGTATGAGGCCTGTTTTTCAGAATGCTTGGCACCTGGGGTTTCCAGATAACAAATCTTTGTGTAATCTGGATTTTCATACCTTAAATCTACTAGAAAATCATGTAAACATTAGATGCACCTCATAGGCTGGTTTTGCTTCCAATAAGGATTGATTATATCTTAGATCTTTTCAAGTACAAGATGCTTGAAACGAAAATCATTAAAAAACATATGAATTATTTGATGACAATGCAGTCTATGGGAGACGGCTTTTCTGTAATTGAGAGCTTTCTGGATAATGGTTTTCCAGATAATGGATTCCATACCTGTATTTGTAATATAAAATGAAATAAAGTTGGACCTTTGCAGTTTGAAGAAAATCTTTCTGGAAAACGCCACTGGGAATACAAGTTCCTACCCACGTTTAAAAAAAAAAAAAATTACTGTGGAATATGTGGCAGTGAATTGAGAAATGTTGTTTAAAACAAATACAAAACTGCAGACAACACTATCTTATCTAAAATATAGTGGGTAAAACCATCAATTATACACCTTATCATAAATGTACTTTTAGCTGTGAATCTGACTTTTCATTCTCACCAGGGAGATATGAGTTCATCTACTTTAACCCTTTCACTGCCAAGCACGTAGCAGCTACGTGTTGGCAGTGAAAAGTTCAGA
>CM044438.1:90155081-90182940 GCA_024363595.1 Xenopus borealis
CTTCTATATGACACGTGCTTGGGTACACCTATACATATTATGCATCAAACTGTTCAGAGATCCCCATAGGCTAAAAGAGCAAAATGTCAGGTTTAAAGTGGCGAAGGGTCAAAGTTGAATTTTTTAAAGAGACAGTACTTTGATTTTCGAATGGTCGAATTTTTCAATTCAAAACAAATTTTTTCAATTCAAATTGAATTTTGGCCTATTCGATAGTCAAAGTACCCAAAAATTACTTCAAAATTTTTATTTTTTTAATTAGAATATTCACTTCGACCCTTGATAAATCTGCCCCCTAGTGTACATGTGAATTGGATTATTTAATTGTGTATAAATCATATGCATCCAATATTCCAAAAAAGGAAATTTCTGCTCAACACTAAAAATTTTTATACCATTAGGTGTGGGTGCAGTGAGGGTGTGACAATAAAATACATACAGACAAAGGTAAAAATTCCTCTGTGCTTGACCTTTATCAATATATTAATGACATAAGTAGTGATGGGCGAATCTCCCGCGATTCGCTTCGCCGAAAAATTCGCGAATTTCTAGAGAAAAATTCGCGAAACGAGTCGCGAGACGCCTTTGACGCGCGTCGCGTCAACTTTGACGCGCGCTGCATCGTTTTCGCGCGCATCGCTTCATTTTCGGCGTGCGTCGCGTCGTTTTCGGCGGGAATTCGCAGCGAATTAGACCCTGGCGAATAAATTCACCCATCACTAGACATAAGATAAGATATTATGTGCACAAAGCTACTAGAAATACCCTCCCCTTTAAAAAAGTAGGATTTCTTTGTCCATATATTTCAAGCCAATCCTACTTTTACTTTCATGTGATTCATTAATCATTATTACTACTACTTTCTCATCAATGGCAGTCAGTGGCAGATGTCCCTTTTACAGCTGGAACATGTTTTTTGCTTTCATTATCTTCAAGGGTTTTGGACTGTTTGATGCTGGTTTTGGGGGGACAATTTGAAAAGTAGATTCAAATTTTTGCATGATCTTGTCGAGACTTTTCCCGCACTTTACATTTTAGTTCAGACTTTTTAGTAAATTGAGCCAAATTATGGTTGTTAGGTAAAAATTTTTTAAAAATTATGGTTTTAATAAATTCCTGCCCTTTATTTATACTTTTACCAAGCATCATTTCAGTTCATAGTTTCTAAGGACGACCACAAAAATATCCTTCTGCCCTGCACTGTATCTAGCCCTGGCAAAACACCATATTTTATTACTTCGTAAAAGGTACTTCACAGAAAATTAGTATTATATAACCTGCAATCTACCCAGGATTCCAACCAAGGAAAAGTTTATGTACGTACGGAATCAGAGTAAGTAAATATGTTCCCTGGCAGTTCTGAAAGTCTGAGTCACCTCTAAGAGGAAAAAAAAAACATTTAAAAAGGAGGAGAGAATGGTAAAGAATAGTGATGGCCGAATCAAATGAAAAAGTTGTGAAATGCAGAAAAATTTGTGAAATGCATTGAAATCAACAGGCATCAAAATTATTTTGACGCACGACAATTTTTAAGATAACTACTTTTTTGTCCAAATACATTAAAGTCAATGGGCATCCAAGTAATTTTGATGCACAACAAATTTAATGCGCCCACCAATTTTGACGTGTGTTTATATTTTTTTGACCCTGCAAATTTTTGCCTCAGTTTCGCAAAATCATTCATGGGTGGGGAAACACTGTAATTTGCCACAAATCCATGCCTGCCAACTAAATTAGCCCATCACTAGGAAAGAAGCACAATAAAAAATAAGACAGAAAACTAGTAAGAAAGTAGGAGAAAAGTGCACATGGAAGGAAAAGGACAACGTTTAAAGAAAAAGGAAAAAAAGAGGTCAAGGTCCCAGATTTTTTCAGTGAAGGAAAAAAACTAAAATTGTTAAGGTTTACACAGATGTGTTGGGCATGAGAAACTGTAGGGTTTGAAACTGATTTAATATCAGGCTTAATACTGATGACAACCATTGCACTTGAAATACCTGCAATGCATCATGATTTTATCTTGTAGTGGATAAGGGTGCCTACTTATTCCATAGGGAATAAATCTGGCCATATAAGCTAAAATGCAATGGGCCAAAATGGTCTCACTGGGATTCAAAAATTCACACTGCGGACATACTGCCATGATCTTTCAACCAGTTGCATTGATGTCTGGTGAAGCTCAGCCAGATTTCTATCAAGGAGGATGCCTTTTTGTAATCAAACCAAAGCAGCTGCTGGAATCCAAGTGGCTGTGCATATATATATATATATATATATATATATATATATATTATTTATTTATTTAAAAAAATTAAAGATTCATTAAATAAAGCTATAAAGCTACACCCAGAGACAAGGAATAATACAATTCCCTGGCTGCACTTCCCACATTGTGCACTTCTGTGGACTCTTAGATACAAATTTCACTAGTGACATTTGAGAGGGGATTTGCCATCACCAGAAATGTGTTGAGTTCATTTCATTACCTCGGGAAAGTAAAAAGCAAATTTATCTTATGGAAAAGCAATTACTTGTGGACTGACCAGTTCACAATAACAATATATGAGAGATTTCTCATTCTCTTACCCATATCCTCGGTTTGCAAATGCTGTTTGATTTTGCTTTAAAGCAATTTTACCTTGTTTGAATTGCAGAAGCACTTAATCTTCATAAAGAAGGTTATTATAATGGAGACGCGACTGCCTCTGTCTGCACAAACCAGCTTGGATAAACAATGGGCAAATATTCATTAGCAAAGAAATGCATTGATATTTAGCATGCAATGCATCCTGCCTAACGTCTCCAGGGAGGAATGCATTGAGCACTGAGAAAAGTAGCCAGAGAGCAAATGTTCTCCATTTTTAGGCTGTTATTCAGAGTTAGTGCTTCCTAAAATAACACAGGATCATTTGCTCAATGTCAATTTTACCTATGTAAAAAAATGTGTAACAAAGTAATTCCATTGTTTGTTAAAACTAGAATATATGAAATGTAAAGGTGTTTAAGCTACATAAATATTCTTATCTGTGTTGGAGGTGCAAAAAGTATAGAAAAACACCATCCACATTTGCAGATCATGCACTACAGTTAAACAGTCTAAAAGACTGAGCAGTTTAATGTCCTAGGTCTATCTACAGGTATGGGACCTCTTATTAAGAACCTAGAGTTTTCCGGATGAGGGGTCTTTCTGTAATTTGGATCTCTATACCTTAAGTCTACTATAAAATAATTTAAACATTAATGAAACCCAATAGAAATGCTTTGTCTCCAGTAAGAATTAATTAAATCTTAATTGGGCTCAAATACAAGATACTGTATTATAATACTGTTTGAGAACTACAGGAAAAAGGATTATGTTGAATTATTTGTTTACAATGGTGTCTGACCTTATATATAATTAATGCTAATTGAAGGCAAGACAATTGGGTTTATTTATGGTTTCAATAATTTTTTTAGCAGACTTGTTCACCTTCAAACACTTTTTCAGTTCAATTGGTTTCAGATAATTCACAAGTAGTGATGGGCGAATCTCCCCCGTTTCGCTTCGCCAAAAAATTCGCGAATTTCCAGTGAAATTCGCGAATTGGTGAAAAAATTCACGAAACGAGTCGCGTTTTTGACGCCCCGTTTTCGTCGCGTCGTTTTCAAAAACGCGCGACTCGGTTTTTTTTTTGGCAAATTTTTTTTTGGTGTATTTTTGCTGGCGTTTCGCGAATTTTCGCTGGCGTTTCGCGAATTTATTCGCCAGCGGCGAATCGCAGGAATTTGCCGCTAATTAGCCTCTGGTGAATAAATTCGCCCATCACTATTCATAAGTCATAAAGACTTTTCTAGTTAATTTCTATTTATTATTTGTGACTGTTTTTCTAATATTGAAATGTAAAGTTTAATTTTTCACCTTCTAAAGCTTGGGGGGGGGTCTTCAACTATTTAACAGTTTTGAATTGATACATTTATTTAATACATTTGTTATTTTTTGCCCTGCTGACCTTCATTAAAGACAGCTGTTAGAATTGGTACAATAGTCACTAATATTCCACAATGGCTGAGAAATGTATCAAGTAATTGTGTCAACTAAGCAAATTGTAACAGTTCTGATGCTCCTGGAGCTTCCAGACTGAAACACCAGAGACAAGAACATTCAACTTTATGATGAATAAGCTGAAAACAACTCAACTGAAAACAGTTTTGGAAGGTGAACAACTTAAAGATAAGGAGAAATAATGGAAAGATCCCTGCCCCCTAAAAACCCAGGTCCCAAACATTCTGGATAACCTGTGCCATAACTGTACTATAAAGTTTCTCTTTGTCTTCTTTCACTTGTCCTCTTTTGTAGTGATGTGCGAATAAATTCACCAGACATGGATTCACAGCAGATTTCCAAGTTTCGCTGCCCACAAATGTTTTCATGAAACTACATTGTAAATTCACAGGAGAAAAATTGGCTGCAACAAAAATAAAAAAAATTGTTGCACATCAGAATTTTTTTTTCACACCCATTGACAATATGTTTTGCAAATTTGTCAGTTAAGCCAAATGGGACAGATTTGCCCATCACTACTCTTCTGATGTATCTTGGTCATCACTTGTGGTTTCTGGTGGGCTTTAGAACATTCCCACTGAATTAAAGTGGATTGCTTTTGGATTTTTCTTTTCAAATAGTGCAATATATTTCATTGGTCCATTATATCTAAGGGAATTCTGAATATCTACAGCTGGGTGGGAAATAAAGCATCTGAATTCAGTAGATGGATCTGTAAGGGTTTTTTGAGGAACAGATCAAATGTCAATGAAATGAAAACTACAATCTGTATCAGTGGTACTTTGTACATGGAAAAAACAAAATGTCCCATTCAATTTTGAACTAGGGTCTAGGGGATCCATCAGCTGTGCTGAGTTTAGTGATCTGCTTTACGTCAATTCGAACGTTTCAAGGTTTTCAGATTTTTTTTGCCAACATTTTTAGAAGTTATTCATTCATACTTTTTATATTTGGATGTTTTAAAGTGGACCAGTCACACCAAGAAAATATTCAAAATCATATTTTATCACATTAGTCAAGCAAAATTAACATTAATTACACTATTATAAATTATTTTAAAATTGTTTTCTTCAGTCTGGGAATTTACAATTATAGCAAGCAGGCAGGAGCCATTTTGTGGTCACTGTTATTAAGGCACGCCTTGTATCATCTCTGAATCTTGTTTGTGCACCAGAATAGGGGACGTGATGTCTATCCCCATGTCCTGGCTACACAATTAAATGTTTAAGAGAATGGGAGGAATGTTGGGGAGAGCTGTGGCATCTAGGAAGTGCTGAATGGAAAGTGAAAGTAATAATCTGCCCCGCCTCTATGCTTAAGGCATAGAGGAGTGGCAGACAATATTTCATTGACAGCTGAGATTTTTAAACGAGCTTAAAACAGCTATGAATGGTTTAATAAAAAATGTAAATTTGATTTCATGTTTAATTAGAAAAGGACTTTTATTATACAGATTTTTGTGTGTGGGTGACGGGTCCACTTTAATAAATTCCATGACATTTGTGGTTTTAGAGATTAATAAAAAATTGTCCTCTATGTATTGTGGTTCAGAATTTTGTATTGGGTCACTTTGTGTTTCATGTGTTCATTAATGATGAGTCCATCAGTATATACATGAGGATTTTGATAGACTGACAGTCAGAGCAGCCAAGTGGCAATGATATTCACTGTCAATAAATGTAAGGTTATGCACTCAGGATTAAAAAATATGCATGCTACCAATACACTTAATTAGAATGGGGAATATTTGATAAAGACATGAGCACTTATGTATAATAAAATGAGCTGTAGCAAGCAATGACAATTAGCAGCACAGTGGTATAGCAAGATATTGTCCTATATTAAAAGAGGTATAGATTCATGAAAGTTGGAACAATTGTTCACTCCTGCAAAGCACTTTAAGGCCCTTTTGAGAATATGAACAGCCATTTAAGTATCCAGTGCTTTAAAAGTGAGAATATTAAAATAGTGAAGGTCATGTGAAGAGTGACTAAGTTGATATGGAAGATCTTAGTTATGAAAAAAGCATCTGAGGAGATAAAATCCACATAGAAGCTTACCCATAACAACATGGGGTACGGGTGGCTTTGGTGTTCCATACAACCAAAAAAACAAATTAATTTGGCACTGTATAAGTGTTATTGGTTCCTCTTAATCCTGTTCAGTAGGGATGGGCGAATAAATTCACAAAACACCCGCAAAAATTCGCCTGGCGAAAATTCACCTGAACAAAAAAAACGAGATGCGCAACGAAAATGATGCGACGCGCGCCGTTCACTAGAAATTCGCGAATTTTTTGGCGAAGCGAATCTGCCTAGATTCACCCATCACTATTGTTCAGCCAAGAATACATGTCAATTATGCTTTTAAGTATCCATACATCATTTCTACATGATTCTGTTCATTTAATGTGATATGCTCTTAAAGGAACAGTTCAGTGTAAAAATAAAAACTGGGTAAATAGATAGGCTGTGCAAAATAAAAAATGTTTCTAATATAGTTAGTTAGCCAAAAATGTAATGTATAAAGACTGGAGCAACTGGATGTATAACATAACAGAACACAACACAATTTCCTGCTTTTCAGCTCCCTAAATCTGAGACAGCTACTTGAAGGGGGGGGGGCACATGGGACATAACTGTTCAGTGAGTTTGCAATTGATCCTCAGCATTCAGCTCAGATTCAAAAGCAACAGTTATGACCAATGAGGCACTCCTTCATGTCATGGATTGGTCAGCAAAACAGATTATTAGATCAGCAGGTATAAGGCTGGCAATGAGCATTGAATTGACTTTTTTTTACCATATACGTATGAGCAAATTGTACACAAATGGACTTTTTTTTGTAACGTGAAAAAATCATTCTTTCTTATTAAGTTGTCACTAGTGTCTTTCTTTTTCAATGTATAATCTAAAAATTCATACAAGTAAGAAGTAACTGGCATAATTGTCAAATTCTCACTGCCCCATTTCTTTGGGTCATACTATCCCTGCTATCAAGATTTCTTTTTCATATTGTAACTACATAATTACCTACTCTATTTGCTAAAGTGTCCAAATGGGTTTAACACAGTCATCATGGCAAAGACTCTAAGTCCCAGCTGTGCATTCTTTGTATGAAGGAGCTGAGCTTTGAATTGCAGCAGCCCCATCTACTGTATGTCCAATCAACATAAACAGGAATAACTTGTAAAGAATGGGCAACCTCTGTGAATTTCTACCTACATTTTCATTGAGGTTTCCAACCTCCAGCTGAAAATCACTGCAATACATGGATAAATTCAGAGAATTAATGGGACACCCATGGTTGCTATGCTCTCAGTCTGGATATCCCTTAGGCTTTTGCTGTAAGAGGCTGATATGACTCACTTTTAGTGATCGGCGAATTCGCTGCAAATTCTCGCGATTCGCTGCTGGCGAATAAATTCAGGAAGCGCCAGCAAAAATTCGCCAACGCGCGACTCGTTTCGCGAATTTATTTGCCAATTTGCTGGAAATTCGCGAATTTTTCGGCAAAGCGAAACGGGTGAGATTCACCCATCACTACACACTTTATCTGATGAACCAAGGAAACTGTTTATTAGCTGATTCTCACAGGTTCACAAGATCACACAAGGAATGTAATGAGTTATTCACGTATGCGCTCAGGTTCCCTTTATCACTTATACTCACACAGTCACTACATGTCATGTAGAAGTTGCTGTCCCCCTAGTCCCTACACACTCCCTTCCCTGTCTGGCTTCACAATCACCCCAGGACAGTACCCCAAATACCAACTCCTTGTTAGGACATAGGCTGATTTTCTAACTAGCCCATCTAACTCTTGCTCCTAGAACATGCACTACCTCTCTATTTATTCTTAGCAAGGATCAGGTGCACACCTGTTCTGTCTATATAATGTCCCACTCTCCTCTGGATGATCTTTTTTCAAGGAGGAAGTACACAGCTACTGCACATGGACTACAACAGGCTACGCATTTATACATATGATTTTCAAAAAACTCAATGGTTGTCTTTAAAGGGATACTGTCATGGGAAAAAATGTTTTTTTCAAAATGCATCAGTTAATAATGCTGTTCCAGAAGAATTCTGCATTGAAATCCATTTCTCAATAGAGATAACAGGTTTTTTTAGATTTCATTTTGAAATCTGACATGGGGCTAGACATTTTGTCAATTTCCCAGCTGCCCCAAGTCATGTGACTTGTGCTCTGATAAACTTCAATCACTCTTTACTGCAAGTTGGAGTGATATCACGCGCTCCCTTTCCCCCACCCAGCAGCCTAACAAAATAACAATGAGAAGGTACCAGATAACAGCTCCTTAACACAAGATAACAAGTGCCTGGTAGATCTAAGAACAGCACTCAATAGTAAAACCCATGTCCCACTGCATATTATTCAGTTACATTGAGAAGGAAAAACAACAGCCTGCCAGAAAGCAGTTCCCTCCTAAAGTGCTGGCACAAGTCACATGACCGGGCAGCTGGGAAATTGACAAAATGACTAGCCCCATGTCAGATTTCAAAAATGAAATATCAAAAAATCAGTTTGCTCTTTTGAGAAATGGATTTCAGTGCAGAAGTCTACTGGAGCAGCACTATTAACTGATGTGTTTTTAAAAAAAAAAAACATGTTTTCCCATCACAGTTTCCCTTTAAATATTGTGTACTCTACATGAAATTCCCACAGAGGTGTCTGGACATAATACAATACAGAATGAACCACACTAGGGAAAGGGGATATGCATTGTGTTTCCCTGACATTTTTTAATATCAGAAACAACATTTGAAAAAGAGAAAATTCAGGCACATTTTGAGTGCAGCCAGTTGAAAATTTCAGGTTATGCAGGTAAATGGATTACAAACTGATTCACAAGCTAATGACTGAGGAAATATCCTGGCTGTGAGAGTGCATTCATTTAAAACATGCATTTCAGTTCAATTTCACATCGATTTGAATACATTTCCTATAAGGAGGAAATGTTTGAATCAAAACCTGACTAAGATGATTTTGCTATATCAGGCAACATAATGCACAACATTTTAGCCAATAATAAAATAAGAGTTTTCACTTTTTTCCATATCAGAAATCTAGACATGGTTTTATTGAACAGCAACAACAGCATCATATATTTGGTATATGTAGAATATGTTGCTTGTGTGTTTAAGAGAGCAAACCCTTCATAGCTGTGGAGCAAGGTGTTTTGGGGGCCCAGTAGTGACCTAAATGATGAAAAATGACAATACAGGTATGAGATCAATTAAGCTGAAATCTGTGATTTAGAAAACTCTGTATTACAAGATGATAATTTCCCATAGACACCATTTTAATCAAATTAAATTATTTAAAGGAAAACTATACCCCCAAACAATGTATGTCTCTATAAAATATATTGCAAAAGACAACTCATATGTGAAATGCCAAATCATGTAAATAAACCATTTTCATAATAATATCCACTTTTATTAGTATGTGCCATTGGGTAATCATAATCATTTTAAAAACTAAGGGCCACCCACTAGGATTGTAGGATTCAAATGTAAAAGGACAATATTTACTTAAATATAAATTCCAATTTGGCAATATTCTTTAATGTGCAACTTAATATGATAAACAATTAAGCAACTATATGTTGCTTAAGTATTCATTTTGGGAGTATAGGTTTCCTTTAACAAATATTTCCTTTTTTCTGTAATAATAAAACAGTATATTGTGCTTGATCCCAATTAAGATAAAATTAATCGTTATTGGAGGCAAAATAATGTTATGCTGTCTCTCTTGAATAAGGATATCCCAGATAGTAAAGTTGGATTTCTAGAGGATAATTTAATTGAGATGCTTGAAGATAATATAAATCCTTTGGGAAAACGTCACCCAGTAAAGGTCAGAATATTTTGAGCCACTTACTAGAAATACAGACTATTGTTGGAAATCATTTAGGACAGCCAGCCATCTGTATGTATTGTATAGGGCAAATTATATATATAGCATTTTTTCATACAGTTGCTAAATGCTAATAACGTGTAGGCAATCTAAGGTGCTCTATATAAAAACAGCTTCCAACAGCCTGTGGCTTTCATTGGGATCCTGAAAGATTTTGTTTATCAATATCAGAACTGTAGGTGAACAGAGTCTCACATTTGTTAACCAATTCACTGTCATGAGAATTTAATTTGAGGGGTTGTTCTTTTAAATGAGAAACACAGTCTAATTAAATTCACATTACAGGAGAATCTTCCATTCCAGATGGCTATGCTACATGCCTGAGAGCCCAGTAAGGAAAAGAACAAACTGGCAGTTAATAGGTTAAATGTTCTCTCCAACTTGTTCTGCTCAGTACTGAATGAGTGCATATCTCACAGCAAGTGGTAGTGGTTTGAATGACACACGACTCAGCAGCACTACAAGGTGACTGAGAGCTCTATCAGTCACAAGATATCATTGCTGGAAGTGATATTATGGGAGAACAAGAACCATGACAGGAGCTTAACGCAAAGGAAAGAAGCAGATCCTGTCTGAAAATTAACATTTCAAAAAGAAAGGAGGGTGTCAGAAAATAAAGGTGGCTATGTCAAGTTAACGTGTACATCATTTATATGTAGGTGGCATGCATAAAGTCATGCTGCCAATCTAAAAGGCACAGACCTACCTTTAATGCACAGTTATGCTTTTGTACAAGTCATGCAATGCTAAGATATCTACTAATATATTCAAATTTTAAAGCAGAGGACACATTATTTCATGAGTTTCAGTGCGTCTTGATATGCCAGTAAGCACAATTTACTGTATAACTGATGAAATCCCTGCACACAGTTTATTTTACAAGATCCAAGAGTGATCCAAGTAACAGAAAACTCCAGATCCCAAACATTTTTAATTAAGGGGCTCAAACTTGTACAAAATCTAGGGATGCACCTAATCTAGGATTTAGTTCGGGATTCTACACATATTCAGCAAGATTCAGATTTGGCCAAATCCTTGTGTCTGTCCGAACTGAATACAAATCCTGATTTGCATATGTAAATTATTGATGTGGAAGGAAATCATGTGACTTTTCATCACAAAACAGGGAAGTGAAAAAAAATGTCATACTTTTTCCTTTCCCGCCCATAATTAGCATATGTAAATTTAGGATTCAGATTTGACTCAGTATTCAGCCAAATCTTTCAAAAAGGATGTGGGGATTCGGCCGAATCCCACATAGTGGATTCAGTGCATCTCTAACAAAAACCTTCACTTCACAGTGTAGAAGTACATGGTAAACACTTCATTATAAAGCACTGCACTCTGTATGTAATATGTCACAGGTGCAATAACTCATAATAATCAATAAAATATTTGCCTTTAAACAGGTGACCAGTAAATGATACCTGCTGACTGGTATAAATTAGTGTGCAAATTTAGAATCATATATTGCATTACCCATTTGAGATTATTGCTTTGTTTTTGTGCTTACTAAATCCGTGTCCAATCAAGGAAACAGATGGAACAGTGTCTCAGCCAATTCACCAGGGGGTTTATCTGGGATGCTGGGTGCTCCAAAGCACCTTCAATTTCACAAAAATTATACATATTCAAATGAAAACAATAGACAAAATACTTGTTTGATGTTATCTTAAGAAATCCAGGGGGCTCATTGATAAACAGTGGGCAAATTTGCACCTGGGCAGTATCCCATAGCAACCAATCAGTGATTAGCTTTTTTAATCCAGTTAGACATTGAAAGCATTCATTTGATTGGTTATCATTGTTTTTTTCCCAGGTGCAAATTTGCCCACTGTTTATAAATGACCCCCCTTGTCTTTTCTTTAACTGCCGAGATCACAGGCCTATTAAGCCACTTCTGAATAATGCAATATAACAAATGTGTCTGATGTATCTATATTTTTTATTTATTGTTCATATTTCTACTTGATAAATTGGATGATTGTTCCAAGTAGTTACTACTCTGTCAATAAGGTAAAACTCTCTAATCTTAAAATGGCCATACATGGTGAGATCCGTTCATTTGGCAATGTTGCCAAATGAGCGTATCTCTCCCGATATACCCACCTTGAGGTGGGCGATATAGGGCTGATCCGATCGTGGGTTAACAGATGCAGCTGCGATCCGACGGGGTTTTTAATCCTGCCAGATCGACAACACGAAAGTAATGGGTAAACAGTTAAACAGTTAAAAGACAGCAATGGATATCTTTTAATTGTGAATATCATTCCTATAGAGAAACTATCAAGGAAACCATCCAATTACAAGATTTCAATATAAATCTTGAAAATAAACACAATGGGGGTTATTTACTTAAGTCTGTTTTTCTGGTCAGAGTTTTAAAAGGGAAAACACATTTTTTTCATAGGAAACCCCCCTCTAATTTTTCTAAATTGCCGAGGTAATGAGGGGAGTGTCCCAGCAGGGAATAAAAAGGTGACATTCCTAATATCTAGTGGTCATGCAAGGAGGCTTCATTTTCCAAGTGAATTGTATTTCCAGTTTTCTACTCGTGCCTCAGAGGATACATTGATAACTTCCAAACTTGGTAAAGTAAGGGTTTTCTTTGTATTTTTACTCCCTTTTATTTTATTTACTGTTTTGCAACTATGTCATCTTTGTAATATCATTTTTATATATTTTTATATATGTATGCACGGTTTCTTGTTATATTAAAACATCATTTAATACGTTAGTCCTTGTGCTCTAAATGAACTCATAGCCCATATGAATGCTTGTGCCTAAGTGTATGAACTCTCTGTATGTGTGGAAAGGGAAAGTTGCCTATTTGTATGTTTGATAACTAGTACGGCTAGCAGGAAAGTGTTTGAGTGTGAATTAACCCTTTGGCTGCTGGAGTGCTTGTTAGACTAGTAGGATCTTACCCTGACTAACTACCATAGGAGAGAGTGTTTGATGTATGGTGTAGTGTGAGTTATTACCTGTTGTAGAGGGCAGGGGAATAGTCACATTAGGTTTCTATCGCCTGTTAATGATAGATGGTGGCAGCGAATGAACTTTGTGGGTGTTGGTGTGTTTTTGGGGTGTCTGATGTTAGTCTAACCTGTATGTAAGGTGATCGAGAGACTGATTGTAACCCCTTGTAGCCAAACCCAAGAGTAAAGTGTGGTGGAGCCAAGTGTTTCCGTGACACCCACAAACATATATAGTCATTCACTTTACACTTTCTGGTCGAGTTTAACGAAAAAAACATGAATTTTAGAGGAAATAATTGACTTTTACATGACTTTGACAGGTTATAGCTGAATTATTTTTGATCCAGATTTTTAGCAGCTTATAGATTTACATTTGAGGCTTAATAAATAGGCCCCTAAGTCTACTTTTTGCATGTTGCTTTTTTCACACCCTTTTCCTTATAAAGTAAGGTTTTGCCTGTGGCTCTCAACTGCCTATTTTGTAAGACCATCTGAATTCAAGTCAATATGTTTGGTTCTTGAGGGCTGATATCTCTGGTCATAGTGTGGTGCCTTCTTGAAACAAGGTAATCGTAATCAGCAATTTCCTGCAGTTGATCAAAAAAGTATAAAATGTAGCTTAGGAGCATAAGTGTGCAATTAAACCTGGAAGTGAAAGAACAGCAACAGATTAAGAACATTTTCTTCTGTAACCTTTCAAATAATATTAAAAGATACAAGCAATGCAGAATTCTGAATAGAATGCTTTGGTCCAACAGGTGCAAAAGTGAGCTCCATAATAGCTCCAACCATTGTCATAGCAAACAAAGATATATAAAAAAATATGCAGTTATTTAGTGGGCCCACTATTATCTGCAGTTGAAGGCTCTCATGTATCCTATCATGGTTGAGCGGTTGCAGGTTCTTGCTGCTGTTTTTCTGGTGTTTCATTGTTTTGAATACTTCAGTATGTCAGAGGTCTGGTGTTAACCTGTACCAGTCTTGAATGGTACCTGTTTAGTAACTGAGACCTTATATGTTCAGTGGGCAGTAACTATGAATACTGTACATCTTTATATGGCTTACCTGCCGAATTCTTGCATTAAGCTGGCAATACACTAAAAGATCTATTTATATGGCAAGGTTGCAAAATGAGTAGATCTTTACCCCAGTATGCCTTAATACTATTGTTGGCCCTAGGACCAAATGATTGGAAGTCTAAGGCAATGACCACATCAACAAGTCAATGCAATACTGGAAAATCAAACCTGCCCAATCAACATCTGGCCAATTTAAAGGAGAACAAGACAAGGCTAAAATATTAGATATTCTTAACTTACTGCACCAGTCAAAAGGTGCAGCATCTCTATAACAGTAATGATCCAGGTCTTCAAAGTTGTCACAGGAACTCACCATCTTGGATTTTGTTAGGAGTCAGTGAACTTGCACATGCTTAGGGCTTGTTGCAAATCATCAAGCAGAAAATGAGACTTTTCTGTCTGTAAACTGATGCTACAGGACATACTATTAAATTCTAATGCTAATTGCACTGGTTTCAGAATTGGCATGTAATACGAATGTGAATTAATTATACATCAGCCTTGTATTGTAACATTTTTATTTTATATATACTGTACATTGTCCAGATTTGATCTATAAGCACAGGTAACTGATTGCAGCCCAGGGCACAAAAAGATGATGATAAGATATTATGGGCTTCTTAATGAAGCACAGTTTTAACTGCTAAAGATATTTTATGTTATTGGGTTGGTACAAAACTCTAAAACAAAATGTGCAACAGTTTGCCCTACTTCTTTGGTAAGCTTTAAGGATTACTTATTATCAGTGAAAGAGAAAATAAATCTGGAAAGTATGAAGGCAAATTAAATTCTATGATCGTAGGCTGTATAGCAAGAGGTATTGGTAGTAGAAAAAAGGGGAGGGGGAGTTATATTGTCGCTTTATAGGTCACTGATAAAAACTCACCTTGAATACTGAACTCAATTTCAGAGGCCCAGTCTTTAGAAAGATATTAAAAAAATAGAAACTGTCAAGAGAAGGGCAACTAAGATGATTTGTGGTCTGAATATCAAAGAATATCATAAACCGTTCAAGACCTTAACATGTGAAACTTAGAAGAGAGAGGGAGAATAGGCAATGAGAAACCTTTAAGCATATGAAAATATATAAAAGCATTCAGAGCAGGTCCAGACTGAGAATTAAAATAGGCCCTGGCATTTCAGGTATTCAAAGGCCCAATCAGTCCACATAGAGGCCCAAACAGCCACCAACAGCCCACTAAATACTGACTTTCTATGGGACCTTATAGCAGCCCTTCTGGCATTTGCCAGAACCCACAGATTGCCAGTCTGAGGAGGAGCAGCATGGAAGATGACTAGAATTAGGGGAAACATGGTGGAGGGTTAAACACTGATTATTTAAAGAAAGAAAACACATATTTGCAAAGTTATTACATCCATATATTGAATTGATGTTCTGCAGATATAGATAGGATTTGGATTCAGTAAATGATTTTAAGGGATTTAAAACAGAACAAGAATTTCATGGGGCAAGTGATTGTTCTGTCTCATCAAATGTATAGCAGTTTTCCAGTTCTGTAGTACAGGTACGGGATCCATTAATTGGAAACCCTTAATCCAGAAAGCTACGAATTACAGAAAGGCCGCCTTCCATAGTCTCCATAATAATTCAATTTTTAAAAAAATGATAAAAAAGTAGCTTGTACTTGATTATTATTAACATGTATTTATATGGCACCAACATTTTGCCCAGCACTGTAAAGTAAATGTGTTTATACAATCAAATAACATTAATTATATTTTAGAACACATGAAAAATCACTAAGAAGTTAAGCTGTGCTAGCGCAGCGTTCGCCGCACTTCGCCAGCGAATTTTCGCCAGCGCTCATCCAATTCACTTAAAAGCAAAGTTGCGTTCATCTAAGCGGTAGCGAAATTGCGCTAGTGAAAATTTGCCAGGCAAAGTGCAGTGAAGGCTAATTTGCATACGGCTGGAACTTGAAAGTTTGAATAGAGTATATGTTACAGTTCAAACATTAAACTACACAAGCCCAGGGAACCCTAATAAAGCCTAATCTAGTTGTTTTATTGACCTACACATGTACCCCATGTCTAGTATATTTGCCCTATGTTAGGAAATTAAGGGGGGAGCAGGGTACCCAAAAAAAAAAAATCACCCTACGCTAAGGAAAAAATGCCAGCTTTTTTTTTGGGACTTTCAACTATATTGGGACTTTTTTTACAAAATCTCCTATCTACTCTATTGCACTTTGCCTGCTCTAACCTGGCAAAGTGAACTCTGGTGAAGGGGCTAACGTTCAGAAAAATTACTAACTTAGTAACTTCGCCAGAGTGCAACTTCGCCAACGTTAGGGTGCGAAGTTGCACTAGACTAACTGTACATCGCTGGCGAATTTACGCCAAGATGGACTTAGAAAATTTGCGGTTACGATTTTCACTAAAGCTTGCGAATTTACGCCAGCTTTAGTCACTTCGCGCTTTAGTGAATTTCCCCCATGGAGTTACATGCATCAGAACCAATACCGATACAGAAGGTAAGGAAGGCACTATGATAAAGAGTTTACTTTTGAATAGGGATGGCGCGAACCGCCGAAAAAAAGTTCGCGAACATGTTCGCGAACTTCCGGAAATTTGCGAACGGTTCGCGAATGGTTCGCGAACCCCATAGACTTCAATGGGAAGGCGAACTTTAACAGCTAAAAAAAGATATTTCTGGCCAGAAAAATGATTTTAAAGTTGTTTAAAGGGTGCAACGACCTGGACAGTGGCATGCCAGAGGGGGATCAAGGGCAAAAATGTATCTGAAAAATCCATTGTTGACACAGCACTGCGTTTTGTGCTGTAAAGGGAAAAAAGTCACTCAGGTGGTTGTGGACACTGTAATATTATTGATATTTAGACAGAATGTGAACAAGCTCACACAGCTAGATGGCAGTTGTTTGAAGAACACACTGGGCAAAAAATGGCTACAGGGTAAATAATGCCTACAAGGTCAACGTATACACTACTACAGCGGTGGATACGGATTACGTAAAATATATTATGGCTGCTTGAAAAAAGTCACTCAGGTGCTTTTTCTGGAGAGGGTAATATTATGGATATTTAGACAGAATGTGAACATGCTCACACAGCTAAATGGCAGTTGTTTGAAGTACAGTAGATTACTAGCCAGCAAACTTACTATCCACTGTCCCTGAAATCACTAACAGGCAGCTCTCTCCCTACACTATCTCTTCAGCACACACAGGCAGAGTGAAAAAACGCTGCAGGGCTTCGGTTTTTATAGGGAAGGGGAGTGGTCCAGGGGGTGTGGGTGTGGTCCAGGAGGGAGAGCTTACTGATTGGCTGCCATGTATCTGCTGGTCTGGGGGAGAAATGGCAAAATAAAAGCGCCAACTAAGGCGAACCCAAATTGGCGAACGCCGCGCGACGTTCGCGAACTTCCGGCGAGCGCGAACACCCGATGTTCGCGCGAACAAGTTCGCCGGCGAACAGTTCGCGCCATCCCTACTTTTGAAAGCAGAAAGGTTGGGAGAAAGTCGGACAGACAGTGGGAGAGAATTCCAGAGGAGGGGTGCAGCCCTTGCAAAGTCTTGAATGTGAGCATGTGAGGAGGTAATGAGTGAAGAGTTAAGTATCAAATCATTAGAGGAGTGTTGTAAGCAGTTGGGCGAGTATATAGAGATGAGTTCAGTGATGTAGGATGGGGCAGAGTTATGAAATGCTTTGAATGTCAGGGTCATTAATTTGAATTTTACTCTGAAAGGCAGTGGAAGCCAGTGTAGGGATTGGCAGAGTGGCATGGCAGAGGAGGAGTGGTCACTGAGGCTTATGAGCCTCACAGAAGTGTTCATCATGGACTGGAGAGGTGACAGTCTCTGGCAGGGAAGGCCAATTAAAAGAGAGTTACAGTAGTCTAGACGTGATATGACAATAGAGCGAATAAGAAAATTTAGTGAAGCGAATAAGAACATTTTGTGACATCTTGAGTGATGAATGATTGCATTTTGGATATGTTCCTTAGGTGGAAGTGACATGATTTAATAAGTGACTGGATTTGAGGAGTGAAGGCCAAGGCAGAATCTAGGACAACCCAAAGCACTGGGCCTGGGAAGATGGGTAGTGATGAGCGAATCTACCCAGTTTCGCTTCGCCGAAAAATACGTGAATTGCCAGCGAAATTCGCAAATTGGCGAAAAAATTTGCGAAACTATTTTTTGGCAAATTTTCGCCAGGCGAATTTTCTCTGGCATTTTGCGAATTTATTCACCAGCGGGAATCGCAGGAATTCGCCCCTGGCGAATAAATTCGCCCATCACTAGTAGTTAGCTATGATAGATACTTTGGGGATATTGCAGGCGTTAGTTGGTCGAAAGAGAACCATTTCCATTTTAGAGAGGTTTAATTTAAGGTAGTGTTGCGACATCCAAGTAGAGATTGTGGACAGGCAAGAGGAGATCTGAGTTAGGAGTTCTGGGTTGAGATCAGGAGAGGAGAGATAGTTTAGCATTTAACAGCATAGAGGTGGTAGTGGAAACATGATTAGTTTGCTGAGGGATGAAGTATAGAAGGAGAATAATAAGGGGCCCAGGACAGAGTCTCGAGGAACCCCAACAGAAAGAGGTAGGGCAGAAGAGGCTACTCCATTTTAGGATACACTGAGGGAATGATTAGTGAGGTAAGAAGAGAGCCAGGACAGGGCCATATCATGAATGCCAAGTGAATGGAGGGAATGGAGGAGGAGAGGGTGATCCCCAGTGTCAAATGCAGCAGATAGATCAAGCAGTATTAGTAGTAAGAAATGATTGTTAGCTTTAGCTGTTAAAAGGTCATAAACAATTTTTAGTTCCTGAAGACGAGCCGAAACGTTGAGTAAATAAAAACTTTTTTTGTTTTTTTCATATAAAGTCCTGTTTGGTGCGGTTTCTTTTTGGATTATATATATATATATATATATATATATATATATATATATATATATATATATATATATATTCAAACACACATTTCATATTAGCATTCCCATGTTTATTTACAGCAACAATGAGTAGTGTAACACCAGACAACAGCACTCACAGTGCCACATAATAAGCATTGAAAGGAAGAGTATGTATATCTGCTATCATTGCATCATAATGTAAGTAATTTATATATTCAAATGTGGGGGATTCTTTCCCTTGATAATGGCAGTTATTGGATGCCTTAAATTTATACAGTACGGGCCAAAGCAGCTTGCCTTTATATACATTTACCTCAAGGATATTATATGTCGTAGTGATGGCCAAATCTGTTTTAAATAAGCAAAATGAAAAAAATTCATGAAACACATTGAAGTCAAAGGGCATTTTTTTTCTCTGACTTTTTCCAAGCCGAGTCACTTTTTTTTTTACAATTTTTCTAAAAAGCTCTAATAATTAGAGATTTGTCAAGTAAAAAACCACAAAAGTATTTCATGTCAAACGTCAAGTAAAACTTTCAAAGTGTTGTAAAAGTCCATGGGAGGAGCATTGATCTTATTGGGCCATATTAAGCCCAATCAAAATGATAGTTTTCTGTTTTTTTCCCTACGAATGTCTGAAAATCTCGGATTTCAGATTGTTCAGTAATTTTTTAAGTCAAATTTTTTAGAAATGTTGCTTCAATGGTAGTTGTGGCTTTAGAGTCTGTGAGTTTAGTTGTGGTTTCAAAAATCTCTAAAACCACTAAAATCTGACCTTTAATAAATAAGCAAACACGTGAGAGTACTATGTTATATGCTCTCAATATAGTAAGAACTTTGGTCACCTTTGCCATTATCTCAGTACATAGTTACTTTTTGCTGTTACTGCTAAAATCCATGTAAAAAGTTAAGGCAAACATATGGCCCATTAATTTTGCATTGAATCCTACACTTTCTCCATCCAGATCTCTTATAAAGTATTTATGAATGTAGCAAGGTCCAACTTTGAATCTGAATTGCTTGAGTAAGAAAGCGGGTTGGTAAAATAAAAGATGCTTTCATCTGTAACCGTTATATTTCAGGTTTGATAAATGTCCTAATATATTGGTGACCATAAATACTGCAGTACTTATATGTCATGAAATAAATAATACATACTTGCACTTGGGCTTTTTCTTCTGTAAAGCATTCATGGGAAAAAAATTATATCCTCTTCTATTAACCCTCTGGTTGTATAACTCATTACATATAATTGCACCACAAAGGAGATTGGATGATCCATTATTCTTGAGGTCATGCCCCCTGCATGTTCAAATCTCCAAATGTACGATTAGGCATTTTAGAAACAGCCATCAAATCCATCTGGGGGATTTAATTCAGGCTGCTAAATAAGGAGAGGCTCAAGCTAAATCTTTTATTAAGAGGCAACCAATGGCCATAAAAATATAGATTCATGTAATGTTGCATTATTGACCCAATAAAAAATAAATACTGAACAAAAGAAAAAAAACAATTTACACCATGGATGTTTTACAACCTTTTTGATCATTTATTTATACAGAGATGCAATTGTAATTATCCAGCCCATTCAAAAAGTTCAGAATTACAGAAAGGCTGTCTCCCATAGACTCCTTTATAATCAAATAATCCATATTTTAAAGAATAATTTCCTTTTTCTCTGTAATAACACAGTACCTTGTACTTGATCCAAACTAAGAAATAATTAATTCTTATTGGAGGCAAAATCAGTCTATTGGGTTTATTTAGTGTATACATGATTTTGTTTATGAAAATCGTTCCACCAATCAATGCAGAGCTTCTGCCTTTGGGGTGGGCAGCAGGAAGCACACAGGCATCACAACTCTTCCCCTACCTGTCCTCTAACATGTGCGTTACTCTTACAATGGGGCAGCATGCAGCCAGACTCTGCATGTGAGTGCTTTTTGACTAAATACGGGAGGGGGGGCTAATTTATCAAAATCAGAATTTTTAAGTATTTTAAGTATTTAAAATAAAATATTCACATTTGATACAGAGTACCTAACCTAGTCATGTATGGACCAGTTTTTTATGCTGTTGGTATAGGTATGGATTCTGTTCTGTGTCTGACATGATTTTTCATGATACCTTGACCTGTTTTATTAACTATTACAGGTCTGTATCATGACAACATGCATGTTTGTAATTCTTATTCCTATATAATCTGAACATGCAATTTAGCTTTAGCTCCTCTTACATAAAGCTATGTTGCCACCATTCTACGCAACAATAAAAATATTCAATGAGGTATGCAAAGTAAATTCAGGCAAATATACACTAAAGTATTTACCGAGAAAATGCTTATTCCACCTTCTGTTAAATGGGTTAAAATTAATACAATTTAAGCAAAGGAATAAAAAAGAATCTGTAGGGTTGACAGATTAAACCTCAATGGAACTTAACGAGAGAATGTTCTTCTTCATGTAACAGGACTATTAAATGGATTATGTTTGAAGAGAGGTCTGTTACAGAACTGCATTATCTAAAGTATTAGAAAGCTTTTTTTCTTTTATCAGCGGTAATGGAAATGTTAAAATGATTCAGTCTCTTTCTGTTTCATAGTTTTACACGAGTCAAGTATCTGGTCACAGAAACTATATATTTACTCTTTGTGTAACATTAATTTTTTTTTCTTAAATATGTGTTCAGTTGTGTTAAGTATTTGTTCAAGGTAAAATCCTTCCCTTGTAATAAGATAATCTTCCATTTGTGAAATCATGGATGTTTAATTTAATGGCTCAGTATGTAAGCCCCATTGATAGTGATGGTTAAGACATGCTGGGTTGATCCAGTGCAGAGCAGAGAATAATTTGAATACCAGAGAAACCACGTTGGGGCTGTCATTCAGAGACCTGGTTAAATCTGATGGCTGTAAATGCTTAAATAAAAGCATGCAAGCAAGCAAGCAAGACCTGGGGACAAATTCACAGGGTTAATTGTCACCAGCGACTGTTTCACACACTTCCGATCACTTTGCTAGAGAAAATTTGTTCACTAATTCACTAAAATGCAAAGTTGCATCCTGGGTTTTGAACACTGATGAGTTTTCACTAGCATTACGTCGGCAGTACGAGCATTTCAAAGTGAAATTACACTAGCGATCACTTCTGCTTAGCAAAAATTTGTTAGTCCTCTTACATGTTAATTTGAATAGGGTGGGTACATTAAAGTTGTATGGACATCTTTATTAATAATGTTGGTGCAGATGCTTGAAGTTGCCACTTTTTATTACAAATGTCAAAGGAACCTGAATAAAGACAAAATAGAACCTATAATGACCTATGCATGAGACCACCCTAAAATGAAAGTTCCATGACCATCAAATGCCCAAAAAGGTTCAATAGGTGGACTTTTGCAGGCAATTCCAATTAAAAAAAGGAAAAATCGCCAGCATTTTTACAACTTTAATGCATTTCCAGCAGACAGGATTTGATGCCACTGAGGGAGATCTAGCTTCATTTTAGCACTTTGCCTGGTCTGAGGTGGTGAAGTCAACTCTGGCTAAAGAGAAACATTCAATGAAATTCGCACTTTACTGAATTTACGGAGAAACAACCGTTTCCCAGAGTGAAAAGTCTCCTGGAGATAGAGTGCAAATGAACGCTAGTGTTGGTCCCATTTGCTAGCGAATTGCCTCCTACACCTGTTAGTGAATTGGTGGATGGGATTTCTGGTGAAATATCTCTAGAGTTAGCCACTTTGCCCTTTGGTAAAGCTGCCCCAGTCTACAGTTGTATTAATATAGAAGGAAATATACAGTATGATAGGTGCAGAATCAATAGGCAGGAGATAATGAAATACCTACCTTAATAATTTCCCCATTTACATCCCCGGTTTTAGGAATGAAAGGCCACCTATTATCAATAGAAGCCACTCTGTATACAAAGACAGATATTGAAGCAAGAAGTCTCTCAAACTGCCCTCAAGGAAGAGCCATGCTTGCCATTGGCCATAATAAGATCAGCAGCCACGCCTGCCAAAGATAAAGCAGTGCCTGTCAAAGCAAAGGCCCAGCAACCACATGAGTCAAAGGCCAAATCAAAGGCCAGTAGCCACAAGCACCAAGAGCTATACCAAAGATTAGTGATGGGTGAATTTATTTGCCAGGGGCGAGCGTAAAAAACATGGCGCGACTCGTTTCGCAAATTTTTTCGCCAATTCGCGAAACGGGGTAGATTCGCCCATCACTACCAAAGATAAGTAAGCAGACACAGCAGGATTCACTGAAAAGGTTTGGTAGAGCTGGTTGATGTAATAACCTCAAATCCATGGCTATTTTGCACCCAGAATCTATTTGGAATACTAAGTGAATCTTAAAACATTTATTTAGCAAAAGAGACAAAAGCTTTATATTCTGGATGGTTTGTTTATAAAGAATGCTAAACAGTTGCTTAAAATGAAAGGCTAGTGGGTACTTCAATTAGCTTTGCTAAAGGTGTGAAGAGAGCTATAGAAATACAATTCATCAAAATTCTCTGCATAAACACAGAGAAATCCCACAGCACATGAGTAAAATTAGACAGCATGAGGCCTAAGGCTATGTATGGTATGTAGACTTGTGCAAAAATAAATTTCTGGACTTAACCCTTTCACTGGATTTTAGGCCATCATGCTTATGTTCTTCTATAAATCCCAAGAAACTAGTGATGGGCGAATCTACCCAGTTTTGCCTCGCCAAAACATTTGCGAATTTCCAGCAAAATTCGCGAATTGGCGAAAAAATTAGCGAAACGTGTGGCAGCGCGAATCTTTTTTTTAGCGAATTTTCGCCACGCGAATTCGCACCTGGTGAATAAATTCGTCCATCACTACAAGAGACCAGTTAGGTCTATACAAAGTGTTTTCCAGTTTGGGTCAGAGGTCAATCAATTCTGTAGGATGTTTTCGCTTCCCAGAGTGTCCTGTGAAGGCTCTAGAGGCTCACTTTGCACCACAGAATCTCTAGAAACAGTTTAACAGGGGCTAAGTTCAGCTAGAATTATCTGTCAGGGGAAATAAACATTCAGAGGAATGCCTGCAATGAATGACTCCATTCTGATAATGAACCGTGATGCTGTGTTTACAGAACTGTGGTAAAAACACAGGCAGTGCTTTGACTAAGAACCATTGTTAAAAAAACTCAAGAACAATTTCCCTGCTGAACAGAGAGCCAGAAAGCCTGGCTATAGAAAAATAAGAGATTAACAAGGGGAGACTATAAAGCATAAGCAGAGTACATAGATATATCAGGAGATATTTCCATTAGCATACTACAGTACTGGTATTTGTACTGTAGTTTGAGTTTAGGGAAAGTACAGTATGTTATTGTTCGTCCATGAAAGGAATACAATGAATATTAACTATAAAAAAAATGTTAAATATGATGAAAAAAATATGGTTAATTGTTTATTCACACAATATTTCTACAAGGTATTTCTTTGTTTCTTATTTATACATTTTAGCCCCATTGTTAGACTAAGCTTTGTTTCTTTTTTTCCTTCACTACTCATGCCTTTCTTTCAAGCTTGTAACAGGCAACCCAAGGCTGGTGAGTTGCCATTTCTAGGTATTTAGGTAGACCTTTACTGGGGAAAGCATGGCACTTAGAGATGCTATGAACCATAGAAAAATTATTGTAGCAGACTCCCAGAGGGATGACAATGGCTTTTATCACTGGTGACTCCATTCCATGTAGCAAAATGACCACTTCTCTTCTTTCATGCTTAGCACCCTCTCTCCTATATGGCAAAGTCTCCAGTATGAGCTGTTGTCTGGAATTACACAAGCAGAAGAATGAACCATTGATGGGGCCAACCAACCCCTACTGCTACTCTTGCTCCTATGTTGTGTACAGCACTACAGTGCCCCGACTTTTTGCATTGGCTCACTTACAGTATATATATGTTTGTTCTCTACCAACACGTGAATATTATTTCTCAGACTGGTATAAAACTGCCTTTGGGCTCCAAACTGGCACATTATCTGCAAGGGTTACAAGCTACCCAGCTAACTTAGCTGGAAAAATAAAGGTGTTAGAAAAACACATTGACCAAAATATGGAAGCTCACCCCCACACAAAGGCCTCTCATGAAGGGTGAGTCCTACACTGCCTACTGTGAATTAATAAGCAATAAACCCCTAGCAAAAACTTGCATTATGTGTGATTAGGTATTAGAAAACCCGATTACTTACCCTTTTTAATTTAGGAGCTTAAATTTACAATCATTAAGCTCTCGGTAGAAAAGTATGGTACTAACACCTTTATTTTGATTTGCAAAATCTATTTAAAGGAATTTACCCTGGCTGAGCGCGAGTGCTGGAAATGATAAATTTTATCTTAATTAGCTGGAACTGAAAAGCTTCCTTGCTGATCTCATTAGAGTTTTTGAGCAAAAGAAAGTGAACAGGATTCTACCCCTCTGTACACAGTGCTCATTGTTGCTGGGGGCTCATCACTGAAAAGGCTCCTCTAGCTTCTAAAGTAAAAAGTGTTTGTGATCATGGTTATAGCACTTAGTCACACATAATGCACCTTTATATTAAGTACAGGTATGGGATGCATTCTCTGAAAACCCATTATTCAGAAAGCAAACAATTACAGGAAGGTCATCTCCCACACAGTGCATTTTAAGCAAATAATTCTAATGTTTAAAAAATTATTTGCCTTTAATTTTTGTAATGATAAAACAGTACCTTGTACTTTATCCTAAACATAATTAAGGCAAAACAATCTCTTTGGGTTTATTTAATTATTTAAGCATTCTGAATAACAGTTGTGATATCAGTACACAGTCGGCAGTGTAAAATAAAGTGCTTTGATGTGACACATGAGTTTGCATATTTTGGCGTTAACATTTCAGTTTTTCTTTGTAAAATTAATTAAATGGGATTTTCTAAGGCAAAAATTGCACAATGGTTCAAGATTACTCATGCATACTGTAGCTTCCAAGTTTATGCCAATAGTCTAAAGATGTAAGGAATAGCCAAACTCAACATGCTTTAGTCTGCTGCAACATACTAATTGGTGTGTATTGATGACATTAATAAGTGGAATAAGACAGAACCCAGTTTATGGTATTTGAACAGGGGTGCAGGTCAAACCACAAAGCTAAGGTTTTGCTTTATTACTTCTGATTAACTGCAAAGGTTAAGTTGGGAAGACTGACCATTCACAGCACTACAAAATAAGTTGGCCCTATAGAAATTAATGTTGATAATAATTTCACAATCTTACCCCCGACTGTGAACACAACAGGGTACCAAATGTACCCAATAACTAGACTTTTTAAGCAGGATAACACCAAGTCAGGTTGTAGTGGTAGTGGGAGGACGATTTGTTAAAAGGTTTAGTGGCCATCAGTATATAACATTTTTTGTGCAAAGTTCCTGCCATTCGATTTTGATGTGTGAAAAGGTGATCATCCATCACTGCTCTTTCATTTTTTTTACATGGACAATACCACTTGAAGTTTTTGCTTCCTCAGTTTTTCTTATTGACTTGAATGGGTAACACCATATTGGGTAAACTCCAAAAGTAATGCCATAATAGAGACATAATAGACAATACACACATTTTAAAATGTATCATCATTTTACTCTGTTTACATTATTTTTATTGTATTTCAAGTGCAAATAATTTGATGATAGATAGGCCCTTAAATTTTCACTTTTACACCCAGAAAAACAACCTGGAATAGATATACTGTACACAATCCAAATAACAATTGTATACTAGAAGCACTTTATTTATCAGAATTAGCCATATTAAAGAATGTGTCGTATGGCTCAGGAAGGATTTCAGACCACTACTGTTTCTAATACAAAAGGCCAGATGTTGACCAAATGCAATTTACCCAGAGGATATTTAAGCCTGCAAGAGAAACACAGAACACTGTGTGAAAAATAGCTTATTAGAGCTGTAAACCCCAACAAGCTACTGCCAAGTTTTAAAAAGCAGAATGAATAAGAGTTTGGGAGTAAAAAATACAGTGCCATTTCAAGGCAATAAACCAATTTGCGACAGTAAGCCTCTAATGAACTCAAGTCTTTGAGAGCTGCAAATAAATTCAATTGTCTTTTAGTGGGTATGATTTCATTTTAGCTTTGTTATAAATTGGATGTGTTTTCATTCGGGCATGAAGCAACTGGATATTCGGTAAAAATGGGACTCATAGATATGAGATCTATTAGTTAGAATTCTGGGCTCTTGGGATTGTCACATAGGGTATGTTTCTATAAGAGGGCGCAATGTGCCATGGGGCCCATTTGAAGTACCCAGCATTAAGTACATTAATACCTAAAAATATAAGTGCACACATTGTATATTGCTGTCTCTGAGCTTGGAATTACAAGGGTGGTCAAAAACTGGAAAACAGTGATCCAAAAACAATAACAGCAATCTCTGTGCAAGACTGGCCTGACCTACATTTGCATCTGCAGGCTGAGAGTGAAAAACTTAATTATTTATGAAAGGGTAATCTCCACATTTTGATCAGATTCCTATTGTAGTCATAATTTTAAATGGGTCTACAAGCTCTAAAATTCTAAAAGCTCAAAATGAGAAAATTGCTAAATATGCATAAAATTGTTCCAGAGTTTTTCACATTCAAGTTTTTTATTCCATAATTCAAATTCTTGAGTTAAAAAAAGTTGAATCGCTGCAAACATTTTAATTTGAACATTGATAACCCCCCCTTAGAGGCAGATTTAGTAAACTTCAAGCTGGGAAATACTAATTGATTCTCAGCTCCTCAAATGTTATCATGTTTATTAACACTTTCCTAAAAATGTTTGAATGGATTGACACATATGTTACTTTGATCAATGTGCCTGTTCCTTATATGGGTTTGACAGCTTTGTAACTTTTTTTCTTTTTTTTTTCTTTTTTTTTTTTTTTTTT
>CM044438.1:90182950-90208848 GCA_024363595.1 Xenopus borealis
ATATATATATATATATATATATATATATATATATATATTCACATATACACATACTGCATAAATTAATCAAATTCACCTGGACAACAGTGTTTGTTTTTTTAAACATTTTAAAATATGATTTAAAATAGTTCCAGTTGATATTTCATTTTCCCTAAACAATATGTGAAAATCTCACAACATTTTGTTTCCACCTTAAAAATCCTTGTCTTGAAGTTATTCACATTTCAGATGTCATCAATATTTTAAGGGCAGCATTGCAAAGCAATCAGAGGTACGCCAGTTTTACATGTTTAGACCTTGATATTACATTTTTATACAGCAGGAAATAAAAGTAAAAAAAAAGGGTGAATGATGTATGGTGACAGCAGCTGACAGTTAGCATGATTAATTTGCTGTTCAATGGTATGAGTCGTGGCTGGTTGCATAGGGACCAGTTGAAAGTAAGACATATGGAATCAGCTCTACTAATCTACTCAATCATGTCATGCTTTATCCTTATTTCTTGATATAATTTTAATTGCTGCCGTTTTCAAGCCATCTGGGGCTAAACTGTTGGTGGCACAAGATTCCTTTGTGCTCTCTTGCAAATGAAACACTATCCTTTTCTAAAATGCAGACAGAACCTGACAGCAGTGGGTCTCAACCAGGGTCTGGGATGTACAACAATAATTCTATTTCAGGAATTTAGCCTTTTCTGGGAATTACAAAGTGTTGGAGGCAAAATGACAAAGAGCAGAAACACAGACAGAGAATGACAGACCTATGACAACAGGGACTGTACAAATAATGAATGTTTGTAAGTCTTAATTAGACATAAATATAGAAATCAGATTAATTATTATGCTACTGTCCATCTTAGACGCCAATCAGCAAATATTTCAATTAACAATCATTTGAAAATCATTCCCAAAGAATCACACCAACCTCCTCTATTTTAAGATGAAAATATGTCCTGTGTTTCCAGAAATAGCCAGTGTGAGTGTCGATATGAAGCATCATCCATACACATAATACCATATATACATGTATGGTATCTATTGCTGTAGTTCAGGTATCCCCAACCATTTGAACCTGTGAGCAACATTCAGAAGTAAAAGGAGTTGGGGAGCAACACTAGCATGAAAATTGTTCTTGGGGTGCCAAATAAGTGCTGTGGTTGGCCATTTGGTAGCCCATATCTGGATTGTCAACCTACATTAAGGTTCTGTTTGGCAGTGTATCTGGTTTTTATACAACCAAAACTTGCCTCCAAGCCTGGGATTCAAAAATAAACTCCTGCTTTGAGGCCACTGGGAGCAACATCCAAGGGGATGGAGAGCAACATGTTTCTCACAAGCTACTGGTTGGGGATCACTGGTGTAGTTTACCATGAAAAGATTCTCATATTCTATGACAGCACCTACGCACATGAATAAATACAATATGAGAAGTTGAATTTAGTGGCCAATTAGCATGAACGCCAATTAGGGTGGCAATTAGAAATAATGACCATTTACCCTCCTAGTGTCAAGTTCAGTCAGGATTTAAACCCTAGACTGCATATTAGACTGCTGATACTTTTTCCTGTTGAACCACTGGAGGTTTTCAATTTAATTTGTCCTAATTACCCCAGAAGACTTCTGCTAACTTTATTTTTTCCACTTATTTCTCCTTGTTTGGGCCAAGTGTCAACAATCCTAGTGTCAGCAATTATTTAAACCAGCTTCTTCCTCCTCCCTATTGCTGATTCATTGAAAAATTTCTGTAGTTTAGTTTTATATAACCTAGATTCTTAGCTATATATATGAGTTCCTGTCCCAGCTTTATTACTGCTGTCATATTCTGATTTTGACCCCTCATGGACTTGTTGATGTATATCCTGATCTATAGTTTGACTACAGACCTGACTGCTGCTGCCTGCCCTGACTGTTGGCCAATTATATGGACTTACCTTTGAGTCTAACAGCTAATCCATGTACACTGTAATTTATTACAGTTTATTCATAATATTCATATTTCTGTTTTTTATCAAACACCTCTTCAGTTTGCGACAAGGTACACAGCACATAAGCCCCCACCCACCATTCCTACACCTGTAGGTAGTCCTAACACAAAGATACATCTAAAAACCTAGTTTGGGGTTCACTTGAGATTATATTTGGGGTAAAATATGAATTTGCTGTTTAGATACTCTTGCAAAGACCTATATTGAATGACTTTATACAGTAATGTTCTCCAATAAACTTACTCATTTCTTGACATTAGGGGGGCATGACCACATAATGGATCAACAAGGGGGGACCCTGGCCAAAAGCTGGACCTTCATGGGGGATTTGAACTTATAAATGTTGATAATCACTCCCCTTCTTACTCCATAATCATTGCTTTACATTTAATAAATTAGTGTTAATCACTATGCACACTAATCTTTAGTTAATATGAATGCAGAGCAGCTCAGAAAATTATTTCCTTTTATATGTCCCTTTGCCCAATATACACCTGCACCTGTGCGTAATCATACTGTATTACAAAAAATTAAACAAAGAGCAAGTATTCATCACAATCTGGGACCATTAATGGCAACATTATAAACAGTTTTATTAAAATACCTACAAAACATTTGCAGCTACATTCATAAATAATTTCATGACTAATGAAGTGTAAAAATATGAACTTATGAAGTTATGATGCTTTGCTCTCTAGTCTATTCTTTGTTTGAATATGGGCTATTTTCACTTCCAGCCCCACACGTCTTACCCTATAAATCCCCATCTTTGTCTCAACACCCATATATTTAATCTGCACACCCTCTCCCAACATGCTGACTGAAAGAGTAAGGAAATTTCATATCTATGGTAATTTCCTCTGCTATAAACATCTTTTTACTTCTTTCCTGATTTTTTCTACAACAACTACACATGAACAAAAATAAATAAATCCACTCTTTTCCATATCATTGCTTTGACCCCTTTCTACTACCTTTCACTCCTGCATGCACAGTAATGACACTTTTACACTAAACAAGGTTAATTGCATTTAAGGTTTCTGTTTTTTCCTTTCAGATTCTGATCTCCTCCTGCCTTATTTACCAGCATTGTGATGCTCCTTGCTACATAAATTTTAAATCTTCTTTCCCATTCTATTTTACTACTATTACTACTTGTAATGGGATGTGCCAACTACCAAAAATTCATTTCAATGTGTAGATAAGTAATCAAAACAACAAAGCCATACTAAAATGTCTTATGATGATTCATTATTGGGAGGATAAGGTTGTAGAATTCTTGTAAGATTTAAAAGAAATTATAGGAATATAAAATAACTGAGCACTCAATGTTAGGCTTACAATGTCAAAATATTGGCACCTATTTCAAATAATTCACCGTCTACCAAATTAAAAAAAGTAATTTTGTAGCAGGGAGATGATTGTCAAACCTGCTGGGTTTTTTTTTACCCCAAACTGCTTATTACAGCATTATTTTAATGCATTTTTAAAATTTTTGATGCTGAGCATTGTGTAGCAAGCTACAAGCATGTGGGAGACACATGGGAGTTATTTAGTAGTCTCATCTAGTTTATTCTGCTCGGAGTTTTAAAGGGGAAAACACAATTTGTTTGTAGTTTAAAAACCACAAATTTTTCAATATTTATTAAACCCCGAGGTTGCTTCATCTCCATCTGAAACCTACAGAGGTCATGTAAAAGGCAGATATCCCTTTTACAATTGGAAGATATCCTGATCTGTGCTGAGTTTCGTTGGAGCAATGGTCAACAGAAGATTCTCTACGAAAGCAACTGCCACCATTAAAGTGGAAGCTAGACATGAATCTTTGCACTTGGAACCACACTAAATATCCTCCACGGTTACATAATCAATGTGGGGGTTGTGTACTTGTAGCCAAGGTAACCCCAGAATTAACGGGGATAAAGAACCAAGGTAACCCCAGAATTAACGGGGATAAAGAACCATCAAGAATGTGAAAAGCTAATTTTTCACAATCCATATTGTTCACACACATGGAAAATGCCTTTTTTTGGGTTACCAGACCTGACCCCAATGGGCTTTTATCAATAGCAGAAATCCTCATAGGAGCTGTAAGGGGAATATTATACCTTTTTTTTTTTTTTAGGCGAATTGGAAAGAGGAAAACTCTCTAACCAAATGAAACTTCCCTTCTCCGCTTAGATTTGAAAGACTTCCTGGCCTTGGGACAATTTCCACACAATATATGCATAGACCCAGGGATCGCTTTTGGGCCCTTTCCTCACGGGACAAGTGTGTAGCTCCAAACTGCATGGGTTCCCCCGGAGTGTTAGGAAACGAGGGAGTTGGTGATATGTCATTAAAAAAAATATCGAAATCTGTATCCCCCTCAACCTTTCTTTCTCTTTGCCTCCTATCAATTTGGATGGCTAATCTCATGAGGTCATCCAAAGTGGATGAAGGAGGGTAATTAACCAGGCTGTCCTTGACAGAGTGAGAAAGCCCCTTTTTTTGACTACAAACAGCTGTATCATTCCACCACGTCTCAACTGACCAGCAGCGGAATTCTGTACAGTACTCTTCAATTACTGTTTTCCTTTGGTGGAGTTTATGAATCTGCAGAGTTAGCATGATCTGGGTCATCATATAGCATGGCCATGGTAGTAAAAATACCTCTAGGGATAGACAAGCTAGATCAGAGGGGGTAATCTTAGTGCCCAAATTTGTGGGTCACCTTGTAGTAGGGTCATAATGAACCTTACTTCATCCTCACCAGTAGGGGAAAAAAACTGATATATAACTTACATGTAGGGATAGGTGAATTTATTCGCCAGCAGCGAATTTGCGGCGAATTCCCACAATTCGCCACCGGCGAATACATTCACAAAACACCCGAAAAAAAATTGCCTGCCGAAAATTTGCCTGAAAAAAAACCCAAAGAACCGAGACGCGCTCCGAAAACGATGCGTCGAATACGACGTGACGCACCGAAAACGATAACAGCAGCTTGGCTCTCAGTGTCCTTTGTGTATATATATACATATATATATGTGTGTGTAATTAACACAGGGAATGACATTGTAAGAGCAAAATGTATACAGCTATTGCAATGAAAGGAAGGAAACTTTTACGGTGACTCTAAAATTTAATACATATTCCTTCATGCCCCCAATGCCCTGCTTTAATTCAGTAAACAATACCAACAAAACAATACCAACAACTATAAAAAGTCATAACATTTGCACTAAGTCTGGATACCAAGAGCAATTAATCAGCTGTTTTATTTAAAATAGAATGTGTTGACTGGTTGCTAAAGAATTCTGTAGGAAAATATGCTTTTTTGTTATATTGCCCCTTGACATTTTAACATTGTATTTTATTCCTCAATAAGGGAGATCTTTGATTCCACAAATAAATTAATATTGATACATATAATTAAAACAGTTAGTAATCATTTTGCTTTTGTTGTGGGTACATCTAAAATAAACAGAACCTTGACTTGAGTTTTGTCTTGAGTGTTATTGGAAGAGGTTACAGCATATTATATTTACAATTCGGCACTTCAAATAATCATAATTAGTGGGAGGAGAAAGCTCATAACAAAAACTGAAACATGCTAATATCAAGAAAGGGATGTGTCTAAGTATATTAAGAAGCTTAAGCTAGATCTAGATAGTCTGGAGCTAGCTATGTTTAATGTCTGATTGTTAAAGCTTGCGCTCTGTCCTTCTAGGACTTCAGATTAAAGCCCATTTTAAGGTTAGGTCAATGTGTAGAGAGATTTATTATAAAATATACATATATGCATTTCATTCTTTACTAACACTAGATTAAGAGATGGAACAGAATTACTATGCATAAGGGCCATTCATACATTTGTTACCAAAAAGCTTTTATTACACAGACACATTTATGCTGTCATGTTAAATTTGAATTTGCAGTATTCTGATTTCATTTAGAAAGCTTGGAAATAAATTATTATTTGAAAGAGTAGGCATGAGTCTGTTTAGCACAGACCTCATCATACAGCAGATCTGTCAGATACAGAGACAACTTAAATTCATGATGACAGATTCCTAACTTTTACTCCACTGTATCTACAAACAGTACAAACCTACTTAAAGGAGATAATAATTCAGATTCTGCTTTCCTAGAAAACCTATTATATTATAAACTCCTCCTTATTATGATACTTAAGGCAGACAGCAAGAAAAGGGGAACAAAAGCTTATAATTTAGAGTTTATAATCTTGCCTTGCATTAACCCTACCCAAGGGCATGCAGTTAAGGGTATTAATACTCTCTTGATCCATTTACAGATTTTATAAAATAAACTCTTTTTCATGAATGAATAGTAGGTAGAGCACATTGGAATACATAGGCATAAATATGTAGAGTATATTTTCCCAGTCTTTCTGCACATTGTCTTAATAGCATTCTATCGCAGAAGAATGTATTTTGGGGGTTTACAAATTCCCTGCTTACTTCCATTTATAAAACATCTGACACTCGCAATCACAACTTCCATACTGCCAGTGGATGCATGAGTAGAAGACTTGTCTAGCACAAGACTTGCCAAGCCCTCTGTCTGGTATAATATATATATATATACTGTGACATGGTATAGTAAATGCAAATTCTACTATGGACAGCAAATAGTGCAATGCAGTGAAATAATTGAACTTAGTGATGGCACTGTGCTTGTTGTTGCAATTACTCTCTAAAAATAGGTCCTAGAGGCTTGAGAATGGCTAAATATTATTCTGCAAATATAAATAGCATACAGTAAATAACACTGTTTATGCAAAGACATCTGCAAACTTTTAACCCCTGACCCCATATGGAAACATTTTCTCAGTGATCCATGTAATCAAGTACCTCGTAATCTCTTTAATAGTAATAGTTTAATAGTAATAAGACTTTTCAACAGTTATGCATTGTAAAATTATATTTTCATAGAATATCAAAGTAGGCAAATGACTTAAATGTTTTATGTTACACCCATATCAGTTAATCTATTGTTCACCCTGCTGCATTCTATAAATCTCTAAAATGAATATGATATTTCTAGGATGGAAATGCTCAATCCAATCAGCTTTTCTCAAGAGATGCTGCACAGAGTGGTTTATCTATCAGCTTAAAGAGTTAAAAGATCTTTAATTGAGTATTTGAGATATTTACCATTTTAGCTATAAATAGAAAAAGCTTGAACTCTAGGTGAACTGCAAGTAGAGTGATTATTCAGCATTGTATCCCTTACTGGAGCTTTTTGCTTAATCAAAATTATTTTGTGATACCAGTTGCATTATGACACTGTCGCTGATTTAATGTACCAAGGCTTATTCATCTGCTTAAAGAATCAAATATTAATCTATAAATATATTTACCTGATATTTTAAAAACTTTTCTAAGATCAAGATCTTACTATAAGAGTGTTTGTGTGAACTGAAATGCTTTCTCACTTCTCTTTCTATGTATAGAACTACTGTTTATTCATCCATTCTATCTATCACCAATCTATCTGTATATTGACAAGCCATCATTTAGCACACTGTTACGATCAGTGGCCCAAATCTCACATAGGAATAACCAGAAAGGCCACTGGGCTAATATTTGAAATGTAACTAGAGGGAGTAGACTGGAATGTATGCTTACAGAAAGTTTATTGGCAAACATAAAATAAAGCAACTTACTGGCTGAGGAGATCATAGTAAAACAAAGTCCAAATACAGAAAGCAGGAACAAGGACCAGAAATAACAGCAGGGTGGATGTCCACGAACAGGGTCAGACTGACACTAAGAGCATAGGATTGGGTCTCCAGCAGATTGGAGAACTATGGGCCCTCTGCTGGGAGCTAACTAGGAAATAGACTACACCTGCCAGTTAGTGCAGAGCAGCTGAATTAATCAGCAGCACCAGAGCTAACCATAGGGACCTCAATGCAGAGGGAACCTATGCCTTTAACCTGTCTGAATAGAAGAGAGGTAAGGGAACACGCTAGAATACAAGGGTCCCAGGTTCAAACCCAGCAGAGGGATAATTCCTTACACACACTATACAGTTTGCACTTGCCCTTACCCTGCTGCACTGGAGGGAATATTGGAAACCTTATACTTACCGATCAACTCACTCCCTGGCTGTGACCTTGCCCCCCCCCCAAAGCCTCTCTCCCAACAAAACATACAACACCGATTTCTGTTGAATAATGATGGCCACAGCATCTTTATTAACTTTTTCATGCTCAAAACATTAAACTACCAATAAGATGTAATAATTATTAACCATTTTCAACACAATTGACATTTTAACACTCCATATTAATTTTGTAACCCTACTTATTTCTGACCTGATTCCCTTTGGGCAGATGGTCCTGGAATTACCATCCTGTGCATTGTACTCATACTGCTGCACCCTTCATGACTTTTGTTAACCCATCAGCCACAGTACACCGACTGAATGGTATTTTCATTTCTGCCACCAGAGGACCCCATTCCCGAGATGGCCAGTTATGCAATGTTCCTCCATCCAGAACCCATCATAGTTCCTTTTAACTCCCTACTTTCCCAGGACCACCGCCAATGCTGTGACAATTATCCACCCCTTTTTCTCACCCCTTCTTCCTGGAAGTCCCCCCCACATCAACCAGTTCCCTGTCCACTTACCATTTGGACGCTGTGTCCTCCTGAAAAGATAAAAAGAGGAGAGAATGGTGGGCCTCCTTCTAACCTGTGTGGCTCCTCTGAACAGTAGGAAAAGGAAGTGTTTTTTCTCCAATACTTTCCTTTTATCCCCCAACCCCCTCATATGCTAACCTATTACCACTTCCTATTCCTGTACTGTTCTTCCTCTTTCTCCTTGCCTTACAGTCATGCCCTCTTTCTGACCATACTGGCACTATTGTCTCTTGACTGAGAAAGGGCCATAGATGGAAGGAGCACACATTAGCTTAACATTCATCCATGTACCTGTGTGCAATACCTTCCTTCCATTCCACTGCAACCCACATGACTTTTGTTTATCCATCAGCCACAGACTTGATTCTGCACCAGGGGACCCCATGCCCGAGTTGACCCATAACACACTTTGCAATCTATCCAACTACATGAAGGAAAGTTCTTAAAGGCAATATATATTTCTTCTTTAAATGTACAGTATACAGTATATTCATGGTATAACTTGCCAATGTCTCCTTGCTGTAAAGGGGTAAGTCATTACTTCTGTAAAAATTTTTGAGATGGAATTTAGTCTCAAGTGTTATTTTATGAAAATCTGATTCAACAAAAGCAAACAAAGGTTTTAAGGCATACTGTATGTTCTACAGGACAGCTTTGGTTCTATCACTTGTCCTCAGCAGTCAGAAAATACATTTCATGCCTCGCAGCGAAGTGGAAAACACCACATCCACCTACCCTGGCTGAGACATGTACCAAAAGTGAAAGCAAAAAAATCTTAGCTGCTCCAATTCTACAGCACAAAATTAAACCCGATTAAGAGAACATCAGTTTGCTAGGCATTATTTTTAGAGGAAGTTTGTCCATTTAGGCTTGCAAAGAGACATTTTTAAAATATATCCAAGCCTACAATTAAAATGTAATAAAATATAGTAATTAGTCTTTTTTATTTCCTTCCTTTTCTTTTTGCTTACAATTATATGGTGCCACAGAAGAAAGATCAGAGCTTGATTTAACATAGCAATTAAGCTTTCTTCTTTTGCCTGTTTAGTTCCATAACATTCTGTGGTATCACTTAGCAAATCACAGATGCTTTGACTAGATCATTTTAAAATCATTAAAAAGAGAATTGCAAATTGGCAATATATGATGGTAATTTCTTTCTCGAACCACATACCTGTCATCTTAACATACAACTTACTGCCCCAACATATTCCTTCCTATGTACATGCAATTTTGTACACAATGTTCTGTATGTACAGTTTTAGAATACAACCAGTAAAACATCTTCATGATGGAACAGATAGGTCCTGACAAAATTTTGGTGCCAAGGTCAAATAGTTTGATAGAATAATAAACTGAATTTCAGGGCTGGATCTGCGGGTAGGAAGAAAATGCAGCTGCCTAGGGTGCAATGATTGGGGGACACTGGGCAGCTACCTCTTCTGCCTATTCCTAGACTTGATTCACCTTCCACTTGACTTGCACCTACACACGTGTCATCACAGTGCGTGCCTGTGAGTCATCATCGCACATCATGCACGTGCTATGAGGAAGTGGGGTGGTTGCATGGGGAATTACATTACTTAGGCTGGCATTTATATTTTGCTATAGCCTCTGTCGTAAAGTATCTCAGCAATAAGCGAGTGCCTGCCATTTTCCTTTTGGCTTAATATCTCCACCCTGTGCTGCAGCTCTGGGGCATGTGCACCCAGACCCCACATTTATAAGGGTGAGATTATAAAGTGAGTGGCTACACACCAGGAATTTCTTCCCTTCTTGAATTTATATCAACAATACCTAAATACATTTTATCAGTATAACAAAAAATAAAGAGAAGATATAGAAGAGTTTAGGGACATTTTTGTAGCTGATTTAATCTCAGGATATAGACAGCAAAACAAATTTTGGACTTTTTTTATATTGTGTGCACATGAGTAAACTAACTCTGCAACAAGTTAGAAAAAATAAGGGAAAAATATGTAGTAAGTTTTCGAAAGACATTGCTGTTTATTTTTCAAATTCAACTAAATTTTTTTTGCATTAGTGATGTCCACAGAGAGGTCCCAACATGAACAGAATTTCCAGAGTTACATAGGTTGAAATTTTTAGAAAGTTTTTGCCTTATTAAATGTATTGTAAGAGAAGTGCTGGGCAGGTAGTTGATGGTGTATATATTTCACCAAGGATGAAACAATATATGCATTAGCTCCAGGGAAAAATGGTATGGTAGCAGGTAAATGCTACATTTGGTTTGCCGGCTTTAGAAAGCTGGATAATGGGACCCTAGAGCAAATGGAGGGAGAACAGGAAAAAATAAGGGAAAAATATGTAGTAAGTTTTTGAAAGACATTGCTGGTTATTTTTCAAATTCAACCAAAGTTTTTTGCATTAGTGATATCCACTAAGAGGTCTCAACATGAGCAGAATTTCCAGAGTTACATAGGTTGAAATTTTTAGAAAGTTTTTGCCTTATTAAATGTATTGTAACAGAAGTGCTGGGCAGGTAGTTGATGGTGTGTATATTTCACCAAGCTTAAAATGGTATATGCATTAGCGCCAGGGAAAAATGGTATGTTAGCAGGTAAATGCCACATTTGGCCAAGTTTTTTTTTATTTTCTGTTTTCCTTTTTTCCTGAATAAAACTGAATGTGGGTCAGTTGTACCCACCATCCCGTTACCTTAAATCCCTACAGTATTGTCAAGGGACATGTATTACAGATACTGCACTTTCATGTTGGCAGTAGAGCTCTTGCTTTTGTATCATCCTCTGTGCTAATTCTTCCTGCATTACTTCATGTGGAAAGAGGCTTTAAAGGAGAAGGAAATGTTAGAACTAAGTACATACATTCTACAGAATAAATATAGCGTTATAGACTGCACTATAGTGGCTAATCCATAAACTGCTTAGTAGCTTTCCTTCTCCTTTAACTTCTAGCCCTCTCTTTAATACCCTGTAGTCTTTTCTTCCTATCTCCGGATCCTGACCCAGTCTTTCCAGTTCCAATCAAGAGCCTAAATATATGTGTCTAAACTAACACAAGGCATAACAGAACTGAAAACACAACGGGCAGAGTTTCAGTCTCCATATTACTAAGTGGTGCTTCCTCAAATATCAAAGCTAAATTATTTTATGATAGGTAACAAATTTATCAAATATATATATATTGAAGCTTCAGTAAATTCACGTTAATCTACCTTTGAGTGCCTTCAGTATTTTCTGGCTATTTGATTAATTGGGAAGCACCCGGGATCTAGTTAGAATATGGTGAGTACCAGTACCAGTATATATATATATATATATACACAGACATTCTTAATTTTAATTTAAAAAATCATGAACAAAGTAAACAAGGAGACAAACTGCGGTTAAACTTATTAAGTATATATAACCCTATGTTCCGGTAAATGTGTGCAGCCCTATCCCAATAATTTTCTCTAACAAACATTATTGTGTCTGCCTTGCTACAAACAAAATATATCAATTGAGATAGATATATGACAACAATAAATAGCCAGATTTCCTTGTTTCCTTATGGAACAGAATCCATCCATTCTTTGATTAATTCAGTTCCTTCAGCCTTACTTTCTCCTAAACCTTTTTTTCCCTCTGCTTCTCCTGTGGCATCACTGCAATAACATAATTTTAGCTTTGATAATGAGTTTTACAATTTGGATAAAAATGGTAACAAAAGGGAATGCACTCAAAATTATTCTTCTTTCAGTTCAGGAAAATGGGTTTTCACTGTTAAATTGTGACATAATTTCTTCTCTCAAGCAACTTTGAAAACTGTCCCCCAAGAGTGGCATTGTGTCACAAATGCTTGAAGTTAGAGAGGCTCAAACATTTATCTGCACCAGTTAAGCTGCCGATGCATGCTATTTCCCCATAACAACCTCTTGCCTTTCTCTCACTTGCAGCAAGCTCCAGGCCACATGTCCTCTTACTGTGCTTGCAATTTCATTCCTGATTTCCAGATAACTAACACTATCCTGCTGCTCTATTTCTTCTTTTCCTTATGGAAACCTACATTGTGCTTTTTTGTTTTTAATTTTAGCCTTTAATTTCTTGTAAACAATGGAAACTTTGATGAAGTGCAAGCAAACGAATGTACTGAATACATCTGTAATTTGGGTCTCCAAATCTTAACTGTCAACATTAAGTAAACCCAGTAGAATTGTTTTGCTTTTTTACAGTAACAATTTGGAGCATTGTGGCACCATTATCAAACTAACAGCAAACATATATCACATGGTAACACATCTCACAGTGTTACCATGACATACATGACATACATCTCACAGGGTTACTTACAAGGTATATTTTACACAGATCCAAACCTTATAAATCAACAAAAAATAAGAGAAACAATAAACAGGGAACCCTCATTCATGTATAAATAACCATGTATATAAACGTTTTTATGATGTATCCACCAAACCACCCTTACTATAAGGAGTAATTCATGATTTCCCCCTCCCTCCTCCACCTTTGTACATTGATATGTTCCAACACCATATATTTTAAATCCACCCTGAGTTGTCTTTATTAATAAAATGCCTGTTATATCGGGATAGGTGACCTGCAGAAAGCAATGGAACAAAGACCAATTTGTAGAGTGATTTATTTGGGAAATAGTCCATCTAGCATAAATATAAGACAGCAGTCAGTATACTTTAAGGGAGCTGGAAAATTGTAGCCTAAAACTAGAAGATGCTCAACAAGTCAACTCAACATTAGTTCAAAGCTTGTTGTAAGGTCATAAAAATCTCACTGATAATCATGACATAGAAATATAATTGTGTCAGTGTGAACTTCAGTGTCATTGCACCTTGCCATGTCTTAAGATCAGTACAATGAAGTACTTAAGGCTCATATTAAGAAAAAAATTGTCCATACAGACTCAAACTCAATGCCCTTTTTAGGTCATTGTTCTCTTAGTTGAGGAGCAACACAAGCATGACAAAATTCCTTGGGGTGTCACACATGATTGGGAACTAGTAGCCTACAGAAGGCTCTATTTAGCAGTACACCTAGTTTATATGCAACCAAAACTTTACTCCAAGCAAGATATTAAAAAATAAGCACCTGATTGGAGGTCACTGGAAGCAGCTTTCAAAGGGGTGGTGAGCAACATGTTGCTCATTAGCTACTAGTTCGGGATCATTGATGTATAGAGTGATATTCTGAGACAATTTGCTATTGGTTTTCATTTTTTATTTGTGGTTTTAGCGTTATTTAGCTTATTATTCAGCAGCTCTCAAGTTTGCAACTTACACAATCTGGTTGCCATGGTCCAAATTACTAAAAGACATACTAAAACATACTAAAAAATAACTTAAAGTTTACCCCCCCCCTTTTTGCACTAGGACAGTAATACATTGCAACAAACACATTTTTGCACTGATTGGAAACAATAGATTACTGTCTCCTTTTGATTCTGACTATTGTCACCACCACCTGTTTTAACCTATGCCTCTATCTGACTATCAAGCTCAGTACATCCGAGGTATGGGCCTGCAGTGACTTGTTATCACTGATGTTCACCAATAATATCCATGCAGATTGAATGTGAGTATCAGTAACACACTGCCAGAAGTTCCTCATAGGTTTATGTTGCATCTCTCAATAGTACTGTAGCTACTGCATCTTTTCTGACATGCAATGGCCCTAAACACATAATGCTATGGTTTCTAGATCATTTCCACCAGTAGTTCTCACAGTAGTTTATAGAGTCAATCAAGAATTTGTCAGTCTTTGCCTCTGATGTGTCAATGTGTACTGTATCCAGTGATACTTGCCATTTGTCAGTAATATTCCAATGTGTCAAATTTCTTCTGTCTCATGGGTCATGAGTATGAATTTTACCTCTGTAATATCAGTCTAAATATATTAAGTGTAGGCTAAATTTGTTTGACAGCTAGTGTCATGAAACTGAAACTACATTTGTTTAGAATATGATTCTAGCCAGTCTTTACAGAATGGTCTGTCAGGGAAAACCCTCCGCTGTTCATTAAGTTCTCATAGTTAGTCTTCAGCAATGGTCCATAAGAGATACTGAAGTTTGAGCTTTGTATTTATAATTAGTGATGGGTGAATCTACCCCGTTTCACTTCCAGCGAAATCCGCAAATTGGCACGTCACGCCGTTTTCGATGTGCTTTGCGTCATTTTCATTGCGTCGCGTCAAAAATTACGCACAGCTCATTTTTTCAGCGAATTTTCGCTGTCATTTCGCCCATCACTATTTATGATAGCAAACCACTTAGTGTAGAGCTGGATTTTCCAGTTTAAGGTTACCAACTCAAATGAATACATTTCAAATACATTTAGCAATTTGAAATTCATCATCAATCATCATCAGAGATAATATTTACCAGTAATGTTTCCATATGCCACATACTCTTTGTTCTGTAGTGTCGTTCTATCTTCTTTGCAAAAATAAGATTTAGTCATGGATCTAACCAGAGGCAGTAAAAGCTGCTTGCACACAGTTTTCCTTTTCTGTATTTCTTGCCAAACTATTGGGCTGATTAAAGAAATCATCCTGTATAAATATTAACTTGCATATATGTGAATCAAATTGCAAAAAGTTTTGGCATGGTTAAACATTGATGATGTACAGTATGCAATTCCAAACCCCATTCATGGTGGAAGCTGAGTAACTCAACAAACAATTAAGCTAATAATGCTAATGCTTCTGCACTAGCCCAAAGCAGTGAAGATATGAACATCAACAATAGTAGCTCTAAACAGTCAATTGAGTTTAGGTACAGTATCAACTCACAATAAACATCAACCACAATTAAAATTCAAAATAAATGTAACTAAGTCAGTTTCATATTGCAAGGTAGCACAGTAACACTGTATTTAGTATCACAATTGATTGGCTCACAATAATTAGCCATGTATTAGTAAATATAAAAGATATTGTTTCTTTGGTTTCTGACAACCAATACGTTTGGCTTCCCAACAACAGCAAATTTATCATAGCACACTGAGCATGTGTGCTGAAAAGATGGGCTAGCAAGATTAGAAAATAGGAAACTGCTGCGGACACCTTTGAAAGCATGGGTAATTTGTGTTACAGGGTTGTTAAACTTCTAGACTAGTTCAATATGTTTAGCATATAAAATAAATTATTTCTAGCCATATTCTTTTTTTGGCTTTATTGACTTCCCTATTGTTTTCATCTTCATCTGATCATTTTCAGCAAGCCTATGAAGCATTGATAAACTGTTTAATTTTTATGTTGATCGTTAGTCTTAAATGCTCTATGACCACACAATGTGAAATAATGGCCTGCTGCATTTAAACTCTTTTTTTCTTCTGGTAGGAATAAACTACATTATGATACAGTGTGATGATACCTTGCCGCATCCTCGCTCAGTGGCATTCACTAAGCATATTGAGCAAATTTTAAAGGGAGACTCTGAGGAAAATTGTGGCTCACCGTGACATTAAGCCGATCAGTCTTTTGACTTCAATATTGATTTTAACCAGGAGAATTAGGAGAAATTCTGTTTTGCACAGTTCACTTTACCTTCCAAATTTCTTACTAAATATTTTGCTTACAGAAGAAATGTATCTTCTTTACCTTTGGGAAGTTGCCTTGATTATGTAAAAAAAGGGAAAAGTCATAAGAATATTTTGTTTAGGTTGAAGGGGGCTGAGAGCTCTGGGCAGTAGAAATAGTGGCAATGAGCAGAACAAGGTTGTTAATGGTGATCAATGGTCCCACCAAGGACTGGGTCCTCCTAATGCACATGTAGGAGGGAGCTTGCATGGCAGGGCCCATCTTTGCTGGCTGGCTAGCATTTCAAAAGGTCTGGTTTAATACAAAAGTTGAATAATAACTATAATTTCTTATTGTGACTGCCAAAGACTGTTGAAGTCCATCATAGACAGCAGTCAAATCAGTTATAGATCTTCTCATTTTGCAAGTGGGACATATTTGGTCTACCCAACCTTCAATAATTAGGCCTCTGTTTAGGTACAAGTGAAATGCCACAGATATACTGCACACCAGTTCCACAAATGCTGTTTCTAACACACTGTTTCCTGCTATACCGATTGTTTCTGAATAAGTGCTGCAAATGAAACAATAAACCAAACCCATAAATTATATACTGTATGCCCATATCTATACTAACTGTACGGTTTAGTATCACAATAGCCTTTGATATTATGTCTGTCCATGAAATCATCCAAGCCACTCTTAAAAGCAAGAGAATCAGTCATCACAACATCACCCAGCAGTGTATTCCACAACCTCGCTGTACTCACTGTGAAGCACCACCTACGCTGCTTCAAATGAAAGTCCTTTTCTTTTAGTCTGAAGGGGTGGCCCCTGGTGCAGTGTGCAGTGTACACTTCACAATCAGATAATTGCCTGACCAGCCACTGTGACTTTTTAGGTGGTTTTGTTCAGTGCTCACAGTAAACTTTACCAAGCAGCACTTAGAAAATTCAAAATGATGTCAAAGAGACATCTCAGATGAACTGCAGGGGTGAATTTCGACAAACTGTAAGCAAACAGCAAATTAATTCTGAAATGTGTCTGGCGCACACATAGAAGATAACAGGCACAATTAAAGAAGGTCTGAATGTACACAGAGTATTCTAAACCTGGCATACTGAGGGAGTTCAACTGTCCTTACTTATCCTTCACCTATTCTAGATTTTTATCTCATTTCAGTACAATGTATTCTCTCTTGACTTTATTAAATATTAATATTCCCCAGTCGCATGTTTGCTTTTATCTCTGTCTCTCATCTTTACATTGTATCAATATCCCACTGCATCCCACACAGGCTGAATCCCTCAACTGTGGAAAGAAAATACTCTCGTCTTGGTACAAAATGACAATCAGAGAACAATGATTTCAATAAAATAAATGACAACTAAGATGGAAAGCAGGAAATATTAGAGGCAAAAGATTGTAAGCTCTCTTAGTCATGACCTTCTCTTCCAGACACTTGTGAAAAGCATTTGCATTCTGTATTCCAGGAAAGGGCAACCAGAATTGATGTCATTATTCCCAAAATCCCATTGATATTCAAAAACCTTAATTTACGAATCCGCTGGATTCTACACTGATCCTCAGAAGATGCTCAGGTTTGAAAATCTCATAAACTGAGAACAACATTAGACTATGGACAATGATATATTTAGGTCCAGCACCCCCCAATTTATGGAAATGACATCATTCACACAACTGCCCATGGCATCACTTCCAGCTACGTCACATCCACCAGACCCATCCCATCTCCTGTAGCAGCTAGGATGGATGTTTTTAACATTTTCTCAAATTAATGTATTTATTATTATGGCACCTGAATGCCAACCCCCAAAAACTCGTGCCTATCAATAAATATGGCCTTGACTATGGATGCGGTCCAAAACAGATGGGCCTGCACAGACACCTGTAAAAGTTAACCCAAGGGCCATATCATTGATTTAATCCAATTTGGACAACTTAATATGGCCATGTTAGAATTAAGTGCAATGATCAGAATGATTTGTGCCTCCACAATGAAATGAAATAAAATATATTTGTTTACATTTATGAACACCCCATAACAATTGGATGTGAATACACCTTGGTACACACCATTAAGCAGCATTTACATTAAAAAACATCACAAGGGCTGACATTTCTAGACTGACTAGATCAGGTTTTTACTCCAATAGTGTGAAGTGGACTACCTAGTAGCATTTTGGCATGTCACAGCTGACATCCATGCAAAAATTAGGGCTACAGTAAGTAGATAGGTTGTGGGGATGTAGACTGTGCACCTCTATGCGTGGTCAAGCTTAAAAAATTATGAGTCCCTGTATTCTATGCATTGTTCTTTAAATCATGTCCCCTTTGGTAAACAAGATGTGTCCAAAGCCCCTATTAAGACTCTATTCAGCAAAATAAAATAACACATTTGCGAATCTTTAAACCTGTAACCCCCAGCACCATCACAACTTATTTGTGTCCTTATTCCCCTGGCACAGAGAGCTAGGAAATAAACTACTTGTCTAAGAGACACAGGAGATCATTAATTAGGCTTCCAAATGGCAATTCAGAACACAAAGCCCTCAGTTAGTAAAGTGGTTCTCTAGGGATAGTTGCATTTCCTTGCTGATATAATTACAAATAAAAGACAATTGCATACAGTAAATACTCTTTGATACAGATGTGGCCAATCTTACTGCAGATCTGTCTTGTATTCATGACTTTGAAACTGCTATTAGGTGCAATACTGTTTGAGGAATATGTTCCAACCAAATCTTTTTTATATTAATTATTAGATCATCCAGTACACACACTGCCTCCCCTCATAATTGTGGCTTCTTTACCAACCTAAGGCTACTTAAAGCAGTGAGGATCTACATTATATCTTTAAAAATACTTCCAGTAGCTCCTGTGTAAAGTGTGAAGAGAGAGAGGCCCAAATTCACTAAAGTGTGAAGCATCTAACGCTAGCACTAATTCGCCAGCATGACGTCATTTCGTAACTTTGGAAATTCACTAACACCGGCTAGAGATAGACTTGCGCAATTTCGCACCCTTATGCCAGGCGAAGTTGCGCACTGACGAAGGATCGTAACTAAGCAAATTCACTAAGATAATCATTTTCCTGAACGTTACCACTTACGTTAGACTTTACTTCGCCTGGTCAAACCAGGCGAAGTGCGGCGAATGCTAGCGAAGCTAACGCTAGCGACTTTTCGGATAGTGAATTTGCCCCAGACAGAGAGAGAGAAATGAAAAATAGATACGTTAGGTAGACAGATAGATCGATAGGTAGATATAGAACTTGCAACTTGTGTAAAGCATTTGGAGTAGTACAGATTATTGCCAAAAAAGCAACTGTATATCTTAAAGAATATAAGTGAGCATTTATTGCTAAAATCATTTTCACTGTCTACAAAACATCAGAGTAAGACAAGGGTTTAATAAGCCATCAGTCAGCAGGGCAGGCAGAATGCAGGCAAAGTGGTTTATATATCAAGCGGTTGCATTAACAGCACGCAGAGAATTGCTGATTTACTGCCACATCAAACAAAAGGGGCCTGCTGTGATATGTGACATGCAGTGAATAAGGGAAGGATGCAAGACTGTCCCAATATGATACAGTTCCTGGGTGCTCTATAATTCTGTATTTGCTGATTCCTGGACTTTTGACCTTGCCTCGTACATGACTACAATCCATTGCTACCTGTCCCTGAATCTTCTGCCTGAATCTTGACCATATTCCTAGTTTAGCCTCTTGGCTACCTTGTATTGGACTTTGTACCTACTGCTTCCTTCTTGGTCTGGACTTCTTTCATAAGTGGCAAGCACCAAAACAACTCCTAAAACTGCTCAAATTTCAGTATCCATACCTAAACATTACAAAGTTATCTACGGTATATTTTTAGAACACTTTAGCAAAGCTGTTTTTCTACCTGTTTCATTATCCTTTAAATATAAACAAAAGAAAACAAGTCTTATAACACAGCCCCGCTTTAATTGCAGACTTTTAGCCATTCCCTGTTGAGAGCTCAGCTCTGAATTAAGATCCGAAAGTGAGGCAAAGATTACTGTGACCACAGGTACAGTCTAATAATTCAAAGTTTTCACAATAAACTGGAATTATTCAGTGCAGCTGCATAGATTAGCAAGAAACAGCAGGAAGGGAGAAATAGATTTTCCTAGCTAAATTAAACTTTCAGATTAAAGGATTTTCCCCGAAATATTCTCGGCAAAGGTGAGGCAAGCACTTAAGGGTATTGATGGTATTATGTGAGAGTGAAGATATGCTAGAGAGGAACACAGCAAACAGGAACATTTTATTGATTAAAAAAATTCAGATTAATGTTCAGTGCAGCTGTCGAGCAGGCAGATTTAACAGAGAAGAAGATTCAGGTATTTGGGAGCATTATAATAATAAAATTGTTATTCAATTTAATATGCAGAAAGTATTTTCTAGCAATGGCTCTTTGGCAAGTGCAAACACTAGGAAACTGTTTTCATACATGTAAAGAGAGATATGTGATGCATGAATACTTTGTATTCAAACCTACATACATATTTAGTTAAATAGAAATAATGATATATTAGCCGAGGACAAACTGCTAATTTACCAAACAGAACTGCACAATAGAAGAATGGTCCATGCATCTTTACAGGGCAGATATAAACAAAGATCAGTTTGGGAGGTACAGAGGGTCATGATTTCATTACCTTGTCATTTTGGAATGATAACATTATCAACATGCCGTTCTTTCTGGAGCCTTGTTCTGCTATGGGGTTGAATAAGGTTCACTTATATTTAAATTCACAACATAATTAGGTGTAAAGAAAGGGCTTGTTCTCTTTAGTGGTTTGATATTGTTTAAATGTTTTAATACATCTGTGTGTGGCTATGGCTTTATTTCAAGAGCAGCTAGAGAGGCACTGTTTCTATATGCCTGATTCACATTTTCTTTTAATTATTAAAGTTTGTATCTCAGCTTTTCTTCATAGCCCGGGGCTCCCTCTGCACTAGATCTGATCCTGCAAGGTACATTTGTTTAAAAAGCATATTTCACAGGCAGGTTACAATATAAAGCTAATTCATGAATATATCTTTGACTGTTATTCTGTTCTTATTTTGAATTAATGCCATTACCTTATGGTCTCAGGTGGTTGCTGTTAGACTAGAGGCTCATAGAATGCCCAGCTTGTAGCAATACAATCTCCAGGGAAATGTGTGAATCTTTCTAACAATAGCAGATTTAGAGGAAAGAAGAAAGAAGTCTCTACATGGAGAAATACAGTATATCATATATTTAATCCTTCACATGATTCACATTTATTTCAGTAAAAGTGTCATCTGCATAATGACTATTAATTGGACCACTTACTCTAATCTGCATTATTTGTTACATCTCCAATTAGAGGTGCTACATATATATATATATATTAAGTTTGTATTATTTCTTGCTCATGTAAACAGAAACAAAAGATGCTGTAGCCCAAACTTTGCTTATGCAAGCTGGTCACTAAAATATACCTGAGATTCACATTAACTGAAGTGTGGGTATAAACAGTATTATTACTATGCCTTGTTGGTCAATCACTGGCAATTTGATGCTTTAATAGCACTTTTCACTGTTTATAAAAGGTGGAAGTATTTATTCTAATACTGATTCTTTATACATCATCAGCACTGGGTGTGCGATCATATCAGGAACTATACACAATTTTTTTTCCCATTTCTCCTTTTTTAAAGGAATTGTTCAGTATAAAAGTAAAAACTGGGTAAATAGATAGGCAGTGCAAAATAAAAAATGTTTTTAATATAGTTAGTTAGCCAAAAATGTAAGTATTAAGGCTGGAGTTGCTGGATGTCTAATATAATAGCCAGAATGCAACTTCCTGCTTTTGGAAGCTCTCTTGGACTGGTTACCCTGGTGACCAGACAGTAACCAATCAGTGACTTGAGGGAGGGCTACATGGACCATAACTGTTGCTTTTGAATCTGAGCTGAATGCTGAGGGTCAATTGCAGATTCACTGAACAGTTTTGTCCCATGTGGCCCCCCTTCAAGTCGCTGACTAACTCAAAGTTAAAAGCTGAAAAGCAGGAAGTTGGACTCTGACTATTATATTAGACATCCAGTCACTCCAGCCTTTATAGTTTGCATTTTTCACTGACTAATTATATTGGAAACATTTTTTATTTTGCACAGCCTATCTATTTATCCAGTTTTAATTTTTACACTGAACTATTCCTTTAAGGGCCATCATGACCTGGATTTGGATTTGTAACTGTGTTGAAGGCGGAAGAGAGCCTGATAGGTTGTTGATTTTGGGACACATTTGGAATGGGATTCCATTTGGTATTTTTAACTAAAATATACTGAGCATGTACAGCTGGGAGCCATCAGTCAGTTCGCACCTGTGCTTTTATGCCATGGTAGTAGAAAGACTGTGTGCTTATGCCTCTTCATACTGAGTTCTCTGTGCTCAGACATTAAATCAATGAAACCTGTACTTCAATGAAGAAAATGTATGTGTTTCTCAACCTTTGGTCCCATAAAAAAAGTATTCAAGCATTTAACAAACTCAAGTGGAAGGAAAATATAGACATACGCTATATCTACAGTTGCCAACAGCCTCTTTTAATAAATGATGCTTATTTCAATTTTAAAAATTACATTGTTTATCATGTTTTATGCTATATATTTTTTTGTCCAGGGTATATGGTATATGGTCATAGTTATATAAAATAATATAAGAATATAAATCTTTCTCTTTCATCTCCAGGGCAGAGAATAACACTCTTCATACTCTTCATATGTATCTAGGCTAACTGTGTCTGCAGACAATTATTGGTATGGGACCAATTATCCAGAATACAATGGACCTGGGATTTTTCAGATAAGGAATCTTTCCATATTTTGGATCTCCATTGAAATCATTTAAAAATAACATAAACCCAATAGGATTGCTTTACCTCCAATAAGGATTAATTATATCTTAGTTAGGATCAAGTATAAGGTATTGTTTTATTATTAAAGAGAAAAAAATGTATTTCTAAAAATGAATTGAATAAAATGGAGTCTAAAGGAGATGGCCTTCCTATATTTTGGAACTGGATAACGAGTTTACAGATAACTGATCCCATACTCTTCTACATAATGAACTAAACCACTACCCTTAAAACTTCTGGGGATAACTTTTTCACTACATATCCTTATATACTTATTGTAGAGATACTATACTGATGCTACAATAGAGAAAGAAGAGACGTTCCTCTAGAAAGTTACTACAAAGCAAGTCAGGATCTACTATATACCTATACTACTATATAGTATCTGAGATAGATCATTTAGACAAAAAATTATCAAGAACAACCTGGCCAATAAAAAAAACATTAAAACTATAGTTAAGCTTTTAAAGAAGTGATATACAGAGATCTTCAGTGACGAAATTAATAACTCTTAAAAAAGTCAAGTCTCTTACAATTTACAAAGAGATTATACTGTAGGATAATGTCAGCGAGGGCCAGCGGCACCCACAAGGGGGTAGTCGGGATCAAGGAGGAAGCCCCTTCCAGAGAGTACAGGCAAAGTACAGTTCAAGGTGAAATCCAATAGAGAGGTCAAAGTCCAGGCAAGGGTTCAAGTTGGCAGGCAGCAAGGAGTCAAGGTCAGGAAACAGGCTTGAGATCAACAACAGGAATAGCAGGATAGCAGGAACACCCAGGAACACAATGCAAGATTGAGCTATACTCGGGCATCGAACTCGTGTCTTCAGCGTTCTTTTATTTTGAATTTGGCGCCACATCGCGTGACGTCATCGCGCCGGCGCGCCGGCATCCTTGCACCACGTGTAGCTCCTGGGCGCCGCCATGATGGATTCCACGCTGTATGATGGATTCATATGCTGTATGAAGAGATAAGACAGTTCCACAGCTGAGGGGAGTTTCTTCAAGGGAATGAAATGTGCCATCTTGCTGAAATGGTCTATTACCACCCAAATGACGGTGTTCCCACAAGAGGGCGGGAACTCCACAGTGAAGTCCATACCCAAATGAGTCCATGGACGAGAGGGTATTGGTAGTGGTTGCAGAAGACTGCAGGGTCGAGAGTGGCTGGACTTAGTGGTAGCACACACAGTACAAGCTGCGACAAAGTCTCTGACATCTTTGCGGCTGGTCTGCCACCAAACAAGGCGACGAAGGAGCTCAAGAGTCTTTTCTGAACCAGGGTGGCTGGCTTGTTTGGAGCTATGAGTCTGCTGGAGGACGGGAAGGCGTACAAATGCCATTCCAATGGGGGTATCTGGAGGAGCGGACTGGCAAGACATGATTTGCTCAGCAAATTGGGGGAGTACAGCAGCGATGATCCTGGATGGAGAGATGATAGGATCTTGCTCTATAGGAAGGCGGTCCTCTGGGGAGAAACTTCGAGACAGGGCATCTGCCTTTTGGTTCTTGGATCCAGGACGATACGTCAGGACAAAATTGAAACAAGAGAAGAAGAGAGCCCATCTCGCCTGACGGGAGTTTAGCCTCTTGAGGGATTGTATAAACTCTAAGTGGGACATTCACTAAGATCCGAAAAATCGCTAGCGCAGGCTTCGCGAGCGTTCGCCACACTTCACCAGGCGAATTTTCACCTGCGCTATGCAAATTCACTAAAGTGCAAATCTACGCTCTGGTCAGCGAATGGTAATGTATTTACGCTAGTGTTACTTGGCTAGGCATAGCGCAATTACGCTAGCGAAGCCTAATTTGCATACGGCGCAAATTACAAAATATAATATTAGTGTATGTTACAGCCACTACACAAGCCCAGGAAACCTTTAATCAAAAAAAGATAAAGTTGTCCTATTGCCCTACATGTGCCCCCTATATAGTAGTGTTGCCATATGTCAGGAAATTTAGGGGGGAAGGTGGGTAACCCCCCCCCAAAAAAACAATGTTTTTCAGACTATCACCCACAATGGTAAAACACGCCACAGCGTTTTTTGGGACTTAAAAAAAATTTCAATTTTTTTCAACCTCCTATCTATTGTATTGCACTTAGCCAGGTCTGACCTGGCGAAGTAACATCTAGCGTAAGTGCTAACGAACAGCAAAAAGTTGATCTTAGTGAATATGCGTAATTACGGCAATGTGCAACTTCGCCTGGCGTAAGGGTGCGAAGTTGCGCAAGTCTATCTACTTCGCTAGCGTAAATTCGCCAGAGACAGTGTTAGTGAATTTGCGAAGTTACGATTTGACGTCACGCTGGCGAATTTGCGCTAGCGTTAGACGCTTCGCGCTTTAGTGAATCTGCCCCTAAGTTCTTATGGTCAGTGTAAATAGTGACCGGAAGAGGTGCACCCTCCAAGAGATGACGCCATTCCTCGAGGGCGAGTTTGATAGCCAGGAGCTCACGATTCCCAATGTCGTAATTCTGCTCTGTGGAGGAAAACTTCTTGGAGAAGTATGCACAAGGATGGAGTTTACCATCTGCAGAATGTCTCTGGGAAAGGATAGCTCCTGCCCTGACATCAGAGGCGTCGCCTTCAATGAAGAAGGGTAGGTGTGGTTCAGGGTGCCGGAGAACTGAGGCAGAAATGAAGGCATCCTTCAGGGACTGGAAGGCTTCAAGGGCCACAGGAGGCCAACAATTGGGCTTCCCTCCTTTACGGATGAGGGAGAGGATAGGAGTAATGCGGGAAGAAAAGCCTATAATGAATTGGCGGTAATAATAAGCAAAGCCTATGAACCTCTGGATCGCCTTGGTACTCT
>CM044438.1:90214477-90258443 GCA_024363595.1 Xenopus borealis
GCGGACGATGTCCATGCTCCTGCGCTAACCCGTAGGTTCCACAGAGACTTTCCTTTAAAATCTTCTCCTGGTGGTCCGGAGGCCCCCCGGGAGGGAGGGGGTACTGTCAGGGTACCTGCCGATTCGCCGCCGCGTCGGAATTGGCGCAGGCGCACCGGCGTCAACTTGCGCGCGCGTCAAGGCGTCGGCTCGCGCCGGAGCGTCGGCGTGCGCGCGCGGACGTTGGCGTGCGTCGTGACGCTGGCGTGCGTTTTGGCGCCAATCTGGTCCTACTTAAGGTGAATCAGAAGCTGTAGTCTTTGCCCGGTTATAGGTTCTACTTCTGTGTTCCTGGGTGCGCTTATTGGATTGTATTCTTGTTATTTGACCTCCTGCCTGAACTCTTGACTTTGATACTTGCTGCCTGAACCTACCTCTTGTCTGGAATCTGACTTCGCCTCTGCCTCATCCTTCTGTTTCCACGAACTTGTACTTCCTCCTTGGTCCACACTTCTACATCCGCCTGCGGGCCCTGACAGTGGCCATTTCTGGATAGCTGATACCTTGGCAGGATCCATCTTGAAGCCCTGAGATGAGATAATGTAGCCAAGGAAGGAAATCTTGGGAACTTCGAAGATGCACTTCTCCAGTTTAGCAAAAAGTGAATTTGCCCTAAGACGAGAAAGAGCCTCCTTGACTTGGGTTTCCAAATCCTGAGAGAAGATAAGGATGTCATCCAGATATACGACAACAGACTTCCCCAGGAGATCCCGAAAAACATCATTAACAATCTCCTGGAAGACGGCAGGGCATTGCAGAGGCCGAAGAGCATCACAAGGTACTCGTAATGCCCATCAAGGGTATTGAAAGCTGTCTTCCACTCATCGCCCTCTCGGATCCTGATGAGGTTGTAAGCCCCGCAGAGATCCAACTTAGAGAAAATATCGGCCCCTTTAAGCTGGTCAAAAAGTTCTGAAATAAGGGGTATCTGTTCTTGACAGTTATTTTATTGAGACCCCGATAGTCTATACAGGGACGGAGTCCACCGTCCTTCTTTTCCACGAGGGAGAAACCAGTTCCAGCTGGGGAGGTGGAAGGACGAATAAAGCCTCGCTGGAGATTCTCGGAGATATACTCCTTCATGGCAGCAGTCTCTGCAGGAGACAAAGGGTAAGTCCGCCCACAGGGTGGCATGGTTCCAGGAAGGAGGTCAATGGGGCAGTCATACAGCCGATGCGAGGGAAGGAATTCTGCTGACTTCTTTTTCTACTTCAATTGGTTCCAATCCCAGACTGCAAACAGAAAGGTAGTTCAGGTATATGGTTAAAGGGGTGATTCACCTTTAAGTTAATTTCTAGTATTTTATAAAATTGCCAAATATAAGCAACTTTTCAATTAGTCTTCATTATTTAATATTTCATCTGACACTTTCCAACTTTCAAATGGGGGTCACTGACCCCATCTAAAAAGCAAATGCTCTGTAAAGCAACACATGTATTGTTATTGCTACTTTTCATTAATCATCTTTCTATTCAGTCCCCCTTCTATTCATATTCCAGTCTCTTATTTAAATCTGAACATAGTTGTTAGTGTAATTTGGACCCTAGCAGCCACATGGCTGGAACTGAAAACTGTAGAGCTGCTGAATAAAAAGCTAAATAACTCAAAACCCATATATAATAAAAAATGAACACCAATAGCAAATTGTCTCAGAATATCGATGTCTAAGTACATCATATTAAAAGTTATCTCAAAGGTGAACAATATATGTACATAGCACACCATCAATTTTACATGTCCCCTTTGTCCCATATGTCACTTTCCACTGTCATCTCGAAAGTCACTCACATAAATGGAGTAATGGTTACAAGGGCTAACCTATAATCACCTTTTTCAGTTAACACAGGTAGGTTTTCCTTATTTCTTTTTGTCAGTATGGTCTTCTACATGGGCAAAAAGAACAAGAGGCCACCCCTTTAGACTTGAGAAACTAGGTATGTGTATGTATATGTGAAGGGAGTCATTTGCCGAGGTCAAACTGGACTATTTTTTTTTTACCCAAAATACATGACTGTGTGACAACATTTGTGAAAGCATTCACTCTTCATCCTGGTTGGTGCTCCTCAATTTACATCACTCTATTCACTTATCAGGTCAAGGATTGGTGCTTTAAGTAGCATAGCTCAAACAAACATCTATCCAATCATCTGAATTCATATTATAATTCAGTGATCTACATTTTCTCATAATACTACACTAAAAATATAAGAAAAATGTAAAATTTTTAAATTACAGATAGTGGAGTTGTAGGAAAACTGCAAGGATCCTAACCACAATGCTCCCTTCTGCACTGAGAATGATGAACATAGATGTCCTGCATCATAGATGTGTGATTGACCTAAACCAACATGATGTAACAGAAGTCTTACAATCCCTGTACCTGGCAGTGATGTGCCTTATTATTTTAAATAATCATGGATAGCTAACATGTATGGGATTTGTTATCTGGATACCTGTTATCCAGAAAGCTACAAATTACTAAATGACCATCTCCCATTTTATCCAAATTATCAATTTTTTTTTTAAATTGATTTTTTTTTCTCTGTAACAATAAAACAGTACATTGCACTTGATCCAAATTAGAATTTAATTGGTCCTTATTGGAAGCAAAACTAGCCTACTAGGTTTATTTAATATTTAAATGATTTTCAATAGGCTTAAGGTATGTATATCAAAATTATGGAAAAATCCATTATCCAGAAAACCAGAGGTCCCGAGTATTCTGGATGATAGATCCCATATCTGAAATGTTATATATTAGAAAGTAAGTTCTCAAAGTGAATTCTTTTAATGGGATTCAAAGGGAATCTTATATGTTCAGGTTCTATGAACAAGAATATGTAGTGAGAACACATGTTTTTCATCACTTGAGTATAATGTAGAACAAAAGCATTATCTTTTTTATATACATATACCGGTAGTTTTGCCATAACCCTGGCAACTTTGACTTTTACTCTCTATGCTAAAGTTGTAAGCATCACAGTTTGCTTTAGTTTAGAAATGGTTCTTGCAGGGATCATCTCCAAAAGGCAAATTGTTGAAAGAATTAAAAAAGAATGTGGAAAATTGATATTCAAACAGCTCCAATATGGGCTGTTAAACCCTCTTTGTCTTTTAGTTCAATCTGATCATTATCCTGAACTTACTGACTAAAATTAAAAGTAAAAAAAGAGTGAGAGCTGCATATGTTCCTAATTAAGATACTTGATAATAATGACCTGTATTTGTGCTTTATGCTAAGTGTTTAATGTAGGACCATAAATATGGTTAACTGCTAGTTTTCTGCAAAGGAAACTTAAATTGCTTTTTTATAATACTAACAAGGTTATGTTTCTACCTTTTTCATGAATTATGGAATTGGCTGTGACTTGTTAACCTTTTGCTTTGAATGAAACAGCTTAGTATTTAACTTACCGTATGATCATGACATATTGTAAAACAGAAATGGGCTGCCATATTTTATTCTGGAATTATGAACATAAACTCTATTTTAGAAGAATTTCTCAGGAGAGACTAAAATACAGACCAGCTAATGGTCTACATTTTTGGAATACCTATGACTGTGTAAGTAGGGTTGCCACCATTGTGAGGCTCACAATCCAGGCAGAGGGCAGGGCCATTATGTAACAGAGGTGGTCAGTGACTTTGTAAGGGGGTGTGCTACATCATTTGGGCAGGGCTATGATGTAGCAATCAGCAATTGGCTGATTGCCATGTCAATCAGTGGAGAACCTGCCCTGTTTTCCTTATTTGTAAAACCATCAGACTGTCTTGATCCGGGCACCCAAAACCACACTGTTCGGGTCAAATCCGGACAGGTGGCAACTCCATAGGGGAATAAGCAGAGGCAAACTGATGTAAAATACTTTCTCCATATTCACAAACAGAAATCCTCCTCATTCCAACTCGACCACAACTTTTTATTTTTTAGAGAAAGACCTTTTACAGACACTTTCATGAATTTGTCTTTCAAACGACATAAATATGGTGCAAAAACAACATTTTCAGTCCCTGTGTGTCAGATCAATTCAATTCTAAAACAATCTGCTTTGTTTTACCCAATCTTCATTTCACACCTCTTGTACAGTAAGTTCCCTATTGGGGCATTTTATAGTCAGGGCACAAGTTTCTCTCTAACTCTATAGGTGTAAAAGTCTTCTTAACAAAATAAGTAAACACACAAATACAAAAAGTGTCTTTTATACAATTTTACATGGAAAAAATTGCATGATTTTGCTAGTTTTAGATTAATGAATGAGGCAAAATTAACAATTTAAGTGAATATATTATCTAAAAGGAAAGTCTCTCAGTAATTTTTTTAGTTTTAGCAGGACTGAGGCACTTGACCAAAGATAAAACATATTTTTGATACACATCCCTATATTATGCAAAATAGCATTTTTTTGTGTGTAGACCATTATATCTAACGTAGACACATTAAGGGGCACATTTACTAACGGTCGAATTTTGAGGGTTAAAAAACCCTCGAATTTAGGTCGAATTAAAACCCCTCTAATTCGAATTCAAATTTGAGGGGTTTTAACGCAATTCAATTTTTTTGAACGATCAAATATAAAAATTTTTATCAATAAAATAGTTTGAATCAATCGATTCGAACAATTTTAAGCAATCAATCAAATTTTTTTTATTCGATCAAAAAAACTTAGAAGAATCCTATGGGAGCTTCCCATAGGATTCTATAGCAATTCGGGAGGTTCAATCTGGCAATTTTGTAGATCGAATTTTTCTTAAAGGGACAGTACTTCGAAAATTTTATTCAAATTTGAACAATTAAAATCAAATTTCAGGCTATTCGATAGCTGAATAAACCCAAAATTTATTTGAATTTAAATTTTTTTTAATTCAAATTTTCACTTTGAATCAATTCAACCCTTAGTAAATGTGCCCCTTAGAAAGCTCAGGTTATTCTGAAAAAAGTGATGTATAAAATAACCCCCCCCCCCGGAAATTATAGATAATACAAGCACGATGGAGCGATCCTCTTTCTACTTTTTATCTATTTACGCCATGTGCACATGCCCAGTATAGTGAAAAACTTTATTTAAAAACTTTTTTTATTCTACTACACCTGGGTAATGAAGCAAAAAGAAGGGGAAGAAGAGGAACATTCTGTAGTGCTCATAAAAAAGTACCCAGGTCTCCTGCTAACAGGAGCACCTGCCTTGGGTATCAGGTAAGTGAATACAATCACTGGGGGTGATTAACATTTGGAATATTGAAATAATGAACTGTATCCCACAAATCTGTATGCCTTTAAGAAAGACTTATGGGGCTTTCCTGGCACAGGACATTTGTCACATCAAATTATAATAGTTTGCCTTCATTGGTGACATGTTTAGGGAAAATACTACCATGTGGGCTCTATCTAGCATCTATACTCAAATATAATCTGTCTATATGCTAGGACTGCTGAACACAATATTGTACGATAAGCACTGAAGACAATACTCTGAAAATAACACATGACTTCTGGTTTCTCTGAAGTGCAAATGATGCATGTCAATCTGTATAATGATATCAGGTGTCAGTAACTGGGGAGGACTAACACACCAGTGGGTGACTAACTAAATGCCATTACACCAATAATGATGCATTTTCACATTATCGACTAATAATATTTCACTGTATTTGAGTGAGATTGTCAAGCCATTCAAAACAATTAAAACATCTGCAACTGGGAAATTTGATCCTTTAAGAAAATGTTACTACATACAGTATATAATGAAATGTTTATGTGTGTGTGTATATACAGTATAAGTGAGCTGTTATACTGTTGAATTAAGACTAACACAAAATTACAAAACTTATTTCTGTATGGCAGTTTTTTTAAATACTGATATAACGGATCAATTTTGAGAATATATTTCCTTAAATAAATTCATCTAAATTTAAGGATCAAAATAATGACATTCAGTTGTATTCAGTTACTGTATACAGTATATAAGTAACTAGTTCTTACTATATTCCTGGAAACATTCAGTCACTTCTTTAACATGCTACTCTTGCTACTCAAAAGTCCTATTTGAAATCACCATTGGACCTTTTAATGGAAAGAGTGCTTAAACCTGACATCAATCACTACAGCTCCAAAGCAAAAATGCTACCATGAATCTTTTATTGGATTGCTAACCTGCAAATAGGAAATAACATTCAGGTGGGATACCCTGTAGGACCCATTTAAAGTGTTTCTTCCTGGACAATTTAGGATATGTATTCTATTTCAGCTATTCTTGATTGCTACTTCTCCATCATATACAACTTTTTGATAGCTGAGGATGAGTAGAGTATAACAGTGCTTTATTAGCAGGCTCATGCAGCCATAACACAACAGTAACATACACTCTATCACCTTAAGCAGTATAGACAGTACTGTGTACTGTCTATATTGCTTAAGGTACTAGACAGTACTGTGTATGAACAGTATAACTCATGTGCACTGTAAAAACTACAAGCCATTTTTATAAACACCATATATTCCCCCTATAGTAGGAAAGCATTTGGGCAAATGTAATGCATCTTAAAGCAATAATATACATTTTTCACAGGGCATAGTACTTGGTCCATGCAGGTAGTTTTATAATTCTCTCAGTATGACTTATAGGTTCACTTTCTTCAGGCCTTTTTCAGTTGGCATCAGGAGTAGCAACACGTCCTTCATCAAATGGAGCTTCTCCAAAGTCCAAGACGACTTGCATTCCATATGCGTCCATCAAACAATTCATTGTGTATGGTCCTCGCTGGCATCTCACTTCAAGTGGTGTAATACATTTAGGTTGTCCTTATTTCAGTAGTCCTGGTTTCTTAATGGAAGTTTGATGTCTGCAACATGTAACTTAGTGTGCATCTGTCTGCCATGTAATAATTCAGAAATGTTTGGTTTGTTGTATGCAGATTGCTCTGTAGTTATGTAGGAACTCTGCTGTAAATACTTTCCAAGCTTTCCTAGTAAGATTTGCTGTCTGTAGTGCTTCTTGAAGACTAAAGTTGAATCACTAGATTTTTCCATTTGCTTCTGGGTAATACACTGAAGATTTCCTATGCACAATATTCCTCTCTCACAGAAAGAATTCAAACTCAGATACGACAAAATGTGGTCTGTTGTCTGCCGATAACTCCTTTGGATTACCTTCTCTGCTGAAGACTGTAGACAGAAATATTATTACTGTAGCTGATATATGAGAAACAAATGCAATTTCAGGCCATTTACTGTAATAGTCTATCAGAGTTATAGCAAATCTGCAGTCTAAAGAACCTACAATATCAATAACAAGTTTTTCCCATTCTGAATCAGGAAATGGTACTGGCTGAAGTGGTAGTGTATGTGTGTATGTGTGATAGCTTAGACAATAAAGTGCAGCTGGAGAGCCTTTTCTTTCAATGTTTTAATGTAGTTTACAAAGCACACTTTATTGTCTATGATACGGAATTGGAGGTGGCAACTCTAGCAACTCGTAGAGCCTAATTAAACACTGAGACTGGATGTGGATCAACAGGCACTCCATTAAGCAATATGTGTGATAGCTGTTTTGTCATGATTCTAACAAGTAACACAATTAACACAAGTAATGTATAGAATATATGCTGTCCCTCTGCTCCCAGGCAATGAATAAGTAAAGCACAATTTCTAGCAGCAGAAATCTCCCATTGGTCAGCAGCAATAATGTAATTGTCAAACATACGGAAAAAGTAAAAATTGTAGGCTCACCAGGTTTTGGGAGAAAATGTGCAGGCTGCTGCAGAGGTTGAAGAGACATCTTGCTGCCAATTGTTGTGTTTTGATAGCCAAGGATGAGTAGAGTATACCAGTGCTTTATTAGCAGGCTCATGCAGCCATTACACAGCAGTAACATAAACTCCAGCACCTTAAGCAGTATAGACAGTACTGTGTATTCCCAGTAACACTTCTTGCAGAATGGTAATCAGTATTAAATACAAGTTTCACCGAGTCATGTGACAGCAATGACATCAGAACTCACCATTCATAACTGATGATATCAGAACTCACCATTTAGATTTACAAGTAGTGATGGGAGAATCTATGTCGTGTCACATTTTTGACATATATATTAGCCCTTAGTGATTTCAATTTGAGCAGGAAATGTATAATGTACGTATATGAATATTTTATTATTTCAGCATGGGTCCAACAATGGATGTATGTTTGTTGGCCCCAACCTAAATCTGCAGCATAGGGTGGCAATCAAATGAACTATGACCCATTCCTTAACCCATCCTTGACAATTAAGCTTTCTGTCTTTTCCAGCTCAACACTTCAAAAAAGTGCCATATACAGAGATAACCTGCCAGGTAGTTCAACCTTTGAATTGTGCACTGTCACCTGGGAAGAAAGATAAGTCCTCACTCCATTTAAAGGGGAACTGTCATGAAATATAGTGTTCTCTATCTTTTAAGTTATACACAGTAAAGTTAACAGTAAAAAAGAATGCTGTGTTTTTTCAGAGTTAAACCTATTACTTAATGAAAAAATAGCCTTATATCACCTCTACATCATCAACCAAGCTTTTACTAATCCCATGCAGACAAACACAAAAGCAGCATAGTCTGTGACAAAGCTTCATTGTTATCTCATATATTTAAGGTATGTTTTTAACTGTTTAAATTAATTTGTAATTATGCATTTATTTTCAGCTTTGAACACTATGTTAATGAGTTGGGATCATGGAAAGTCCTTGCCCCTCCTGTAGAGCTGGGAATGACCATTGGATAGCTTACTTGTAGAGCAGTATGCAGTGTCGGACTGGGACACTGGGGGCCCACCCAAAAACCTTTGACCAGGGACCCACCCAAAAACCTTAGACCAGGGGCCCACCCAAAAACTATAGATAAGGGGCCCAACCACAAACCATAGATCAGGGGCCAACTCTCAGTAGTATTATCCTTCCTCTCCTCACTCAACGTTTAACAGCATGAGGGCCCACTGACACCGGAGCCCACCGAAAAGTTTTCCTGGCATCCCGGTGGGCCAGTCCGACAGCTTTTGTAAAATATTTTTTTTTTCACTTTTCTTATGAGCAACTTGTTAAAAGGCTTCTTAGTACTTTGAAAATGCACAAAATGCATTGATTGATCACATGATCATCAGTAGCTACACCTTCTTCTCCATGATGTATGCCATTATATAGTAATGTCACAAGGTGGTCACAAGAGGACAGAGAACATGGGACAGTATTGAAAAAATAAAAACAATGTTCCCAATGGGTTAGCTTTTGTTCAGCTCTCACTGCAACCATAGATTGTTTATGCTTACATCTTTTTGTATTGTAATCCAAAATGCTTTATTTAAATATGCATGTGCTTGATGAGTGCTCATATTTATTGCACATATATAGATATAATGCACGTTCCCCCATGTGTAATGAAGGGCCAGTAATATGTAATAAAGTTTGACCAGCAGTAGTAACCCATAGTAACCAGTAAGATGCTTGCTTTTAAACAGGTGACCACTAAATACTACTTGCTGTTGCTATGGGTTACTGTTCATGGGCATAGCCTTTCGGTAAAGTTGCATTGCAACCATAGATACATTAGGTGCAGAACTATAGACAAAATACTCTTACTATTTATACTATCATTCCGCTATGGTCTCTGGTCCTGCTGTTTCCCATGGTCTATGGAACATTTATGGCAGGTGGTATGGTTACATTACTGTGCTAAATTCCTGTTTCTAATAACATCGTGCTCATTGTCCTCTCTAGGTCCATTGCTGTGCTAATGTCCTGGTTTGTTATTTCTTGATCCTTTTCTGTTCCCCTTCAGCACTGGTCTCTTGTGTTCACATACACCTGCATATTCCTATGTGCTATGGTCCTCTATGGATCCATTGATGTACTAATGTCACTTGTTTTAATGTCTTGTATAAATGTTTCATTTTCATTCTTTTTGCTTCTTTTTCAGTTTAAATTGGATAGAATGTGATACTCTTAACAATTATATGTAATTGTTCACCACTCACAGTGAGTCAGGTTAACAAGCTTTGCGGGAAAATAAAGTAATTTCCAATGTATTAATTTCTGGGCAATACGCTCTGATCAATCACACTCATTAACTCAACACATTTTCATAATTACACTCTATGGGGAGTAGAGGAAACAAATTCCTCAGGGTAAACTGTTCCCGTCTAAATATAAATCAATTTCAATAAACATAATTAATATTATGGCTAGAGCATTACTAAAGTAAAATGCAGCAGCTAAACTTAGCCAAGAAATAAACACTGTTTATCCTCACTTGATGTAACACACTAAGGGGCAGATTTATCAAAGGTCGAATTTCAAAGTAACGGGAGCTTTTTTATCTCAATACTTCGAAATTTATTTAAAAAAACTAATTTTCAAATTGCAGGTGAATATTCCATATTCAAATCAATTTTTAGCACATTCGATCGAAATTGAATCAAATGATTGGTCCATCAAATGACTCCATAAAGAGTCTAGAAGGTCCCTCATAGGCTAAAACAGAAATTTGGCAAGTTTTAGATGACGAATGGTTGAATTTGAATTTTTAAGGAGACAGTACAAATTTTTTTAAATTGAAATTGAATTTTGGACTATTCCTTAGTTGAAGTACACTAAAAATAACTTGAAATTCTAATTTGAAAGTTCGATTTTCAATTTGACCCTTGATAAATCTTCCCCCAAGGGGCACTTTTACTAGGGAATAGTCCAAAATTCGATTTCAATTTTAAAAAATTAAAAAATGGCTCATTCCTTGTTCCTCCCATCTTCTTGTCTTGCCATTTTTCTATACTGTACATTAAAATGCCTGTTGATTAAGGCAACAATATTAATAATATCAACTGAATCTTAAATTCAGTAGTCCAACCTTTACCTAAGTATCTCATTTTACAATTTTCCTTTTGTACATATGGAGTCAATTACTGCCAGCATTAGGCAATAACATAGCAAGTAAAATCACTATTAAAAGAACTAGTGGTTCCCAATATCTGGATTATAAAATGTACAAATGGCCTCTGTCTGCTTCTTGCTTTGTGCCCCTCTCCACTGGAAGGTATTATACTGTACCTACTGGTGTTTCTTTTGGTGGAACATTTTGCACTGAAAATGGCACAACATAAATGACTGCTACTAACCTACTGTTTATTCAAGTCACTGAAATAATTTTAATTTGAAGCAGCAAAATGTGGTTCTTTACAGCAAGAGCAGTAAGGGTGTGGAATGCAGGTGATGATGTGATGGCTTATTCTATCAATGTCTTTAAGAGGGGCTTGGGTGATTTCTTGGACAGGCATAATATCCAAGGGTATTATGACCTTAAACTAAAATATACTCCTAAAATGAATGCGTAAACAACACATAGTTTACATCAAGTGGAAAATTTTAAAAAATCTAACCAAATTGGAATATATATTTCCGTAAATATTTCCCTTTAACATCTTTTCCCTTGTGCCCCCATTTTGTGAGTGTCTCTGTGCTACCTCAGAGATCACCTGACCAGAAATACTGCAGCTCTTACTGCAACAGGAAGAAGTGTGGAAGCAAAAGACAGAACTCTTTTGTAACAACTCCCCCTGCTTGTCTAGTGGGAGTGCGATTGGGTAGCTCTTGGCAGGGGCGCCCACCATGGCTGTGTCCTCTTGCGGCGCTCGGCTATTTCCAGATTTATTTGGCGTGAAATTCAAAATATTTAAAGGGCTCTTTGTTACTCAATGTAAAAGATCTATTCATAGTTCCTGGGTGCGATTTCTATGTGTTTATTGTTGTTTTTGACTCTGAATGTTCCTGACCAAGTCCTGTCTTGCTGCCTGACCTGACACTGTATTATACCATTCTTCTGGATTCTGTATTTATGCTGCTTTGTTGTTGGCCTGTTAACTGACTACGCTCTCATCTTCTGCTATGGTACTGTTCAGCTCTTTTGATACTGACCTGGCCTGTGACTCAAACACGCTCTTGTTTCTTGAATCTGTATTGCTCTGCCAGTTTGGAATTGACCTGGTCTGTGACCAACCTTGCTCTTGTTTCCTGAACCTGTAACATTCTGCCTGTTAGTATTTACCTGGCCTGTGACCCCAATGATTCTTCTTGTTCTCCATTTCTGTATAACGAGCAGTTCCCCCTGGTCCTGTCATAGTAAGACCTGGCGGCACTCAAGTAGCAGAGGGCTCCTCCCAAAGTGAAAGGTGGTTGTTAAAGGCAGAAGGCTGGGCCATGACTGGGACCTTGGGGTTCATTCTGGATTTGGGATACCAGTTTTAATATCTGTCTGTTAATTGGCTCATTTGACCTAACATGTGTGGTTTGTTTGTGTGCACTATGAATTGATGTGGATTTTCAATATTAATTAACCAATGGAACATACTACTAAAAAGTATATTATTATGAAAATGGTTTATTTTAATGAGACAGTGTTTCTCATATGAGCTGTTTTATGCAATATATTTTTATAGAGTCCTACATTGTTCGGGGGTATGGTTTTCCTTTAAGATCTACAGTTTGTTTAGTATAGGTTTAGTATTGGTATGTGCATGTATAGTTTATATACAGGCATTCAGTTTCTCATCCAGAATGCTTAGCTCCTGGGTTTTTCGAGAAAAGGGATATTTCTGTACTATGGATCTCCATAAAAAATGTAATTTTGTCACCAATAAAGTTAATTTTATCTTAGGAACATGTAGAAGGTATTGTTTTATTATTACAGAGAAAAAGGAAATCATTGTTAGACATGTCAACTGTTTTAGTTAAAAAGAAGTCTATGAAGATTGGCCTTCCCATAATCGGAGGGAACTTTTTTATAATGGGTATCGGATTCCAAACCTGTATATTGGTTTGAACTGCACTAAATGCAGTGCGTATAGGTATGAAAGTTACATTCAAAAGTTGTTTGCTGGCCCGGATTTGTGGAAAGGCCACCTAGACCCGGGCCTAGGATGGCAGGATTTTAGGTGGCGGCATGCTGCCCAACCACACCCAGAAATTTAAATTTCCTGTGTGCTAATTACCATTGCTCTGTCCTGATGATGAAAATTTGAGCAAATAAAAGGGATGGGACAGGGGTGACAAACAACAGCGTGCCTTAGGTAGCCCCCTAGGTAAATCCAGCCCTGGATGTTTGCAACCACACAGATTAATGTCCCTTCAGCGCTGTACTGCATGAAACAGAACCCTGTAATTCAACAGCAGATCAGGTGAAAGCTTAAGATTGAATGCCTTAACAGAAACCCTCTGCATTTCATGGTTTTCAAAATGATTCTAAAGGAAAATCCCAGAAGATCCTTTTAGTCATATATTTCAAATCATTACCAAGTAATCTGTCTTCTGGCCCTAGACCTTTATTGCACACATTCTGTTGAGCGAAACTAATATCTGTTTTTGGTTGATGTTCACTTAAAATCAACAAGACTTTAGAAAAGGTATAGATTAGCAATAGAGCTTTATCCCATAATAATCACTCTGGGCTCAGTCCTAGAATCACAAATCAAACCTGGATCGTTAAGGGCAGGTTAAAAACAAAATGACAAAGGGTTCCAGAAAGATTAATATTGTGATAAATCGATGACCTTCTATCCTTCTTCCTTCCTCTGACTGCTTTTATTAAAGCACACCTCTTTACAACTGAATTTGCACTTAGACCCTTACTGTAGGTGCAAGACTACGGAATGGAATCTTACTTAATGAAATGGTTTATTAGGTTAACATATATGTTATTTAATATTTTTTAAAATATAGACTTCTATGCTTGAGAAAACAGGTAAATGCACAATAAAAAATAAAACAGCCCTAAAAAATAAATCTTTGTATGCAGGACTGTAGATACTCATTAGTGATGGGTGAATAAATTAGCGAAAAATTTTGCCTGGGTGAAAATTCACCGGCGTCTCATTTTGGACCCGGGTGTCTGTGCCCATTACTGGCATTGAAAAATATGGACGTCGGCGTCCTTTTTTGGATGCCGGCATTCATTTTGTACGCCGGCATCTATTTTTCAATGCCGGCCTCACACAGGCAAAAAATGTTCTGCCGTTTCGCAGGATTTTGCAAATTTTTCGCCAAAACGAAGGAGAACAATCTATCTAATGCTATTTACCAGTAGGTCTTTGCTAGGGATGGCGCGAACCGCGGAAAAAAAGTTCGCGAACATGTTCGCGAACTTGCGAAAATATGCGAACGGTTCGCGAACGTCGCGAACCCCATAGACTTCAATGGGAAGGCGAACTTTAAAAGCTAAAAAAGACATTTCTGGCCAGAAAAATTATTTTAAAGTTGTTTAAAGGGTGCAACGACCTGGACAGTGGCATGCCAGAGGGGGATCAAGGGCAAAAATGTATCTGAAAAATCCATTGTTGACACAGCGCTGCGTTTTGTGCTGTAAAGGGAAAAAAGTCACTCAGGTGGTGGTTGTGGACACTGTAATATTATTGATATTTAGACAGAATGTGAACAAGCTCACACAGCTAGATGGCAGTTGTTTGAAGAACACACTGGGCAAAAAATGCCTACAGGGCAAATAATGGCTACAAGGTCAACGTATACACTACTACAGTGGTGGATACGGATTACGTAAAATATATTATGGCTGCTTGAAAAAAGTCACTCAGGTGCTTTTTCTGGAGAGGGTAATATTATGGATATTTAGACAGAATGTGAACAAGCTCACACAGCTAGATGGCAGTTGTTTGAAGTACAGTAGATTACTAGTCAGCAAACTTGCTATCCCCTGTCCCTGAAATCACTAACAGCTCTCTCCCTACACTATCTCTTCCAAGCACACACAGGCAGAATGAAAAAACGCTGCAGGGCTTCGGTTTTTATAGGGAAGGGGAGTGGTCCAGGGGGTGTGGGGGTGGTCCAGGAGGGAGAGCTTACTGATTGGCTGCCATGTATCTGCTGGTCTGGGGGAGAAATGGCAAAAAAAAGCGCCAACTAAGGCAAACCCAAATTGGCGAACGTCGCGCGACGTTCGCGAACTTCCGGCGAGCGCGAACAGCCGATGTTCGCGCGAACAAGTTCGCCGGCGAACAGTTCGCGCCATCCCTAGTCTTTGCAGCTGCAAGGGGTTTTACAGTGAGAGCGGTGAAGATGTTGAATTCTCTCCCGGATCAGTTGTACAGGCTGATTCATTAGAAAGCTTTAAGAAGGGGTTGGATGTTTTTTAACAAGTGAGGGGATACAGGGTTATGGAAGATAGCTCATGGTACAAGCTGGTCCAGGGACTAGTCTGACTGTCATCTTGGAATGAGGAAAGCTAGAATTTCTTACCTGGAAACTGCAGTTCCTTCAGCTCCCCTTAGGCAGCACACTACAAGAGAGAGCCCCGCCTCCAAAGACAGGAAAAAAAACATTTAAATACTTCTTCTCTCCCCCACATCCCACAGTGTTTATTAACAAGATCAAGACACCAAGGACTGCTACATCAACAAACAGAACTTTATCAGGTAGGGAATTATGTGCAGTGTAAGGGGATCTGAACGAACTGCAATTTCCAGGTAAGAAATTCTAGCTTTCCTTCAAGTCCCCAGGCAGCACACTACAAGAGATATTGAAAAGAGTCATAGGGAGGGCCTCATAAACCTGTTTGTAACCCTTTCTCACTGAAAGCAGCCTCCCTTGAAGACATTACATCATTCCATAATGCCTTCTGATTGTATGAAAGGACGCCCATGTCGCAACTTACATAGCCTGCTCTGTCAAGTCTGCTCTTTGTGTCCATGATGTTGAATGAGCTGTGATTTTAATTGGAGGAGACTTATCAGCAAGCTCATAAAACTGTTAGGGCCCCAAAGACTCTGGTAAAATCACCAGTCCAATACAGATCAAAGTACAGGCAGGGATTATACAAAGAATAGTCGAGTCCAGGCAATAAGTCTGTACAGGCAGCGAAGGTTCAATAGGAGAGAATACAGGCAAGGTCAAACACAGGAACAGGAAACAAGAAAACGCTCCCAGGAACATACAAAGTAGAACTTATGTTTGGGTAGTGTCCACAGACCTCAGGCTCTGTTAAATAGTTCTCAGTTTGGCGCCTATTTCATGGGCATGATGACGTCAAGGCATTGGCGCACGTACATCTTGACGCGCACCTCCACTTCGATGCGCGCGCCCATCTTGACGCACGCGTCCGTTTCGGTACTGGCATCACAGGAAGGACCATGTGGGAAAGCAGGGTGCCGCCATCTTGGAGGGGAGAATGCCAACTGAGGGGGTAAGTGGCATTCCTTACAAAAACAAATTAAGGGTCTACTTAAGCTGTCTTGAAACTGTAGGTTTGGATGTTACCAAACACTTGGGCAGGCCTTAGGCATAAAAGAAGGAGGAAACCTCAGCAACTCACTTATCCAGAAGAACTGAAGATAAGGTTCTTCAATAGATAGACTTTGCAATTCACCCACTCTCTTTGCTGGTGAGTTTCACCAACATAACTGTTTTGAGAGTAATCAGCTTAACTGGAATAGCTGAAAGTGGTTCCAACGGATCTTCCAACAAGGATTTAAGGAGTAAGTTCAGATCCCAAGGAGGACAAATATCTCTCACTGTAAGTCTAAGCCTGTTAGTTGATTTGATGAAGTGTCTGACCAATCTGTTTTCACTTACAGAAAACTCCTTCTTTGTTCCAACAGCTGGCACCTGGACTCCAAGAGTTTACGCGGTTTGAGTCCATGTGTCACCTGTCAGTTTTGGAAAATAGATGAAGAATCGCAATGGATCAGAATCACCTCAAGGAAAATGAAGTCCCCATTCTCTATTAATTCTTGTGATAACCCTTGTTGAGTCAATAACTGCCGTTCAGGATCCAGGCTAAGAGGGCAAGTCTGCTGAGATCTGGGTAATAAATGGGACCCTTATCAAGAAGAGTCCTGCTGAATCCTTTACGTATTGGCACTTTCACTGTGTGTTGGGCAGAAAAGGATGCTCCCCATGGCCAGTAAGGCACTATCATTATGACCCCGGCTCTGTCCAGCCTGATCTTTTGCAAAGCCCTGCTCACCATATCCAGGACTGCCACTCCAATTCTTCATCATTGTATCCACAGTCGCTGGTCTGTTTTTGGCCTTCTCCCTTGTTGCCAAACTCTGTCTGACTGAGAGACTAGTGATGGGCGAATCTATCCTGTTTCACTTCGCCAAAAAATTCACGAATAGGCAAAAAATTTGCGAATCGAGAAGCGTCTCGTTTTTTGACGCGTGGTTCGTTGGTTTTGGCCCGCATCACGTCGTTTCTGGCACATGACGCGTTTTTCTGAATCGCGTCTCCTTTTTTTTTACGCCAGTGAATTTTCGCCAGGTTAATTTTTGCTGCTGGTTCGGGAATTTGTGGGAATTCAGCTGAAATTCGCGCATGGCGAATAAATTTGCCCATCACTATGAGAGACCATTCTCCTGGCCGGACTTTTTTTCATTTCAAAAAACCTGCACGGAGGTTGACCGAGCCTTTATGTACAGCACTTGCAGTGCCTGCAGATGATCAGTGTACTGCTGTGAATACCCCCTCGCCTGTTTATAAGAGACATAGCTGTGGTGTTGTCAGACTGGACTTTCCTTGCAGATCCATTCATCTGGGGTCTCTCCAAATAGCCAGGTGCTCCTGGTGATTGGAGTAGAGTTCTGCTTCTTGCTGTGACCAGGTACTGTGCCAGGTACCCTGCTCCAGAGTTGCTCCCCACCCCTGTCTGCTGGCATTCATGAAAGGACTAGCCAATGCACTATTAACCAGGGAGCTCTTTGGGATCTTTCCACATGCAGAGTTATCGTTATGGGTTTATCCAGAGTGCTCTCTGAACCGTCCAAGACTCCCAGGATTGTCCACTGGAGTGGTCTCATGTGAGCTCAAGACCCATAGAACAGCCTCTAGTAAAGATTCCATGTTCTCCAGAACTGAAATAGCTTTCCTGATCAACTCTCCACTGCTGAGAGAGGTTAAACAGGGTTCTTTAGAATGACAATCTTCAATGAAGGAAGACGTGTGAGACCTTGGGCTGACTAAGAACTCCTAGGAACAGTTTCGGTTGCATAGGAACAAGATCTGATTTTCTGTATTGAAGCAGAAGGTCACGAGAGTAGGCTTTATTAGCCAATCATCCAGATTCAGAACAATTGGAATACAATCCCCAGATAGGCTGCTACTGCCACCACCTGGTCTTTGGAGAAGATTCAAGGAGCCGATGACAGGCCAAAAGCAAGGCATCAAAATGACTTATTTTGCAGCTATCCTTGACTGCAATTCTTAGCATATGTTGATGACCCCACCAGGTGTGGCAATGGTGAGAGTAGTTGCCTAACTTGAAAATGTATATCGCTGATATCACTCCATCCATCTTAAACAGTATCTTATCCTTTAAACACTTAAGTCAGATTGATCGCTTGATCGCTTGGGCACCAAAACTTAGTGCAACCTCCTCTCCTCTATTCCTCTGGGAGAGCTGGAACTAAAAACATGGGAAGAAATTAAATATCTGCTTCCTCTCAGGAAACATGTTCTCTTCACAAGGACCCTGGGAATTCTGGTACAAAGAAATTGAGGATTGGGACTTGAGGCCAACTCTTGCCTGTAACCATTTGTGATTATATTTAGCACCCATGGATAAAAGGTGATTATTTTCACTATTAGAAAAAGAGATTTGCTGTGCGTAATATATGATGTGATCTATGAGAGAAACTAATGAGCATGAGTGGATGTTAAGAACCTAATCACCCTGTGAGGTGTGTAGTCTAATGCTGGCCATACACGGGAAGATAAAGCTGCCGATATTGGTAGTTTAGACCAATTTGACAGCTTATCTGCCCATTTATGGGGGCTTCTGATGGGTCTTTCCGATCAATATCTGGCCATGATATCGATCGGGAAGGTTTGATTTTCTTCTGACAGACACGCCTGAGCCCCTTGGCGTAATTGTAATCCAATCGTTTGACCATATGGCCCAACATTCGGATTACCCCAATATAGCCCTGCCGTGTTAGTGGCATATCGGGGAAAGATTCGCTTGTTTGGCGATGTCGCCAAACGAGCAGATATTTGCATCTATGGCCAGCTTTAGCCAAGCACCTTCATATGGGCCTAATTAAACCTTCACTCCAGAACTGCACCGAATTAGAGCACTGCTGGTTTAATTGACAACATTTCCCCACATGAAATAATCATCAGGGAATATTTTGCAATAGTGCGGGCACCATTCTAAATTCTAACATATACTATTGAACTATAACTCACAACTCTTGTTTGAAACTGTTTATATTACACATAAGCTTGGAAGGGAGTTCTTTTACTGTATGTTGTTGAACTATAACTCAGAGAGGAGAGTAATATGACAACCTGATTGGAGTTGGACCTGGGGTTCCGTGCTGTTTCCATTGCTATTCAAATTGCATGAAACATAATGGCTGCATTGCAGGAACTTAATTACAAGATATAAGTAAGGACTCATTTGAACTCCTGATATATGTTGGGAACACAGTGTTGGTATTAATGTGTAATAGTGTGTTACTTTGTTACAAGAGGTGAAGATTATATGGATTATATGGATGAAGTAAGATATACTGATTATTGCCAATAAGGGACACAATAAAAGGATTCCAAACCTGTACATTAACTAGATTGTGTTGGTATTAGTGTGCCCCACAATACACCTGTTCCATATTTAAGCATTCAGCAAGTCTATAATACATTACATAATCCACTGGGTGGACAAGACACTCCAGTAACCAGGACCTGGGGCTCTGCCTGTATAGCTCGCAGCTGCATGTGTGACAAGGTGCACTCACCGCACAGAGGATGAGGACACAAGAGACTTGCTGCTGCAAGCCCCCTGCGGCATCATAGATGTCATCCTAAACCTGCTGCTGCAGGTAAAAAAAGCACCAGCCCCAAACTCTTCCACTCTACTAGGCAGAAGTACCTACCTGCATTTTTCCAGGTACCTCATCCTTGGAGGACAGGAAAAAACAAAGGGAAGGAGTATTTAAATGTTTTTTTTACTGTCCTTGGAGGATGGGCTCTGTCTTGTAGTGTGCTGCCTGGGGACTTGAAGGAAATAATGTTTCCCCCCTGTGAGAAAGCAGGTTATAAATAGACTTAAAAGGTTGAACTTGGTGGACGTGTGTCAACCTAACTGACTATGTATAGTAAAAGTAGCTGTAACAGGATCCAACTATTCAAGTGACCTAACTTCAGGAAGCCAGGGCAAATGAAAATGCAATAATCTCTAATAAAGATATCATTGAAGCGGGGAACTTTTTTTTTAAATAATTTTTATACTGTGAAAAATATGTGCTACAATAGACTGGAAAATACACATAAATGCTTATTGACTGACAGTGTGTACATGTTAATATTACTGCAACATTACTGCATCAATGGACAGATGAGTAGCACAGAAAATTAGCTGAATAGTTTGTAACCACTACCTGAATCTCTAGTCAAGTGATTTCCTTGACTATTTCATCTACCATATTGCTATTATGTAAATAGTGCAGTATTTCATCTACTGTACATTTCCTCTGTTCCACTGTTCTTCATTAAGCATTGCTAACAAGTTCCTTTGAACATCAAGATGAAGAAAATGGAATCAAATGTATCCAATTCTACCATTTTCAGAGGAGTATTTTTGCACTTTAAATCCTCAGAATGCAAAGAGACCTTTTCTGCCACCTTCCACTGCACACATACTACTAGGATATAAATTACCCATCTTCTCATTCACAGCCTGTGGGCAATTCTCAGACTTTCTACATAAATTCTGTTCTCGCTTTATTTGTATCCAGATGAAAGTAGTCTTTTAACCCAGAAACTGACTCTTAATATCCTTCTCCGGAAAGACATCTTCTGAGTAAATCAGTAAAATGATGATTTAAGATATATACTGCAGGGGAAACACTCAATACTTAATCTCATATTTATTTGTCATCCATTAGCTGCATACCAGTTATCACTTATTTATGGAGCAATATTATAGTCAGCAGAAAAAACACGACAAATATAGAGGGAATTTCTTTGCATTTCTTGCTTCTATTGCAATCTCATTCCTGCAGCTTCCACAAGCAATTTGGGTGCCCCAAAATGCCTCAAAACTTTGGGTATTATGACAGTATAGAGTCACCATTCTGTAGTCATAAAACACTGCTGTATTCTGGAGAAATGTATCATTGGCAGACAAAACTATTACATAAGTTGAAAATACAGGTTTGTGATCCATTATCCAGAAATCCCACTTAGATCCAAACTACGGGAGGGTCAATTGTCATAGAATTCCATTTATCCAAATAATCCACATTTTTTTAAATGATCTTCTTTTTCTCTGTAATAATAAAACAATACTGTTTACTTGATTCAAACTTCCCTTTTATCCAAATTATCCACCTTTTTTAAAATTATTTTCTTTTTCTCTGTAATAATAAAACAATACCTTGTACTTGATTCAAACTAAGATATAATTAATCCTTACTGGAAGCAAAACCAGCCTATTGGGTTTATTTAATGTTTAAATTATTTTTTAATTATCCAGAAAGTCCAAGATCCCAAGCATTCTGGATAGCAGGTGTCATACAGAATGGTAACACGATCATGCTCAATAATGTTTACAATAAAAATGATCTGAGGAAAACACATAAGGGGTAAAAAGACCTGCAGAAATTCAGGACCACAAGAAGGCAGCATGAAAAGTACAAAAACGACCAGTTCCAGATGTGTTTTGCAGTTTACACATTGCTGTTAAACAAGTAAATGAAATGTCCCTGAGAGCCTAAACTTCTATCATATCAGGTCAATGAATTTGAAATACTTGCGTTGCACAATTGATACTCATTCTACTTGTAGTCAGACATTATAGCAGTATAGAGGTAGTGTTACATGTTTACATGGTTAAAATGTAGTTTTCTGTTCCATAGTAATTAACTATTTAAAGTTCAGTGTGAAAATAAAAACTAGGTATATAGATAGTCTATGCGAAATAAAAAATGTTTCTGATATAGTTAGTTAGCCAAAAATGTAATGTATAAAGGCTGGAGTGACTGGATGTCTAACATAATAGCCAGAACCAAACTTCCTGCTTTTCAGCTCTCTAACTCTGAGTTAGTCAACGAATTGAAGGGGGGCCACATGGGACATAACTGCTCAGTGAGTTTGCAATTGATCTAACTGATTCAAACACACACAGTTAAGGCCAATGTTGCCTCCCTCAAGTCTCTGATTGATCTTTGATTGGTTACTCAAACAAGCAGAGGAGACCGCTCAGAGCTCACTCCTCCAATCTACCCGATCAGGTGCTCAGTCAGCAGCGTCCCCCTGCTACAACACACTTCAAGCTCCAAGGAAAGACGGCACTCCGATCAGGAAAACAGGTTTATTTGGAATAAGGAAGCTGTGCCCTACGCGTTTCGGGAATCAATCCCTTAATCATAGGCATCATCATAATCTTTGATTGGTTACTGCCTGGTAACCAATCAGTGGAAACACAGAGAGCTGCAAAGCAGGAAGTAGTGTTCTGGCTATTATGTTAGACATCCAGTCACTCAAGACTCAATACATTACATTTTTGGCTAATTAACTATGGTGAGAACATTTTCTATTTTGCACAGCCTACCAATTTTTTTTTTACACTGAACAATGCCTTTAAAGGAGAACTAAACCTCAAAATCAATATGGCCATTAATACTATATTGATGTAAGGTAGATAACTTTTCCAGACCTTCAAAGTTGTCACAGGACAGATTGATTGTACATTTATGCCCATATAAAAAAATGAACTGATCTGATGAACCATGATGTACTACAAACCAATGCATGATTACTTTTTAGTATATGAAGATCAACATGTTTTATTTTTAGATCTGTTTATGTGAGCTACTGCTCCAGTTAACACCCATGTGCCTAATTTAATTAACAAATAAAAAAGGCAAGAAGAACATATGTGCAATATTATATTGGTTTAAGATCTTTGGTAGCATCATATAGTAAGTATACAGTGCTATTTTGAGAATCAGCAGACAAGAGTTATAAAAACTGGACATTTTTAGAGAGGGATAGATTAATAGAAAGGTGGAATATTTTATTAAAATTCTGTCAAATATAGTTTCTTTTCATAGGGAACATGAGAATAATGTGTTTATGAAACACACTAATATGCCTACTGACATAAGAGTAGAGAGAAAAGAAGCTGCAATAAAAACCATGAATTGCATCAAATAAAACACTGACACATCTACTGGATAGGAAACAAACATTGCCATAACTGACTGGAAATAATTTTAACAATATTTTGGCCGCAAATATTCCTTTGTCTTATTCCAACCTGCGTGGCTTAGAGACTTTGGGGCACATTTACTTGAATTTTTGCTTCAGAAGCGTCACCATACAGTACTTTGCACAGCTACTGTATGTCAGATATTAATTCGATATGACTACACGTATTTATAATAATAAAAAAATTATTTTGGCAAATAAACTCTGGCGTATAGTTGCTAGCAAAAATTCAGCTTATAATAACAATAAAGCTTTTTAGCATATTTTCTCTAACGTTTCTTTTACTTTAACATAATCACACTTACTTCAATTTAAATATGTCGGCTACATAAAGGTCATAGTACATATGTATGGAAGCAAAATAAAGACAAAAGAGTTACTATATTGTCCTAGACATGAGCTCACCCTAAAATAAATGTAGCATGAGTTTCAAATGTTAAAATAACATATATTTAACAGTTACAACCTTTAAACATAACCCCACATTTAAATATGAAAAAACTACAGAACTTTTTATTTTTTATGACCTTTTTTGACTACAAGATATGATGTCACTGACATAGTAATGTTGAGGATATAGTTTTAGCTTAACAATTCGCCAGGTAGAACCAGGCAAAGTGACTTTGGCGAAAATGGTAATGTATTGGAAAGTTTACACTTTGATAAATTTGTGGTTTAACAGGCAAAAGATTACTAGTGGTGAGGTTTCCAGCTAGCAAATTGTCCATTTAGTAATGTAGTAACTATGGCAAATAGTTTTTTTTGACGAATTTTCGCTAAACATCCACAATTTGTCTTTTAGTAAATGTATTCCGGAAACAACAAGTGTATTTTTTTAGCTTTAATATTGGTGTAGGCAGCAATTCCAGGCCATTGTGCTTGGTCATGTGCTTTCAGAATGAGCCAGTACTGCACAATGGAACTGCTTTCAGAAGCTATTGTTTCTGGAGGAGTCAGAGTGAGATTTGAATTTTCACTGTTGTATGTTATTCTAATATCTACCAGGGAGCTATTTTCTTGTTACTTTCACATTTTTCTGTGGATTGGCTACTGAGAGGGGAAGGTGCGATCTCACTCCAACATGCAGTGCAGCACTACAGTGGGACTGAAGTTTATCAAAGCACAATTTACATGACTGAAGGCATCTGGGAAACTAACATCATGCCTAGCAGCAGGTTAGATTTTAAAATTAAATATAAAGAAATCTGTTTACTCTAATGAAAAGTGGATTTCAGGAAAGAATTTTGCACTATTAATTGATGCATTTTGATACAAACATATTTTCATATGACAGAATCCACTGACACTAATCTAAGCTTGGGGTCTGCTTTAAAAGTATTCTACCTATTCCATGTTTGCTGTTGGGAATGGGGATGTCCCATACATACCAAATATGGTTATCTACTACGAGCCAACACATACCTTTTGTAATTGAACCGGGGACTTGGTGTTTCTGAGCTGTTTGACTTGCCATTGCTCTATGTGAGCAGACAGGTTTTTCCCTGGTTCACTCCCATTGCTATATGTGTAAATGCAAGTAGGCAGGGCTTTGTTTAGCTGTTATCTATCTGGCCCATGGGATTAGTGTATGCCATTAGACTGCCTATAAAGACCCCTGCCCTGCACTGAATCATTTCCCAATATAGGTTCTGCTATTGTGAGTTCCTGGGTGTGATTCTACTTTGATTCTAGTGTTTGACCTTCTTGCCTGTGACCTCGACTCAGCTTCTGTCCTGATTTGGTACTGTATTGTCTGATCCTGGTTATTGACCCGGCCTGTCCCTTGACTACGCTTCTTGTCTTCCATTCCTGTACCACATGCAGTTCCCTTGCTCGCCCAGAACTCTCCCCCTAGTCCTCTCACATTAAGACCTGGTGGCATCCAATTAGCTGAGGGCTCCTCCCGAAGTGAAAGGCGACTGTTAAAGGCAGAAGAGTGAGCCGCGACCTTGGGGTTTGTTCTGGGTTTTGTGATACCAATCGTTACACCTTTAATGTTAAAAAAATAGCCACATATTTTCTTTAAACATTTATGTTTTGATGACAATTCAAATTATTTTATTTGGTGGGAAGTCAGTCACCATTAAACAAAATCACTTCAGGGGAGTTTAAATTACCCAACCATGTCTGCAAATATCATCAGAAAGCAATCTCTTGATGCCTCTCCGTCTTGTCTATGAATGACACCCCCATAATGGAAACATCCTTTGTGATAAGTACACAAATTAAACCATTTTACTTACAGGGGACATCATTTATCATACCTCCAAACCTTCCCATTTTTTTATGGGACAGTCCTGATTTTGACAGCTCAACCTGCAGTGCCGGGTTTGTTACTGAAATGTCCTGACTTTCTCTTTGGTCTCCTGCATTGATAGCAAGAAAAAGAAACAAAGTTTATAATTTAACTGGCTTTTCGCAGAGAGCCCAGAAAAGATACCTAGATACTTTTGTAACAGTTTAAGATAAGCAGGCCTCTTAGGAAAATCTAGACACAGCTTAAAAGGCAATCCAGCTTCATTAGCAAAACTTTAACAACACAAAAAATACCACAAAAATTTGTTGAAACTTTCATAACCTGCTAAATTTTGTAAAATGCTCATGATAATTAGGGTGTGTGGCCAAAGAAATGGGGACAGTCAAAAATTGTTCTATTTTTTTTTTTTAATTAATCCCTCTTTCTATCCAAAATGTTGGGAGGTATGGGATATATTTTCACATTGCATCAAATTATTTAAAATAATGTAAAATAGAAGAAATTGTTTTTATTTTTATACCTTTTATAGCTTTAAAAATGTGCTCAGCACACCTCCTTTGCAACTTCCTGTCCAGGAGTTTCCAGTATCAGAGCAGCAGCCACTGAGGGAGGAGTGGGCTTGTTTGTGATGTCATGCTCAGTCCTTCCCTGCAGACAACAGATCACCATTTCTGCTTGTTTTCCCTTCCCTGAACTAATCCTTTCTGTCCTGTTTGTTTCTCTCTCTCCCTGCCCTGTTTTTAACCTCCTCCTTGCAGTGTTCATCTCTCTCTCTCTCTCTCTCTCTCTTCCTGCCCTGTTAATTTAAACCCCTCCTTGCACTGTTCGTTTCTCCCTCTCTGCCCTGTTTATTGAACCCCCCTCTCTTCAGTTTTCCTTTCTGTCCCTCTCTGCCCTGTTCATTTAACCCTTTCACTGCCCTGTTTGTTATCCTCCATCCTCCTTTCACTGCTTGTTCCTCTCTCTTGCCCTGCTATGATTGGGAAAAAAGAGAAGCAAGCTACTGTATTGATAAAAATGAATCTGCAACTAAAATATATATTTTTTTCTGGGGGCAATGTGTATCAGCAGTTAGTATAAATACCATAGTAATTTTCTGCACAGTATTATAATGTATACAAAAAGCAATCACCATCTTTTGGGTTTTCCTTTGTTACTCCCCACATCTGTTATTATATGTTATACAATTTCAGAACATCAGCTGCGTTTATTCCCTTGCAACTCCCTGCACCTGATCATATATTGTCCCTGAACAACTGCATTTATTCCCTTGCAACTCCCTGCAATTAAACATAAATTGCTACAGAACCGCTGCATTTATTCTCTTGCAACTCCTTGCACCTGATATATCACTAGGATCTGGCATTTCATACCAGTAAATACTAATGTACACTGTTTGTATAACTTTTATAATTTAATAGAGGGAGTGGCATAGTGTATAATAATACATTATAGACAATAGATTATGACCAGTTGGGCAGGTGCGTTTGTGAATAATGTAATGTGAATAATATTTGCTGTTGAACACAAGAGCATACTGTTGTAATTAAATAAAAGAAAATATTACTTTTACAATTTTTACAATTTGTATTAAACTTCACATCAATTGCTTATATTGTTATAAGTGATGGATCAGGCAGCAGCATAAGACAGTTATTTACAGGCTGGGAACACACAGGAAAGATAGTGGGAGGGATTTGCTGCTACAGCACAGTTCAGCTTGTTAGTCAGTGCTGCAACCACTTCCTGTGGGAGAATGAACAGACACTCCCATTCTTCAGCCCAGACCTAGAGCAGAAAGAATCTCTCTGAAGTTCCTATCTAATGACAGTTTTAGGAGGTAAAATGCGTTTTTCTTTCTGCATCATTACAAGTTTTGAGGAAGGAGTAAAATATCTGAATATAAAAAGTTATTTAAAATGTCTCCTTTAAGGCTTGTCTGCAGACATTCAAGTCACTATAAACTGGTATTGACATATAAAAAATGAGTTATAATAGAAAGAAAATATAACTGACGGTTGTCAATTTTGATTAATCATAATTTATACTGAAGCTTGTTTTTGCAGCACATTTAGATCATTTTATGTTTCACTCTTGCATTCCAACTCTGACCCCTCATTGATTTTGAGGGCCATAACAATTGCAGTCAGGTGTTGAGTGTAGTCTGCAAGGGTACAATTCTGTTTTACTTTGTTTTTGCACATATAGATGTAATACTGATTTGTCCATTATATCCTGGGAATTCCCTCTGAAAAAATACACAAGCATCACTTTTGGAGTTATAACAAAATATCTGTGGGGGGCTCTGTGCAACAACACTGGAGGATACATGTTGTTTTGTTGCAGGATTCGGCTTAATGTGTGTGAGAAGCAATCAGAACTTCTCCCTCCCTTCACTCACAGCACGGCATTGCTGAATCTTCTTTCTTTCATGGCAAAAAAACCCTCTGGAACATCAGAGCCATGGAAATGAATCACCGTTCTACCAGGAATTTGCACAGTGTTCGGCTCTGGAAGGTAACCTTGACTTCAAAGCGAAGTTTGGTCTGAGCCATCCTAAGCTAGCAGAATGTGCAGCTGCCGCCAAGACGAGGTTACTTTTGTCTTTGGAAGAAAGTCCCTTACTATTGATGCCCAGGTTTCTTTGAACAAACTTTTGAAATAAAGCAAAGTTTTATTTTGAAAATAATACAGCTACTTTGAAATTCATAGGGACAAACTTTACTTGTGAGAATAAATATAAAATATGTAAGTTACAAGCTATAAGGAGAAAGATATTAAGTGAGATTGTAAATAGAAATAGACAGAGAGAGAAAGAGCGAGAGAGGTGATGAATAAATCAAATATATAACAATGAGATGCAATTTAGCCCAAGTACTGTAACCCATAGCAGTCAATCAAATAATTTTCATACAGTAGTTTAAAATAAAATATGAAAACGGTAGTGGCATATACACACCAATGGATGAATTAATGGCAAAGGCAGCCTATCTTTAACACTTACATCAAACATCAAATTATTCCAGCATTTTTGGATCTGCCTTGCTAAATCTTTTATTACACATGTTAAGGGCAAAATAAGATGAATGATCAATCAAAAAGGAATGAAGAAGGAACTTTGAACTTCAAGGTGGGTTGAGAATTGCAAATACTTGTAGGCAATGAAACACTACAACACCAGCAGACCATTGCACTTGTGTGGAGCACTGATACAATGTTTGTCTGATCTGACCAGATCAGCGCTCATTAGTGATGGGCTAATGTATTCGCCTGGTGCAAATTTGCAGCCCGCAATAATGTGCCTGTGCCTGTTTTTTGTATGCCAAAAAATGCACGCTGGCATTCAAAAATGGACGCGGGCATCCATTTTGATGCCCACGCCCATTTTGCACCAGTGAATTTGCAAATTTTCCCGGAAACCGGCAGAAATTCGCCCATCACTGGTGCTCGTTGCTCACACATAGCAATCTGTTTAGGCCCTGGTCTCTTATGTGTAGGATTCTTGAGCAATCATGGAGTGATAGGTGCCTAATATGCAGCCTTGTCATACTCCTTTTTATTCAAGGGAAAACTATACCACCAAATAAATACTTAGGCAACTCATATGAAGTGGCATATTAATAAATGTCAACAAACTGGAATATAAATTAAAGTAAATGTTGTCCTTTTACATATTTTCCCTTGAGCCCCATTTTGTGAAATTCTCTCTGCTGCCTCACCTGACCAGAAATATTGCAGCTCGAACTGTAACTGGAAGAATTTAGAAGTAGGTCCATTAACTGGTTCATGTGGCCTAACATGTATAGGTTGTTTGGTTTGTTTGGGTACACGGTGAATCGTTGGATCCCAGCAACTGCAATTTTCTATTTAGTATTACCCAATGGCACATACTACGGGATCCATTATGCAGAAACTCATTATCTACAAAGACCTGTATTATGGAAAGGAAATATGCCACAGACTCCATTTTATCCAATGAATCAAAATTTTTGAAAAAAGATTAGCTTTTTTTCTCTGTAATAATAAAACAGTATCTTGTACTTGAGCCAAACTAAGATATAATTCATTCTTTTTGGAAGTAAAACCATCCTTATTTACTGTTTATATGATTTTATAGCAAACTTAAGGTAGCAAGATCCAATTTATGGGAAGATCCATTATCCAGAATACCTCAGGTATAGAGCATTCTGGATAACAGGTCCCATACCTGTACTAAAAAAGTATATTATTATGAAAATGGATATTTAAATAAAGCAGGGATCTACATACTGTATGAACTGTTGAATGCAATATATTGTTATAGAGACATTGTTCTGGGGTATAGTGTTGCTTTAAGCATTTAAGCAACCTAATAGAATTAGTCTTTTAGGTCTTCTGAAGACAGGAAACATATATTTTGGCTGCTCATTCATCCAGTTAAACTGTGTACTTCTTTTACTATAACCGTATGAAACAAAACTATAGCCTCATAAATTTGTCTTAAACACAGGCCTGGGGTAGCTAAGCAGGACAAAGGAGAAAGAGAAAATTTAGTGCACTTGATAACTCTTATTAAAAGTGAAAAGAGCCGTCTGCTGCTCCAGCAGATTTACTGATCTATAAAGATAATGCAGGTCCTACAGTATCAATATTTCTTACAGATTACACCATTTACAAATCATGATGGTATTTCTGTATGCATAGAAAATGTGCACCTTAAGAGATACAGTATTAAGTGAATGTCTTCAGCCATGAGCAGCAATGCAATCTTCCTTAGTAATTGATAGAGGCCACAACCAATAAAACAACACAGAATTCACTCATTAAAGACTTGAAGCAGCAATGAAAAGGAGCATGTACACCTAAAGATACCATGTCACGAAACAAAAAAGTTCTCCAGTGCACAAAGCAGATGAATTTATTCTGACAAATCGACACTGGTATCTATAAAAGCTAAAACTGTTTGAAAAATCATGGAGCAAATAGAATTACTGAGAATTAGGAATAAGCTAAATATTTTGGACCATTTCCATGTAAAATAAAGCCTATAAAATCTAATGCATAGTAAAAAAATGTGAGGTTTTAGAAATGTTATCAAAGTTCCAAGTAACACACCCTGCAGCACTCCTGTGAAAAGCGCAAACAAACTAGGCAATGTTTCGGGCCAATGCGCTTTCTCAAGCCTGTGTAACTGTGTAATATCACTCTCTAAATGTAGAAGAGGTGTATAATGAGGTACAACTCCCATAATATCATTATGGGAATTCTACCTCATTGTGTAAGGTGGGGCTTGTTTACCACTTATTCCTAACATACATTTAGAGAGTGATGTTACACTGGCTTGAGAAAGGGCTTTTGCCCAAAATTTGGCCTAATTTGTTGGCACAATAAATCACTTTTCACATGAGTGCTGCAGGGTGTGTTTCTTGGAGTCCCTGGCAGAGGGACCAGCAGCTTGCACTCAACGCTACAACAAGTGATGAGTTATAGTTGAGCATTGTCCGCATTTGACTGTTATCAAAGGTCCAGTAACTATTGCGGCACCACCAAAATTATGGTGGTGGAGAAGAAAGGGCACTTTGCTTTTGTAGAATTAATTGATATAGTATCACATTAGTACTGACTACAGCATCATGTATGTACACCTGTCTTACTTATTCACACATCCTTGTAAGTAATTTGGGAAGGACTGTGCCTTGGAGAATATGCTTGCCTTATATAGATACTTGTGGGGTGCATAGCCACTGAAGGAGGCTTATATTCTGGAACACAAGGTATCGCCCTCTCTTTCCTGGAAGGATAGACATCTCTCTCTCTCCATTAGGGATGGACACACACAGACACCCACATACATACATGAAACTCATACATCTACATTTAGATATGTATACATTAATTATACACCTCTTCTATTCAATCTGTGCCAAACTGATAATAAATGGGGTAGGCAAGGAGGAGTGGCAAGTATTCATCCAGTTCTAATAGTAATATAGCATTGGTCCTTCATTTGCTGCTATAACAGGCTTTTCTCATTTGGGAAACTAATGGGGCAATCATTCCTGGCTCACAGGTGGCAATCGAAATTCATCAGATTTGTGATCACGTAAAGAGGTCAGGACTTTGTGTAGGTCAGCCAGATTCTTTCAATCCAATGTCATCAAACCAAAACCTGACCTTACTTTGTTTTTATGGTCATTAATGTGAAGAAACAAGAACAAGACTTTTCTAAATGGTTATAAAGTAGAAAGCATGGAATTGCAAAGGAAGTTAATGCGGGTTATAACTTTAAGGTTTGCATTCATCAGGAGCTCTAGCCTGAACAACAGGCCAGTAAGTTTGACATCTGTGGTGGGCAAATTATTTGAAGACTTGTTAAGGGATTACATTCCTAGTGAATGGCATTATGAGCTGTAATCAGCATGGCTTTATGAAGGATAGATCATATCAGACAAATTTGATTGCTTTTGATGATAAGGTAAGTAAGATGCTGGACAATGGGGTAGCAGTAGATGTGATCTATTTTGATACCATGCCCCACAAATGACTGGTTTCTAAACTAAGGTCTGTTTGGCTTAATGAAGTCTTTACACATGGATAGGAAACTGGCAACAGGATCCAGTACAGAAGGTGGTTGTTAGGGTCTTAGTGGGGTTCCACAGGGCTCGGTATTGGGTCCACTTTTATTTAATGTGTTCATTAATGACTTGAGATGAGGGTATTGTAAGTAATGTATCAGTGTTTGCAGAAGACTATGCAGCCCAATTAATTCCATCCAGGATGTGCTTCCCTTGCAACAGGATCTTGACAAACTCAATCTGTGCAGCTAAGTGGCAAATTAAATTCAGTGTTGATAAATGTAAAGTCATGCACCTGGAATGTAAATATATCCAAGCCACTTTTACCCTTAATGAAAAGGACCTTGGAGTCCTTGTAGATCATAAACTTGGCTGTAGCAAGCTATACCAGTCAGAGGCATCAAGGGAAAATAAGGTATTGAGCTATATTAAAAGGGGCATAAATTCGCAGGAGGAAGGGGTCATTCTTCCACTGTACAGAGCACTGATAAGGCGCCATCCAGAATATGCCATACAGTTTTGGTTTCCAGTGCTTAAATCGGAAATTATTGAATTATAGAGGGTACAGAGAAGGGCAACTGAGCTCGTAAAAGGTATGGAAAATCTTGGCTATAAGCAAAGACTGGTCAAGTTGGGGTTGATTGTGAAGATGTGGCATTCTCTCCCTGAATCAGTTGTACAGGCTGATAGATTAGATATCTTTAAGAATGGGTTGGATGGCTGTTTATTACGTGAGGGAATACAGGGTTATGGCAGATATCTTGCAGTACAAGTTGATCCAGGGACTGGTCCGATTGCCATTTTAGAGTTAGGAAGGAATTTTTGGATAGGCTTCAAATGGTTTTTTTTTTGGCTTCTTCTGAATCAAATAGCAGTTAGGCAGGTTATATATAAATTTAAAAGGTTGAACTTGATGGACGTGACTTTTTTTCAACTTAATTTACTATGTTTCTATTCATTGTCCATTAAAACTAAATACAACAGCTTAGCTAATAATAATAATGATTGGTCTCATAGAAGCCTTTTGTCCAAGCTGAAAATTTGGTGCTCTACAGTCTCTTCTCTAATTTGACTTCTTCCCCCAAGTATGACCTCCTTTCTCTTAAGGAGGGCACCCATGGGCAGAAAAAAAATCCCCAAACACAAATCAAGGAATATAACATGATAAATAACATAAATGTGACAATTACTTTTACAGATATGCTTTCTAGATGTGAAGAACTGTGTTCAGTTCTTTATACAGTAGCTATAAAACCAAATGAGAAAATCCAGAAATAAAATTAGATAATGGAAACTTTACACACCCGACTGTAATTGGCAAAATAATTTTCTTTTCTTTTTTTTTTTAAGAACAGGGGCCAACAAATGGATCATAATGCAGCGTCACTTTCAGCTGCCAGAGAGCCAATTAATTGTACCAAAATCATCCTTGTCTGACTAGATTTTAAAACCTGGCCAAAAGATATTGGTTTTCAGTCATATATCAGACAAGAAGATCTTCCTGATGGCCCAGTACACAGAAGAGTAAGCCGCTGATTCTGTCTGGAGATGCCAAGTCAGAATGTGGATGGCCAAATAAAATGTTTCCTCCTAACACAACAGGTTCCTGCCCCTGTATCGAATAACCTAGCAGTTGGGTTATACTTCCACAGAAACAATTCAAGGCAACCTGCGGTAATTTGCTGTCACATTTTAAGCATGTCCAGAACTAGTCTCATGCAAATGGAACAAATGGAATTTTATGTAGCTCATAAAACCAACTGATGGTATATAAACATTACTGGAATAATATGAGTGTTTATGGCATAATAACTGTGAAATTGCATTAGGAGGTAATAGAATTAGGATTGTATTTAACAGTGCAGAAATAAAACTTTTACATTTTAACACGGCTGATATCCATTAGTTAACATGTTCATTACAGCAAATGAAAGAAAATGTTTAAAGAGCCTTTTAGGAAACAGGCAATTTGCAACACACACTTTCAAGAAACATTTTTATTTGATTTATTAACAGTAACAAGGTATTTTTTAAAACTTTAACCCTATTGTATAGTTGCCAATATTATGCAAGAGTCATTAGTTTTAGCAGTTGCTAAAAAATATTTTTAAGAACATGTCTTGCGTATGATTAAATTTGGTCCCATCCTGTACACACATCAATCATTCACAACACAAACATAATGGGTGAAAAGGCCAAAGCTTAATGTATTATACAACATATATATAACATTATCTATCACAACATGCCAACATTATTATGACAAATACCGTACATATCACGTTAACATATGTGTAAAACACACTAGCTGCTTATGGCTGAATTTAACAATGAATGATTAAGGGGCAGATTTACTAAATTCACATGAAGGATTCGAAATTCGATTGAATTTAAAAAAAAAAATCAAATTTGTATTTTGAATAAGCAAATGAGGCAACTTCTACCATCGAATTTTAAAATTCATCAGATTAAAATAATTCAAATAATTCAAATTTAATTGTATTTGAATATTCGAATATTCGATGGTCAAAGTACTTCCGCTTTATAAAAAAAAATTGATAGGCCAGTTCGCCAACTTGGACCTATCGAATTGCTTTAAAACCCTATGGCAAGCTCCCATAGGTATTTTAAAGCTTTTTTAGATCAAATAAAAAAATTCGATGGAAGGGTTAAAATCATTTGAATCGTTCGAACGATTTAATCGATCGTTCATATTTGATCGTTCGATTGGTCGAATAGCATTAAAAGCATTCAAATTTGAATGATTTTGAAATTCGACCACTTCCCCTTTAAATTCGAAAATCAAATTTGAGGGTTTATTAACCCTCAAATTTGATTTTGAGTAAATCTGCCCCTAAAAGTTTAACCACGCTTCTTCTGACCACTAACCCATTCTCCAAAACAAGGCTAAGCCTCCGCCACTTACATCATCACCTACTGTACCCCCTTTACCACCCCAACCTAGCCCCAGACGTATCCAACTCCAACCTTACCTTGACAGAAGTTGCCCTTGTGTGTCAGTGTCGATGTGCCACCACTGAAACACTCATCGCCTGACTTGTGTGAAGGTCTCACCCTCTGTGCCGTCCTTCTGTCCAACTAACTGTCCTCCATGGGCCTTGATTGTGTGTTGTGCTGACTTCTGCACCACGATTCCTGTGGTGCCGTTACTCTACTGCCTGTGTTATCCTGCCTTCCCATGCTCCTAGAAGTGGATATAGGATGAGAAGACATGGCATGTACTCGAGTGAGTGACCTCCACCCTGCCTGTGCCCACCACCCTTGTTGTTGGCTGTCCCCTCTGCTCCATCCTCAGCTGGATCTGCTGCACGACCTGCTCCTAGACCTGGTGCACCCACCACTGCTGCAACTCAGCCTGACTGAGGGATACCCCCTTTAAGATTGCCTCATGGCAGTCTCCCTTCTTCAGCTCCCATGCTTTTCAGACAGGAGTCCTCTTCTGTGTTCCCCTCCTGCAACCTTCCTGTGATCCATCAGTTGTGACCCCCACATTGTGCCTCCCTCCCTGGCCCTCTAAGCCATGGCTGCCCTGATCCCCCCAGCCTAGGTTGGCCACCATCTTTTTTCAATATTAATAACATTAGGATCAACCATAATTTTTACCAGCCAGGTGGAGACTCTACCACAGCTCCAGCTCCTGTGGTAGATCCCCTGCTGGCTCTGTTCCTCCTCCCTCTAAACTCCCCCGTTGGTAGGCTGCTGTGCTTCTGGACTCTTCACTCTTGCCATGCTGCATGGCCCCATTCCAGCTACTGAGCCATCCAACTTCTCCCCTTCCCTTGTAGAATGCCCCTTGTGCCTGCTGATTCCCTCCCTAAAGCCCCGGGACCTGCTCTGGCTCCTGTGGTGGGTTTCTCAGTGGGTTTCTCAGTGGTCTCCTCATTCCTACCCTGCTGCCTTCTGGCTTCTTTCCTTCTGTCAGGCTGTCAAACACCTCCACCTCCTCCTGGAGTCCACCCCTTCTGCCTGCCAGTTCCTTTCGTAAGGCACTGGGACTCGCTGCCCCCTTGCCCACTTACCTGCATGAGCCTCTGGATACACACCCCCACTGTCTCCCTGTGCTGCTCCTCTTCCCGACAGGCCAGGCTCCACAGATGGGCTCCTTCTGCACCGCCTCCAGTCTCTGGGCTGAGGCTGTCCGGTGGCCTAGCCCTGCGCTGCTTCCACCTCCTGGCTGCTTCTCAATTATCTACTTCTTTTCTCACCCCTGGCCCCAATCCCAGAAACACGAGCAGCTCCACTAGGTAAGAATGTCTTCCTGCACTTTTACTTGCTATTTAAAGCCCTTCCCCTTTTTCCTTTTTTTTTGAAGTCTCACGTAAACAGGAGTCCATGATAACTTTTGACATCACCATTTAAATGGGACCAGTTAGACCAGACATAAAAAGACCTTTTCAAATGAAACATGAAACCAAAATTCTTATTAAAGCATAAATACCTGTTATAAAAGTATTTAAATAACTCAGATGTAAATTATATAGTGCTGGCTGACATGCCTCTATGGCTCAGGCACAACAATTACTTTCAATTTTCATTCTGTTCTTCCTTGATGTCACTGCACTCATCAGATTTCCATCCTCCTCACTTCCAAGTCTGGATCTTAAAGGTACCAGCAGCAGCTTTTTGCAACCCCTGGTAACCTATTTGGAACTGCCATCTGAGGCAGGTTTATCAACTAATTGGCGGAGCACCCATAATTCTGGCAGATAAACAAATATTAAATTCTGCAAGATAAACAAGATTTTGGCATGATGCAAAGCTTGTTTTAACGGTATTCTGAAAATGGCGGCTGGCTGCTCACTGTGATTGGGAATTCCCAGACTGAAGGGAACAACATGTAAAATATTTACACAGTATAAGTTTATTTTTCTTGACTGACCCAATATACAGATGTAGTCACTTTGGAATGTGAGTTAAATGCATCATCTATCTCATATATCCCACTTAGCACAGAATATTGTGTCACAGCATCCCATCCAATTAAAGAGTTCACCATTGAAAACAATGGAGCTTTGGTATGCTAATGAAAAGGTTAAATGCATTAAATGAGTTAAGATAACTTTAGATAACACAGTTTCTTCAATTAGCCCTGAGTCACGACGCATTTAACTTACAAATCCAAGTGACTGTATCTGTACGTAAAAAGAGTTTGGAACTTTTTTATGTCTTGAAGGTTAATTGGCTGAAAATTCACATTAATGCTTGTATGTTTATACAGTATACTGTAAGCTCTATTGGGGCAGAGAGCAGCATCACATTTATCGATTGGGATACCAGGAGACATTTCAGTGGGCTCTGGACCTAGTAGGCCCCACTTCCCTGAGTCTGTTGGGCAGCAGGTGTGTAGGTGGAGGCTTGAAAAAGTTGGCAGGTGTTGGGGAGTGTGGTTGGCATGGGTTTGGGGGTGGTTGTGGCGAGGGGTCCTGTAGATCAGGTAGTCCACTAGGCCCTAGATTCTTTAGTCCAAAACTGACAGAACAGATAATATAATAATAGTGATGGGCGAATTTATTCGCCAGGGGCGAATTCGCGGCGAATTCCCGCGATTCGCCGCTGGCTAATAAATTTGACGCGACGCGCGTCAAAAGCATCCCGTGACATGTTTCGCGAATTTTTCAGCGAAGCGAATCTCGGGAGATTCGCCCATCACTATATAATAATAATTAATTTATAATACAATATAAGTACTATAATTTAAAACCAAAATACCACAATAATTTAAAACACAGGATTATTACAGGATTATTAGCACTATAAATGATAAAACTATCAATCTATATGACAGAGCTTGATGCTCAGTCTGTTACAAAAAATGTCACTGAACTGATGATCCATATAGATTGGGAAAGTGGATGCAAAAGTGCCTACATTAGCTGGATATGTACTTTATTGGAGGAAGCAAAATATCAGATAGATTGTCACTCAGGGGCGTAACTACCGGGGGAGCAGGGGGTGCAACTGGGCCAGGGCCCCCTGCAGCCCCCCCCCCACGCAGTCAGCTGCAGCGGCACATAAATTTGTCACAGACGAGTTTGCACCCAGGCCCGCACCCACCTAGTTCCGTTACTGTTGTGACTTTACAGATTACTTGTGTAGAATATCATGTTTGATTCTGGAGACTGCATCTGCAATAAGTCATAAATAATTTAAACTGAATTCACTAATGGGCTGTTTTAATAGAACAAGGTTTTCCTGATTCATTTAAAAAGAGCAAATTGAAAGAAGTCTCTCTGCATTGCTTGAGGGATAGGGCTATGTCATAATAGCCTAAATATAGATTCTGTAACCTTTACTGTAGATCTGATGCATTTTTCAAGAAACCAGAGAATAGAAAGGGCCTGTTCTAAAATTAGAGGACACAAATTATACTCTAAATGCATAAACAGATATCATCAGTCATTCTGGATGTGCTGAAATAGATGCCCAAGTGTACAGTTAGACAAACTGGAATGAGATTATCTCATACAAGACACAAACAAACCATATTGTGGCCTTCTACACGAATAAACTAACAGCACAATGATCTATGGATCAGCTGCCTCTTTCACAAGATATCAGTTCCTGTGTGGCAGCATTAGGAGCCGCAGATTCAAATTTAGTCCCATGAATCTACTCACTACAGATCTTCTACTACACGTGTAATAACCATATGTGCCTAATAGCCTATGGGTCTAGATGGGGCTTCTATGCCTTTTGGATTGCATTTCTTTGGAAAGCCACTGAATTTGAGAAAGAGAGAAACTCTCGTTGAGTATTGGTGTAAGTGGGACAATCATGTCAAATTTTATTTGAATTTTAAAATACATTTTTTTTTTAATTTAAAATTAAATAAATGTTTTTAATTAAAATTCTAAATTTGGTTAGAATTTTAAAATGTAATAATTAAAAAATTGAAGTACTGTCTCTTTAAAAGATTCAAATTTGACCCTTTGCCACCTTAAACCTGCTAAATTGCTGTTTTAGCCTATGGGGGACCTCCTTGGACTTCTAAGTACTGTTTTTTGGTGGCAATCGTTCGAATCGAACGATTTGAACGATTTGAACAATTTGAATAATTTTTATTTGATAGAAAATGGACCTAAAACACTTTTTAAAAAAATGTTATGGTCGAATTTCAAAGTTTTTTAACTTCGAAATTAGACCCTTAGTAAAGCTGCCCCTAAATGTCAACATTCAAACATTAAGGGGCAGATTTATCAAGGGTAGAATTTCGAAGTGAAACTACTTTTTTCAATTGAAAATGGATAGGTTCATTTTCGATTGAATTCAAATCGTTCAAATTGTTTGATTGAATAGTTCAATTCGAATGATTTGAACGATTTCCTTTACAAAAAATTTTACTTCTCAAAATTTAAAAGCCTCCATAAAGGTTATAGGATGTCCCCCTTAGGCTAAAACAGCAATTCTTCAGATTTCAGGTGGCCAAGGGTTGAATTAAATTTTTTTAAAGAGACAGCACTTCGATTTTCAAATGGTCAAATCAATTCAAACTGAATTTTTTCAATTCAAATAAAATGTTGTCCTATTCTATAGTTTAAATACCCAAAATCTACTTAATCCTGTTGAATTGAAGTTTATAATTCAATTAAAGGTTCCCATTTTTTGTGTTTAATAGAGGATAGTATTACAGATTAAATGTACCTGACTCAAACCACAAACCGCAAAGTCATCTGACATATGCTTTCGCATAAAAGCGAGTCTATTAAGGTTTTTACTACTGGGCCTTTGTTTTTAGCACAATGATCAGTGGCATGTCTAATAGTTTCTTGGATGATAGGCATATACAGAAATTGCAGTTTAGGTCTATCTATAGGCCTTTTATACTTTCCCGTCTCTTCTTGTTAGTCTGTTAACTGATACACCATTAAAAGTTGTCATCCATAATAAACATGTTATCCTGTATATTTGGCTACTAAAGTGTGAACATTTTCAGAAGGTAGACGTGATCCTGACACATCGTTCTGGCACAGCCAATATTTAATGAATTTGTATGCTAGATAAACTAAACTAGATAAAAGTAAAATATTAAACCTAATGCCCTGAATGGAATTTGGAATGTACTGTGTCTTCATTTGAAGATTTCTTACCTTTAGGGCAAATAACTTATGAAAAATAAAACCAATTGCTAAGTAGAGGTGTAATGTCTGCTTCAGTCACAGTCAATACATTTTCAAACACTGAGCAAGATTCCCCCAGTATGTGGCTAATGAAACTTCCACCATTACTTAAACACGCTTTATGAAAGTTTTAATAATAGGCAGCAAGAAGGGATTGTCTAGTGAAAGTTGTGGATATCAAGCATTGAACAAACAATTCCCATTTGGAAAATAAGTAGCTGTGTGTTTGTATCTCTTGCAAACCCTTGTTCAAAGTTAGCATCAAATAAATCATTGGATAAAGATACAAAGGCAATAGCTATTTTCATGAATGATGTCCACATATCAGGTAAAATAATAAAGTAAGTTTGCACAATGTCTCAACCTCTCTACTCACCAGGATTTGTTTCTTCTTCAAAACTTCAGTTCCTATTCTATCCATACTTTTATTTTAGCAAAGTCTCTGCTGGAAGGCTAGATTCCATGAACAGTGCTTCTCTTGTCTTTATACTTTTACCATTCCTCTTGAGATCCTACACTAAAAATTCAGAAAGCTACACAAGAGACTTAACTGAGATAGACTATGTAGGCAGTGTGAGCCAGCTTTGATCAAAGAGATGGATTGCATGGCAAAGCCTTATGAAGGTATGGTACTCTAAGACACTAAGGAAAAAGAAGGCAAACAACAAAAACAAGTTGGCCCAAGCCAGAATAGAAGTTGCAATAGATTTTTAGGAAGAGATGTAATCTCTTTCTAACCTCAAAAAAGAAATACAAAATATAAATATGTTTGTTTTAAACTTGCTTTACCCATGCAAAAAAAGGATATGACTACTGCCAATAATGAAAGGCTACAATAATCAGGAACTTCCTCATTTAGAACCAGGTACCTGACTACAGCTCCTCCTGGCTAAGTTTACCCATTATCTGACTACCCAGGCCTTATCTTTGACTCAGCATCTTTTCCGCCTGCCCTGCCCTTCAACCTGTATCAAGGAATGTGTTTTGATGCTGCTTTCACATACCTTTGCCTGGTATACTTCCTGTAATGGTGGATTAAATCATGTCCTTAAACAGTATCTTATTGCAAGGGGTTATTCAATAACTGACTCCTTACAAACTAGCAATTCCAACAACAACATAAACACATCTATTGTGAGCTGTAAAGTACTATTTTTAAGTACACTTGCTATTTTGGGACAATGGGAAAATAATAAATGTGCAAGGATAGGAAGTAATTGATACTGAATTTGAAATCAGCTTTATTGTATGTTTATGGGCTTCAGATGACCTTTGAGAGAAATCCATGCAGAAAACCTTGTGGTCCTCCTGTAAGTGCTGTCAGAATGCTGCAACTCTCCCCCCCCTGCATAATTTCTAATGTTGGGGGGGGGGTTGATGGGTTCTACTGCAAAGAGGGTGTGAGGATGCCCGCCGGCCAACTAGACCACCAGGGTGAGTCATCATAGAGGGCTGAAATTTTGCACCCTTAGCAGTCTTGCAGTTGTACCTAGCCCACATAAATTGGTCCTAGATCAACAAACAAGATTGAAAAGACATCACTTGGAATATCTAACTAAATTAGAGTTGTTAAAGCGAAACAGTCATCAGAATAAAATGTACAGTATTTCCTTGCGGATTTAAAATTGTACATGGCCCTTGCATTCATAAATGACCATTAATTTGTAATCTTTTGTGAGAAGACCTAAAAATGCCTTTTTTAATGTCAAAATCTAATTGGAATATTTAATTCTTATGTGGGGGAATCCATTTCCTGGTATGGATGGTGCTATTTTTATGAGCTATTTATTTTGATTTTTTTGGCACTTTTTGGAACTGTTGGCTGAAAACTCCAATTATTCGTATAAACTCAAATAGATTTTTTTAATGAAAAGGGACCATCTGCCATCAGTTTAAGTTTAAGATGGAGTATTTTAAGATGAATTCAAAGTTTTTGCAGCTTTGGAGTACAATAAATCTTGAAAAATTTTGATTTTTGCCCCTTTAAAACTTGACCAGAAAGCTTCCTAAATAGTAAGAACATTTATAGAATGATGTTTGTACCATCTAATCAGTGCCAGTAAATAGAATGTGTACCATTCAGTCCATAAATAATTACTGTATCTGACAGATATGCTATTTGAGAGATCAAGTTCTATGTAAGAAGTTAGTGTGGTTAACTCTTCCTTCATCAGTATCCTAAGGACCCACCTGAGAGGAAAGTACTGCATGTAACCTGTGCTCTAATGCGAGATGAAAGGAATTGTAGATTATCAATATCTGTAGGGCTGTTCCTCAGTACAGCAGAAGAAATACAGAAAAATATAAAGTGGACTATACAGAAATAAATTTTTATCTGAGCATAGGAGAGATGGAAATGTTCTGTGTAATCAGGTAGTGGAATGCACTCCCTACAAATTAAGGACAAGGCTGGACAGATATTTTCATCACAGGACAAATCTAGTAGAATGTTTTATGATCCTTATTGCTCAGCCAGCCAAATCCACATGGGGATCTGATCTCTTTGAATTATGCTTATTTTTTATATCTCGGGTAGAAATAATCAGACAATTTTTGGTGGGATCTGCAGAAGGTCTGATCAGAGATGACAGACTACGTTTGCATATAATCCTTAAATGTTTCATTGTTAGGCCTTTGATACCAAAACATTATTGTATTTTGTGAAAAAAAATCTCTTTTTCCTACCCGTGTAAAGCAATTTCAGAAAGAGATGCCCATATATCAAACTCCTCTAGTGTCTAAGGAAAATCCGATTATAGAGCCTCTACATGAAAAAAAGCTTCATGATATTTCACTTTCTGCAAAGATCTAAAAGGAGCATTGCTCTTAAAGTGGCAGCATTCTGAAGCCGTTTACGATTACATTGAACAGCAATTTTCACACTGAACAAATCATGAATATTATTCTTGTGGCCTTGGGACATTTATTTTTCCAAATATTTTTCCCATGAAATAACAAGTACAGGTCAATTGCCATTAACTACAATGGAAAGCAATACGAGTAACCCACAGCTCACAATCACTTGAAAAAGGAAGCTGTGTACAGTTTTGGGAGGTGAATGACTGTAGGAGGCATTCATAAACACAGCTGAGAAATATATTTCAATTGTGTTAACTGTCATTTTACACATAATTGCACACTAATGTATTTTAGAATCTTCACTTGAGTAGCATTTACTCAAAGTCATTGTGTTGCTGAAAGAATAAGATCAACACTATAAATTTTAAAAAGCATTTTACGGGGGGATTGGGGATAAAAGAGATGAATAAATCATAGAATAAATGAAGTGTAACACCAACACCTTTGTTTTCCCTTCAAATCTTCCTTTAGGAAGGCAGAATTTGGACACATCAAGAGGCAGATTTATTATGTGGTATAAAAATAATTTGACACACATCACCAGGCATCACTGCGTAAAAACTGGTATAAAATTGGCGCTTTTTGTTGAGCAAGTTCCACTGTAACTTACTTACAAAAGTCTGAAGCAGAATAAAATAACAGTGGCAAATCTGGCGTTGGCATAAAATAGCACACACCTTGATAATTTTGCCATGTAAATTTCACAGTGTTTTACTTTAATATATAATCCACTTTTGGTAAGATTTATAAGATCTGTTGCTAAAATATTCATTTTGTGGTTAAAGGTGTACTCATGTGACAATGGGATACATTTATTGAAAAGCTCCCTGCCGGGGGGCGTGGTCTGATGGCGTGCTGAGAGGACGCACTAACTGATCTCTCCCGGGCAAA
>CM044438.1:90264462-90305752 GCA_024363595.1 Xenopus borealis
TACTGCTCTATGTGTTGAAAAATCTTTCAATAAAAAGACAAATTAAAAAAAAAAAGAAAAGCTCCCTGCCCGTGTTGCATGTCCTCTCCTTTTCTGAATTAACTCTGCAATGGCCATGTGTGCATTTCTGACAACTGTATTTCATTGTGTGCATATTGATATTTGTGCACACTGGATATTTGTGTTTGGCACTGGGGTGTTCCCATTGGTCAATTGACTTGTCTATCATTATATTTTCTCCTGCACAATGCCACAGTCGCAGGTGGGTGAATTTGATGCATAAACATTTGATTGCTCCCCTCTGAAAATGTTTATATTTCAAAAAATTGTTTTACTAAATAAATGTATTCATTCTAACCTATAATTTCATTATAGTCTTCCTCTTTTCTATTCCTGTCTTCAGGGCAACACATTCTGCAGATAATTAGTTCCTGTGATCTGTAGGTGTGATCTTCAAGCTGCATTATTTTAAGACATGATCACTGGAAGTGACATTGAAAACACCCAAATTTAGGGTAAAATAGGGAGCTAAAAACAGATGCAGACAGACGTAAGTGGAGAGTGAAGCTAGAGGTGCATGGGCCCATGTTTCTTGCCTGGCAAGATAGAATGAATCAAGAAAATTACAAAAAAATATGAATACACAGGAGGTAATCTTAACACAACTAAATAACCGTTATCAGGGAAAACCTATTACTTTATAACAGAAATGTTTCAAATAGAATAAGGTTTATCATTTCTAAATATTGCTATGTTTACTTAGGTACAAATAGCATAATGCAAATACCATTAATAATGACCAGTACCAACAGGCCCAGGCCAGGCTGGACAGGCCCCTAGGCAACTCATTGCAGTGCTCTCTCATGCGTGAATCGCAGCACTTGCACATGCGCGAAACAACTCACCACACGAGTGGAAGCTTACTGGGAGAGAAAACAAGCAGTCAGGGAGAGCGGGGACCTAATATGGGGTAGGTGGTAGAGAAGGTACAAGCCTGGCACCCACCAGCTTTGTGCCTACCCCTAGTTCCAGCCCTGAGTACTGAGACCATGAGCTGCACCCTTACTGTAAAACAATACTGCAGTATCAACTCCCAAATGTGACTGATAGGCTGCAAGATAAGAGAACAGCAGTGCTGGACCTAAACTGTAATGTGCCTGTGACAGTAGTGATGTGCAGGTCAGGCAAAAATCCATGAGTCAGGCGGATTCAGTTCAGGCCTACTTTTGCACACAGTGTGGGTCACGGGGGTGGGTTCAGGTTAAGCTCTTCCTTCTGCTCTCCCTACCCGCAACCTTCCAGCAGCGTATGTTTAGGCACATGCCTGCCCATCCTGCCCACTTTTGTGACATCAGAGGTGGATTGATCAGGTATAGATAGATAGATAAATAGAAGCAGGTTTGGGTTGGCTGAGGATTAGTAGGGAGTGGGTTAGGGTCTAGTGCAGGTCAACTTTTTGTCAACCCGCACTACAAGACAGGGCCTAGATCACCATGCCACCCACTTTCCCTCCCCCCTAGTCCTTCCCCCTAACCATACGCATTAATTTTCAGTGTGAGGTTGGGGGCTGAGAAGGAGTGGGAGTTACGCTAGTTCTAGCCCTGCAACACAGATGAAGTACTACTGTTGTCATCTTACATTGCTGTAGTTAGTATCCCATAGCCACAGTTCCTTGAGACTATGGGGCAAATTCACTAAGCGGCGAAAATGCGCTAGTGTTGCCTTAGCTAATGTTTGCTGCACTTCGCCAGGCGAATTTTCACCAGCGCTACGCAAATTCACTAAAGTGAGAAGTTATGCTCAGGTCGGCGAACAGTAGCGTAGTTGCATTAGTGTTACTTCACCAGGCAAAGAGCATTTACGCTAGTGATGCCTAATTTGCATACGGCGCAAATTTCAAAGTATAATAGAAGTTTATGTTACAGCCACTACATTATACTACACAAGCCCAGGAAACCTTTAATAAAACAATAAAGTTGTCCTATTGCCCTAAACATGTGCCCCCTGTATTGTTGAGTTGCCATATGTTAGGAAATGTAGTGGGGAAGGAAAATTCGCCAGAGTCGGTGTTAGTGAATTTGCGAAGTTACAAATTGATGCTGGCGAATTAGTGCTAGTGTTAGACACTTCGCGTTTTAGTGAATCTGTCCCTATTAATCCCAGTCCTGCAGCTGCTGCTGAACAGTCAAGGGAATATATGTTATGTTTGATTGGGGAATATGGAAGTGCACCATACCTCTTAAAGACACTTGAAAACTTACAGTATGCTAAGAAGACATGAGCAAATAAACATAGAGAACTACAAGCAAAGGGTAGATGAATAAACAAATGGCCAAGCTACACTTTTTTCAGCTTCTTTGCTGAAACTACATCTACTGGTAGAGTCCTTTGCTCCATATGCTGGATGTGAGGTGGGATGGACCCTTTCCTTTGAGTATTTGTGCATTTCTCTGATAAAAAGCAACATGTGAGATCCACAGCTTGGATTACTGAGCCTGTTATTGACAAAACTATAATTTTCTCACACTGACAAATCTTTACAGAAAATTGTCATTTTTATAAAGCAAGCAGCAGTAAATCAGAGAACACAAAATTAAGAAAATAGAAATAACCATGAGAAATAAATAAAACACCACATTTTAGCAAGAAGCTCAGGAAAAACAATTCTGATAATATGTAATGACAACTAAATATGAAATAGTGCCTGTGACTAATGGATTGCAAAATGTATTGTGTACTCCAGCATTTACAGTATACTATCATACAGTGCAACACTAATATTAACAATTAAATGTACAGTTCTGGGAAATAAAATGTATAAGCAAGCCTCTGCATTGATTAACATTTCATCTCTGGAAACAAACCTTTTAAATGGATTATTGTTCCTATGAAAAGTGATGCATATGTTACATTCCCATGTATTAGGCTGTATTGTTGTGTGGAGTCTTTATTGTCTTTAGCACCCTTGCAGAGACCTTACAGCCAGACCCAGGAGGAAGCCTTTGGCCTTTGCTAAATTCTGCTTAATGCTGACAGATATCAGATTGTTGATGGAGAGAAAGTCTCCAACATCAGTGTTATCAATCATTGAAATCTACAGCCTAATGTAATGGTGTTACTGTTCCTTTAAGCAGTGTGCCTACCTTTAGTAACTCTCAGGATTCAGATGTTTGTTTTTAAACAGCTGCCCTGTAAATGCCACCAGCTGATTGGTTGCAATGGGTTACTAGACAAATAGCAAACTTAAGACCATTATGACCTAAGTTCCCTGAAACCAAAAATGAAGGGCACAAAAATGTAATTCCCTAAGGACCTTGATAACTGGAAATGAGGATGAACTAATACTTGGACCAACCACACTAATGTTATCACACAGAAATACGACCCACTTATTCCTTCGGCTAACTCCCCATATGTTGGATGCGATGAAATTTGGGGAAAGTCCAAGTAACATAATTTTACAAATCAAACCATCCACCTCTGAAAAATGCTGCCATTCTGATACCTCCTGCTGCATTTGTCAGTTTCAGATCAGTATTAGACATTAGTGATGGGTGAATTTATTCGCCAGGGGCGAATTCGCGGCGAATTCCCGTGATTCGCCGCTGGCGAAGAAATTCTCGAAACGGCAGCAAAAATTCGCCGCCGAAAAATTCGCCAAATAAAACGAGTCGCGCATCGTTTTTGACGCGACGCGTCGAAAACAACGCACCACGCGCCAAAAATGCGTTGGCCGCGTCAGAAAAAACGACGCGCGACTCGTTTCACGAATTTTTTCGACAATTCACGAATTTCTCTGGAAATTCGCGAATTTTTCGGCGAAGCGAAACGCGGGAGATTCGCCCATCACTATTAGACATGTCACACTTCTAAAAGATTCTCTACAAAATCAGGGGATCCTCATCTTTGGGATCAGGAGGAAAGACTTTTAAACACAATTCAGTAGCTAAAATGTTGCTGCTCCATGCAGAGGTGTTATATGGTCTTATGTAATATGCATAATGTGTAAGGCCAGAGGGGCAGTTAATTATATTAAAATTGTTTACTAAACAAATAAGCCAAACATGGTACATATTGCCCCTGCTAAATAAATTATGTGATGTGACTACGCACCATTATGAAAGAATTAAAAACAGTGAAAACTCCCAAAACTCCCTTAAAAACTTGAAAAAGAAACCTCAAACTCAAAGTAATCTCACTCTACTCATCATTTTCAAAGTGTCTGCAAACTCGAAAAACTGCAGTGACTTCTACATGAATCTTAAATATTTAGCAAATTTGAGCGGTTTAGCACAAATAAATTGAATCACAGTAATAGCTTGAATCCCACTTCAGAAAGATTACCTCTTCCACATATATCACTACTTTTATTTCCCCAGAAATCTGTCTTCTTATTTATTTTGGTTTCTTTCTCTGCAGATTAGCTTTTCCTCTAACATTATCCAGTTCTTTAAAGACTGTGAAATAGTCTTTACTATTAGATTTTAGTTGACGATGTGCCTATTACATTCACATTTTTTTAAATAGACAGTAGGATTTCATAATTCACTTGATCCCAGGTTCCAATGTGTTTTTAAGAAACTCTAATGTTTTTGAACCGATAAAAAAAAGCTTTTGAACTAGAACTTAAAATTAAATCTGTATCCTACCTGCGCGGGACATTTGTCGGTGAGATTTCGCTGATGACAGATACTAGGAAGTCATTCTAAAAGTGACGCAGAACACAATCTACACAATTACAGCGAGGTGACTGACAGATGCCCCATGGACATTTTACACTGACTCTTCACTCCTGTAACTACTATTGATGGTCTGAAGGTCCACTCTGCTTTTAATATAGAACTTACAAGTAGTGATGGGCGAATTTATTCGCCAGGGGCTGGATTCCCGTGATTCGCCGCTGGCGAATAAATTCGCGAAACTGGCAAAAAAATTCTCAAAAAAAAATTTGCAGCGCAAAAACGAGTCGCGCGTCGGAAACGGCGCTACGCGTCACGTTTGACGTGACGCGCGTCAAAAACGAGGCGACGCGACGAATTTTTCAGCGAAGCAAAACGCGGCCGTTTCGCCCATCACTACTTACAAGCAGAAATTTACAGTAACATCCTGTTCCGTTAAACCAATTAATGCATGACAAATACCAATGTTTCCATTTTCTGAAATGACTTGTAAAAGGATTATTCTAAATATACATAAGGTATATAGATATATCATTTATCTTACTATTAACAGTCAAGGTACACCAAAGAAAACTGGGGGGGGGCTTAAACATTGAAATATTAATAAGCTTTTAATAGCATGACTTTACATTTACAGTATGGTTAAACTGAAGAAATGTATTGAAGCATTGTATGTAGCCAGATACAGTTTCCAAGTGACAGCAAGCAACACATTTTTGCAAGTTATTCCAGCATTGAAACTTTTGTCCTTAAGGTGTGAACTGGATAACATTACAAACTCTGTATCCTGTCAATCATTCACATCCTTATGTACCTTTGGGGAGAAATTAGAAGAGATTTGTAAAACACTATGAATTCCTGACACATTCAGCCTAGTATTCACAGAAATCTTTAAAAAAAAAACTGTTCCTAGAGCTACTGTATACACAGTGTAGACATTAACATGAAAGTACTAAAACTAGCACTTTGTGCTCTTGTGCTCAGTTGAGGACCATATAACTAACTACAAGGTGATGAAGGAGGAACACCCCAGAAAGGTTGTGACATAATAAACACACAGGAGTCTTCTGTTTGAATTGCTTTAAGTGTCTATAATGTTGTATAAATAGCAATTTTAACCAAAAATAGGGTTAACTGACTCACTGGCAGTCTTATTACAGTGTTATACAAAAAGTAAACAAAGCCACAAAATAAACTCTATCTCATGTTATCTTTACCAAAAAACATTTGTGAAATGCATTAAATGCATTAAAGTCAATGGGCAAACTAATAATTTTGACATCGCCAATTTTTATAAAAGTGGCAATTTATTTGTCTTGTCTGAGGATGTTTATTCGTTGAATTTTCACCACAGTTTCGTGAATTTATTTGCAGTAGACAGAATGCTGAAATTTGCTGCGAATCCATGCCCATCACTAATATAAATATATTATATATATATATATATATAAATAAATATATTGATAATGGGTTGAGTGGACCTCTTGTATTTGTGTATGTGTATTTTGTGGTAACAGCCTCATTGCACCACCACCTAGTGGTTTTAAAAATTTGTGGTGAGCACAACTTTCCCTTGTTTGTTATAGTTCATATAGGAGCAGTGACCAGCTCCCTGTTGTAGCCCCCACCCCTCCCAACTATAGTCAGGCGATCCCACTGGGGTCTAATAAAAGTTCAACCAAGTTTGGGAGTTTTACTTTGAAAGCAGCAAGTAAGTTGCAGGTAAAACTTAGTCCCTTTGTAAAATATACAATGAAGCAATAGAATTCTTTATGAATCAGATTCAATTAGAGTAGGACTGGCCAGATATGGGATGACTTTGACGTACTGTAGTTGGCCAGCTTAAATATATTGCAATATATGGACAAACAACCCCTGTTTTGTTTAAAGGGTAAGACATTTTTAGTAGCTGTATCTCTCAGTGTCTTAAATATATTTATAATTGGGTTGAGTGCAGAGGACCTCTTGTACTTGTCTATATATATATATAGACAAATACAAGAGGTCCTCTACACTCACCCAATTATAAAGTATATATATGTATAATATATATATATATATATATATATATATATACATGCATAATAGTGATGTGCTGGTTAACGTAAAACCTGCAGGGACCATTTGGTTGACCTCTGCTTTGGCAGGTTTGATCTTAAATCCTGCCAACCAGTGCGGATTAAGGTTGGGTGCAGGTCAGACTGAGGACGTGCACCCCTCCTCTGCTCCCGATGGTCCTATGTCTTGGAACTAAGAGAGTTCACAAAAGTAGCATACAGAGCAAGATGATGTGGGTGCAGGTCAGGTGTGAGTAATAAGTTACAACAATTTTGTAGGTGAGAGCTGGGCACAGGTTAAGGTCTTGTTGGTTACTGTCTGGTGTGGGTTGAGTTTTCCACCTGTACATCACTAATGCATAACCCTTGTTACTGCCCACATATTTGTAAGCAAATGCCTGATATAATCCCTGTCTATAGTAAATAGACTTGTGGGATCTACCATAACATATAAATGACTGCAACTATTCCACTATGCAGTATTTCACAAGGTCAAGAAATTAGTTCTCCCAATATATTCTCAAAGCAACCACTTTAAAGAAATGTTTCCCTGTAGAATTCCAACTTTACAAGTCATGATTCATACATGTATTATAGAATTCATCAGAAAATAAGATCAGGGCAATGAATTCTAAGAAATATTAATGTTTTATTTCCAACATGCCTCAAAGAATGTATGGAGTGTCTATATATAGTAGATTTTAATTGAATTCCTGGGTAATATAGATGCTCTTTAAATTCACACAGTTTTTTTGTACTGACCATCGAGATTTAATAGAATAGTAAGGACTAAATTGATATGCAGACAGATCACAAAAGGAAAGCATATAAAGACATATGAATCTCACTCTTCAAGTTACACTAAATTGAATCCTTGTGAGATGTTCTAATAAGGTTCATTTCACATTTCATGGATTACAGCATAAATATTGCATTTCCTGTGATTGCACAAAATGTATTAAAATTTTATTTAGACTGCTTTTCAGCATTCAAGGAATTCAAAGAAACATTCATCTGAAACACAAGGGATGCTGTTTTATTTGTGAAAATGTACCCAGACTGAAAGTTCTTCTATTATATCCTATGGAACTAATTACTCATCCAAACATCCTCCACCAACAGCAAAACCTACATTGTGCTTAAAAGCACACACAATAACTTATTTTGCCTACCAAGTGCCTTAAACCTAGACAATGGGACTTAAAACAATAATGAAATGAAACACTAAATTTAAACTTGATAGAATTTCATGATGAAGAAATCTCTACAGGGTAACATTCAGCTTCTTATTTTTCCCATAAAGAAATAGGGAATGACCATGAAATAGGCTTCATGGTTAGAAGCAAGAGGGCCCACTGACACATGTGAGTTTTCCTGGTATCCTGGTAGTCTAGTCCAACACTGGGGAGAACTCACAGCTAGTAGAACATTGTAGAGCCAACAATAAGGAACAAACAGCTGCCAAAAGTCTCCAATATGAATAAACTAACAATAAACTAACAGTTTTTATGCCTAAAGCAGTGCTTAAAAAAGGCATTGGAAAGGTTGTCCTATGTATCATTAAATGATGTGTCAAAGGAGATGGAAGTAAAGACACCTTTGGATATTTTGTATCATCCACCTCGCATTACGAGCACCCCCCCTGCTGTAATCTAAATCAGCGGTCATAATGCAAGTTGGATGATACAGGATACAAGCTGGTGGAGAAGATACAGGTATCTCGCTAGCGCAGCGATTGCAGGGAGATGTTATTTTGGGTGAGCTCTGCCATTACCACGCTACATGTTGACGTATAGACCTTGGGATATTGTATACCTGGACTCCAAGAATCTGAAATGAATTTCATTATTTGGAAAGTGTTGTAGAAGAGAGAATCTGAGGGTTGAATGATTCAATTTCGTATGTGTTTATATGTAACTTATGTCCTTGATATAAATATTAGGTTGCCAGTTCTGTTCTTCCTCACACTTACAAGATTATTTTGTAATTTGCTTGGAAAATTATTTCTGTCTATGAAGGTAAGAACCCCCTTGAAATCAAAACAAATATATTTATTTCCCCATCCTACTGCATTGATGGAGGATGTTAAAAAGCCTAAAAGATCACCAGTTGGTATCACCAAAAGCAACACCATGCATAAGAGTGTGTCATTGCTATTAAAGTCTATCCCCCTGTACAGAAAGGACACAGTGGCTTGGAAGGGCAGAGTTCTGTTCTCAGCAAGACTATTTCTGCAGTTGCTTGTTATAAAATGTACAATCTACTAAAACAGAAAGTGCTGCTTACAGATTACTTTGCAAATGCTAAATGGCAATCACTAAATGAGGTCCTTGCTCTGGTGACATTGCTGAGGTTAAAGCATTTCTCAGAAAGTTGTAAACAATATGGTCCATCCTGTTTCTCTTACGATCTTATGTATAATGTTGCCTTCCAGAGAGACTGGCTCTTTAACCTGCAATCATGGAGAAATCAATGATGCGTGCTCAATGGCCAGCACATCAATGTTCATAATGGAGGACAGTTAGCATGTTAAATTAGAGCTCAGTGTTCAAAATCACCCTTAAAAAAGGATGTAGAAAGGGATATATCAGCATCATTGTAACTGTTTGAAAACTGTTTTAGGGAGAAGATTTCACACACACAATGTAGAGAAGGGGTACTATGTTTATAGCACTGTAATAACAGTATATATACAAAGCATTGATATACTGTAGACAATAGTTCCAAATCACATACCTTGGACTTGCTACAACTATAAGCTAATCCATATAGGTTCAAGAAAAATGTCTATATATTCTTTATTTTTATTCACTGTATTACATCTGTACTATTTCAAAATCTTGTAATATTCGTGTTACTTTAAGGTTTGATAGTTTAGTAGTTTGGTTGTATGATTGATGTAACTCATATGTATTAATCTCTTGAACAATCAAGATGGCTCCACCTATTGTATCTAGGTGAGCTTCACTGTTCAGCCTTGATCTTTGGTTAAACATTTCTGCTTGTTTAACTTGAAAAAAAGTTATTTTGAACTACATAGCATTGGAGAGGCGAGCCCTTTCAACTTGCATGGAGTCCTCCAGAGGAATAACGGAAGGCTGCTGAGGAGGCAAAGGCAACAAGGGTCTTTGAAAGCGTGGAGCCAGTGTTGGTTGAAATTTCTTTTTTGCGCTCCTTGACGACTTGATGGTCTCTAAGGCAAGTATCTACTTTAATGGTGAGAGCAATTAAATCTTCCAGAGACTCAGGAAGTTCACGTGATACTGGGTCGTCTTTCAGCTAGGATGAGAGCTCTTGACAGAAGACAGTCTTGTATGCCTCCTCGTTCCAAGAGGTCTCTGGCATTAAAGTTCTAAAGTCAATAGCGTACTCACTGGCACTGAGACTTCCCTGACAGATTTGCAAGAGCCAGGAGGAGACGTAAGCAACCCGACCTGGGGCATCGAACACCATTCAGAACATCCAAAGGTAATTAAATTAAAGGTATTAACATCACAAGTCAAAGGAGAATTCTTTTCCCAGAGAGGTGTTGCCCACTCGAGTGGTTTTCCCTCCAAACAAGACATCACATAACCCATTTTCACCCGTTCTGAGGGATGCGTGACTCACTGGCCGCTGAGACTGCTGCCAGAGGAGTAACAGCTGTGGGAGGGTTGCTAGCAGCCGAAGACACAGGAGGCATACGGGAGAGGAGAGTATCAAGTACTTGCCCAATGCGAAACTGCTGAGCTTCATAATCCTCCATGCGGGATGCCAATCCCTAGATCGCTTGTCCGACATCAGGCGTAGCTTTAACAGTGGGGTCCATGGCCCTAGTATATCAGCAAGGTAATAGGCAAATTCCAACACTACCATAAAAGGGTTGTTCACCTTCAAACATGTAACACATTAAAGATTTTTTTCCAGTAACTTTCTGTTTTCCTTTCTATACAGTATGTTTGGTTTCAAATCCTATTAAGGCAATACAGTCCAGGGCAAATGCACTGAACCTGGCCAGGCCAATTAACTATCATCTCAATGGGAAGCTATAGTAGGGGAAGACTTGCTCTACCACAGTCTTCCTTCAGTAGAAATGCAGCTACAAAGCACATTAAACAATACTGATTGTTTGTGCTTGCTGTGCATTTTACCAGAATTCTTTTTTATAATATGTATTAAAATGTATTTGCTCATTTTTGTCAAATTTTACAGTGCCTTTTGACTGGTTATACAGAATAATGATGAGCAAATTTTTTGCTGTGTTCACAGTGGAAATGACGCCCATAGACTCCAATGGGAGACAAAAAATGTTGTGCGTCAAAAAAAAGATGCACCTCAAAAAAGATTTGCCTTGCATCAACAAAAAGTTGCTGCCCATAGCCTTTAATGTATTTTGGCAAATTTTCACTGCCAACAAATTCTTGCTTAAATGAAAGGGGTCAAATTCGCCCGTCCCTAGTCCCTAATCCTGAAGCATGACTGTGGATTTTACTTTCCATAAGACACAACTTGTTAGATAGCATTAAAACGATTTGTGTATATCTCTGGGGCTCAGATGATATGTGTACCCACACACATCTAATTGTGCGTTATATCAATATGCAGCAAAAGTGCAAACAAAATAAGAGTCACTCTCTCTCTCTCTGATAGAAAGACATACATCAGAAGTGGCCACTCACTGTGAGTTATGGTCCATTATTGCAAAGGAGCAGTGCAATTTACCTACCTAATAAAGCAAGGGAAGTTCAGAAATCAAGAAATCTGAAAAAGAAAAGCCATAGGATAGTTCGCTAACAAACTTCTCAGCATCTACATTTCTTTCGCTTGTTAGCAGGTTGTTTAAAATGATTTAGGGAAGGCTATTAATATCCTCCTGTTGGATAGCAGAACATTTTCAGAATGCATTAGTTTGTTCAAATGCAATATTGTTTCTATGCCAATATTAATCTTGCATTGTTGAAATTTATCACAAGGTTTTGCTTTCCTGACTTAAACAATAATGAATTTGCAAATATGTTTTCTTGTGGATTTATTGCTGTAGGATTGTTCCTCTGTGAGGTTTTTTTTTATGCTTTGGGAAAAAGCTAGGCATTCAAGGAGTAAAATCTTTGAAGATTTAGTCAGGATATTAATAGCACCTCAGTGGCCTATAGTTTCTAAGGTCTTTCCGCTGTCTACACTATATTTCAACCTAATGTTCACTACAGCGTAAAAGATTTTTTCCCCAGTAATCTAAGAAGTTTAATTCTGACAAATGCATTTTTTCACTTGTTCCCAGTAAAGATATTCTTTTTTTTTATAGTGTATTGACTTAAATAAAATTTAAGTAAAAATAATATACATTATCAAATTCCTTTATCTTATAAAAACATATTCCCTTTTTCTGTATATTAATAAAACAGTACCTTGTAATTGATGCAAATATGTGTAATTTATGGACTTTTTATTATATATAACTTCACTCTGTTCCAATGGAGATATAAGGACTTTTTTTTAAATCAATGAATCACTTATGTTTGATTATCAAATGCACATATCAGAGGCATGTTCCAATTTACCCTGGAGTCACCTCCCACTTCCCCTCTCCACCCCTTTCCGTTTAGCCCAGTGCGGCCCAAAACGTTGCCAAACTTTTGATGTCTACTTTGAGCCAATAAAAGCACTTTTCTTTGCACTACAAATTGGATCAGTGTGCTACAGTTCCTTGGATTTCTGTGTATAGGTAATATGCCATTATATATTTAAATAGTTGTAAACCTCTCTACATATACTGTATGTTAAAAGAGAACAGAACCAGTGGGTTAATTCTCCTTTAAGCACTATAGTGTTCAAAAGGAATTGCTTAACAAAGCAATCCAACAATCCAACAAGTATAGTTAAAACTTAAGGCCCAGAAAATAGAAATAAGCGTGTACACTAATTCGATCCAAAGAAAGTTGATACAAAGTAGATAATTGTAGAATTCTCTCAGTGGGAAATTATGCCATGCAGATTTATTATGTGGTGTAAAAAAAGTCTGAATAATTCACAACATATAGTCAGCCATTGCTGTGAAAAAATGGCATAAGATTGGGGCTCTTTTGCTTTCAGCAGCTTCTGCCAGAATGTACTTACAAAGTATGTAATAAGTATGTAATAATAATGGTGGCAAATCTGGCATCAGTATGGCGTAAAAAAAAACACCTTGAATTAGCCATTCATTTTATAGTTTTATACACTGTTTTTCTAGTGAATTTACATACAGTAGAAGCCCCATTTTTTGAATTTTTCAGAGGACCAGAAAAAAATGGTGTAAGATCCAGGAAAATGTAAAATCAAGGAAATGTATTATGCAGAATATACAGGTGGGACCACAAAACAACAATGTAAAATGAGGGAAATCTCAGGGGATGCAAAATTGAGGTTCCACAAGAGTTACATAGTTAGTTAAATAGCTACATAGTTAAGTTGGGTTGCAAAAAAGACCAAAGTCCATAAAGTTCAACCCCTCCAAATGAAATCAACCTTCACAACGTCATCCAGCAAGTGCATTCCACAATCTCACTGTCCTCACTGTGAAGAACCACTCACATGCTTCAAATGAAAGTTATTTTTCTCTAGTCTAAAGTAGTGGGCAGTAACGTAACTAGATGGGGGCGGGCCCGGGTGCAGGCCGCGCAGCCGGCCCCCACCCCCTTCTGTGCCGATTTTTTTGTGGCTGCAGCCGTCGTAAGACGGCTGCAGTGAGGCGAAGTCTGCTGGGGGGCCCTGCAGGGGATGCGGGCCCTGGTACACTCGCACCCCCTGCTCCCCGGGTAGTTACGCCACTGGTAGTGGCCTCTCGTCCGTAGATCCATTTTATGGAAAAAATGATCTCCCGCTAGAGGTCTATAATGCCCTAATTTACTTACTGTATAAAGAGTAATAATGTCTGCTCACAAGCATTTTTTCTCCAGAGAAAACAACTCAAACCTTGACAATCTAACCTCATTATTTAAATTGTCCAATTCAGGGAGATTAGTCACCCCAAAGAAGCGGCGATTAGTCGCCTGGTGACAAATCACCCTGAATCTTCCCATCTGGACTAGCGCTTAGTGGCCACAGAATGACACTGCCCATAATTAGGCAAACCCTAGATACTTCTCAATTGAGGAAAGCCACCACCAAAACACTGCCATTTTGTGTATAATTACATTTATTATTTCTGTCAAGTCAAATGACTCTGCAAAATGGCAGTATCCTGCATGGACCTTATAGTTCTGCACAATTTAATATCATCAGCAAAAATAGAAACAGTACTTTCAATGACCACCTCCATTAATGAACAAGTTGAATAGGACCAAGTACAGACCCTTGTGGCTTCCACTGACAACACTGGTCCAATGAGAAAATGTTTAATTTACCACCACTCTTTGTAATCTATCAGTTCTCTATCCAGGTAATTTAACCAATAACCTTCTGGGTGGCTCTGTATAAAAAGCTTTAGCAAAATCCAAGTAGATTACATCCACTGCCACTGCAGTGGCAATTAAGTTTTTTTCTTTGTAAATACGGTATACACATAAAATCATGCTGGCACATACTCCCTTTGTGAATAGTGGCACCCTATTTGCAATTTGCCAGTTTCTCTGCACCAGACCTCAATGAATCCTGAAAAATGAAGTATAGAGTTTTTGCAATAACAGAGCTAAGCTTATTTAGTAAAAAATAAAGTTCTTTAGACAAAAAAGTCACCAAGAAAGAAATGTCGCCACAAGGAAAACGGACATTGACTTACATGAATTTGGAGTGATGAAAAATTGTTGTGCGCCCATTGACTTCAATGCTTATCGGGAAGTTTTCGCCGTTTATAGAATTTTTTTTTCTCAGTTTTGGGAATTCTTCTGCGAAATTAAACGTTACAGATTTGCTCTTCACTAATTTTTACTATTCCACACTTCATAACCCCCCTGACAAACATCTGGGCAAGCTCTGTGTGGTGTAAGGACTTGTGGGTCTCTATCTACACTGAATAACTCCAGTTATATTTGCAATCAACATGGATGTATGTTAGCTTAGTTATTTGCTGGTTTATATATTACACTATTGAAAATACCATTGTAGTGATCAAGTGCTTTCAATATAATGGGTTTTCCAGATAGAAGAGTGTGTTACTTAAACCCTAAAAAACAACATGTCTATAAATGCAATACTTTTTTTATACTGAACGTATTGCACCAGTAAACACAAAACTCCAAAACATTGTGGGGCAGATTTATCAAGGGTCAAATTTTGAATTGCAAAAACTTTGAATCAAAAAAAAAAAAAAACGAAATTATTTTGAATTTTTATCTATCAAATAGCTCTGTTTTCTATGGAATAGGTCCGTATTCAATCAAATTCGAAGTGATCAATTAGAATTTTTGGTGCAATCGATTCAAAATTTTTCCCAAAAAAAACTTAGAATCTTCAAAGTCCACCAATTGACTCCATATAGGTTCTAGGAGGTCCCCCATAGGCTAAAAAGCTATTTGGCAGGTTTTAGATAGCAAATTGTCAAATTCAAATTTTCAAAGAGACAGTACATGATAAATTTTGAATTTTCAAATTTTTTTGCAAATTCAAATTGAATTTGGAATATTCCTTAGTCGAGAAACACAAAAATAATTCTCATTTTTTTAATTCGAAAATTCCCCTTGACCTTTGATAAATCTGCCCCATGTGTAGCATTTGTAACCTTCCATTTTGTTAAGCGTTAACTCTCGTATAAGTTGTATCATGAGAACAAAAGTGAGATGGTCAGTATATATAATTCTCCCATTGAATTACATGTAAGATTCCAGTAACCCTGAAATGGAGATTATATGGTATTATAATAATACTATATAATCTCCATTGCAGGGTTACTGTGATCTTACATGTAATTCAATGGGAGTATGAAGCACTGAACTATTAAAACAAAAATTATGAGGTAAGTGCTATTAGGACCAAAGAAACTTTTTGGTGCCTATTTAACTAAAAAAAAAGAATAGCAGGAATATATGTGCTTCCGTTAACCACACCACCCATTTACTCTACTCTACATCTGTATGTATCACTCTGCCTAGACAATGAGGAAACTCATTGTACGTTGCCTATACTTGTCTAATCCACAGATCTTAACCTATGAGCCATGATCCTAATTGAAAGCTGTTATATTTGGAGTGCAACCCAATAATTGCTTAAATGTGCAAAGATATTTTCCCTTCTGTAACAATGAAATCTCTATATACAAAATTGATGTGTTCTATTAATCTGGGCCAAGTAGAAACTTCTAAAATGTTTTAATTCTATGGTACTTGACCACAACACTTGACATAGGATCTCCTCTTTGTTTTATAAGCTGTGGAGGAAAAGGCACTATGGGCTACTAGTGATGAGTGAATCAGTCCCATTTCGCTTTGTCAAAAAAATTTGCGTAACAGGAAAAAAAATTGCCAAATGCATTGAAGTCAGTAGGCGTCAAAAATAGTTTTCATGTGTACAAAAAATGTAGGGACTGGTCAGGAATGATCAAGCAATCACTAGCTACTTCCTTTAATAACATGTTGTTTTACTGCTCTACATGAATTAAAAAACAATACTAATGCGATAAATTGTGTCGGAAGTAAACAGGACAAAGCAGAGCCAGGCATCATTTTCTTAGGCATAATTTTTTTTTTTTTTAAGTCTATCCTCAAGAATTACTTGTTTTCCAGTTGCTCTTCAGCTTCTGAAAGAGCATGAAAGAGAAATAATGGGCACCGAGGTGAAATGAGCAGAGCTTGTCGAAGTTTTCATTGAGAAAGGCATTTTATGCTTTTCTTTTTCACTTCTTGTAGTAATGAGCCACTTGGGGATCATATAATCTGTTAGGAGCTGAGCTCTTATAGAAACATCTATAGAAGGTATTGAAAACTGATATATGATGAGCAAAACTGGGCAATTTTTAAATGGCTCAGAGGTATATACTATGTGTTTATATACTGGCCTCAATTGTCATTTTTAGAAGCTGCTGAAATATGTTTGAAAACCTAGAACTGCTATAATTAGTGTGTTTGAAGTTGAGAATAAATATTGTAGGATACCTAGGAGAGCTTTAGCCTGTTTGTTTAAAAATAGTTTCCATTAGTTACAAGTCCATTTTCTTTCATTTTGATGAATCTGATGGGAAACCACTCAACCCCCTTTAAGTCTGTTATTGCTTAGGGTTCATTTACTAACACAAGTGCAACATTTCTCAAGTAAAGTAACTCACAGGAGCCAGCTAGACACTTGCTTTCATTATTCTAGCTGCGCTCAATAAATAATTGGTTGCCATGTATTACTGCACAAGATCAATAATTCACCCATGCTAGAAAGCATAGATCCCATGGTGTGCTTTAAGCCTCTTTCCAAGCTCAGTTTGGTTTCACACATACTGTGCTAGTTTATAATGACTAGAAAACCTTATAGCAAGAATATTTTGCCCTTTGGTTAAAAAAATAGCTACATTTCACAAATGGAATACAGAATACAGAAGTTAGAATAGATGAGGATTAGCCTTTCCATTACCTCCCACTAAATGAACAGTACCTGAAATAGGTACAAGACTGGGCTCAGAGGAGGAGTGTCAGGAGTGCAATTAGCAGAAAATGTTATACCATGCCAGGAATCTGACTCAGGTCAGAAGACAGGCAAAGGTCAGGACAGGCAGCAGAAATCAGTAGTTAGTAAACCAACCAGGAGTCAGGAACCAAAATAGTCAAGGGACATAGGCAGGGTCAGCAACAGAAAGGGAAACTGCACATTTTAGCACAGGAGGCTTTTTTTCTTACTATGCTTTATTGAACAAATGCACACATTTACAATACAGTATACATTGTAATTAATTAGATCTTTTCGAGTTTAACAATATCAAATGACCAGATTAATTTAGTAATGTCAACATATATTCCTCCATCATACTGTAGATACAACATTAGGAAAATTGTTACACTAACATAAAATGCTAGCTTTTATTATCTCTTATGGATGTAGAATAACATTTTCCCATTTTATTTTTAATTTTAGGTGCAGAGGGTCTTTCTTATGTCAAGTAAGTGTTTTTCAGTTTCTATTTTTTGGCCATGTATTAAGACATGATTACGGAAAACTTATTGACTTATACCCGCGTTAGATTGGATTGAATATGTATTTTCTTCATCGTAGCCAGGTGGCAATATACCATACTATAGTTCATATCTTTATTATTATGGTGGCTATGGGGAATGTGTCTTGATGGTACTAGGTGGGCCAGGCAGAAAGAAAGTGGTTCACAGGGCAGGTCTAGAATTGGTAGGTGAAGGGGGGTGGGACTAAGGTAGGAAGTAAAGTCAGAATGGGGAAAGATAATATTGGGGGTGGAGAGAAGATCTCTTACCTTCTGGCCTGCCTTTTGAGGTACAATATCAGCATATCCAAATCTATTACCTCACATGGAACACAGCCCAGAAGCTATCAAATATTCCATGAAACCTTTACTGCACATAATACCAGCAGATGTAAACTTCTTAATAGAGTCTATATGTAAGGGGTAGTACAGGTATGGGACCTATTATCCAAAATGCTCAGGACATGGGTTTGCCGGATAACGGATCTTTCCATTACTTGGATCTTCATACCTTAAGTCTACTTGAAAATCATGTAAACATTAAATAAACCCAATAGGTGGGTTTTGCTTCAAATAAGGATTCATGATATCTTAGTTGGGATCAAGTACAATTTACTGTTTTATTTTTACAGAGTAAAAGTAGATTATTTTTAAAAATTTGGAATATTTCATCATAATGGAGTCTATGGGAGACAGCCATTCCATAATTCGGAGCTTTCTGGATAATGGGTTTCTGGATAAGGGATCCAATACCTGCATATGTAAGCCATGCTATTTCAGGTCCAGTCACTAGATGGTACTGCTAGATAGGGGTCACCTTCTAGAAGAGGCTCTCCTATGTGGCACTTAAAGGGAATTTCCCTAGAGAGTCAAAAAAAGGAGAAGAGTAGTGTACCACTTGCTCTTCATCTTTCAACTTACAAACAGTTAGGTAGTTGTCAGACCTGTGGAGTTCACTGTAGGTGGTAAGTGGCAGTGGTATGCCAGCTAGTTAAGTAGCTGAGGCACCAATGAGAAGTAAGAAAGGGCAAATTACCATGACAATGCCTTGCCAGATAGGCACTCAATGAGGAGGGAAGCTATGAAGAGATAGGTCCTAGAACATCCATCAACGGCCAGCAATCTGGGCTTCCTTGTTCTTTTTTATTGACAGCAACAATGGGATATGTATAACTGTTATTGGAAAGACAATACTGGTGACTGTGAATAAATGTGTTCCTGTGTTCATCTCCTCTAAGGGGATTATATAATAAAAGACAATAAGGGGCAGATTTATCAAGGGATGAATTTCTAAATGAAATTTTTTTTTTTAAAAGGTCCGTTTTCAATCGAATTAAAATCACTCAAATTGTTCGATTGAATGCCAGTGTGTTGGGAGTTTCCTTAAGTGAGAAGAATCTTGGGTTTTTTTATAGATAACAAGTTGTCTAATTCTGGGCAGTGTCATTCTGTAGCTACTAACGCAAATAGGGTTCTGTCCTGCATAAAAAAGGGCATAAACTCAAGGGATGAAAACATAATTATACCTCTTTATAGATCCCTAGTAAGGCCTCATCTGGAGTAAGCAGTGCAGTTTTGAACTCCAGTCCTTAGGAGGGATGTAAATGAGCTGGAGAGAGTGCAGAGACGTGCAACTAAACTGGTTAGAGGGATGGAAGACTTAAATTATGAGGGGAGACTGTCCAGGTTGGGGTTGTTTTCTCTGGAAAAAAGGCACTAGCGAGGGGACATGATTACACTTGACAAATACATTAGAGGAGATTATAGACAAATATCAGGGGACCTTTTTACCCATAAAGAGGATCACCGCACCAGAGGTCACCCCTTCAGACTAGAAGAAAAGGACTTTCATGTGAAGCAGCGTAGGTGGTTCTTCACAGTGAGGACAATGAGGTTGTGGAATGCACTGCCGGGTGATGTTGTGATGGCTCATTCTGTTGATGCTTTCAGAAGGGGCTTGGATGATTTTTTTGGACAGACATAATATAAAAGGCTATTTTGATACTAAACTCTACAGTTAGTATAGCTATGGGCATATATGGTTTGTGTGAAAGAGTGGGGATGTGTTTGTGTATGTATGCTTGGTTTTTAATTTGGAGGGGTTGAACTTGATGGACTTTGTCTTTTTTCAACCCAATTTAACTATGTAACTATGTAACTATGAATTGTGCGATTGAATGATTTCCTCCAAAAAAAAATTATTTTCCAGAAATGTCAAAACCACTCCTTAAAGGTTATAGGAGGTCCCCCATAGGCTGAAATAGCAATTTGGCGGGTTTAAGGTGGCAAAGGGTCGAATTCTAATTTTTTAAAGAGACGGTACTTCAATTTTCAAATGGTCGAATTTTTTAATTTGAATCAAATGTTTTCAATTTGAATCAAGTTTTGGCCTGTTCTATAGTCTTTGAATAGTTGAATATTCAAATTTTCACTTTGACCCTTCATAAATCTTCCCCTGCTGTAATTTTGTCCAGGAGCAGTAACCTATAGCAACCAATGAGCAGATAGCACTAACTGGATACATATTTAAATGCAATCATCTTATTGGTTGCTATGGGTTACTGCTCCTGGGTAAACCTAGTGACTTTTATTACATATGATGATGTGTGTAACTACATGTCCCCTTTTGCTATGTAACAGTGGCATGTACCCTAAGGGGTTAATTCAGTCAATCACTACTCTATAATATTAATTATTTCTAAATTCGACAGCTAGGTCTCATGAGTCCTTACCTAATTCATGTATACATGAGACTTTCTTAATCTGGAATATTTCAATCAACTATGAACTATGGAAAGTTGTTTGTTTGTTGCGCCTTACTGAACTTTTGAAAAAAAGTGAATGACTTGAATAAATGTTGTATCTTCCCTTCAGTCCACCTAAATATATTGATTAATGCATAATTATGCTGTGCCTATTTTAAATACATGATTTATCTTTTTACTAGAGCAGTACTTTGACCATTCTCCACACACTCATGCATCCCGTTTCTTCCTTTTCCTCACCGAAATAAAAACTCAATAGCCAATTCCATTTATGTTCTCCAAGCCTCCAAATGGGATCACTTAACTGACTGTCAGGTTAGGTATCTAAGAATGATAAACAGTCTGTATAGAGATGTTACCTGTCTGGAGATACAGCTGCTCGTACAAGAAGAGGAGAGAGGAAATTGCAGAGATCAGAGGCAATAGACGATCAATAGATAAAGCAAATCTAACTGTGTTTCCTGCACCCTGATTGATGCTCCGCTTATTCTCACCCCAGGGGCAAAGTAGAGAAAACAAACTAAAATGATGAGATATAAAAAAAAAGAGAGCGAGAGCACTCCTGATTTCTTTTAAAGCGGTGTAATTTTAGCAAGAAGATAAAAAGCAAGAAAGGAGACAAAAATGCCTTATTTGATAAAAAGGTAATGATTTACAAGCGTTTTTTTAAAGTCACAAATGACAATGTTTCAATGCACTGTGAGAATTTAAAAGGAAAAATTAACCTTTCTGTGCATGTGGTTTATGATTTTTCTAAACTATTCAGCAAAAGAGCATCAAATTACTCTTCGTCTCTGAGTATCTTTCCTTTATGCAAATGAATGTGTGATGCTATATTGCTTGCCTTGTCAGAGGCATTATTTATACACATCAGAATATCTGAGTATTCTATTTCTAATTTAAAGGGGTGCAGCTACAGTAAATCATGACCTCTCCCATGCTAATACAAGGAATATATGAAATATGCAGGGAAAGAATATTTCCACAATAAACTCATAAATCCCTCTCTACTTTCTATTAGAATTTGCAAAATCAACGCTACTTATACAGTACATAGAATATATTTTCTCAAATTCACCATGATGAGAACTCAATTTGGTAGCATTGGAGCTGATCTCACTACGCTACATTGAGCCACTTTTAGGAGATGGAAGAGGCAGTAGAATGGACATTGATGTGATCTGATTATTTACTGGTGAACAATGACCCTCCAAATGTTGAAACACAGCTGAGTGTATCTTTTGATACATTGCAAGTAATTCATTATACCATTAATGTTATTCTTGAACAAATCCAGTAATGTATTTTTTTTAAGTTGTAAAACTGGTTCTCGGGTTGTTGTGCCTGGTCATGTGCTTGCAGAGAAAGCCAGCACTTCACAATGGAACTGCTTTCAGATAAGCTATTGTTTTCCTACTCTGAAGAAGTTGCAACTTGGGTTAGCTGGACTTGAATTTTCACTATTTAGTGCTGTTCTCGTATTTACCACTAGATAGGGCATTGGTGTCAGGGTGCTGTTATCTCATTATACTCCCATTGTTCTGTTGGTTGGCTGCTGGGGTGTGGTGGTGATATCACTCCACCTTGCAGGGCAGCAGAAAAGAGTGACTGAAGTTTATCAGTGCACAAGTGACAAGGCTGAGGGCACTTGGGAAACTGACAATATGTCTAGTCCCATTTTAGCTGGGTAAGTTAAATATGGAAATTCATTTCAATGCATGTTTCTGCTGGAAGAACACTATTAACATACAGTATACATTTTATAAAAAACATGTTTTCATATGACAAAATGCCTTCACTGTCATATCCAATGCACTTTTAGGGTCATCCTCTTTTCTGGCAAAAAAATACCCACCTTCAAATTTTTTTCATTGACATCAATCATTATTGACATGAAGCATCATTATCAGCTAGGTGGCAACGTTGTGCACTGTCTATGTATAATATAAATAAGTTAAATTAGTCTGATACATTGTAGGACTTTACATTTATACCTTATGGATCTTTCTGGATAATGGGTTTACAGATTATTGATGTCAAACCTGTAACATTACTGAATATTTTCAGTAACATATACCTGGTACTCCTAATGGCATTCTAAAATGTATGTGTATTTATCAGTGAAGGGCCTGAGCATAGGCTAATTGTAGTGCATACCTAATAATTTCAAAATCTTTCCTAGCTTATTTCTGTTCTTTCCCAGTTTCAGAGAGGGATACAGTGCAGTAACAACACATGAAATAAATGTCAGCACTGAGCAGGATGCTCACATTGTAGCTCCGGGCAAAGCACACATTTTATAGCGATTTCATTTTTCTAAATCTGGCTGGCAATGACTCAGCTTGTAGATAAAGATATTATTCTGCCAGCACCACTTCAAAGGGTTGTATTCACTGATAACTGGTTGTGAGCACAGCTTTCAGTTTAATAGGACAATGGGATTACTTCAACAGCTAGATATTACCAGATGGAAAGGTGCATTTGCTCTGTAGCCTGCAAAGCCAGAGTGTGTTGTGTATGCAACATTCTGATCCGCATGTTACATGTTGTGCAAACGTGAAATCCTGCTCTGAATGTTACATGTACATACAAGAAACCTTCCACTATATGTTTCATGTTGTACATACAGGAAATCATGTTCTGCATGTTACATGTTGTGCATACAGTAAATCCTGCTCTGCATGTTACATGTTGTGCATACAGTAAATCATGCTCTGCATGTTACATGTTGTACACACAGTAAATCCTGCTCTGCATGTTACATGTTGTGCATACAGTAAATCCTGCTCTGCATGTTACATGTTGTGCACACAGTAAATCCTGCTTTGTTCATGACATAAAGGAAACCCTACTTTGTACATTCATTGTACATGTGCATACAGGAATTCCTGTTGTGCATATTACTGAAAGTTCTACAGCACTTTTTTCCATAATTAACTGCAGTTGCAAGGAGGAAATAGGCCTGATGCAATGCATTGCATTAAAACACACACAACTGTACTTGCACTTTGTTGCAAAATGGACGTTGGGATGTTATTTCCGGCACACAATTGTCAATGCTGAGATGTTATTTCTGGCACTCATATTGACTTCTGACAAGGTGCTAATTAGTGTCTGACTCTTAGAGTGTGGCAGAAGTTCCATCGCTCCCCTGCATTACTGTATTAGGCACACTTTCACTTGCTTAACGCACCTATGCAGAAGTGGAAGAAGAGGATTTAGATGCGAGTCATTACCATTTCTTTCTTGAAATGACCATGCTAATTTGCACAACTGCATTTGTTGGTCGTAAATGATCCCTAAGGGGTTTTGAAAATTTAGCTAACATGTCAGGAAAATTCACACTATTTGAGGTGCCTGCAGCAAGAACATACCTAATACAGTTGGGCACTACAGAAGGAAAACCCTCTTTTATTTGCGTTTTTTCCAAATTTAACTACTGGAATGAAAATCTGTGTGTTTGGTACCTTTGGATCTTGATAAAACTAGGTTGTAATTAGATATAACATACAGTTCTCTCAAACAGTTGTAAAACAACAAAGTAGTGAGGCAAGAATAGAAATGAAACACAAACTGATAGGCAAGAATAGAAATGAAACACAAACTGATAGATACAGATCGGTATGCTCAATTCCTGTCAACATTATAGCATGTTGTGTGTATTTAAATAGTAGATCCAGGGTTGCCATATGGTAATACATTTACTATAGTTATTACTTAAGTAGGAAGTAATGTCTTCCATAAGATATGTCATTTACATTATTTAACCATTGTCTCTCCTATGCCTTGGTATGAGACTTTTGGCTGCTAGCAGTAATTGTATCAGCAGGCTTCTGTGCTTGGGGATGGTAGTGTGAAATAATAACAGTAGCTGGGGAGTTATATCTATTCGGCATTCCAAGACCTCCCGGTATATTTTGGTGTAATAGCTAATCAATATGCCGGTAGGTTCAGTAGTCAACGTTCCCCTGTTGGCATTTATTGGTTATGGGTTAAATACATTCTACACAATGTATTCCTATACTATATTTTATATGAATATTCGATTTTATATATACAATATTTTATAAGAATATTCCTGAAGTTTATTGTTTATTGTTAATGGAGCATTTAGTTATATGGTGTAACATTTTATCCCAGTCTTCTACCTATTGCAGGTGGCGTTCCTCTTGCCAGGAGCATGCAAAATAAGGTAAGTGTGGATATTTATTTTGCAGTAGTAGTTGATAGCAGGTGGCAAGGTGGTATTTTACATCACAAAGGGCTTTCAGATCAGTAAGGGATCTGTTGGCTGTGGCTGTCAGCTGATTAGATTTTACAGTCGAATGTGCAAATATCTCCATTTGTCTCTATTGCTCCAGTTGTGCTCATTTTATTTGATCAGTGCAGGTTTATGTTCCATAAGTAGCACATGTTTCAACTGTAATATTTGTGTTGGAGGCCATTATGTGGTCTAATGTCCCAGGAGTAAAGTCCAAGTTGTCACCTAGAGGTGGAAGGGGTGAAGTGTAGGGTGATAAATGCAGCTTTGTCTTTACAGCATTCCACACTTTTGTCAGGGCTTGCATTTGTGGGTTATTAGTAGTGTGTAGCTCTTTATGTTTGATTCTGTTCCAGAAAATGTTTGCAAGTGGGTGGATCATCATTGTGACAATGTTTCCAGTGGAAGTGAAGTGTTTGACTCCCCTGGTTGTTACAGTAGGATCAAACCTGGGTCTTCTAAAATTGGATAGTGAGAATCCAGTGTTATTGTTATACTTATGTTTTATTCCTATTCTTTTTTGTTGCTGCTTTTAAGGCCCTCTGCTTCTGGCCTGGTCATTTTGAACCTGATTGCTTCAGATAAAAAAATGTTTCTGCCATTTAAAAAGAAGATATTCGTTAAAAGGGGTCATTGGATATTAGGTCTATCAATAAAACTATATGATGCCTGCATGTAATGAGAGAGGTTTTTATCAGTGGCTCCGTGTAATGCTCTAATAAGACTTTTGTACAAAACAGCCTTGTAGGCAGGAATTGTTGGCTTACATATTTCAGAGCTGTGTATAACACAGCTTTGTAGAGAAGAACAGTTAAAGAACAGTTAAACCCTTGAACTCCTGACAATAATGTCAAACAAACTCAATATCTTGTATAATACAGCTTTGCAGGAAATAAACTATTGAACTCAATACTCCTAATGTGGTTATTCAGAATATGTACTAAATATGTAATAAATTAAGATAGGGTATCTGTTTTGGATGTGTTTGTTGGAAACCTGGCCAGCTACTGATGAGCGCATGGGATGCAAGATCTGTTGAAGCAAGATCTGTTGTTGATCAAGATATTTAATGTATATGCTCATTGTTTATTATATCATGTAAAACTGGATGTCCCCGTTTTGTTTGCTGAGATTTCTCCTGTGACTTAAACCTGTGTACTGCCCAGGGCTCCCCACTTAAAGGAAAACTATACCAATGTAGGTTTCTATAAAAGGACATTGAATAAAAAAAACTCATTTGTAAAACCGTGCATCATGTTAATAAACCATTTTCATAATAATATACTTTTTAGTATCATGTGCCATTCAGTATTCCTAAATAGAAAATTGTCATTTTAAAAAATAAGGACAGCCTCCTGGGATCGTAGGATTCAACAGTGCACATAAACATACCAAACAAACTATAAAGTTAGGTCACATGAGCCAATTAACAGACAGAGTTCTGTCTTTTGCTTCCACACTTCTTCCTGTTACAGTTAGAGCTGTAGTATTTCTGGTCAGGTGATCTCTGAGGCAGCACACAGACCATCACAAAGTGGTGGTTCAAGGCAAGAGATGTAAAGGGTCACTATTTACTTAAATATATATACCAGTTTGGTAAAATTCTTTAATATGCCACTTAATTTGATATACACCATCTGTTGCTCAAGTATTAAATTTGGGGGTATAGTTTTCCTTTAAGACCTCTCTACCAAATGAAACGGGACCTCCCAGTTGCTTGGTGCAGATGATGATGCTGACTAAAATGGTGATGCATTCCCTTGGTTCCCACTTGAGACCTCTCTGTCGACTGAACTGAGACCTCTCTGCCAACTGAACAGGGATCTCCCAGTCGCTGAGTGCAGATGATGATGCTGACTCAAACGTGGATGCATTTCCTTGGTTCCCATTTGAGACCTCTCTGCAAACTGGCTCTCTTACTAATGTGTTTTTAGAATGTGTAGGGGGACCTGGCATTATTTTTTTAACTTGACCCTTATTCAGACTGGTTATATTTTGACAACATGTCTGGGGGGGATTGTGTTTATGATGGCAGCCCTGATGTGAAAAGTGACATAATTACCATAGAAGAAACCATATGGGTCCAGAGGAGAGGGGAACCCATGAAGATACAGCACTGGCTATAAATATGTTAATGTCATTTACCCTTTCACAATATACATTGCACACTACTAGTCTACTCTAGGCAGGGTTGCCCATTTTTCTGGAAGAAATACCAAGCCTCTTATGTAGTGTAGGAGGGTAAAGGTTTTGCTAATCTTTATGTTCTTTGGTTTAATTTTTCCTACATGAAAGTATTGTGCTGGCAGTTCAGTGACTGGCCAGTAGATGTCACTATGTAAAAAGGTAAAGGTTTTCCTATGCCGTAGTGAATGTGTTAGCCAGGTAGGCTGGGTCCTTTTTCCCATAGAGGAGGGGGAGAAGTTCCCAGAGGTTATAAAAAGGGATGTGCTATGTGTTTGGGTCTCTTTTCCAGTGCACCCATTGGGGTGCGCTGCCAAGGCCTGAGGTGGAGATAGGCCTCATTATAGGAACAAGTAAGTGTCAGGTCGCTATAGGAGTGACAGATGAGTTCAGAAAAGTTTGTGAGCAGCTAAGGCTCCAACGAGGAGTTTAGTGAAGGGTTAGCACCCTGCGGTGACAAAGCTGCCAGGTTAGGGACTCAAGTGGTTAAGCTCAAGGATAGAGAGATCCTTGGAGTGGAGAACCAGCTGTGAGGTCACCTTCAAAGGAGATTGAGCACCAGAGGCAGGAAAGGTGGCTCACTTCACAAAGCTGACTAACATCAGATGCAGAGATGTATCCATAAGTAATATGACTGTGTGTGTAAATTGCCTGCTGCCTAGTTGTGTCCTGGAGAAGTGTACCACCAGTTGAATAAATGTTCTGCTGTTTTTAAAGAACCACTGGCACCCAAAGTTATTTGATTGATGAATTATTGAATCTGGTGTGTCTATGCAAGTGGCAGGACCTTCCTCCATACTATAAGCGGGGACCCCACTTGAGGTTGAGAGTCTATTTATATTGTGCCTACCGGGAGTTGCTGAGAGTTGGACCCCTTGCATGGGTACTGAAACCAGGGAATAGTAACCCGAGGTAAGGATTAGGAAGACCCTGACCCATCCACCTGTTACAGTAGCAAACCTGTTGGAATGCTGTGTCTACTACTAACCTGATATATATATATATATAGAATTCAATTAAAAATAATTTGGTCAGTATTCATAAATGACCTTAACTTTCAAACATATAGTACAGGCAGTTCAAGTAGGTGTGTATCCATTACAGTAATAATCAGTTATATTAAAAAGTATCTGTAAGACACTGTACTTAAAGGACAAGGAAAGTTAAACTAAAGACTAGAGGCTAGAAATGTTGTCCATTATTAGCAGTAAAGATCTGTGCCTCCAAATATACCCCAGTAGCTCCCCAACTTCCTTTCTGCTGATTCAATGCACATGATCTGTGCTGCTGTCACTTACTGAGCTTAAGGGCTGACTCACAGTATATAGTACACATAGTACATAAGCATCACAGTATAAGACTACACAGAAACCAGTGCAACTAGCATCAGAATTTCATAATCAGCATTGCAGGCAAAAACCTCATTTTCTGCTTAATAATTTGCAATTACCAAAATGCTTAGCTGCTCAACAGCTGCTCAGAGTCCACTGAGCATGTGAGTATCACACTTTCCAAGATGGTGACCCCCTGTAACAAGTTTGAAGTCCTGGATCATTGCTGCTATTGAGAAGACTGGTAAGAACACATACTACACTTGGAGTGTGAGGTGCAAACTGCTGCTGAAAGAGCACAGGGAATCTCCAAAGGACTATGAATGTAATTTTAATTTTATGTTTGTGTTGAATATCTTTGCCCTGTATACAGTATATAGAAACAAGCTACTTCAGGTAGTAATTCCCTGGTACCCTTTCATGATGCAGTTGTAGGAGCTTCTACTTTCAGGGGTATGGCTTGCAAATGGTAATGACAAAGCTTTGACAAATCAGGGGCTAGCTGCCTCACAAATCTTTTTGCAAGATTGCATTTATAACTGGACACTGGATAAGAGAAGAACACTACTGGAAATAATGGGCACCAGTAGGTCAGCAAGTCTGAAATTATGGGACCTTATACCTTATAAAAATGATTGATTGGCAGTTATGATGTTCAGCACAATCCTGGTGACACCAATACTCATAGTAGAGTAGTCTCATCAGTAAACAATAAGCTGTTAGACATAAAGCGTTCATGCTGACACCCCCTTCCCTTGGGTATTTTTTGGGTGTTTTAGATGAAATGGGTAAAAAGCAGCAACTTGGTCAACATCATACCTTCTACTGCAGCAGTGGGGTAAAGATGTAACTGTAGTGACTGGAAAACAAGTTGTAAGAATGTGCGGAAAAAAACAGGAACAGAAAAAAAAACACCCAGTGTATAGTGGAATCTTACTAGTACAGGTATGGCATTCGTTATCCAGAAAGCTCCAGATTTTGGAATATTTGTCTCCAATAGACTCAGTTTTACTTAAATAATTAAAAATATTCAACTATATTTCCCATTTCTCTGTAATAATAAAATAGTAGCTGGTATTTGATCCTAAGTAAGATGATTAAGCTTTATTGGTGAGAAAACATTTATTTATTTATTTAATGTTTAAACTTTTTTTAGCAGATGGGGAGGCCCATTTATCAAAGTCTGAATTTTTTTCAACATTTTCTGAAAAAAATCCAATCAAATCTGCACAGGTTTTTCCAACTTATTTATTAATACATTTTCCCAAACATATTTTGTTTGTGGGAAAAAAATCCTAATTTTACAAAATTATTGGATTCTACAGCCAAGATTTATTCAGATTTTTGCCCGAAAACCCCCCAAATCTTCGGGTTATTGCACGAAATCAAGTGCAGAGCAAAATATCTTTGGGACTTCTCCCATTTACTTATATACAACCTTGGCAGGTCTGCGATGCAGATTTTTGTATTTGGATTTTTTCCATCCTCAGGGTACAATAAATTCCGAAACATTTGTGTTTTTTAAAATTTCCGATTTTAAACTAAAAAATATTTCAGATTTTCTGCATTCGGAGTTAAGTAAATAACCCCCTTAAGGTATCCCAGCCTTCTGAATAACAGGTCCCATACATATATATATATGATATAATTGCCTGTTAAAGAAAGGAAAACTAGGGGATAAAGCCAAACTTCTCAAGACATTTCTCAAGTACTGTACATGTATTTTATAGTTGAAAAATATTTCCTGTATAGTATAATTATATTATCTCTCTCTCTCTCTCTCTCTCTCTCTATATATATATATATATATATATATATATATATATATACTCCCTGTCTGTCACCTGGTGTCCAGTAGAATAAGCTTTGCAAGTGAAGCCATGATGCCATCTCATATTAGTGCTTCGTCTGCCTTAGGTTGCATAAATACATAGCAAAGTAGGATGTACTGATAAATTGTTCTTTCTCTCGATTGTGAGTCAGACCATTTTTATATATAAAGTAGGCCAGCCATTAAACCTTGAATGTTCCCTGAACAGGCTGCTATTTTGTGTGTGTCTGTAATTGCCTGCTTCTTGACAGCTTCCAATTAACCCCACTTCAGAAAGGAGTGCCTGATGAGGCTCCACTAGCTACTCGTGGATACCAGCTCACCGACAGGCTGCTTCCCATTTCTAAGGGCACTCACCAAGACGTTCTTGTTTATAACGAAACCACTTTGGTAATAAAAGCCTCTTACACCTCTTGGCTTTGAACATTTTCATTCAATGCAAGGCTCGGATGAAAATCTACTGACAAACACCTCCTGTCTAGCTCTCCATAGCATAGCAGATTCTGTGCTTGTCAGCAGCTCACTAAGACTATTCCATTCACACTTTGGTCACATCCTAGGCAGGAAATTATTTTGGAAAGGGGGGAAAAAATGGCTGTTATTGAACATCACTATCGGCTTTTCCAAAAAAATAGCATGAATTTGAACAAAAACTGCTTGTGTGCTTATTATAAATCACCCTGAACAGCAGATAAAGGCACTATCACTAAGGAAACGGCGTCATTTGAAGATGACACCTACAGTTTGGTAAGGTCAGCCAGTAATCGCTATACACTGAGCACAATATTTTCGGTTTGGTAGGATGTTATACATGCAAGGTTTCTCTGCTGTCCATATAAAAGGACATAGAGTGACATAAATTTGCACATTCTTTGGCTTGTCAAGAATTAAGTGCTAACTGATCTATTAGGGTCAGGGCACACGGGCAGATTCAGGGAGATTAGTCGCCCCAGAGACAAATCTCCTCTTCTTCGGGGTGACAATCTCCCCGAACTGCCTTTCTCTGTCTTTTGCTGGCTTGAATGTAAAATCACTAGTGGTATGGCACTCGCAGCGCTTCATTTTCCGAAGTGGCCCGAAGTTGCCTCATGCTGAAAATGTGGGCGACTTTAGAAAACTCTGTGAGTGCCATCCCGCTGGTGATTTTTCAGTCAAGCTGGCGTGAAGGCAGGGGGAGGCAGTTTGGGGAGATTTTCACCTGGATAAGAGGTGACTAAATCTCCCTGAATCTGCCCATGTGCCCCCACCCTTAGAGAAGGATACATGGAAAACTGATAAATATGTATGCCAAATTCTTAGCCATTGACTCCTTGGGGAACATTTTTACCCTCCTGCTTAGTTTAGTTGTTATCTGTTGTCTAAATGACTTTTATTTGTTTACAGGGCATGATTTAACATTAGATAAAAATAATTGTAATTTAGGCCAGTCTACATTGGCACAGTAATTAGCAGACTTTAGAAGATATGAATTCAGATTTTCCATAGCATTTCAAAGAAATGACTGGCTTTATTATTCTACTCCACCGTCTCACTGTGTTTTGTTGATTTTTTAAATTGAACAAACAAGGATCCTCATGAAGAATTTATTCTGTGCATGATTATGCTCACCGAGGACAAGAGAGATGTCTGAGAACAACAGTAATCTCAGTTTCAAGGAACATGCCCCTTAAATCAGAAAATAATGTTTTCTAGTTTGTATACATTATTAAAGATAGCCTTTTACAGAAACCATGCATCCCAAAATATCAATATCAGCTATTCAGTATCTCATTTTAGTTTTTCAGGTGTGATGCATTCTGGGTGCTAACTCAGCACATAGTTATGTCCCCTGCAGCAACAGAACTTTAAGCCCCTCTTACTGTTAGGTGTTTTGGGAGAGAAGCAACTAGGGTATAATTGAATGGTTAGAAATCTCTATCCAATTTAGGCACTCATGCACAGAGCCAAATTGGGCAGAACTGATTTTAGGCCCCTGGGATCAGATTAAATTGCAAGTCTACAGAGATCCACTCCGAGAAGATCTCATGACTGCACTGATGTGGTCCTTGAACATGGGTATTTCAAACCTGTCCAATAAAAGTATTACAGTTTTTGGCCAAATGCTTGTACGCCAGTGTACCTGTCTATTACTACTCCCTCCATTGCTTCCTGAATAGCTATCATTGAAACACTATAGGCCACATTCAGCCATTTCTTTTTTGCACTTTGCATGTTGCATTTTGATGTCTGCAGACTCTGCATCATATCCTTTGGATGCATTGCTGCACAAAGGCAGAGACAGACAGGGGGAGGTACGTAGGCATCACCTCCCTCACCCCTACCTGCCCTTAACATGTCCATTTAAACACACAAGGTAAAGAGCAGCAAGACATGTAGCCCACATCCAAGCCTTGTTCATACTGCTTACTTGACTGTCCATGCACCAGTCAAGGTCATCAGGACTGGCAATCTGTCTGATCGGGCAAATGCCATGTTGGCCGCTCCAGTGTGCCAAAGCCATGAATGGTAGTTGGAAAAGAAGCCAAATGAAGAAACTGCTGTTGTCAAGAAGTACTGTAAGAAGACTGCCTACCAAATTTTAAGGTAAGTTTCCACTGAACTCCAATGATCTTTTTTTTTTTTTTTTTTTAAATCCCTGATTACCAATATTGGGGAGATAGTCCTGACCAATTTTTTTTTTTTTACTTCAATAGAGGTTCTCTGGCCACGAAAGTTTTTTTTTTTTTTAACTTGGGGGGTGTTGTCTGGCCATCAATTTGTGACAAACCTGTGACATTTTCTGCTAAGAGAAGCACCAGCTCAAGGTATTCGATAAGGGATTATCTGATAAGGGATTATCATCAGTGGGGGGCACCCACCAGTAATTTCACCTTTACTTCTCTACTTCTTTTTTCCTCCCTCTACTAGAAAAGTAGAAACAACAAATTGGGAGCTTGATCATTCTGGTGCTTTAAATAAAGTACATAGATATTGTCACTCATTTTGTCACCCGTGATTTAGCATGTGTGATGAAACATTCTGTTTGTTACTACCCCCAAGGGTTACATCTGGAAAAACTATTGTCAATGTTTTGATTTACCAGGAGATATCGACTTTCTGGGGATCATGACTGTTTCCAAATTTTTTGATTTATGGTTCTACCTATTCCCTAAAAATTAGAGCAAGTGTCCTGCAGGATAAAGGAAGAATGATCACATTTGTCTGTAAAAACTTATTCTTAGATGGGAATAAAGCTAAAGGGAATAAAACTAAGCTGAGGCAAGGTATTTAACTATATAAATTTAAGTATATAAATATATCAATTCTAAACCTATAGTGTGAAAAAGAGGGGCAGCGTCATATATACATATGTGCATATAAACCCACAACGCACCCCCACCTCCTTCTCACTCTCCTGTTTACTTGCATTTCAGCTGAGAGTAAGGTGGACTTTACAGAACAATATAGGAAGAAAACCCCATGGTCTGCACTAAATACATTTTGCTGTTTAGTTCAGGAATTCTTACCCTATGGTGTAAGATGGAAACATTGACCTACAAGGTATTTAGAGTAACAAATCCCCTTGAAAAAAAATTAAATATTGTGCTATAAAAGAAAATAGTAATTGACAAAAGGTATAACTGGTTTTAAAAGAGGCATATTCTATACTGTACATACGTTAGACAATCAGTTCCCATGAGAAAAAGGGCTTGTTTATATTCATAAGTGCTGTTGCGGTCCCCACAATTTCACTGCAGTTGGTTGCATGTAGCACCACTTTCATTAAGGTTTCATTTTTTGCACTGCTCAGTCCATCCTGACTTCTGATCTGAATTGAGCATCGCTGCGCCTATTGATGCAGGGCAATCCTGGAGCTAATGCCACATCCAGACCAGTCTGTATCTCCAGCATTCCTTCATTTCCCTGTAACAATTTTCGCAGTTGAGTTGTGCGAAAAAATAAACTGCACACACTTACACGTTGAACACCATTAATGACACCAGATATAATGTCAGATATACTTTAAAAATGTTGGTTACATAGTTACATAGTTTAATTGGGTTGAAAAAAGACAAAGTCCATCAAGTTCAACCCCTCCAAATTAAAAACCCAGCATACACACACACATCTCCACTCTTTCACACAAACCATATATGCCCACAGCTGTACTAATAGTAGAGTTTAGTATCAAAATAGCCTTTGATATTATGCCTGTCCAAATCATCCAAGCCCCTTTTGAAAGCTTAAACAGAATCAGCCATCACAACATCACCCGGCAGTGCATTCCACAACCTCATTGTCCTCACTGTGAAGAACCACCTACGCTGCTTCAAATGAAAGTCCTTTTATTCTAGTCTGAAGGGGTGGCCTCTGGTGCGGTGATCCTCTTTATGGGTAAAAAGGTCCCCTGATATTTGTCTATAATGTCCTCTAATGTACTTGTAAAGTGTAATCATTTCCCCTCGCACACACCTTTTTTCCAGAGAAAACAACCCCAACCTGGACAGTCTCCCCTCATAATTTAAGTCTTCCATCCCTCTAACCAGTTTAGTTGCACATTCCTGCACTCTCTCCAGCTTATTTACATCCCTCCTAAGGAGTGGAGTCCAAAACTGCACTGCATACTCCAGATGAGGCCTTACTAGGGATCTATAAAGAGGTATAATTATGTTTTCATCCCTTGAGTTTATGCCCTTTTTATGCAAGACAGAACTTTATTTTCTTTAGTAGCTACAGAATGACACTTCCCAGAATTAGACAACTTGTTATCTATAAAAACTCCAAGATCCTTCTCACTTAAGGAAACTCCCAACACACTGCCATTTAGTGTATAACTTGCATTTATATTATTTTTGCCAAAGTGCATAACCTTGCATTTATCAACATTGAACCTCATTTTCCAGATTGCTGCCCAGTTTCCCAACTTAGACAAATCACTCTGCAAAGTGGCAGCATCCTGCATGGAACCTATAGTTCTGCACAATTTAGTATCATCTGCAAAAATAGAAACCGTACTTTCAATGCCCACATCCAGGTCATTAGATTGTGCCTGATTTGCATCAAAACACATGCAGCTGTAGCAGGGGCAGCATGATAACAGAAAGTTTATCTCCCCCTTGCACCAGCAGTGACAGTAGAAATTCTGGGGTAAAAATGATGAATTACAAGATGAAATCATAGCAATTGTACTTCTTGTAATGCTTTGATCTTGCGGACCTACACGTTCCCTACTGATTTAGATCTTTAGGGCTATGACATATTGGGGGGTTTTGACTACCACTTCCCTCTGGCAGGTAGCAGCGGCAGTCAATATGACCATCACCACTTCTTAGGGTATATAATAATGTAATAGTTACAGACACCCATGGCAAAATGCACACTCTCTATTTGAGGGCAGGGGCAGTTTCCATTTGGAAAATATGGCATCAGAAATATATAAAGACATATACAGTATATGTATGTACATAAAACATATGCATACAACAGAAGAAAAACTCTGAAACAAAAAAGCTTGGCTGACCCTACTTTTGCACCACTTTGCATAAGCAGCTGGTTTATGGTACTGAATTGAGAATTTGCCACAGTTCCCCAGTAATAGACTTTTCAGTAATAGCTGATTTTATTTTTATAGAGACAGTGGAGTTCACTTTTTCTAAATAGTTCCATATTTTTGTGGCAACCATTATTAAATACACTCCTTTGTCCTTTTCTTATGGTTTTCCCAACATAATGTTGTCATTTACTTATTTTCTCTATTTGGCTGTTTATAATCTTGAGCGCAATCACCATTCCATCAGGCCAAGGGTTAAAAGCCAGCAATGTTTAAGCCTTGATCTATTCCTTTGGATTCGGCAGATTTTTTCTCCTCCTGGTTTCAGAAATTATTTTTAATACCGCTAGATAACATTTAGCAGACCTCTCCTGTGAATATTATCTGAGGGAATCAACAACAGCTATTGCTCTGCAGACAGGAAATCATTGAAAAGCTGAAGATATTTCCCTAGACATGTTCATATATGGTGTGTAATGGCTGGGATAAGAATAAGAGTAAAGTATCTTATCAAATATGTGGATTTCCTTCAACCGATGTCCCGGATAGCTTCATTCAACGTTCTATCTGCAATTTCTGGCATATACATATGCAAAACCTTCACTATACTTTTAGGGATCCAGAGCTATTTTAGGTGTAAGTGTGTAACAAGGGACAAAACCACATAGAGCAGCAAGCATAGTGAGAAAGAACTCCAGAGATTATTTTATTATTAGGACTACTTAACCTGCAACCATGTACTGTTGTTAAACTGTAGCTCCCCGCATTTCCAGCATCTCTTGTTCCACAAGCCTCACCACCACCATAAAGTATAGTTCTGTCAACATTTTGTCCTAGCAGGGAAAGCATGTAACTGTAACTACTAATGGATTTTATTAGCTTCCTGAGAAAAGCAAACCATAAGCACTTATGATTTTATTTCATTAAGAGTTGAAATGGCCTTGTTTGTGCATTGCTCCTGGTTACACGCCAATTCATAAGGATGTAGGCGCATTAAAGAACCCAGATGCCCTCAGGAAAAATAGATTTATGCTTTGACTGCTTTGCAATCAATACAGAGGAAAAATTACAGCTGTTTAAATCATAACCGTATTATGGGAGCATGTGAAAGTAGTATTAAAAAAAAGATGTTTACACTGAGTAAGAAATATCATGTCAAGACAAATCACCTAATGTTGTAATTCACATAACTAGTAAATTATGATGGCAAATTTAAGACAAAGACATTTTTCAGAAGCACGTTGCAGCATTGTTTCCAAAATTCCAGTATAATTGTGGGGAGAGAGTCTGTTGTTCCTAATGAAGGGACTGAAGTGGAGAACACCTCAGCACCATTAGCAAAGTGTGTGATAGGATTGCCCCAGAAATAGAACACTGTAGCAGTGATAGACTTAGAGGGTTAGTTAGTAGAACAGTTTTGTGCTCCACTAGTAATACAGGTGTAATACAGGTGTCCTCCTGCCTAATGTAGAACCCACATCTTAAAAAAACCCAGGTTATTATTAATCCCTAGATATTTTCCAATAGAGGGCATTCTTTATTTGAAGTGTTACTTCAAGATATGTTTATAGATGTACAAAGCATAACCAGCCTCCTGGGATCGTATGATTCAACGCTGCACACAAATATACCAAACAAACTATAAAGTTAGGTCACATGAGCCAATTAATAGACAGAGTTGTGTCTTTTGCTTCCACACTTCTTCCTGTTACAGTTAGAGTTGAAATATTCCTGGTCAGGTGATCTCGGAGGCAGCACACAGACCATCACAAAATGGTGGTTCAAGGCAAGAGATGTAAAAGGTCAATATTTACTTGAATATATATACCAGTTTGGTAAGATTCTTTAATATGTCACTTAATTTGATATAAACTATCTGTTGCTCAAGTATTCATTTTGGGGGTATAGTTTTCCTTTAAAGGTAATTGCAGCTAAAGCCAAAACCGTCATTAGTCAAACCTTCATATTCTTCCATTCACTGTTTGGTGGTTTGTATAAGTGAAGTGAAAGTGAAAATGGACCAATGGATACTGAACCATTAGTTTCATATGACATTTTCACTAATACATAAGTGATATGCTTGAAACTTGGGTTTGGGTTGTCTTCCACACACACAAAGTTGCAGGCTGGCTGGAAAATAGCTCTTCCTTCTACTCTTCCTCATGTGCTGTTTTTTTTTTCTGGCAGTGTCTATTTATAGGTGTGGGACTGCCTTGCCCCTTTCATGACATCATAGATGGTCTTGCCAGGTGCAGGTCTAAACAGAAATGCCAGACTAGTTTGGGTGAGGTGCTAATTAGGAGTGGGTGGGTTAGGGTCAACAAATTTTTTGTCAATCTGCACATTGCTAATATATAAATATATATACTTTGATTAACCCCCAACAGGGGGATATTCTTAAAAGTTTTCATTCGTTCCAACTATTGCCTTTTATTTGTAATGACATAAAACCAGAGACAAGTTAGTAAATATGGCATGAAGAAATCCAGAAGCTTATCTTTAGAAATATAATATAGAATTCCTTCTCCAAAGCTGGCATAATAAAGAAGATGACATTTAATTAATTTGTTATCATGTAATGCACATTTCTTAGAAGAATATATCTAGCAGCAGCTGAGGGGGGGTGGTAAAACTGGGGATTAAAGAGAGAATGATGATGAGGAGAATAGACAGTGCCCAAGACTGCCCTATTTTTCTCCATGTAGAACATAGCTTAAAGGGGTGGTTCACCTTCAAGTTAACTTTTGATATATTGTAGAAGGGCTAATTCTAAGAAACATTTCAATTGGTCTTCATTATTTATTTTTCATAGTTTTTTAATGATTTGCAATTTTCTTCTGTTTCTTTGCAGCTTTCAAATGGGGGTCACTGACACCATCTAAAAACAAATGCTCTGTAAGGCTACAAATGTATTGTTATCGCCAGTTTTTATTACTTATCATTCTATTCAGTCCCTCCCCTATTCATATTCCAGTCTCTTATTCAAATCAATGCAGGGTTGCTAGGGTAATTTGTACCCTAGAAACCAAATTGCTGACGCTGCAAAATAGAGAGCTCCTGAATGAAAAGCTAAATATCTATAAAACCACAAATAATAAAAAATGAAAACCAATTGCAAATTGTCTGAGAATATCACTCTCTACATTATACTAAAAGTTAACTCAAAGGTGAACAACCCCTTTAAGTAGCAGATCTCTATCTAACAGTGACTCAGACTTAGCTTTGTGATTTTAATATTCTGTTTTTATTTACAGAAACAACAAAGATTTATGTAAATCATCTCCATTCATTGCACAGGATACTATGCAATGAAACTTCTCAGAACTTTTGATGGGTTGCATTCCATATTAGATAAACCACCAGATATACATGTGGTTGAGATAAACAGATACAGACTTGTACATTATTTAGAAGCTTCTTTCAACTTTATATGTTAAGACTTGACAACCATTTAATATAGCTCTGAACTCTCTTTAATAAAGCAAGCCTCTGAGTCAGTGAAATATAACATCCCATCTTCACTTTACTGTTTGTTTGGTATGAATGTGCATCTGAGCACTTGTCTCATTATTGCATCTCCTATCCCATCAAAGTAAGCACCTCCGCTTCTGCTTGCTCTTCCATACATAGGGCAGCTTTTAATAGTTCAAGTAGTGTCTTTTTCATCAATGGTGTTACATGACAGCATGTGTTAGGAAAGGATTAAGGCAAGATATCGAAATGGCAACAAAGAATCACAACAGTTTGACACTCATATAAAAGAGCCAATTTAGACTGATTAAAAAGGCAAAACAAAAGGCAAAACAAAGCCTCTACTGAAATCTTTTCCATTTAACAATAAATACTCCCTTGCCTCTAAAAAAAAGGAAGGAGTGAGAATTTTCATTTTTTACAAAATGGAGATTAAACATGCCTTGAAATCACATAGTGGGGCCAATTATATCTCGCCGGTTGAATTTTTCTGCAATAGAAATTTTACCATGTTTTTGGCAGAGCCACTCACACATCATAGGATTTAGGACTAAGCTGTATCTGAGGCAAACTACACAAGCGCTCAGTGTAGTCTAATGATCCTAAGGTTCTTTTGATGTATAATTAGTTCATTGTCTCATCTTGTATCTCTTTGTTTACCAGCAACACAACAAGTGCGACGGGACTCCAAAAGTAATCCTCCCCGACAACTGTGAGCAGGATTAACGAGATCAGAGCATGCACTGGTTTTATTTCCCTAGCGTATTCCTCATGCTTTGAGCAGTGTTAAAAAGATTAATGCAGAAGTATCCAGTTTGGAATTAACTACATGAAGAGAGCAGATCCAACACACATAAACATGATATTCTGCTAGATTGCAAGCTCTTGCTGGCATGGTATTTAATACTTGTGCACTATAAATATTTCTTACAGTGTTTCTCTCATCTCACAACTCAAGTATCATTATTTAATGTGCTGCTATTATTTCATAGTGCTATAAATGCTACATGTTCTTATTTTAGCCCAGTGATTTTTTTTACCAAATGGTGGATTAATATGCACATCTCTCTGCATTTTAAGCAATTTTCAGAGGGCTGCTATATTTTTCCTTTCCCGTCTTTTTAAGCTGCTGTCCAACAATTTGAAATACTTTTTATTGCTGAATATAGTTGAATGTTTTTCATGGTTGATTTTTTAGATTTTTCTTTGCAATTTTGAGTTTACTGTTCCTTAAGCAGATGTAGGAAGGAGGTTTAGATGAGCCAAGTTTGTCCAGGATTAATAACTGATATAAAAACTGCCATGTTTACTTTCATTATTTTAAAGGAATTTGACCAAAGCTAACTGCTGAGCCCAGGGCAAATTTGGCCTGAACCAACACCAGGTGCGGGTGATTCATACTGCAATTGATTGAGACAATTTAGCACCCACTGCCTTTGGTTTGTGTCTGCAATTGCAGATTGCAGACATAAAACTGATGCTCATCTATCCAGTATTGAGTATGATTGAGTATTGAGAATGATTTTTACTATAATAACTTCCAATGATCAATATGGATCAGGTGTAGCCAATTATTACAATATAAACATCATGAACAGATGGAACCTAGAATGTTAGAAAAGGAATTATATGAATACGGTATATAACCTGCAATTTGATTGTGTCCTTTGTACCTGACTATATTCCCACAATGCATAATTATGCAAGGTGTCAAATAATTGCACAATGGACAAATTCCAAAAATGGAGACAAATATATTTTAACCACAATGCAGGGTTACTTCCAAGAATTCCCAGGTAATTATGGGCACCAGGGACATTTTGGGGCTCCTTGCCACCCTAAGGTGGCCTTTATGATGCTACCCCATCACACCCAGTGCATACCATTTCCAGCACCAGAGCAGGTGTAGGGGCTGTATCACTAGTGCAAGTGCATCATAATTGCACTCTCCACAATAGCAGAGCTAGTATTCTGATTTAAAAATCATAATTTTGGCTCCTAAAGTTACCAGGAGTGGCGTCTTATCATCCCTGCTAAGAAGATGGCTAGACGGTTGGAGGAGATTTTAAACTAGGCGAGGGGGGGGAGGGTTCTA
>CM044438.1:90307943-90324589 GCA_024363595.1 Xenopus borealis
AACTTGATGGACGCGAGTCTTTTTTCAGCCTAACTTACTATGTTACTATGTTACTTACTATGTAACTTGCGGGCTGCTGCTACCTGAGGCGAGTTTCTTAACTTGCCTTATGGCAGCAGCACCCCTAATGGGTGCCCAAAAACAGTGTAAAACTAAAAACTAGGCCTCATCAAGGCAGGTGTTAATGGCATGACTCCCTGGTATCCATGCACCCTTGTACCCTTTGCACCTCACACCAAGTATAGAGGAGCCTACAGTATGACCCAATTATATTTGTGAATAAATGCAGTTTTGTGCCCATTTATACACTTTGCACATGGCATTAGTAAATGAGCCCTACAGGGTGTAAGTACATATATGCAGGCATGGCAGCTCTCCAATTAATGTGGAAAATATCCCCACTAAATAATCTGCATCTGTCACAGTGTGTGGAGGATGATGGTGGATTGCCATAAAATAAGTCAGAGGTCTGCTTTGATGTGACATGAAAGTCTATTGAGCTGTTATCTATGTTTCCTTAAATGAAAGTCAGAATTTCCAAGAAGGCCTTTTAAGTAATTAACAAAATGCAGCATCCTAAAGCAATGAAATGAAGACACGTCCAAATGGGATTCTGTTAAATTTTAGCTCACTTGTGTGAAATAAAGGAAACTGTAGTGTGGACACAATACTGGGTATTTTATTACCATGCTCTTTATTATTCTTAGTGTTTGCTGTAAAGTAAACACCAAAAAATAATTACCAATATACCTGTCATTTCAGTTAATGAACAGTACAACATCTAGAGTAATTATGACTGCAAAGATAGCACAGTGTGTAAGGATATACCTGTAGTTCACATTACCTATAATGAGCACATTGCAGAGAAGGAAATTATTTTTGAAGTTACAATAGACTTGCAATATTTCCTTAAAGGGACACTAAATACTGAAGCCATTCATTATAGGTGACAGGGCAGTTGCTAAGTACAGGGCTCTATTGTGTTGTATGCCTTCTGGTGCACCCTAATTTATGAGGCAAGTTAGGGGATAGGTAGAGGTCAGAATGGGAGGGGGGCCCATATGCTCCTCATGAATACAATGCTGAAAAAATCCAGAAGCACACCACTAAATTGCTCAGCAAAATGGGTGATTTATTTAGTCTATGAACATCCATAAAAAGGGTAACACATTTGGGCCCCTCCAGGCCCTTTATCAATTTAAAAAGACAGTAGGGGGTGGAAAGTCGGAAGGGTAGGGATTACAAACTCCTCACCCATCCAAAGGGATGCCATCCCCATACCAAATTATTATGTACATACAAATAAATATTCTGTTATTAAAATGTCCACTATAACGTCCATAATAATAATTTGTGGAGAAGTCCATTTAAATCAAAAGTGAACCACACTCAGGGTGTCCAATGTTGATCAATTAATGGCATGTGTAAATAGACTATTTTATTGGACATTTTAATAACAGACTTTCGTTTAGTATGTACATAGTAATTTGGTATGGGGATGAAATCACTTTGGATGGGGGGAGGGGTTAGTAAACCCCACCATTTCCATCCCCCACTCACTCTTTAAATTGAGGTCTTATGCCCTTTTTTGTGGATGTTCATGGGCTACATAAATCACACATTTCACTGAGCAATTCAATGGTATGTGTCTGGATTTTTTCCTGTACTGACTTCAGACCCCTTGCTAGGGAGGGGTTAAGCAACCAGAACTTTCAAACAGTGAATACTATCCAGGTTGAGCCCACCATGGTTGTGCAATACATGAATACAATAATTATAGTCAGGGGTCTTCAGTGACCCATGGCAATTTTTCAAGGTGCAGTGCAGAGCAGGATACAAAGTGCAAAACATTTGGTGGATGGTGTGTTTTTTTTCACTTTACACACTGTCTTACACATAACAAAGGTCCAATCTCAGTCATGACATTTCCTATAAGTAGTTTTTATGTCTGCATGGGTTTCATCTGGGTACTCTGGTTTCCTCCCACAAAAACATACAGGCAGGATAACTAACTCCTGATTAAATTGACCAACATGTTATAGAGTTTGTACATTCTAAGCTCCACTGGGACAGAGACTGATGTGAAAGATGTAAAATCTCTGTAAAAGGCTGCAGAAAATGAATATTAGAATGAATAATAGGTGTATTCATAATAATACAGCATTGAGGTTTGTTGAATTAATGCAGTTACTTCAAGACTAAAATGTTGACTTTTACGGGTGGCACAAATACATTGCTCTAGAGAGCAAGTGGAGTAGTGATGGGTGATTAAATTTGCAATGCGTGAATTCGGAGCAAATTTCTGCATTTCACTGCTGGCGAATAAACCTGCAAAACTGTGGCAAAATTTCGCCGGTGAAAAATCTGCCACGTCAAAAAGGTTTGGGTGTGCATCAGAATAGTCATTCGCATCAAATTTGCCATGCGTCAAAATTATTCGGACACCCATTGACTTTAATGCATTTGAACCAAATAGGCGCACATATAAATATTGTAGTGGATGTCAAAATTGAAGTGCGCCAAAACAATTTTGACGCCCATTGAATTTGTGTCAAAGTGTTTAGTGAACTTTTCACTGTTTTGCAAATTTTGTGAATTTTTCGTCGAAGCAGTATGGGACAAATTAGCCCCTCACTACAGTGGAGTGATTAATCTGGGGGTTTTCCTGGGTTGGGGATCTGTGGGTGGTCTCAGAAGGTAGCCTTACCAACTTCTTCCAATGTGCAGGAGCACCACAGCATCCTTCTCTACAGGTTCAGGTTGTCCTTGTTGCTTTGGCGGAGGGTGGCTTGATTCTGAGCCCTAGGACTAATTTAAATGGGCATTTAATAATTCAATCGGTTTAGTGTGTAGGCCTTGAGGGAGGTGAATGACCTTGGATGGGGGCTTGGATAGGAAGGAGAACCCAGGCTTCTGGCCTGGGCTTCGACTTGGTCCTCTTGGAGAATTGGTGGCATTGTTTTACTGTCATTTAATGTATGTGGTACCACCAGTCCTGTTACAATAAGTTAAAGTTGTTTATATATGTTAATTTATCTTAACTATCATGTTATATAAACAATTGCAGCCATTTGTCCCCGCTTGTGTTGTGTTATTGTATGGGGTACAAGGAAGGATGAATGCTTTACCGTACTGTGGATCTTGACAATGCACTTCTCATGTCACTTATATGAACACACAAGCTAAGAGGAACCAACAAAAACAAACTGTATATGTGTATCACCGACAGCCAATATACTGATAACATGCTGTTAATTTTTTTCATATGCTGGGCGCATAACAAATCTGGCCTAAATAATATTTCATATTGAAAATGGAAAAATGGAAAGGTTCCATTTTAGTAAACTTCAATACATATTAGCAGGTTTTGACATAACTAATTTCCCAGTACCCTAGCACTTTCCCACTTCAGACACAAACACAAGCTTAATGCAGCAATCAATTCACTTTTGATGTTAGTTTTCCTAATAGGAGGGGGTTGGAGTTTTCTTGTATCTCATCTGCGAGTCTCGCAAAAGGTTGCGTAATATGATTAGGGCTCGGAGTCGCCCTGACATTGGATTTTAATGGTAAGAAAGCTGTGTCTGGAGCCTGTATATAGTAAGGGCAGATTTGATTATGGATTAGCAAATTGATGTTTAGAACCATCTGCAACAAACAACACAGAATATAAAAGCATTATCATTTCTGATGTTGACGTTTAAACTCAGCTCTTAATGTGAGCTTAAACAATCTCTTACATGATAATGGTATCTATTAAAAGAGCCATTCACTTTCTTTATGCTTGTTATATTAAACAGTCGATATGTATTAACCTAGCTGACGCAGTAAGATCTGAAATTTCTTCAGTTGCTTTGAGATATACAAACAAGCAAAGCCCAAAGACCTAGTATGGCATTATGCTACAATTTGATAATGCAGCACAGTGCCCTTTATTGGCAAATCAATAAGGACCCATAGCTAAAAGGTCTTCTGCTCACTATAACCTTAAATGCACTCATCACCCTTAGCATGTAAAGGTCTATTACAGGTATAGGATCTCTTAAATGCTTGGCTCTGGGATTTTAAGCAGAAGAAATATGGCCTTCCCTTGACTATGAGCTTTGTGGATAACAGATCCCATTGTTATATACAGTATAATAAATCACAACATAATGTACATCCCTTATGAAAAGAAGTGTGTGGAGCTAGCAGTGCACAATGGCAGTAAATGTTTTTAAAGATCTGTTGAGCATGTTATGCCTCATGAACCCGCCATTTTGTAAAGCTTGTAGCCACTTGCTTTTGGCTAAAATTATCTCTCTCTTTCTCTCTCTCTCTCTCTCTCTCTCTCTCTCTCTCTCTCTCAAATCTTAGGTTAAGGTAACACAGTCTATTATATTGCATAGTCCCGTTTACTGTGCTATAGCCTTTTATGGAAAAACAACCTATGATTAATCAAGCAGTCATTTTTGCCAGTAAAGAATGTTCTAGCTGTTACCATACATTATAATGGGCAGAATATTGTGTTTTAATACACACAGAAGGTTTTCGTTGTCATAGGTGACACAAGGGGATGTTGTGAATGTGCTTATGTGAAGGTCAGTCTGTAAAATGAAAGAGTGTGTCAGTGAATATGATTCATGAATGAAAATGAGTAAATGTGGTCTGTATTTTTGCAGGTATGTCAATTTTGTTAAAAGAGTTAAAAGAAGCAAACATACTGTAAGAAAGCACATACTTCAGTGGCATAGTGTATAATATATATATAAGGCTATATCTAACAGTAAGCATAGACAGGGCTATTGATGGACACTGGACAAAAATCAAATTTTAACCCAGCACAGACAACTCAACTCCCCTGACAGAGTAAGTTCTAAATTGTGTAAACAGCAACATGATCAGGACCATCCATTCAACCACCCAGTTTGATGTCATGAACTGTCTTGGTTGGTGCAGGCATTTGTTGAAAGGCAACCTAGGCCCGGGCCTAGGGTGGCAGGAGTTTAGGGGGCGGCATGCTGCCCAGCCACTCCCACATTGGTTCAGAAACACTGGGGATACGTAGGAGATACAATAGTTTTTTAAATTTCCCATGTGCCAATCCCCATTGCTCGGGACCCGATGATGAAAATTGCGAATAAAGGGCAGAGTATGGGGTTGACGAACGACAGTGGGCCTAGGGGCATCTGCTGTGTAAATCCGGACCTGGGTTGGTGAAATAGAGAGGGAGATGATGAAGGTTTGTTGAGGTTGCAGATCAAAGGGAGAGATCAGATGGGCACAAGTCAGGACTGGTGAGGCAGGACAGATAGGAATACTATACTATGGAAAGCTAATAGTACACGGAGAGGGAGGTGATGGAGGTTTAAGGAGGTTGCAGATCAAAGGAAGAGATCAGATAAGCATAAGTCAGGACTGGTGAGGCAGGACAGATAGGAATGAGGTACTATGGAAAACTAATTGTCACAGGTAGCCCGTATAGGCGCCCAGGGGAAGTAGTGGACCAAGGAGGAAGCTTATGGGTTCAAAGGTCCAATAACGCAGCACAGGCAAGGATCAGGCAGGAAAACAAGGTCAAAGTCCTGTATTAGCAGGAACAAAGTAGAACAAGGTCCAGGCAAGGCAATATACAAGGAACAAGATCAATATAACAATACCCAGGAACAATGCAGTATGGTCCTATAATTGGGCACCATAATGGCGTCCAATAGCTCTTTAAATATTCAAATTTGGCGCCAAAACGAGCGCCGTGACATCATCGCATCAGGCGCGACACAATGACGTCACTACCCGGCGCTGCATATCCACGTGGCGGCTATGGGCGCCGCCATTGTGGATATGCCGCCGAGAGGAGAGGACGCGCCGCCCGGAGCTAAAGGTAAGCCTCCGGAGGCGCGATCCTGACACTAATAGAGCAACAGTGTACCCATAAAATCAGTTTATTCCAGGTAAATGTCCCCCTCTATCCATTTATTAAGGAAACTTGGGCATAGTAGATGGTCTTTTTTGTTTTTTGAGAAATAATATATCATACAAAATTATCACAGTAGCTTAAGTTAAAGAAGAGGAAGTAAACCACAAGCCTTATTGGACACCATGTGCAGAATGCAGAAAATTTGATTTTAATCAGCGCAACATACATCTTACTGAAACAAAAAGCTCCTATTCGGTTTATATTCAACACATGACATGTATGAATCTATTTGAATGAGCCTTAATCCTTAATTAATTAGCTTTCATGAGGTAATTTACATTAAGGATCTCTATTTTGTCATAGAGCCATCTCTATAAGAAACATGCACTTTGACAGGGTCTTCTTATTAATGAGGCTGTTCCACTGGCAAAGAACAACTTGTGGAAAGTAATTGCCAAACATGGCCTTAACATTCATGTTTGAAAAAGAAAAAAAAAACAGTTCATAGGGAACAAAAGAATTTAAGGGTACTGATGAAGTTTGGGGGGAAAATCAGTTCATATTATGAAATCTTCTCTTTTGTATTTTAAGTCTATTGATAACAACTCTGAGCACATATTATTTTCTTTGATAAATCCATTACTTTGTTGTATAAGATATGGTTTTTATTAGCAGATGTGTATTTGCTCTGTGATGCCTTTCAGAAGGATCTCAGCAAAAAAAGAGGATAAGATTGATCCTATTTGCTTAACATCTGGGCATTTCAGAGGAAAACAATGTTATCTTGCTGCTCCTGAGCGAGCAACAGTTCTTAATTAAAAAGACTGAAAGAAGAGGCCTCTGGGTGCTGAGGTGGCATCCAAGAGAATAATAAAGCTGCTCAAGTGGCCATTTCTATTCCATTGTTTTGGGACAGTGCACACTAATCAGGACATGAAATATCCCTTTCACATATATATACTGCAGGAGTGATCATACTTGACTGAAGTGAGGTCTACTTTTAGTGATGTTGTTCCATTCTGATCTACATCCATAAAAGTATTAGCATTCTGTTCCATGACAAATATTACTTAAATATTGATTTACGAGAAAATGTATATTGCCATATTTAAACAATTATTTACTTATGTAACCTTAGCCTAATAAATATGTGAATGAAAAGCATGAAACATGAAGGTGTTTTAGTCAAGATTTTTTTGACAGTGTCTTGAGATCTACTGATCACCAGCTAAAGGTCTACTGGTCGATCCTGATCTACCTTTTGGGCACCCCTGATAAACTGCTTAGCAGTTTTTTTGGTATATTGAAAAAACAGTGTTTAGAAAGAGGGAAAAACATTCCTAATATTCATGAGATGTCCTACCTCTAATATTTGCACTGTTTCCAAAAATAAAAAGAAGAAGCTACAGTAGAGAACTGATAGAATGTTTGGAAAATTTGTAGCACTTCTTTATGAGTTTCTGCTCTAATGAGGGAATGTAATAAAAGTATATAACTGAAAAAAATATTCACAATGCGAAATGTGTGAATTTACTTTGCATTAATTTAATATACATTCATATGATCAAAGTTTTGGAACCCCTCGTAATTCTTTGGAGTTTTGTTGGCTGAGCTTTCAAAGTAGCTAATTCCTTTTAATACAGTATATAACATGCCTTATGGAAACAGTAGTATTTCAGAAGTGACATTACATTTATTGGATTAACAGAAATATGTAATATGCATCATAACTAAATTAGACAAGTGCACAAATGTGGGCACCCCAACAGAGATATTATAACAATACTTACTTGAGCCTCCTTTTGCAAATGTAACAGCCTCTAGACACCTCCTATAGCCTTTGATGAGTATCTAGATTCTGGATGGCAGAATTTTTGACCATTAGTCCATTTAAAATCTCTCCAGTTTAGTTAAATTTAAAATATGTAAGTTGGACGACTGTGATAACCATTCCAGAATATTGTAATTCTCCCTCTGCATAATGCCTTTGTAGATTTTGAAGTGTGTTTAGGGTCATTATCTTGTTGGACCCTGAACCATGATACTAAGCAATCTCTGTTTTCAGATCTTTTGAAAGTTGCTTTGAGGATCCTATGCTGTCATTCTTAAGAGGAGAGTCAAACAGAAGCACAACTTGCAACTGGCCACTTTACAGATCTTTTCTCATGATTTGACACACCTGCCTATGGAGTATAAGCTAATCGACCAATTTGGGGTTGCCAGTAATCAGTACTGAGCTGTTATATGCATTCAAATTAGCAAAATTACAAGGGTTAGCCAGTGCCAGTGAATTTAATAAAACTGTTTAATAAAAATGTTATGTTTTCTCCAAAAGATGATAACACCTTCAAGCACTTCATAAAATTGTGTAATTAAAACCTGCAATGCAAAAACATCTTAAGGAAGAGTATTACATTGTGAAATGCTAAAATATTCAACAATCTTGCAAATATAAAGAACATAATAACAAAAATAATCTTTAGAAAAATAGCTGTGGGTCAGGAATGTGTATGTGTATCAGAAACCACAAAATACCAAAAATATTTGAGTTCACTGTCAGAGGTTGACTAGTTTCTGCATTACCTGGTAGACAAGGGTTAGACGTTATTGTGAAGATAGTGGGCACTGCAGATGATTTGGATTTGCAAGATCATGTGCAAGGTGATGGGTAAATCTGTCCTGTTTGCTTCAACCATGGGATGGTAAGCAGTACAGAATACCCAAGGTCATGGTATATCTAACACAAGTAACTCAAAACAACTGGACTTGCCAAATCCTTGATTTGACAAGGTAACTAAATGTCCTAGTCAGTCGAATGCAAACTATCTATAAAATACCCAGAGCTCTCGTTTGTAAGTAATGTATCAGTGTTTGCAGATGACACAAAACTATCCAGCCCAATTAATTCCATCCAGGATGGGGCATCCTTGCAACAGGATCTTGACAACTGGCAATCTGGGCAGCTAAGTGGCAAATGAGATTCAATATTGATAAAGTTAAAGTCCTGCACCTGGGATGTAAAAATATTCAAGCCACTTATACCCTTAATGGGACTGAACTAGGCAAATCCATTATGGAAAAGGACATTGGAGCCCTTGTAGATGATAAACTTGGCTGTAGCAAGCAATGCCAGTCAGCAGCATCAAGGGCCAATAAGGTCTTGAGCTGTATAAAAAGGGGCATAGAGTCACGGGAGAAGGGGGTCATTCTTTCCCTTTATAGAGCACTTGTAAGGCCACATCTAGAATATGCAGTTCAGTTTTGGTCTCCATCGATCAAACAAGACATTATTGTATTAGAGAGGGTACAGAGAAGGGCAACTAAGCTGGTAAAAGTTATGGAAAATCTTAGCTATGAGGAAACACTGGCCAAATTGGGGATGTTCACGTTGGAGAAGAGGCGCTTAAGGGGTGATATGATAACTATGTATAAATATATAAGGGGATCATATGATAATCTCTATAATGCTTTATTCACCAGTAGGTCTTTCCAACTGACACAATGTCACCCGTTCCGTTTAGAAGAAAAGAGGTTCCGCCTAAATATTCGGAAGGCGTTTTTTACAGTGAGAGCAGTGAAGCTGTGGAATGCTCTCCCTGAATCGGTTGTACAGGCTGATACAATAGATAGCTTTAAAAAGGGGTTGGATGGCTTTTTAGCAAGTGAGGGAGTACAGGGCTATGGAAGATAGATCATAGTACAAGTTGATCCAGGGACTAGTCCGATTGCCATTTTGGAGTCAGGAATTTTTCCCCCCTCTAAGGCAAATTGGAGAGGCTTCAGATGAACATCATATTACTGTGCTTCCCAGAGGTTTTCCATAACTATCTCTTGAATGTAAGTATAAATAGCTTTATAACAAACTTACTCTTAACTTGGTGGGTCAAATTGATAATAGCCAATTCTGTTAGGACATTAACAGCAACTTGTGCAATATTGTGTCCTTGTCTGGTATTAGGTTTTATAACCCATGGGATAGGACTATCTAGCCTGCCTAGTGCTGAGCACACACTTCATTAAACATGCCCTGGTTTAATCTATACTCCCAGGTGTCTTATTCAAACAAGAATTTTAACCAACAAGTAGCCAAGGCTTCAACAAATATCAAATGGGGAAAATCCTTAATCTGTCCACTAACACCCTACCCAGACAAGGCAACACTCTCACTCCAGTTAGATGGATAACCTATATTTTATCTATAGCCAACACTAATCAGTAGACAACTTTTTAAAATTAAAGGGTTGGTTCACCTTAAAGTTAATTTTAATATGTTATAGAATGGCCAGTTCTAAGCAACTTTACAACTAGTCTTCATTTTTTCTATAGTTTTTTTAAATTATTTGCCTTTTTCTTATGACACTTTCCAGCTTTGTCATGGGTGGGGTCACTGACCCCATCTGAAAAAAAAATGATCTGTAAGGCTACAAATGTATTGTTATCGCTACTTTTAATTACTCTGCTTTCTATTCAGGCCCTCTCCTATTCCAGTCTCTTATTGATATCAGTGCATGTTTGCTAAGGTAATTTGGACCCTAGCAACCAGATTGCTGAAATTAAAAACTGGAGAGCTGCTCAATAAAAGGTAAATAACTCAAAAACTACAAATAATAAAAAATTAAAACTAATTGCAATTGTCTCAAAATATAAATCTCTACATCATGGTAAAAGTTAATTTAAAGGTGAACAACCCCTTTAAAATAAAACTGAGTGGTAAAAAGATACCACTAAAAAATCAAATCCTGCAGTACTATTCACTGCTTATAATTCAACCTACATTAGCTAGGCACCCAAAATATTCTAATGTGTAAAAAAAAAAGAAAAAACACTTGTGTTAGAAAATTATATGTGGCCCCCACCATAGAACATGTTGCCCCCAGTGATGAAACCTTACTAGATATTTCAGCATCAATCCATTAAATGACCACCGTCAATCACCATTTCATCACTATCCCAATTTACATTATACCTTTTCTGTGCAATTCAATAATCTTGTGTATGTGTTATGCTTCCATTTAGTGAGCAGAATGGAAGGAACTAAAGACATAAGAGGTTGGCACAAGATGAAGCTTCAAAGGAAAGCAACAGATTTATACAGTCCCCTGAATTAAAGGACCTTCATTGTTACAAAAAGTAAAGTTTGCATGAGATTGTAACTACAGTAAATTTAGAATTTCCTGAGTAAAACAAAGACTGCTAATTTTTTACCATTCCATGTGCTGGTTGATGGCATCCCATTGCATTGCTCCATGCTTATCTATTCTATAGCAGTAGCCTCTACTTTAAAAAAAAAACGGAGTAAGCACACCCCTCTAATTAGTATTCCTAGTGCTGATTTAACACATGCTAATATTTAATGTATTAGTATTATGCCAATGATCACACATTGATTAAATTGTGAGAATATTAGAACAGTATTGGGTAAATATTAGTAGTTTAAATGAAAGATTGGATGATGAATAGAAGAGAAGGCCTAACTAATTAGAAATAAAAACAGAATATGCAATAAAAAACAAAATTGTAGCCTCAGAGAGCAAGTTTTTGGCTGCTGGGGTCAGTGCCCCCCCCCCACTTGAAAGATGGAAGGCAGTAGGATAGGCATATAATTCAACATGTAACAAGTGTAACAAATAAAAAAAAAGGTCAAGGAAAAATTGCTAAGAATAAGATATTCTATAACTTAAATGAAAGGGTGAAATCCCCTTTAAAATCAAAGCTAGAGATGCAAATTTTAAAAGATATAAAAAAATTCATCCTACAGTAGCAAGACGCAATAGAATAAAGATTACAAAGATGCCTGATAAAGCAGAGCAGAAGAGGTATCCAACATGCATTAATGCTAATAAATTGATGTAGAGCCCCAGTAATGTTGCCATACTAGTGATACTAGTGGTGGAAATGCATTATTAAGCACTAAAACAGAGACGTCCAATCTGCGGCAATGGCAGCATCAGCAGCAGCAGCAGTCACACAATAGCTGGAAGTCTGCAGGTCTGCCACTGACAAGCTACAAAACAGGCATCTTAAAGGAAATTTGAAAACCACTTAATTAAATAAATGAAAATAAGACTGTGGGACATTCCATTACAGAACGTATTCATTAAAAGCAAATATTCCCAAAGCAGTTTATTAAGTAACAATTTTTGTCAAATTGCATTAATATATTAATGTATATTTTAACATCTGCAGAATGAGTACAATTATTTTAATTAAACTTCTCATTTTTCTGCTAGCCCACTTGCAAACGGAGCTGCAAAATAATAATATAAAATCATGTGCTTTATTTCCTAACAATTAAATCCAGAACAGACTACAAAATGCTTCCTTTTTGGCAATTATCTCTAATAATGTAAACAATTTCTTTTTAATCCCTTTCTCTCCCTATTCGTGAATTTGGTTAGTCTTTTGTAGCTCATATTGGTGGATTCCGTAGCTGAATGATAAACAATTCATACTCTATAATGTGCAAATAATGAATCCACTAGGAGCTCACCCAGCCTATAAGTAAAATACAGGAGTTTCTTTTTATACTTATTATAATGAATAGTATTTTTTATCAGAATTTTTTTGCAAGCAAAAAGGAACCTGGTAAAAATTGGTTATTGGTTTCGCCAGTTATAAAATTGATTATGAAGGGTTCTGGGCAACCATTAAATTAATAAGCCCAACACAATTGCCTGAATGAGTGGTGGTCCAAGGTCACCCTGACCAAGTTTCCCCCCCCCCAAAGCCTGGTAGTTAGTTTGACCTAATACAACTGTCTCATTTGTAATTGCCTTCAAGAGAATATAACTCACCAACCTTAGTGTACATAGGTTATTGCAAAAAAAAAGCCTATTATATAAAGAGATTTTATTTTTCATCGGGGGATATATGACAGTTTGGAGAGATTAGGTTTCAATCAGAAAGTCATATAAGGGGATAAATAATTTCCATAGAAAATGAAAGCGTTCTCTGAAACAGAGATTATACACAAACCCAATTTTTTGAGTTATAATGAATAATTAACCCTATGCTTGATAGCTATCTTTAGAAATAATTTCATTGGACTTTAACATATTGCAGTAAGGAAGCTGATGAACCTTCTGGTGAACACAGAAAAAGCCCAAGATGACTGTTTTACTCTCAGACCTATTAGAAATCCATAATTATAGCACCTAAAAATTATATGTAAGAAGCTGATGCTGAAATTCAATTTGATAGTGGGATCCATTCAATAATCTGAACCGTCTCATTGTTCCAAGAGCCTTAGGAATTCATTAAACAACATGGAAGAATTGTTATTTAATGCACAAACTAAAAATAGAAATAAGAAGGAAAAAAGTAGTTTTAAAATAATGGTGTGCGGTAATGAAGAACTATAAATCATCCGCAAAAAGAAAGTAATTTGTTTGTAGGTGACACAGGAATCAGTGCTTGCAATTCCAGGCATATGGAGAGGTGTTCTGTAACATCTCCAATTATCATTGTGCAATAAATACCTCATTAAACTTGGCAGGGGTGTAGATAATTAACATTTAGCTACAGAGTTGGCAAGGGAGCAGAGACAGCATATTTAGGGCTATGGCAAAAATGTACTGTAGTTATTTTTTGCTGACCTTAAAAAGTTATTTTAATCCCAGGTGAGGGGTTTGATTTTTTTTAAGTTCTTAATGTGGTAGATAAAATAATGTTTATATATATAGAGAGAGAGAGAGCGAGAGAGAGAGAGAGAGAGAGAGAGAGAGAACAGGCCCAATGCCACCCAGTAACCAAATTAGTGTTCTATATATAAATAAATGTATATATATAGAGATACACTGAATCCACTATCCACTGCATGACAGGAAGGTAAAAAGTAGAAAAAAAATTGTGAAATTAGGATTTGGTTTGGCAGGATCTGAATCCTGCTGGAAAAGGCCAAATCCTGGCCAAATCACGAACTGAATCCTGGATTTGGCACATTCCTAATATATATATATATACAAGTCCAAGGGATGCCAGCACTCTCGATAAAGTTGCTTGAATTTGCCTGGGTGCAGAGCCAGTGAATTATCCATAACTCCTACAAAAAGGTCCGCACTCTCAGGACTTATAAAAATCATAATATTTATTATAAATGACTAACGTTTCGGCTAGGTCCCTATATTCTACTGTATTCTACACAACATATGTATTTTGTGACATGCAGATACTTCCCTATAGTCCCCTTTCAAGTTGAACAGTTGACCTTTGGCTACACTGCAGCTTAGTGATATAAACTGTTTTATTGCAAACATACAATTTGTGCCAGTGTAGATCAACAGGGCAATACATTTCAGTGGACACAAAGGGTTAGATTCATTCAGCAGAAATCCAATCCACAGGGACATTACCAATTCATAGTCACAGTAGACTGTTGCTAGCTTCGCACTGTATTTCAAGTTTTCGCTCTGGCAAATGGTTGTTATTCCACAAATTCAGTAAAGTGTGAATTTTACTGAACTTTACCTCTTCGCCACCACAGACCAGGCAAATATAATTATCGCAATCTTCCTCAATCTTATGTCAGTTACATCACATCCTGTCTGCCGGAAATGCATTTAAGTTGTAAAAATGCTGGCGTCCTTTTTTACCTGCAAATGTCCTAACAAACTTTTTTCGGTTAACATTTTTCTCCAGAAATTTGGGGGCCATAGAATATTCATTTTACCATGGGCTCATTGTAGGGCATTAGAGAATCTCTTTTGTCTTTATTAAGGTTCCTTTGACATTAGTAATAAAAAGAGGCCACTTCAAGCATTTGCACCAAAATAACTTTAATGTACCGGCCCTATTCAAACTGACCTAAGCATAAGATCACTAGCAACTTTTTTTCTTCGTTAGGAAATGCTTGCACCGAAGAAGAATCGTTAGTGAAAAGTACCCCTCCAAATTTTGTCTGTAAGTTACCCTCCCATTTAGACTGTAAGCCCAACGGGGTAGGGTCATCCATCCTTTCGTCTCTTCGACACTGAACTGTATTTATAATAATGCACTTATTGTTACTTATTAATGCAGTGAACCCTCGTTTGTTACAACTAATTTATTGCTGATGTACAGTGCTTTGTCCTCAAGGAGTGCTATACAAATAAAAATATACATACATACTTCACCAGCATTCGGCGCCCAGGTCACAACTTCACATTTTAGTGAATTAGTGTAGCGGTAACACATTTTTGTCTGGCAAAGTGGTGCAAAGTGTGCGAAGCAGTCACTGCTGAAAATTTGCTGTTTAGTGAATCTGCCCCAAAGCCTTTTGGTTTCACTACTAGTCCTTTAATTGACCATGTTATTAGGACAGGTCTCTGATTTCCCCCAATTGCGTCTTATGTTTGGAGAAAGAGGAATAAGAAGCATATTTAAGATTTATTTAAGATTTAGCCTTCACTGAAAGTTTAAGTAGAAGCTTTAGATATCAGCCATACAAATTTAATAACAACACAAACTCTGCACAACAACAATAGGTAATCTCTAATGTTCTATTAAATATTTGTAGCATTAACAATTAGAACGCAAAACTCCTTTATTTAAGGAAATGATAGCTCTAAACTGCCTTATATTCAGTTGCTCTAACCACAGGAAATGTGTGAAAATATTCCATCAGAAATATTTGCTGTTTATCTCCTTAAATCCCTCTGTCCTTTACAGATTCCCCACAGCCCTAGAGACGATCTTTATTCATCCACTGCTTTGAAATGTCATTGCTCAAACAATTAAAAAATACATTTTTCTAAAGGGAATTCTTTATGAAAACATTAGACGATAGTGGAAATCATTTGCAATTCTGCATTTTATTCCAGCAAACAGTCGAAATTTAAAGTGAAAGAGAACAAAGACCATTTTTAATGTATGTATTCATCTTTGTGAAGAAGGAAAGGTAGCTAGCAATTATTTATTATCTCTGCTAAAATTCATAGCTGTAAAAGGGCAGATTAAAATTCAAACATCTCATGGTACATATACTGCAGGTCTACTGTTAACTCTGTTTGTGCCAGCTGGACCAGTAAGAAACTGAAGTCACCAGTGACAGATTATTGATTATTTATTATCTACAAAATGCTTTTTTCTTAGAAGGGTAAATCTACAGCATCAATGTATGAACGGTGTGTATTACTAGCATAGCTACAGTCTGGACATAGAAAGCTGTCACTTTGCCAGGCAGTTTTTATTATACGAGTGTATTGAACCAAAGGGTGGGGAGAATGGGCAGCCCTTTGCCATGTTAATGTGGGCAGATGCAGGAGAAGCAACTAGCCATCTTCCTATGGTCTCCAGAGTATCACAAGGATGCAATATTTTACGCTCACAAACCTGCCAAAATCAATAGGCAGTGACTAACAATTAGAATGTGCTGATGTGATTATCAATTAATACTGTAGATTTCTCTGCTACTACTGTTAAAGGGATACTGTCATGGGAAAACATGTTTTTTTCAAAACACATCAGTTAATAGTGCTGCTCCAGTAGATTTCTGCACTGAAACCCACTACTCAAAAGAGCAAACAGAATTTTTTTATATTCAGTTTTGAAATCTGACATGGGGCTAGACATTTTGTCAATTTACCAGCTGCTCCTGGTCATGGGACTTGTGCTAGAATTTTAGGAGAGAACTGCTTTCTGGCAGGCTGTTGTTTTTCCTTCTCAATGTAACTGAATGGAACGCAGTGAGATATGAGTTTTTACTTTTTAGTGTTTTTCTTAGATCTACCAGGCAGCTGTTATCTTGTGTTAAGGAGCTGTTATCTGGTTACCT
>CM044438.1:90324918-90359653 GCA_024363595.1 Xenopus borealis
CACATGACTTGGGGCAGCTGGGAAATTGACATTATGTCTAACCCCATGTCAGATTTCAAATGAAATATAAAAAAAAATTTTGCTCTTTTGAGAAATGGAGCAGCACTATTAACTGCATTTTCAAAAAAAAAATTTTCCCATGACACTATCATTTTAATAAGACTTATACTCATCCACCATGCTATCGGCCCAAATGTACTGTAGTTAAAAGTGAAGGTTGTGAGTGAGAGCAACCATCACATACAGAGAGTTGCTGTCATGATTTCTGGGGAACTGTTTCTGAATGAATACTTTCATCATAAATTACCTCCACATACAGCAAGAGGGAAATGCCAATGCCATTTGGTAATTTAAAAATAACCAATGTTGCTAAGCTTAACAAACTACCTCTTAACAACCTATCAACAATCTGACCAATGGAACACGTCCCCACAAATAGAAGCCAGCGCAAATAGAAGCCAGTCCAAAAACAACTTGGATTTGAGGGGATACAAGTAAAGGCCAGCTAGGGGACCGTGGACTCAATTTGAACCTTGGAACACTGTGGGGCTAATTTACTATTATTCCCCATAATTAGCTCGACCAAATTCCCAATTCGATAAGTACCGATCGTTCCATTTCACAGAAAAATCGTGAAATTTCATTCAAGTGTCCAAAAAATTTGTACGATTCGAATAGGCTTCTATTGCAATTCGGTAGGTTCAATCTGGCGAAGTAGGCAGTCGAATAACTTTAAAATTTTGATTCCTTCGATCATCGAATTATCGAATATACGATCATTCGATCTATTCGATCTATTCGATATTCGATGATCGAAGAGGCCAAATTTCACTTCGATCGAACTTCGATCATTTCACATGAAATTCATAAATTTGCCCCTACGTATATTTTGTATTTATATAATCTATACTTCTGGACTTACACGTCTCCACAAATATTGCAATAAAGCATCATTACAATTACAGTATGATGACCAACCAATAAAAGTCCAAACTCAGACCCTGCAACATATTTCTCAATTGAAAATAATAAAGTATCTCCTGTCTAATGTTTTTGTACAGTATCAAAAATGCTGCTATGATTTATTTTGCAATAATGACACAACTGCCCTACTTTAGAAGCAGCTGTAGAGTATCTAATTTTCTTAAAAAAATCCACTTATAGATGTAACATACATTAGTAATTAGCTGTTTCCTTATCTTGGGGAGTTGAGTTTATAGGGATACTGTAATGGGAAAAAATGTTTTTTCATAATGCATCAGTTAATAGTGCTGCTCCAGCAGATTTCTGCATTGAATTCCATTTCTCAAACAAGCAAACAATTTTTTTTTAATATTTCATTTTGAAATTTGACATGGGGCTAGACATATTGTATTTTTCCCAACTGCCCCAAGTCATGTGACTTGTGCTCTGATAAACTTCAATCACTCTTTACTGCTGCCTGGTAGATCTAAGAACAGCACTCAATAGTAGAACCCCATGTCCCACTCTGTTCCATTCAGTTACATTGAGAAGGAAAAACAACAGCCTGCCAGAAAGCAGTTCTCTCCTAAAGTGCTGGCACAAGTCACATGACCCGAGGCAGCTGGGAAATTGACAAAATGAATATAAAAAAATCTGTTTGGTCTTTTCAGAAATGGATTTCAGTGCAGAAGTCTACTGTAGTAGTACTATTAACTGATGTATTTTGAAAAAACATGTTGAATTAAAAACACGTACCCATGAAGGAGGAAGAATCTCCCACAGTTTTTGTCAATACACACACACACCAAAAGTGTGTAGCGGTATCTTGGATTATTCGTTAAGGAAAGCCTCCATCCTTAAAGGTTTTCTGTCCTATGAAAACATGAATTTTACTAAAAGCATCAGTTAACAGCAGAATCCTGCATTGAAACCAATTTTTCAAAAGAGCAAACAGATTGCTTTATATTAATTTTGAAATCTGACATGATGCCAGTTCCCAAGTGCCCTTAGTCATGTGACTAAACTTTAGTCACTTGGTACTGTTGCACTACAAGTTGGAGTGATATCACCCTCCAGCAACCTATCAGCAGAACAATAGGAAGATACCAGCTCCCTGACACTTTTAATATATATATATATATATATATATATATATATATATATATATAAAATATATATTGATTCATTCAAGAATAACATTTTATATATATGAATGAATATATTTCTTTAACCAGTGTGTTTGGATATCTTGGAAACTTAAATATTATGAGAGGAAAGTACTTGCACACTATGGTGCATCTAGTTTGGTCCTTGTTGTTTCACGTAGTAAGAATTGACTTCACCAATGACATGATACCATCAGGAAGAGAATTCCCCAGTCCCATCACCCTCATAGTGAAAATCCTTTTATGCTACCTCTAATTAAGCCATCTAACCTTTTAATCTACATTTAATCTAAATGAGATACATTTTGTTCTTTGTTAATTTCTGTAAAATGTTCCCTTGCTAGTTATCTGTGAAGCCCTCTTCATTAATTCTAAAGTGCCTAACCTACAGAAAAAAAGCCCACATTTATCTATTACAAGTAACTCAAAAAACAACTTGACTTGCTTAGAAACTTTAATGAAAATGTTTCACTGCTCATCTGAGCAGCTTCTTTATTTCAAATGACTGGTGTGGGGAGTTCTTGGCATATAGGGGCAAATTCACTAAAGCGCAAATCATCTAACGCTAGCGCTAATTCGCCAGCGTGACGTCATTTCGCAACTTCGCAAATTCACTAACACGGACTCTGGCGAATTTTCGCTAGCGAAGTAGATAGACTTGCGCAACTTCGCACCCTTACGCCAGGCGAAATTGCGCACTGACGAAGGATCGTAACTTTGCAAATTCACTAAGATGAGCATTTTCCTCTATGTTAGCACTTATGCTAGACGTTACTTTGCCTGGTCAGACCAGGCGAAGTTCAATACAATAGATAGGAGGTTGAAAAAAACATTTTAATTTTTTTCTAAGTCCCAAAAAAACGCTGGCGTATTTTAGCATAGGAGGGTGATAGTCTGAAAAAGATTGATAATTTTGGGGGGTTACCCTTCTTCCCCCCTACATTTCCTAACATATGGCAACACATTTATACAGGGGGCACATGTAGGGCAACAGGACAACTTTATTTAATGTATTAAAGTTTCCTGGGCTTGTGTAGTGGAATGTAGTGGCTGTAACATATACTTCTATTATAAGTTAAAGTTCCCGCCTTATGCAAATTAGGCTTCGCTAGCCTAACAGCGCTCTGCCTTGCGAAGTAACACTAGCGCAACTACGCTACCGTTCACCGACCTGATCGTAAGTTTACACTTTAGTGAATTTGCGTAGTGCTGGGAAAATTCACCTGGCGAGGTGTTGATTCTATGTAGTTAAATACAAGAGGTCATCTGCACTCAATCCATTATCAATATATTTAAGACATTGAGACATTTTGTGCATACAGCTAAAAATGCCTTACCCTTTAAACAAAACAGGGATTGTTTGCCCATATATTGCAATATATTTAAGCTGGCCAACTACGTCAAAGTCATCCCATATCTGGCCAGTCCTACTCTCAAATTGCATCTGATTCATATTGCTTCATTATACACAGTGACTAATTAAAACTCCCAAACAACTTTCCCTTGTTTGTTATGATTCTATGTAGTTACTGTGATAAGATTACCAATGTGTCATGCAACGCCTAGAAACAGGTGTTACTTGTGAGAGTTGCATGCATGGATGTGTGAATAGTTCTGAAACTGCCGTGGTACAGATGTTAGAACAGCATTGTATGTAGCAATTTCTCCACCTTGACATAAGTCACCTCTTTCACGCCTCTTTCAAGCCAGCGGTCTTTCTTATCCAAGATTTGGACATTACTATCTTCAAAGGAGTGTCCCTTGAATTTAAGGTGTAGAAAGACAGATGATTCTTGTATTGTAGAGTTTGCCCTCTAATGAGTCAATCACTTGGTGAGCCATTCACAGTTGTTTTGTCTCCCCATTGTATAGATAAGTGCACTCCTCACTACACTGGACTGCGTATACAACATTGCTTTGTTTTTCTTAGGAGTTGGATCCTTTCGGTGCACCAGTTTTTGTCTGTGTGTTTCTAGGTTTGAAAAACAGAGGGACGTATTGTTTATTGAAAATCCTCCTGACTTTCTCTGACACGCTACATATGGGATTACTATGTTTACCTACTATGTGTCTCCAGGCGGTTAAGTCTTTTGGTGTTCCTGTTGGGCTTAGTTTCTGCTGTTTTGACAAAGGCCCAGTCTGGGTAGCCACACACATTCAAAGCTCCTCTGAGATGTTTATGTCCTTGGACTCTGTATCAGTTGGCACACATTCCACCCTGTGGTGGAGTTCTTAAGACATCCTGGTGTTCCAGGGGATGGTGGGAACAGAACAACAGATATTGATCCATATGAGTGGGTTTCCTGTATTCCTCAGATTAGTGTGTTTTTAATGGCTTTTACTAAAATAATTCACCTCTACATATATCTGCCATATGCTAGCACTGAAATCTGCGAAGCATGGGGTAAAGTCTAACAAGGGATCAACAAAGTAGCAAATTTATGTTTCAGTTGATTGAGTATTGAAATTTGAGTGCTTTAACCGGTTTCCCATTTTATGTAAAAACATGTAGTTTATCCACAAATTGATCAGCCCTTCTGTGAGAGTGACATGACCATGTAGCCTGACAACTGGGATAAAATCAAATGCTGGAATTGTAGAAATGAAAATATAATGGGGATTAGAACATTAGTGTTGTTAGTAGGCAAGTCCTTCTATACAGTAACACTTAGCAAATGTAGTTCTTTGCTCTTATTCCAAAATTGTACAACCATTAACGTATTTAAATAATCTAGATTGATTTCAAAAGAAGGAGTGCAAATGGAGACCATCTCTGTCCCCGTCCATAATGAGAAGCTGAGAAGCCTCTATACTTTCCAACATGTAATTATAGGGTTGTTAACTAAATCAATCAGGTAGACATTTTTTCTGTGATTATTAGTATTAGCCACCAATTAGTTAATGATGGTTGTCCTTTGAGAGACATTTTTATGGAAACTTGTTATGGAAACTTGAAATTTTTGGACCATAATGGTTGCATCTAAGTTTTTAAATTTGAAAGTGGAATTCTTTTGAAATAGATGTGAAAAGACGTGAGACAAGCAGAGATTTTGATTTAGGTAGTGAGTACAACTGTGAATAGAACAGAATCATTACAGTATGCAACATACTTAGACACAAGTACACAAGAAAATTTGTAGATTTGTCCAGCTAAATCAATGACAAATTATATCAAACATCTTTACACCTTTAGACTACTAGAAAACATTAAAAAAATCCAATTGACTGTCTTTGCTTTCAATAAGGATTCATTATATCTTATTTGTGATCAAGTACAAGTTACTGTTTTATTATTAAAGAGAAAAAAGAAATTATTTTAAAACATTTTGATTATTTGATTGTAATGGAGATGGCCTTTCCGTAATTCAGAACTTTCTGGATAATGTGTTTCCGGATTATGGATCCAATACCTGTACTATGTTTTCTAGACATAAAGAGGGAAAGTAAATTCACATAATAAACAGGGTGCATTCACCATTTATAAGTATAAAAGTCTTGAAATGTGTTAATGCTACACTGTATTCATTTTAGTAATTGCAAAATACATTTTAGAGCGTTTTCTTCACTTAATCTGCAACCTCACTAAATCTTGGCTGCTATGAATTGTTCTTATCACAGTCTTATAAAACTAGTGAAATATTCTCCAGCACAGAGCAAGTTAACCAGAGCTAATTATACTGAAAATCAGCATTAATTCTAGTGGTAAGCATTCACTCTATAGTACAAGGTATTATCACTCCCAGAATATTAGCTAAATTAGCATTTTAAGTACAAATGGGATGTTTCATTATGATCTTTAAATGTTTAGAAAACAGGATTCCAGTACAAACCTGCACTATGCAAACATATAAACAACTTTGACTTACTAATTAGATATGTTTCATTTTCTTAATTAAGAATTTAGCATATTTTATGTGATTACCAGCCTACCAAATGCATCTAAACTGAATCATGTATTAGCCAGGCCATAATGCAATGTAACCATGGCACTATAATTCAAGTGATTGTCTCTTTTAAGAATCCAAATTAAAAAATAAAATGCAAAACTTGTATTTTTTTTGTAGTGTATTTGTTTATAAAGTGCAGGGTCCCTTGGAGAGACCCTGTTTTAGTGATAAAAGCATAACATTACATTATTATCTCTTGTATAAATGCATTTTTCCATCTCTGCCATATCAGATCTATAACAATTTATTTACCCAGTTTGTAAAAATGTTGTGATTTTTCAGTTTCAAATAGTTCAAACAGAAGTTCAAATAGATCACCACTCTGTTATAGTGTCAGTAAAATAAACTTTACTTTTTTCCTACATTGAGAGAATTGCCTGGAAAACACTGGTGTGAATAAAAAGGCAGAAACAGGCCACAAATTACCAGGGGTGGCAAAAAAGCCACTTTAAGGGCCAAAATTCCAATTTTTAAATCTGAATTTGGCTCTGCTAGTACAGAGAGCAGAATTCCACTCTCCACACTAATGATGCAGACCCCCATACACCCGTTCCGACACGTCAAGAGCATCAGTAAGGTGCCTCAGAGCAGCAAGGTGACCCAATATACCCCTGAATGAGGTTCTGATAAAAGTGGAGAGCCCAGACACTTAGGGGCAAATTTATTATTATTCCCGGAAATTATCTCATCCAAATTCGCAATTCGATAAGCATTTGACCATCGTATGTGCTGACACAATATATTTTTATTTTGAAAAAACTTTTTATTTACAACTGACAGGTACAGCAATTGGGTCCAGTGTGGCCCCCTCTTATGCTAATTTGTGTATGGATTATTTTGAGAGAGAACATATTTTCTCTAGATATTCTGATCAATTGATTTTGTATAAGAGATACAGATGCAGCCACTTGGATTTTTGTGTCATGACTTAATTGAAGAAACTGTGTTATCTAAAGTTTTCTTAACTCATTTAATGCATTTAACCTTTTCATTAGTATACCAAAGCACCATTGATCACAATGATGAACACTTTAATTAGATGAGATGCTGTGACACAATTTTCTGTGTTAAATGAGACAAGTGTGAAGTCTGAGTTTAGTTATTCTATGTCAAACACACAATCCAAAGTGGCTTCATCTGTATATCGACAATATCTTTCTGATTTGGAAAGGGGACCACATTGGACTACATTTGTTCATTGTTGATTGTTATGCGTGTCCTACCTTGGTCAACTGGCTGGATAGAGATACAGTGGATATTTTGGATTTGAGAATTTTTTGACTGAAAGTGGTGGTGGCACTACACAATATTGTAAAGACACTGATAGAAACACAGTGTTACGCGCACATAGTTTCCACCCTCCTTCTGTCCTAAGATGGATTCCCTACACCCTGATTCTGAGATGGTGATGCAACAAGCTTATGAGATGTGAGACAGATTTCTTCTACAAGGCTATCAAATGGAATTTCTTGATGTGGAATTGGAGAAGGCAGCAGCCAGACAAATAATGGAACTGCCCGTAAAGATGTTTAAAAAAATTTTTGTATCTAACTTTTCACCTTTGAGCAAGCAAATTGGTACAACTATTAGAAACAATTGGGCTATACTACAAATGGACAATAACGTACCTTTTGTGGATAGGAAACCTCAGAGATGTGCTTATTGCAAGGGGAGATCTCTGCGTGACATACTCATGGTCATACGCGTGACATACTCAGATCTACACACTGAATGAGAAACAATCTTGCCACAGATGTGGCTAAAATCCAATAAGACATGTTATTTTAGATGCAGCAGATGTAACACTTGTGGCTTCCTTCAAACTAGACAACACTTTTCTCACCCACAGAGTGGCAAAAAAAGAGGAAATATGATATAAATTGGCTTGCCTCTCTGAGTATGTGGTTTATTGTATTACATGTCCATGTGGCTTATATTATGTGGGCAAATGCACCACAACCTTTTGAATTCAAATGAACAATCATAGGTCTACCTTCTTCTGGGAGTGGAAGCTGATATTTGGCTACTCACTAGTTTATATTTTATATTTCATATTGAGATTTTATTATAAGTGTCTTAATGGTTTTAACAGTTACTTACACAGATTCACTGGAATTAATATGCAAATATGTTCACAGTTTCTGATTAACAATTTTTACTGATTGGCGCTTAAATTTATACACCATGTGATGACTCCACAGTACATCCTGACAACGGTTCGAGGAGAACCAAAATGTGTCGATGTTGGGGGATTTTGTGAAAATTCAAAAAATACATTTGCTATATAAGTGAGTGCTCCTAATATATTCTATATTCAATTATTTATGTAAAAGTATTCCTAAAAAGTGTAAGTGCATATACAAGTTCCTGCTTTTCAGCTCTTTAACTTCGAGTTAGTCAGCGACTTGAAGGGGGGCCACATGGGACATACCCGTTCAGTGAGTTTGCAATTGATCCTCCGCATTCAGCTCAGATTCAAAAGCAACAGTTATGACCCATGTGGCCCTCCATCAAGGCACTGATTGGATACTGCCTGGTAACCAGGGTAACCAGTCATTGGAAAACAAGAGAGCTGAAAAAGCAGGAAGTTGCATTCTGGCTATTATATTAGACATCCAGTAACTCCAGCCTTTATACATTACATTTTTGGCTAACTATATTAAAAACATTTTTTATTTTGCACTGCCTATCTATTTACCCAGATTTTATTTTTATACTGAACAATTCCTTAAAATTCTTCAAATACCAATTAAACAAACAAAAAAAAAACATTCAGAGGGATTTGTCTCCCAAGGTAGTGCAGATTTTAACACAGGCAACAAACTTTCCATTTTATCTAATTTTCAATTTATCTAATTTCTCTAATTTTTTTTCACAATTCCTTACACGTGGTGGAACGTAAGAGGCTAAAATGCACGAAGGGCCCTTACACACAAGCGTTTTGGACCTGCGCTACCCTGTGTTGCGTTTGGCTGCGTTCATGAAATTTCAATGCACTGAATAAGCAAAATGTGTAAATGAGTTCAAATGGGTATTGACACACTATACTAATCTGCAGGCTTACAGTAACATTTGCAATGTGTTGAAAGAATGGTAAACTATCTGAAAGCTTGTAGGCATTATTATGAAAAGTTTGGAATATCTAGTGTTAAAGAACAAGTAGCGGAAACATCCTTTGACTTCTTTATGCAAGCTGAAGAGTATATTGATTCAAAACAGATAATATTCCTGCATTTGTGCCTGTCACTATCCCATTCCACTCTTACTAGTCATAACTAAAGAGAAATAGTACTTTTCAAATAAGCTGAGTGCTATTAATGTAACCGACAAATATTTCAGGTCACAGTAGGACCCTTCAAGCAGAATGGAATGAAGTCATTTAACTTTGCCATGCATGTTACCGATTAATTATAAAAGGACTGTTAGATGGACCTGAGAATGTAAGACAGACTATTGATGTTAAACAAAGGTTTAAATATCTCATGTATTCTTATATTTCTCATTATGACTCGAGAACTCTATTTCTGTCCTCATTAGAAGTTCACATAATCAATGTAGCTCATCAGTAACAGAAGTTCATCTCTTCAGGGAAAAGAATGACATATTTACAATTGAAATGCAATACTAATAGACAATCTTCAGAACATTCTTTCTCATGTTGCTCCGGTCCCTTCACGTTCCTTTTTCTGATGTGCATGGAAGAAAAAAACTTCTAACTAATGGCAGAACTGGTTTCCTTACATAAAGTTACTCATTAGTCTGAGGAGTCAGGGCAATTGTTAATGTCACCTTTTGTACTCTATGATGCAGTTATATCTACTTTAATGTTGACAGGGGTCTCCAATGCTATAAGCTGCATAATGAGAAGTGAATGGCTGTGGGAAGGGGCACTTTGATGACCAGGGCTCTAGCTGAAAGAGCTGTAGTGACACCATCTTCACCCTGTACTAAATATATATATAATATTATGTATTATGTATTATTTTGTTCATTTATATATTAAATATTGATCTGACAGGTTTGCCAGCATCTCTCTTCTCCAGAGTGCCTCAGTATGTGGGCTTTCTCTTGTGCATGATGTTTGGACTGTGCTTACATCTAACACAGTGAAAGCTTCCCACCTCAGGTACTATTCATTGAAAGATGCATTGGTCCTGTTGTGTTCAGGGTGTTTATCACCACATGTAATTCATTGTACTTTATAGTTCAAGGAACATATCATTCATGTAGTACAAATACATCAAGCCTTCATGAAACCTCCCATTGTTTTGTTGTATATTTGGCAGTGACTCTTGCACAAGACACAGATTAAGGATGTATGTATGCATGTATGTGTGTGTGAGTAGGAGCAATGTATGCATCATTTAATAGTGTAATTCTGTGTTTTGTATAAAATTTTCAGTAGCTGCCAGAATAAACTTTGGTAATAAAAGGACATTTGTAAGCCTAATATCAATGGAGCAGTCATAGTTACTCGTATTTAAGCATCATCTAGCACGCTATAAAATGATGTATTGCTCATCTATGTACAGCATTGCAGCTGTTACAGGAACATTTTGGGGCAAAATTACGAAATTCACGTGAAATGATCGAAGCTCGTTCGAATTACGATCGTACAATTTTTTGTGAAATCGGATATGCGAATTTGGTCTCTTTGATCATCGAATATCGAATAGATCGAATAGATCAAATGATCGGATATTCGATAATTCGATCATTTGAAGGAATCAAAATATTAAAGTTATTCGACTGCCTACTTCGCCAGATTGAACCTACAGAATTGTAATAGAAGCCTATGGGAAGCTCCCCATAGGTTTCTTAGGCTAAGTCCTGCTCGAATACCATTCGTATGATCGGAGCGTTCGATCAAATTTTTCGGACGCTTGAAGGAAATTTCACAATTTCTTCATTAAATCGAACGATCGGTATCCGATCGTATGAATTCATCGAGAAATCGTATAGCGAGCAAAATGATAGCCTAAAACAATTCGATAAGAATTCGATGGTCGAAAACTTATCAAATTTCGAATTTGGTCGAGCTAATTTTGGGGAATAATAGTTAATTTGCCTCTTTATGTAGAGCTACAGTTAAATTTACATACAGATGTGCATACGTACTTTAAAGTGAATGAAATCATTCCCTCTACCTATGAACATGTCTAATGCAGTTTTAAATACTTTTTAAAGGGAGAAGACATACTTTTTACGGAAAGCCTCTGTTTCACATCAACCAGCTGTGTAATGTTACCAATATGACATAACAAAATGCCACTTTAATCATTGCATTGCATGCCACTGCAATTTCCAACAGGGAATTGAATTTTATTTTGTTTAGTCCATGATAAGGAAAATTATATTTTTCCAATAAGGCTGAATAGTGAGCCCACAGAGCTTTATTTTGGTTAAAACAAATAACTTTCAAATAAAAAGAATGATTAATATTGATTTTTATTACATTATATAAAACCATAACCTTTTTAATGCATTGATTTTTTTCTTTCAGAGTGATTTAAAGACTGTACAATTGATGCATACCTTCTACTGGATTGACACTTCAATAGATATTATCATCATCTATACCATAGTTTTTTGTGTTAGGCATTCAGAATAACCATACAACTGATATTCAAGCACATATGCATATGTAAATGCTGATATCTGTTCAAAAAGGCATTGAAACTAATATGTGCATAAAGTAGTATCTACACATAGTAGATAAAACTATAGAACAGCAAGCAACAAGAGAAGCTAAAAAATGCATATCCTTTAAAGAAGGGATAATTAATAAATAGGGATAACCAGTCTATTTTGCTGGATACAGTTTGAAAAATGTTGTGCCAAAAATGTCCATTGACTTCAATGTGTTTTTTGTCATTTTGAGAATTTTTGGTGAAGCAAAAAGGATCAAATTCGCTCACCACTGCAAATTAAATGAAACACTGAGTAACTGAACATAACATAACACAGATAAGAAGTCATTACACAGATAAGAAGTTATTACAGCATTTTTGGGTAGATTCTGGGGAATTTATTAAGAAAATTATAATGACATAGGGTGTCATAGTGAAGCAGTTTGGAGTATCTTTTACCAGATGACACTTTCAGAATGAAAGGCATTTGCCATAATTTTTTTAAATTTTTTAATTGTCTTAACAAGAGTTATGGTCTAAATAAGTTAGACCTGTGCAAGTAAAGCACCAGCCCTGGGCAGGGGTAGACATTCTTAGTATATCCACTCAACTTTGGACTTTTTAGATCTCTACCACATGTATCCCTACCATAGTATATAACATTTGATTTCCCTGCTTCTGATAGGAAGCAATTCTAATTTTTAGGATTTGACTTTAAAGTTTATACCTTGTTCAACAGAAGGTAAAATGAATAGGTCTTGTCAGCTATACAATTTTTTTCTGTTTTAACCATTGAAACCCATGCTAAACAGGAAAAACATGGACACTGAAGCTACTGCATGTTTGGTTCTTGTGAGGCAGATAATTTTCATGATTACATTGTAAAACAATAGGGAAAAAGTATATTTGGCCCAATTCCTTTTCATTAAATTAATGTTGAATAAGTGGTATACTGCTCATTTAAGGTCATTCAAATTTTTGTCTTTATTATTCACAGTGTCATGTAACATGAACTAAATGTGATTCAGTTTTTACTACTACAACTGGAAATCTATGCTTTCCAAGCAGGTACAGTAAGTATAAATGCAGCATATATATTACATTTATTCCTGCAATAATATAAAATCAGAAGAAGTTTTCTAGTCTGACTGAATTCCATAAAGAAACTTTCTGGAAACATTAGGGGGTCATTTCAGGTTTAATTTAAAAAAATAATTTAGATGTAGTTATTGCCAGATACTTTCTGCTGTAAAAAACAATTCCAGGTAAGTCATCTTCTCAAGAGTATTAATAAAAAAAAAAAAAAGATTTCCACACTGTTAGGAACAAACCAACAATTACAACAGGCAACATAGGTTTTCAGCAACAATGACGGCAATTCTGAATTGCTATGATATTAGCTGGAATACCACAGTGATGTTTCTGAGGATACAATATGCTTAGATAGCATGACAAATCTCTAAATATTATAGTACACCTGAGCGATTAAAAGTACTAATTTTATGAATACTATAATTTTTATACTACTTTTATGAATACAATGATGCCACAATATGGTGACATATTCTGTTGTTCCTCATCTGGTGTGATCTGGTAAAGAGCCAAATCCTAATTTCATGTTCCTCTTACCTTTGTTGTTTGAATGCACTGACCATTTGTTAGGGTATTTGATGTTTGTTCAGAAAGGGCCAATACAGGTATTATCCAAGCTGCTTAAGAACAATGTCTGTGTCACTGTGTGATAGAAAAAATGGTAAGATGAGGGATTTTGTAGCCTAAAAATACTTAAATTCTTTTAAATTTCTGTTTTCAATGTATATAATTTCCTATTTGGGTAACACTCTTCTATTACACGATCCCCCTCAGAATATGTCTTTTCCTGAACATCACAGCTTATCCTTTAAACAACTTTTATTTTTATCCATTGAATTGGTCTCTTCGCCACCTTAAACCTGCCGAATATCTGTTTTAGCTCATGTGGGACCTCCTATAACCTTTAAGGAGTGTTTTTGAAATTTTGGAGGAAAACGTTCGAATTGAACAATTCAAACATTCATTTGTTTTTTAATTTTGAAATTCGACCGTTGATGAATCTGCCTCCATATGTTGAAATGGGGAAAAGGTGATGTCTTGTGTTACTTCCCCTATAAATGATAGTTTACTACTTCAGAGAGTATCCTATGTGGGTTCCCCTTAAAATGACCATCAGATCTTCCAAACATGCATGCATGCTTATTCCAAAGCCTTTTAACAAATCTAAAGTGCCTACTTACAAGATAGTAGTTTTATTATTACATGGAATACATGTTAATCCCCCCCCTTCTCCTCTGTGATTTTGTATGCTCCATCATAGAAATGCAAAAATTCAAGCTCAAGCTCTTTGGCAGTTTGCCTCAACATTATTATTTCAGTGACATCATATCCTGTGTGTTCCAAAAAAAAGTAATAAAAAGTTGTAACTGTTAAATATATTTTATTTACACTTTTTTTAACTATTTGAAGCTCATTTGTTTTAGGGTGGACTCATTTCTAGTACAATAAAGGATGTCTTTTGACTTTATTTTGCTTCCTTGGACATTTTTAATTATAAGTAGCTACTTCCAGCAATTTCACCAACGTCAATAATAAATACATAGACTTGACCATTATGTACCTGCCATATTCAAACTGAGTATTTATGTTAATGAAGGAAGAACAATAGAGAAAATCACTATGAAACTTTTTTGCTGACAATTTTCACTGGTGAAAGTTTTGTATTTTGATAAATAATCTCCAAAAATAATGTCTGACATAGTTTCACGAGTATGGCAATGAATTCCAAAGTGAACTTTTGCATGTAAGTAAATATGCCCCATTGTCTACAGCAATACCTGGAAGTCTTCAAGTTACACATCCCCAATCAATTTTAGAATACAAACTTGATTGTAATTATGGAAAAGCTCACTGTTCTGGGATGGAAAGAGATTTCATAGATCGCATGCTTAACTCTATGTGCAACAGTTTGGCATTGTTATAATCTAATTCTAGGAATTCTGATGCATGACAAAGGTGTTGTGTGCAGAAGATGCTAGTAATGCTACAAGAACACGAGCAAATTTAATCTGTGTGAGTCATACCTCAAACTAACCTTTAGAATGTACGTGAGCATTTGGCAATCACAAAGTAAATGAAAACATGATTCTATTTAGGATGCATAAGTGGAAAATATATTTTTGAAACTTGAACATGACACATACACAGAGAGCTCTGCCACTCACTTGCTTCCACCTTTCATCAGGCTGGCTTGTTATCCTCCGTAAAATAGATATATTAAGTGTCCTCTGAATGCCTGAGGCTGTCTGCAATGGAGTATCTCAGGATTTAGAGATAGCGCTGAACTGTAGCTTTCCTTTATTGCCTGCTATACTCATATAGCAGCTTAGAACTTTATTAGTGACCCACAGGTTAAATTTGATCCTTTATTTACCCACAAGGAGCCCCATCTCATACAGTATGTCCACATGGTTGATATTCATCACTGCATTAACCACTGACTAGTAAGCTAAAGAATAGGCTGGAAATTCACTGCCTGTTCTTATTTAAGTGGGAAATATTTCACATTATTTGATAATTAGTCTCCATAAAACAATGAACATAATTTAGGGGCAGATTTATCAAAGGTCAAATTTTGAGGGTTAAAAACTCTTGAATTCGACCCTCGAAATTTCCCCGAAGTAAAATCCGACAATATTGAATATTCAATTCGTAGGATTTTACCGCTATTCGATCAATTGAACAATCGATTAGCCATCATCCGATTTCACAAAAAAATCGGGCGAATCATACAATTTTGTACGATTTTTAAGTAGTTTTTATTTGCATAAACATTTGTAAAACAGGGATTGTTTGTCATAAATTGCAATATATCTAAGATGGCCAACTACGTCAAAGTCATCCCATATCTGGCCAGTCCTACTCTCAAATTGCATCTGATTCATAAAGAATTATATTGCTTCATTATACATTTTACAAAGGGACTAAGTTTTACCTGCAACTTAAAACTCCCAAACTTGGTTGCCCTTTTATTAGACACCAGTGGGATAACCTGACTATAGCTGGAAGGGGTGGGAGCTACAACAAGGAGCTGGTCACTGCTCCTATGTGAACCATAACAAACAAGGGAAAGTAGTGCTCACCACTAATTTAAAAAAAACATTAGGTGGGGGTACAATGAGGCTGTGACCACAAAATACATTTTATGAAAGCATTCAGTGGTCAATCAAATATTGTCTGCCCCTCCTCTATGACCTAGGCATAGAGGTGGGGCTGACAATTACTTTCTATTTCCATTCATCAATTCCTACAGTAGATGTCATGGTTCTCCACACATTCCCCCCATTTTCTTTACCATTTCATTGTATAGCTAGATCAAGGCGATGGACATCAGGTTCCCCATTCTGGTGCACAAAAAAGATTTTGAGATGATGCAAGGCTTGTCTTTATAACAATGTCCACAAAATTGCTCCTTCCTGCTAGCTATAACGATGAATTCCCAGACTGAAGGAAACAAGATTCAAATAATTTATATAGTGTAATTAAAATTAATTATGCTTGGCTAATGTGATAAAATAGGATTTTGAAAAAAAAAATTTGGTGGCAGATCCCCTTTAAGGGGGTAGGTTTCCCTGTAGCAGAAGACTCTCAGGGGTCATAACTGAATGTTACTTATACATGGTTTTGCTTTTTCCTAAAGTTGAGAATCTGTATAAGACTGTGTGACTAATACATGTGGGACATAGCAGTGGCATGTACACAACTTTTTATCTTCTGGACCCTGTCATTTAAAATAGAACTAAAAACCTTTCACAATAGAATGGACTGTGGCTCTGTCTTAAAAATACCATTCTGGATTATCACACTTTGACAGCTAGCCAGCCTAATCCTTTACTGACAGACACAGGCACTTTTCTATGCCAGTTAATAGATCGCGCTATGCTGGAAACTGGAGTACTTTCAGCAAAATGTTTGGCATCTATCAATTGATCCTATACCGTAAGCAAATCGCTTCCATTTGCATCTAAAGTAATAACATTGTCTGTTCTGACATACTGTTTTGTAATAAAAGCTTTAATGCAAAACTGTTTAATATCTTCACCGGATTCAATGAAACTGCTTTTCTTTGCTTCCAAAGGATAATGGCTTCTCTGCTCTGTTGGTTTTATTGAAATAAAATGTTTATGGTTTTATATATATATATATATATATATATATATCATTTATCATTTGAGTTTTGAGAATGATTGTTGTTATATGTTTTTTTTTTCAGGATGGCATCTTTAATTCTGCCTGAATTCTACATATCTACATTTGAAAATATATTTAAATTTTTTCATAACAGAGAAGGATAATGTTAGTTAAATATGCAAGAAAACAGAACCGAAGCCCCAAACCCCTTGAGCATACCAGTACCAAATATGCATAGTTTTATGGAGATTCCTAATTTGTTTGACAGCAATGCAAAAGCAGACAGAAATCAGGTCTTAGGATCTATTGCATAAAGTCTTATAGCTCAGGTCAGCTATCAGGCATGTAACTAAGGCTTTGCGTGACAGTGCACAAAGGGTTAACCCCCAAAAGGTTACCAAAAGTTGGTGCTCCAGATGTTACATAGCTACAAACCTAACTACAATCTACTCAACTGATGTAAAATTGCTGGGAGTTGATGTTCTTTGACATTTTTGTTAAGTATCTGTAAGGAATAAAGTTTACCCTGGTGGTCCAGTGGCTCACCCTGGTGGTCTAGTGGGCAGCAGGAACCACCGCCACTCCTGCGACGTGGACACCCGCTCTGTTGATCCTTCTCCTTCTGTCCCTGGTACCCCCTATGGCACGCACAGAGCGCACTTCCGGGTTTCGTAGGAGCAGTTGTGCCGGCGTGATGATGTCATTGTGCAATGGCGCAAAAATTCAAATGCTTAAAAGGGAATGGAGTGTACAGCTCATTGTCTGTTGTTAGGTTCAGCTTAGCTTGTTCCTGGTGCTATTCCCTTGTATATCCTGCTTATAGAATCCTGATTGATCTCCTGTGTATTGACCCTTGCTTTGCCTGACTATCCTGATCTATCCAATCCTGATCTTGGCCTGCCTGTTAACTCCAAACTCCAATATGACCTTTGCCTGACCTTGCCCTTGTACACTGACTATTCTATGCTCTCCAATCCTGATTCCAAGCTGTCTGACTATTCTAGGCTTGTGCTGGCAAGGCGTCCCTGGTCCTGGTGGTGTTCTTCCTTTCAGTATCCTGGTGAGATGATTGTGCCCCTTTGCTCATTCAAAACCTTTGGCTTTACTCCTCTCTCAAACAAGACCTGGTGGCATCCAATTAGCCGAGGGCTCCTCCCGAGGTAAAAGGAAGCGGTTATAGGCAGAAGTGAGAGCCGAGACCAAGGAGCTTAGCTTAGGTTTTGGATTTAGGGTGCTGTTCAGGAAAGTATTAATGAGCAGTTGTTAATAAACAAAGTAGCATTAAATATTTTGTACATCTTTAATTAATACACAAATAGAGTAGTATTAAGGGGCTCGATAAGTGCTTGATCATTGCAGTCCCAAAGCCAGATCTAGCATTGTTACTTTCTCCTGTGACTCCTTGTTCCTGTGACTCCTGTGTCTGATGCCTGCTTGTTTCCCTGTTCCTGTGCTTGTCCCGCCTGGTTCTCCACTCTGTGCCCCTGTTCCCATTGCCTATTGGATCTCCTGGTATTTGACCTCAGTCTCATTGATCATTCTTCATCTTGAGTCTGTCCCTGACCTCAGCCAGTTTACTACATCCTCCTAGTTTGCTGCCAGTCCCTACCTTCTACTTGAATCACTCTTGACTGCAGCCTGCTTCTGACCACAGGCCCAGTGAAAGGACCTCTGTTATTTCTATTGCATGTAACCAGTTTTATTGCCTTCACCTGTGTTAATAAATCAGTCTTCCTCGTGACGTTTCCGGTTTATAAGCACCTTTAGTATAAACTTTATCCATGTTACAGAGCACCAAGTTTCCTACCTGCTATCCACTCTCCTGTGGCTAAACCTAAGAGTTGGTGTCTGAATGATGCACAAGTAAGTGGGTGGACAGGAGGCTAAATGTGGGTCAACACACTTTTCCCCATCAAATTACAGTTATATCTTTAAGGAGACACTGTGAAATTATATTGCTCAATTTGTGGTAATGCATTTGGTTATTGTTTGCCTTATCTTATTGTAAGGTATATTGCATTATACCAGTCCTCTCAAACACAAGTAAAGCAGCTTCCAAATAGAGTAAATAACTCTTGCTCCCAAATGTCCCTTACCACGTTTAACCTTCAGGTTAGTCCCCTTACAACTCTTTTAACTCTTTTTGATCTCCCCATCCTCATTAAGGTCCCAGTTAATGAATCACAGAATGATCCAGTTATATATGCTTTACTGATTCAACTTATGTCAGAAACAGAGTCTAGATAATGATCAATATATATATATATATATATTTCAATTGAAGAAAGCACTCACGGCAGCAACTTCATCGTTACTTGAAACTTTGAAAAGTTTTGACACATTACCGAATACTGTATTTATTGCAATTGATGTGTGCAACTTGTACACGGTCATTCCATTGGAGGATGGGATATCAGAATGTAGGAAAGCATTAATTGAGAGACATACGGGGAATCCACTGGTTGAATTTCTATGCTTCTTATTGAAATTGGTTCTGACCTGTAATTATTTTCAGTTTCAACAAACCTTTTCCTTGCAGAAAATGGGGACGGTAATAGGCTGTAATGTGGCCCCCTCATATGCTAGCTTATTTATGGATTGTTTGAGAACTGCTATATACACCCTGAATTTGGAGAAAATTGCTTCTATACCATCGATTTATCGACGATATTTTAATAATCTGGCAGGGGGACCACGATGGGGATCTAGTGTTTGTCTCCAGGTTGAATGCATTACCAACCCTGGTTAAGTTCACGTCTGTGTGGCATAAGGATAGCATTGACTTTTTAGATGTCAGACTGATGCATACTCCAGAGGGGGTGGGATCAACATTGTTCCGTAAAGCAACGGATAGAAATACAATACTGCATGCCCATAGTTTTCACCCCCCTACTGTGCTGAGATCCATTCCTTATACACAATTTCTGAGAGTGTTCAGGATTAATACCAAGGTATCCATGGCCAAACAGCAGGCAATACAGATGCAAGTTCGCTTTCTGACAAGGGGATACATGCTTGATTTTCTCAATGATGAGATGGAAAAAGTTCTCAGGATTAGTACTTCAGAACAGGTGATGAAAGCCGCTAAGGACCCAAGGGAAAACCTGGTATTTGTTTCCAGCTATACACCTGCGAGCCAACAGGTCAATAAGATTGTAAAAAACACTGGTGGATCTTGCAACTTGACTCTGACGTACCTTTTACTGAAATGGCCCCACCAAGATGTGCCTACAGGAGGGGTCAATCATTGAAAGATCTTTCGGTTAGAACGGATCTCCGCGATGATGATCCAAACACCTTGTTGCTGACTGGCAAGCCTGAGTGCTTCCGATATGGGGGCATGTAAGACTTGTGGATGTCTATTAACACAATGGTAAGAGACCATGGATACTGTATTATTTGTCCTTGTGGTCTGTATTACATGGGGAAATGTATAACCCCATTTCATATTAGAATGAATAACCACAGGTCTTCAATATGTTTGGCACTATCAACGGGTAAAACTGAAATCCCACTGGCTAGATATTTCTTATGCAACTACATATAAGCATCCATTGCCAACCTTGAGAGCTATGTTAATTGATCATATCCTACCACTATTGACAGGAGAGGACAGAGACAAATTACTGTTGCAGAGGGAAGCTAAATGGATCCACACTTTGGATACAATTCCCCCAAATGGGTAAAATAAAATATATTCTTTGTCTTGCTTTTTATAAACTGACGGGTCTGTTATGTAAATATTCTTTGTTGAAAACAAGTGGATCTGGATGGATTTGTAGCATGAGAACACGAGGGAAGAATTATCATTATTTATAATTGACTGCCCAATAAGGGACATTGATACAATATATAGATGAAGTTTTAGTGATTACATATGCTTCGTAGGAACTCCTGACCTCTCCAAAAAAGCAGATACTTCTAAACTTGTTTATTGGTATATATATATATATATATATATATATATATATATATATATATATATATTTATAGGCGTTCCATGGTCATATAAAGGTATGAGGCTGAAGACCAAGTGGGACATTCACTAGTCTATCTACTTCACTAGGGTAAATTCGCCAGAGCCGGTGTTAGTGAATTTGCGAAGTTACGATTTGACGTCACGCTGGCGAATTTGCGCTAGCGTTAGACGATTCGCGCTTTAGTGAATTTGCCCCCAAATGTTTTTATGCAGGTTTTCGAACTTTGAAGTGACTTGTAATGTCCTCATTTTATAACAGGGGGCGCAGTATTTATAATACAAAAATTTCAGTGAGTGATATGACAGAATTTGCATCACAAAGTACTGATTATAACTGATGACATCACTAAGCACTATCATATTATGTAGTTCACTGATATTTTCGAGTCTTGTGTATTATATAAAATTATAGCCCATCCAGGAACTTGGAGAACTGGACATCTGGATTATAAAGGAAAAGAGGCATCCAAAGCTCATTTTTATCTTTGGCCTAAAATGCTTGATATTTTTATATAATGTAGATTATATTGTGATCTTGTTTAGGAAATGTTGACAAACCCAATCTATTGCTCAAACCAGTGCTTGCTACTGCTATCACTTTCCACTCAAACACTATTAGCTGAGGCATTTTTGCTAATAATTGTATTTTGTCTAGCCGAATCCATTAAATTATCTCCAAGCTGAAATTGTTTATTGTTATACAGCACTTCATGCTTTTTATAAAACAGCAGATAATATTGCACTCCCCTTGCAGCATTAAGAAATGTCCTTATTGTGGTGCAGGATAAGCACCAGATTTAGAAAGTTTAAGGTAATGTTGCTATACATTTGAATGTACAATAAGATGAAACATTTTTGCTTTCAAGAGAGACATTGTTTGTCTTCATCAATTTAATGAAACATAATGTAAGCATTTTGAGGGTGGAGATGATTACTGGCATGATAGAAACTTGAGTCATTGCATGGAGAGACTAGGTACCTGGAATACTGGGTGCAGAAACTCTTGCATCTGTCATTGTGACACACGGGGCAAGTTTATTAGCAGTTTCTAGGCTTTAAATACGAATTACACACCAAGCCCAGGTAAAATACAGAGCTATATGTCACATAAGCCATAATAGCCACAATAAACTCTTGGAAGTACCATATCTCTGCAATATGGTATGCAAACTGTAAACACACTGAGTTAACTATGTGCAGGGCAAAGCCACCCAATTCATAATTTAGACCTCAAAGGGCACCGCTGTTAATTATACTGGACCATTTAATTGTGTGCCTTTACTAAGATGTAGTTGCAAGCCTACATCAAAGAGATACATGCCTGGAGTCAGTAAAATGCGGTTTCACTAGTTGATACTCACTCATAGCCTTGCAGACAGAGCCATACTAGGCCAAAAGCCAAAAAGCATTACAATCATGTACATTGTCCTCTACATCAGGGTTCTTTCTGGCATTCTTATAGGTTTGTTGTATTATTCAGAGCACATTTAATTTAAGGTGAAATTTGAGTTATCAGTTAGTTAGATGTTTAGCAGCCATAGTTTGGTCTTAAAAATGTAAAATATTTATATATAGTACCTATCCATCTGAACACTGGCATTGAATACTAAGGTAGGGTGCAGGTCCATACTAGGATTCAAATAGGCCCTTACATTTCAAGTATACAAAGGTCCAAACTCCCATCAGCTCAATAAAAGCTGACTTTCTGTTGCAAATTACAGCAGCCCCTCTGGCATTTGCCAGCATTTATAAATTGTCAGTCCACAGTGGGGGCTTGTTAGCTTCTTTTAGATATCAATGCCCTTGTCCATTTGACGTAGAGTGGGCCAACAAAACCTTTAAAAGGGTACTGTTGATTCAAAGTTTTTTTTTTTAAAGTGTTGCCTCCTTATACCCTCCCTAAACATATATAAAGTGGTGCAAAACATTTCTGTTGTAGCAGTCTCCTAAAATAAGACCTATTTTAACTTATCTACAAGTTCTTGCGCTATCTTACAAAAAGCTAAGGAAACTGAAAGCCCCATTTGGCTAAAAGGTCAGAATCATTTGCACTACTAAAGTCCACCCACAGACACATTCTGACACAGGAAAGTTTGAGTCAAATGTAGATCAGCTGCCACTATATTAATTTTAGAGCTGCAATTAGACATTTATTGAAACCATATTATAGAGGAGAACCTGCTAACAGCAGCAAATCATGAGACATTGGGAGTAAAGAGTAAAGAGTGAAGTTCCGCCACTAGAGGGAAATTCTGCCGCTCTCCATTCATTTCTATGGGATTTTGAAAGGCCTATTTATCAATGGGTGAAGTAAAAGTTCACCCTTTGATAAATATGGTTTTAAAAACCCCATAGAAATTAATGGAGAGCGTCGGAATGTCCCTCTAGTGGCGGAACTTCACTCTTAACTTCACTTTTTGATAAATATACCCCTTTGTGAGCAGTATGTTACCATAGCTCAAATGCTGTGCATGCTACATTACCCTCAATAAACACAATCTGACAATGGAAAGCTACAGTACACAGCATTTTTGCAAGATTCAGAAAAAAAGGAATTGATTAAACCACCAAGACTTGCAATTAACCTTTCATTGTTTTAGAGAACGGTCAGTGTGTCTCATTCAGCAGACTCCAGGTATGTTCTCTGTTCCCCGTTGCTTTCTGACTTCCATATAGAGCTACAGCATCTTGTAATATTAATATTCCCTCTCCATCATTTATTTCTCTTTGATGTGTATTTCAAATCTCCCTGGCATTAGCACTTGTCTTTTATCTGAAACCAGTCCTTACTGTTTCTTGAAAATCCAAAATGAAAAAAAAAAGAATATGTAATTAATATATAAATAAATACAATGACCATTGAATAATGAATAACCCTGTGCTGTATTTTTGGCAAACTTGCCATGTATTATATACACAATGTCAAAAAATTAGCTTCTGTTCAGACCCTGGGTTCTGATGTTTATAGTATGAAGAGAGCATATGAGTCACTGAATCGTGGGATGTATCAGATTCCTATTGAAGTGGGGAAAAAAAACTTTGGAAAACAATTTGCATCAGATCAGTTACATACATGCACCATTCATATAACCCCCCCCCCCCCCCCCCCCCCCCGTATTTTCTGCTGTATTTAATCCCTCCTATGCAAGGGATACTCAAATTATATTGTATGTACCTGTTCATGATATAGAGGCCATGTTCTGTTACTGTATATTTTGCTTTATATATTTGCATATTCTGCCATATACTGTATAACTCTTTCACAACAGGTTTTTGCCTACAAACTGACATCATGTTTTATACCAAATATCAAAAGTATTGGAAGGGGGTTGTTAAAGGAATGCTATTATCCAGGAACATTCTCATTTCTCCATGTTCTTATGCAAGTTAAATTTGAGTTGCATTGCTTCCAGTTACAGAAGGTATTCATTTTTCATTAAATTATTTGAATTTATTTTTGGTTTGCTGCAACTTTAGAGAAAGAGAGAGCATTATAAGCAATGTTGTGATATCCCTTGACACTTGTATAAGTGTGTATAATAAGGTACATTATCGTGTGCCTTACTGAAATGAGTATATGTATAACAGAAGGCAGTGATTTCCAGTCAAAGCTTACGTATATTAGTTTAGCGTAAAGCCAGCCATACACATAAAGATCTGCTTGTTTGGATTGATTTTTGCCCAATTTAGCCACCTACATGCTGGGGCTGATCTGATCAGATGTCCCCACCCTATGGGATTTTCAAATCTGCCTGATAGATATCTGATCGATTTTTGCTTAGATATCACTTGGGGAGGTGGTCAAAAAGGGCCCATACACAGACAGACTCAGCAGGCCAAATCTGCTCCTGTATGACCAACTTAATGTACCCCTGACTGAATTATATTAATCTGAGATCTCCAGTAAAGTTCACACATGATATTCGTGCATTTTTATGGGACCCACCAAGACCACCTATCTTATTAGATGGAAAAGATGGCAATTGTGTAGCAATTCCTTATACCACAGACTTTACCCAACCATCAGCAGGGAAACTTATCCATCAAGAGCTGGTACTAAAAATACTTGTCCTTTCAACTTACATGGAAATATTGCTAGTATGAACTGTGCTTTCCCTTTGTGTTACACACTGTCAAACATTCACTGGAATTAACTGATTTTAATAATTTGCATAACAGTATAATACATGTATACGCATAACTTTCTACCTGCAATTAAAAATGCTGGCAGTGCTAAAGGGACAGGAGCGACAAAAAGCTTAGGACTATTAGCTAAATGATTATTGGTCACACGCTGTAATGTCTAGTTGTTTGGAAAAATAGTCAAATGATTAGATCTTTTATCCTATTTGGCAACAACGTTCTGAGCAATATCAGGGTAATCTCATCATCTGACCCCTGTGCCAATAATTGGATCATAATGGGGCCTAGGGTGACCCTTGGGGTGATATTCACCTCAATGTTCCATTGCACTATTCAACTGATTACTTTTTATGACCTGTCCAATCAATATCAGTCTGATTGTAGGCAAAATATTGAATGATTATGCTGTAGGGAGGACCTCAAACATGATCCAGTAAGATGTCATCTCAATATGTAGTCTGAGTCAAGCTTTCATCTTTTATCAGATCATGCATGGCCACATTAACTAAGTTTGGATAAAAAAAAAAAAAAAAAAAAAAAAAAAAAAAAAAAAAAAAAAAAAAAAAAAAAACAGTTTTCTCGCACATAAATATACAGTATATTTTCAATACGGCCTTGGCTCAAGACCAACTTCAGACCAGATTCAGACTGGGGCTCATTAAATAAAGTGCCAAATATGAAGAGTCTTGAAGACAGCAGTGTGTACATGTGTAAATAGCAGACTAGTCAGTATGTCAATGCCAGTATCGGAAAGTGTGACTACAAGAAACACCCACTGCAGCAAATGTTCATTGCTTGGACAAAGTAGAGATATATTTAAAATGTATTAGATTGCTAATATTGATTGGGTGCAGAAATGTCCCTCCTAATAAGACTTAAAACGGCATCAATATGCAATGAGCCAACATGATATATTGACAAGACACGCAATTAGAATGCACTTGCAATGCAGATACATTTATGTATTGTGCCTGTTTTTAGATCCATACTGGAAAACAGCAGTTTAAATTGCATACAGTAATAGGAAAACTCATTGTTACTTACAACAAGGCATCCCATAACTATTATACTTATAATTGTTCCCTATTCTGCAACAGTTCAGAATTATCAGAACTGTTCAAGAAAATAAGATTCCATTACGTGATACACTTTTGTATTAGCTAATGTATTTAAACCCTGTGTTACTGGAAAAGAGCTTAGGATTTTCATACATTGTGGTTTAATTTTAATACAGTTTAATACAAATTGTTACTTATACCGAAATGGAATCCTGGGGAGCTATAAAAGGCACATTAATACTAAAACACAGACAAAGCAGAATTGTGACAGTTCTTATTACTGATAATGGCATGGTAGAATACCATAATACTAATACTGTCACAATGTGGGTTCATCAACCAAAGACTTAAAGCTGCAATTCCATGGTCTAATTTGCATATAATGCACAGCAGATTCCCAGACTTGTACTGGGACACTGAATATTATATTATACCCACTAATACCTGCTGCCTAAGAAATTTACAGGTGGTACCTATTCTATAGTAAGCCCTTAACTCCTGCTGTGATCTCCCCTCAACAAAGATTTTAAGCAGCTACAGCATACAGAATTGTGAGGTTAAATATAGGGTGCATTCTGCATAAATTGCACTTTTAAAACAATTTTACATCTCAAGTGTTCCTCAGCATACAACAGGCAATTCAATTTCTATTCATAAGACTGGGAAGTAACAACAGAGCTTCAATAAGAATAAAATTATTTTTCAGGGCTATAAATGGCAATCTCAATAATGGGTAGTATGTATACAAATTGTATATGAAAAGTATATCCCTTAACAATGTGTCAACTAGCACCATTTGGAATCTGAGCTGTAGACATAATATAGGTCAAAAAAATTGCATGTCACAATTTTACCAGGCCCCCTTTCTGCCCCCCAAGAAGTCAGGGGGTCTTCTGATATATACTGTAGTTGCTCCACTGATTCCTATTAAATAAAGTACACCAGAAATCTACTGTATATTACTAGTCAAATATGACTGATAAAATAACTTCCAAAAATAATCCCTGTGACCTAAGCACAATATTCACTTTAGAGTCCACTGACATGTTTGTGACACAGTGTTAATTTAGGAAAAGATAAGGAGCATCTTGATTTATCTTTTCAACAACAAGAAATTCTCACACTTCTCAAAAGACTATTTCAAAACCCATTGGAGGCACAAATCCTCAACCCAGATAAAATATTAATAGCACTGAATTGCAGCTCCTTCAATCAGAGTCTGGTTAATTAAAGCTAATGAGCTTCACAAATATGAGCAAACAGTACTTAACCAAGTCAAAGACGCAATTAAGTCCTAAGCCCTGTGGCTACCTGGACTAGTGTACAGAGTCAAGGGAATAAAAAGCTTATGCATGCCTAATGAATATGAACATATTGATAACATCAATAACTCAACCTTTGGGGTAAACATCAGTACATGAAAAATAATTCTCAGAGTCCTCAGATGGCACAGGAAAAGCACCAGTTAGGTGTATTTGGTGTGCTTTGATCACAATATGATCAATTATTTCCCCAAACTATCCTCCAAAGGACTTATAGTCAGACTCTTCAACAGCAGAGTAGCCATCTCCACAGTAGTATCATGTATCATGAAAATGACTGGAGAGTCTTCCTAGTATGAATAAATGTAGTTTTTATTGAAACGCTACATGTTTCACACCACACACTTGTAGCTTGCACCTCTTGTGCAAGTTATAAACATTGTTAACTTTGTGAATTTTTTAAACAATTTTTCGCCCATAAGCCCCCAAGTGATTCCTCAGCTCCATCCAGTAGCCAGAGGACATAATGCATCAGCACATTATATGAAACAAGTGGACGCTATGTTTCAACCTATCCAAAGAACACACCAGTCGTTTTTTTGTGTACTTATACTGCTAGCTTCTAACACTACTATAAAAATGATTGATGTGTTCTTTGTATAGATTGCAACATAGTATCCACTTGTTTAATATAATGTGCTGATGCAATATGTCCTCTGACCACTGGATGGAACTGAGTAATCACTTGGAGGCTTATGGGTAAAACATTTTTTAAAAGGTCACTGTGTTAACAATGTTTGTAACTTGCACCAGAGGAAGGACCCTTGTTGTCCGAAATGTAGTGCTTCAATAAAAACTACATTTATTCATACTGAAAGGCTTTCCAGTCCTTTTCATGATATAAGTCTTTGATCACCACTACATGAAGAAGTAACATACCAAACCATCTGTAACACAATGCTATGCTGTGGCTTGCCCAACAATGAAAATTATTACTCCAAAACGTACACAATCTAATCAAATGTGCCTTAGTCCTTATAATTTCTTTCTGTCTTTACAAAGACTATGACCCAGCCTTAGAAAGATTTTTATGTCCGTAGCCTGCTAGGAGATCATCGGTCAAAAGAATGACAACCCTCATGATAAAGTTGAACCTCAAACCTGTGTTTACTTAAACATCCTTTACATATATTTGCAGTACATAATGTTTTGAACTTGAAAATATATGGAAAGCATTATTGCTGGCAAGAAAAAAGGAAACTGAGAACTGGGCTTAGAATGAAGGCCAGTGCTTGTGTTCCCTGTGTCTATACATGCATTGCCCAATATAGTTTCATCTTAGGGCAACAACTGAATGTTCCCAAAATAATCAAAAGTTGAGTCTATGTCTTGCAGAAGCCCCAGTCCTGTGAAATGACACATCCACATAACCACTAAAAAAAATAGAAAAAGTGATTTTTTTTTTAAATATTTAAAATCTTTAAGAACTTTAGGACTTGTAACTTAGTCTCAGCAAACATTCTTAACTACAAGTCTCTTTTCAACTACAAAAAAAGATTAGTTCCATTGGTCAGGTATTTTCTCTCTTCCACCGTCAAAGCAAGTACATTCAAAAGCAATATACAGTTTTTGGAGGGGGGGGAATCATATAATTGATAAATAAATGGGAAATTTAGAAGAGCTGTCTCTTACTCTCTGATAACAAATGTCAGGAGTTAATCAGGGCATTTTTAAAGATATTCATCATTTTTAGCTCAGTCAAACCAACACTGTATAATTCATCCAAGACTGGGGGGATTTTTTTAAGCAGGCTTTACCTTTTACAATATGTTGTCACTGAGCCATTTGTATTTGTCACATAAAATATTAACCAACACTCTCAGCAACCCATCTTCAAATATCATCCTTACAAAGCCAACTGTTTAAGGTCAACTTAACCCTACAATTCATTCATAAACAATTTATTCAACAAAACATTTTGTTGTCAAATGAAGCAACGTATAGATTAGTGCGATTTGAAATTTAAATACTGTAAGAAGCCTTTTTTAAATTGCATGGATTAAACAAGCGGAAAAAATAATTTCTCTGATAGGAGAGTAAGTTTAATTGCCAGATCTGTGAGTCATGCAGCTGCTTGTGAGCTGTACTTGCATTCTCAACATGATACTGTAAGAATGAATATGCTTTCCATCTGTGAAAGCCTAATTATGAGCTAATTCAAAAACACAGTCAGATGTTTTCATTGTGTTTTATACAACCTGTATGAATTGAACTATATATATATATATATATATATATTAATTGTTATGTTCACAAAAGGGTTTTGTCGTGTCTGGGAAAGCAGTGTCAGCTTTAGCCACATAGTTGGCTTCATATTCTATTAAAAGTCAGTCTTATTTGATTCTTTTGTATAACAAATCATTATTTTATACAGGCCCTCTGAATCTCAACACCTTATTGTACAATAACTGACCCACACTTTTAGCAGCTTGACTAATGAGATGATGTTAATATTTCCGATATAAACATGAGAATGCAGAGACACTGGAGTTGAACCTTTGCATCTAGAGATGATTAGAAATAATTTTTTAAGGAACCTCAAAGCATCCTGTTACCATGGTGTTGACAATGACTGCATACAAATATGACCATGTTTGTTCAAGGCCAAAAAATAAATACAAACAGCCAAAAAGTCAGTTTCAAAATGTTACTGCTCTTGTTAAGTAAGGTTTTAAAGTAAGAGGTTACAACAAACTTGCTGTGCATAAGAATTCTGATGAAAGGAAGTGTATTTATAATTCCAACAGTTCTATTGTGTTGATATACCTTTGGAGTGTGCTGTTTTTAAAGGGACATGGGCTAACAAGGATTGTGGGGCACTTACGTAGATAATAGGAAAACTAAACCCTAAAAATGAATATTATTATAAATGCCATATTGTATAAGCTGAATGTATTGAACCAGCCAATAGGTTTCGCTATTTTTCAGACTATCACTATAGACTTTGGGACTTAGAAAAAATTTTTTCAAACTCCTACCTATTGTATTGAACTTCGCCACGTCCGACCTGACGAAGTAACGTCTAGCGTAAGTGGTAACCTTCAGGAAAATGGTCATCTTAGTGAATTTGAATAATTACGATCCTTTGTCAGTGAGCAACTTCACCTGGCGTAAGGGTGCAAAGTTGCGCTAGTCTATCTACTTCGCTAGGGAAAAAGTCAGCATTTCCGAAGGTACGAATTGACTTCATGCTGGCGAATTAGCGCTAGCATTAGACGCTTCGCGCTTTAGCGAATTTCCCCCTTGGATTCTGTTAGGAGTGTCTTCTGTTGAAAAGCTAAGCTTAGGGGTCATCACAAATCAGAAAATTAAGTTTGCCTTGTCTTATACTGTAAGCTGATGCTACAGGGCTGATTATTAAATACTAATGCTAATTGTGCTCGTTTTTAAGCTGTCGTATCAATAATCTGAATTATTTGCTAAACAGCATTCTATTGGGACATTTATATTTTTTCAATAATTTTTATTGAGTTTTCATCCTTTACAGGTCAACATGTTGACCTATGTTATATAATGTTTAAAACATACAGTTCAAAATGTTTTATCAATTTTACAACATGAAAAAATAAGATAATACATTTCCAAAATATGACATTAACTTTGTAACTCCGGTCTATTGTCACATTTATAATATATATCTTCTGCATACAGTATTTTGAGTTGGTCCCTAAGTTCAGTGACAGAGCATGTTCAGTGAATCAGCAGAAAAGAGCTGGGGAGCTACTGGGGCATCTTTAAATACACAGATCTTTACTGCTAAAGGGCTGTGGTTGCCTTGGACTGATATAGAAGCCCAAAACATAATGTACAACATTTATGATCTATGTTTTTAGTTTTTAGTTAAGTTTAGTTAAGTTTAATTTGAGTTTAAGTTTAGTTCTCCATTAAGAAGGTAAGTTGCTACTGGAACAGATGTTTCCAAATGCAAGAGGCAGACACTATATAGCATTTAGTTTGCTCTGTCTGTTATAGAAAATGTTCTGCAACTTTAAGGTTTATACAAGCAGTTCCATTGGAAACTGTGTTTATTAATACATGATTAGTGATGGGCGAATTTATTTGCCAGGTTCGAATTTGTGTCGAATTCCCGTGGTTCACCACCGGCGAATAAATTCGTGAATCAGCCTTCAAAAAAAGTGAAAAATTTTGTGAAACCGCATCTGCGCATTTTTCTGGGGAATTTGTGGCGGTGTCCAAAAAAGAGACGCCTGCGCAGTTTTGGGAATTTTTCACTATACATGATTCCCAACATCTCTAGGAGGAAATGATGGACTCAGAGAGAGGGATAAAGCAGTACTATGTTTCTCAGATTATGAATTGCTAGTTCACTGCATATCTAGGAATACAAACAGGATAACAGCAGGGCTGTGTAGGAAGTAAGATAGATTTATACCCAAATGCATAGTGGCCACTGATTAAGGACAGCTCTGTACTATTGTGTGGCTCAGTTCCAAAAGTGTGGGCTGGGTATGTGACTGCTGCTCAGGCACATCGCAAACACCTGCACTGTGCAAACTCTTACTCATAGTATTCTGTGCATGTCATTTTTATATAGCTCTGCTATGTTTAGCCAGCATACACAAAGTACAGGCAAGCTAATTCTCATTAGGACTACAGTCTAATTACTGACAATCAATACACAACAAGGTAACATGACTTTCATCATCTAAATAAAACATCTAAATGAAGATGACAATGAAGAGTGTTATGTTTAATATAAATTTACAGGAAACAGAAGATGATAATTGCCTCCCAACCCCATGTGTGTGAATTGTGGAATAGATTTAGGCAAAAAAATGTGCAGTGCAAGATGTATTCCAGTCCTGTCAGTTTGCACAGGTATGGGGCTGAATCGGCATTGGCAGTACAGAAAATGTGATGGTGCCATAAGCCTTATGTTTAGTGATTACTTACTGACAATATTGGTGTTCTGCACATAGGACATTTCCAAAGGCAATAGATTGGAACAACATATAACAGGGCATATTCACTTATCAAGGTGCAGTGAGCAAAGTGTAATTTTAAAAGAAGAGTAACACCAAAAAATTATAGTTAGTATTGGGCAAATATATTTGCCTGTGGCTAATTTGCGGCAAATTCCCATGATTCGACGCAGGCGAATAAATTCCCGAAACGCTGGCAAAATTTTGCCTGGCGAAAATTTGCCAGCATCTCATTTTGGGTGTTGGCGCCCATTGCTGGCATCTAAAAAACGGAGGCCGGGGGTCTGTTTTTTCAATGTTGGCAATGGACGCCCGCGTCCAAAATGAGTGTGGCGGCGTTTCGCGAGTTTTTCACCGTTTTGCAAATTTCCCTAGAAATTCACAAAAAACTAGTGTGTTTGCTTCAGAATCTCTATAATAGTTTATATAAACAGACTGCTGTGTACAGTCCCAGATTTGTGAGGAGGTCTGGACACTTGCTGAGGAGCACTGGGGACACTCTGGTAAAAATCCTGAGTGCTGCAAAATAAATGCGGTGGCCATTGGGCATTTGGCAGCCTCTGTGTGGACTGGAGGCCTACAGGAGGTTCTGTTTGGCAATAAATCTATTTTTTATGCAACCAAAACTTGCCTCACGCCTGGAATTCAAAAATAAGCACCTGCTTAGAGGCCACTGGGAGCAACATCAAAAGGGGTTGGTGGGCAGCAAGTGATTCATGAGCCATTGGTTGGGTATCACATGTCTAGAATCCCCAGTGGAATTTGGTTTTGTTACCCCCCCCCCACTTCCACTTCTAAGATGGTACCTCCCCGTGGAGGTTTTTATTACCACTGTTGTCTAAAAAGGAGCTGTGAACTGTCCCAGTGGCTGTTTCTATATACCTGCTTGTTGTTTATTAACAGCATTTCCCATTCTTCAATTAATTACTGCATTGTGTAACTATTATTATTATTATTATTTATAGCTGTGCAATAAAAATAGATATGATACATATGGGTTTAAATTTCTAGTTCACATTTCTGAACATGTGTATATTGACAGCAGAACCCCTTTAAATGTGCTGGTGAGAGAACCAAGCACTATATAAATACTGAGCAGAGAATTAGAGTATGAGAAGAACATGGGATCTGCAAACATACGGAGAGACTCAGCTTTGACAGGCAGCATAAATTACTGCAATTCGCCCACTCTTTCAGGGTTTTGCCACAGGCATTAAATGACAGAAAACTCCAGCTACTAAATAAAGAAATAAAACAGTTTAAAAATAAAAAAAATCTATGGATATTTATACACAGAAAGTAGAACTTTTCCAGTACTGACATGATATGGTTTACGTACTGGCTGTCAAGGATGCACAATTCATTTATTTTTCTGTGAACACACATGGGGTCATTAATTTATTGTACACCACCATGACAAAAACAAATTATGGTGCAAAGGGTTGCACTGCTTCAGTTGTGTTTTAGCTGTGCTAGCCCAATGGTTTAACATACTGTATTTTAACTCAATGTAGCCATCCAGTTTGTATAACTTGGTGTAACAGACTCACAACAGGAACAGTGCTCATAGTCCCAGGAATTGTCACGCTAAGAGGTAGGAAGGTGAGTTGGTCTTCTGGGGCACCTGAAATATGGCACAAAAACTGCCACAATGCTCCCAGTTTTTATATTGTGCCTTGACATGGGCAACATTAAGACTTTGTACCACCCCTGACTGAAATGTTGTCAAGCTGGCCTGGAACTAACCTGACCAAATCAACTGCTAGCTACCCATGAATGCCCAAACTCCCTTCTTAACCTATCCCTTGGGTTTCAGACTTGGAATCTGACCCAACCAAACTGCTCAACAACAGGGGAAGCCAGTGAGATGGCTGTCTAAAAGTGGGTAAGCTACCTGCCCTATATAACCAAACCAACCAGCCAATGGCATAGTTGTTTGCAAAAGTAGCCTTTGGCAAAGAATGGGAGAGGGAACTGGTAAAACAACTTTCTAGCCATGTGTGGTGTTTATTCAAATGGCGTGCAGGTGGCACTGTGCATACATAGGACTTTCTGTACAACTTGAAAGTGAAAGTAAGACTTACTGCTGTTTTGTAATGGCTGCATGAACCTGCTAATAAAGCACTGTTCTACTTTCCTAATCCTCGGCTACCAACCACAAGAAATGGCAACGAGGATGGGATAATTGTCTATGCTCCAACAATGGATCTCCATGACAAGTACCTGGAAAGGGTTCTGAAATGCATTGATTCTGCAGGACTCAACCTGAACCTTTCGAAATGCCGCTTCAGACAAACTCATCGGTCATTTCTGGGTCACATAATTTCACAAGATGGATTACTGCCTGACCCTGACCATGTC
>CM044438.1:90378455-90417243 GCA_024363595.1 Xenopus borealis
ATATATATATATATATATATATATATATATATATATATATATAGATAGATATACATGCTAGGAAAGGTTTTTTTTATTCTGTTTTTCATTTTGCCTTGGGGCTGCAAGTATAAAGATCAATAAAGGAATTACTTTTGCTACCAAAACTAATGAGGTATATTAGTACTGTATTACACCGCAGAGCAACACATTTTGCTTCCATCCTTTTGGGCCATGAAGCTTCCTCTTTCCAACTTTGGGAACCTGAGTCTTAAGAAAAGCCAAATTTTGCTGCTGGTTTAGATCATTAAACTTGAAGAAATAGCGCTACGAAATAAGTTGGCGCTATAGAAATGCATGTTAATAACAATATTAATAACAAGTAAAAATATAGTTCATCACAGCCTACCAGAGGAGAATGACTCAGTTCATAAGATTTTTTGGGGGCACTTTAAGGGTACAATTGGAGCAGTAATGAACTTTATTTACACCCTTAGGGGTCAGTTTACTAAAGTGCGGTAAATGTGAACTTAAGTTTCCGCATGTTATCGCTGAGAATATTTTTCCGCCAGAATATTCGCAGCGACTAATTTTACTAAACAGCGATGTGCTCAGAAGTCATTGCGATCACTTGCGGTAACTACGTTAGCGAACCAGCTTACGTTAGCGGTAATTTTAGCGAGTTGCGAATTTTCTGGCGACAATTTACATTTGCATATATTTATTCTAGAAAATAGTCTTGTTTTATGCGTTAATAATGGCGTTAATTATGGCAATTTTTACTGTGACATTTATTGCCAGAAATGCATCTTCAAAACTCATAAACTTTACTGACTGATGACTATACCATCCAACAGCATTACCAGAGTGACACCAATCAAACATGTATGTATCATATAAACCCATACTTTATCCACCCACGAACACACACTTCTGCCAAAAGAATCATATGAACAAGAAATCATACCAGTTATCTCTTTGTATCATTTAAATGCACAGTTTAAATGAGAATTAAACTCCTATTGAGAATTTTCTGGCCAAAAAATAAGTTAACGCCACTATACAGATGGCGGTAAAATGTTGCGAATATTCTGGCGTTAATTTTGTCTTTCACACATTTTGCTGCTTAGTAAACCATGCGTTAATATTTAAGTAGCGTTATTTTCAGCGGATGCGATAACTGGCGAATACATATTCTTGCGCAAGAAAATTTGCAAATTTATATTTACCGCAGGTTAGTAAACTCGCAAAAACATATTCTGAGTTAAATTTGTCTGTATTTTGTGCGAACATTTTTACCGCACTTTAGTAAACGGACCCCAGTTTCGGTTTCCTTATCGCAAGACTTTTCAGCTGCTTTCTGACTGGGCACAGGCTGAAGATTAAGCATGGGACTTTCTGCCAATATGTCTAGATAAATAATATGTTTTGCAGATTTCACAATATTTGTCCAATGCAGAGCAAATGTGATAAAACCTTTTACTTGAAAAGCTATTATTGTGACAAAAAGAACACATACGTTGCCACCTGTAATAAGTTCTGTGTGTAGTGTAGAACACAAATTACATTGCAAATTTTTCATTCTTAATTTAGCAGATTTGAATCTATGACTTTTATTACACTCAGAGTTAATGTGAGTACCTACATTTACAGTAGGTATATCACAAAGCTAAGCAGGCCCAGTAAATAACTGCTTTTGTTAGAAATATTTGCTGTGATTACTGCAAGGGTTAAATAATGTTTAGTGGAATTATAGGTTCTCTTTTGAGCTGATAATTATACACTGGACTCCACGCATTCAAATAACAGGTTCTGACATCTCACACTGATATTTATGGCTTTTTCTCAGAAATAACAAAAACTAAGTCAAAGTGGGTGAGGATCAATATACTGTAAAGCATTCAGGCTTTTAACACGAAAAAAAACACACAAATGAATAATCAGAATTTCTGGAGAAAATGCAACATAGTGCTATATTATATTTGATTATTTAGAGAGCACCAAGGGTTTTTTTTTATACCAAACACACAAACAACTATAATCTTCAGTTTGCGCAGTGTGGTTAAAAGGTCTGTTATTAGTTTTCCATGGAGACCAGGTAGCACAGGCCTTAAAACATGGATTAAAAGAAAACAATACACACGAGCAATGTCGTTTTCTATAAAAATTTAATGCATAAAAGAGCTCATATTCAAAACCCTGCTTCATGTAAATAAAACATTTTCATAAAGTTATACTTTTTTTAGTAGTATGTGCCATTGGGTAATCCTAAATAGAAAATTGCCATTTTAAGACTTTATGGCCACCCCCTGGGATCCTACGGCCAGGGCCGGACTGGGAGGAAAAAGCAGCCCTGGCAAAAGTATCAAAGCAGCCCATGTATTCCCGCGCATGCAAAGCATGATATATATTTCCAACCTCAAGGTTAACTAGAACTAGTATTTATTTATTAATAGATATTTTAAGAGTCCATTACCAGATAATCCACAGCAATATTATATACCCTGTGTGCTGGAACTGGTCCTTGCAACAAATATCTCACCCTAGTTTCTATCACAACTATTCTATTAGATTGGTGACACTATACTTATATATACAGTATATTCTCATTTTTCCTGAGCTAGACCATGCACCTGGCAGATAAGCGGACTTTAATTACCATGTGTATCACAGAGTCAAAGTGTGCCATACTTGAAGAGACTAAATGGTCTCATGCAATTAATGCTACATATCACAGTGTTCCATATACAGACTGAATTGACTGTTATGAGCATGGATCCTCCTGTTGCCAACATATCTATCATAAGCATAAAGTATTGGGTATATAGCAAGCAACTCTAATATTACTAACTGAAGTTGGTCAGAATTCCTGGTTCCACCCATATGCCAGTACTGACATGTGCACTAACACATGCAGGCAAAAGCTTAGCTGTGGCTGGCTATTAAGGACAGCTCAATTACATTTCTAAAGTGATTAGCACATTTACATATCAAAGACAGACATAATTAACATTTTTAGGTGAGCAACCTACTTACATTTTAAAGCAAGCAGCCAGTCCGGGCCTGCCTACGACTCATGGTGCACACATAAACTATACCTGTTGGGTCACTTGAGCCAATGAACAGATACAGTTCTGTCTTTTGCTTCCACACTTCCTGTTACAGTTAGAGCTAAAGTTTTTCTGATCAGGTTATCTGAGGAAGCACAGAAAGGGAAAGCAACATGTTGCTCACAAGCCACTGGTTGGGGATCACTGATCAACACAATGGTGCCTATACAATTCACCACATATCACCACACAAAAAAAATACTTCTGTACAGATTATTGGCCACTGTATACCTCTGCATACAAATATGGTGTAACTTTAGTCTAGAAAATGCTATGGGAAAATATGGTGATAATCCATATCAGCTTTTTATGCGTTTTTCTTAGTCACTCGCCACTTACATTTTCCCCATTGACTTACACCAGGTCTTAATCAGCATAGAAAAATTGTGTAAAATCTGGCATTCAGATGGCATACAATGCTTCATAAATCTGCCAGCTTTATCTAATGTTTTATCTGCATAAAAGAACCAGGAAATAACAGGAAGTGCCATGTTGTTTCATTTTCTTGTTTAGTGCCAGTAATTATTATTAATTATTAAGAGCATGAATACTTTTAAAACAATAGACAAAAAGAATGTTTATCACAAGCTGTATTAATTAAGATAAAATTGAAAATGGGTATACTGTATATAGTTCCTTTAAGGTCAATTCATCTGCTGCTGCTGCTGCTTTCATAACATGCAGGTTTAATTGTATATAGAATTATTTCTTCCTCAAATTTGGAGGATTTTATGTCAGCACTATATAAGCAACCACAGAGCTCTGAGCTCTACAAGACTGGGCTCTGGACTTCTTTAGCTGAGAAGCAAGACTATACACAAGCTCCACCCTACTGTTTGAATTACTGTCACTTTTTTATCTGAGGGAAAACACTGTTGTAGGTAAGGTGGCTGTTTGAGCACTAGAGAGATATAGACTATATAATACATTTCAAAAATATTTAGGGACCTCCTTTATCAATCTACAAAAATGTTGTTTTTTTATTTATTTTACAGGTTTTTTTTAAGGAAATATAATTAATGATAAAATTATTAATAATAAAAGTTGCACTGTGGGAATTCACTTAAAAGGCAGAAGTGGAATACAGTCCTGTTTTCAAAGTATGACACCCAGTGTAAATTCAAGCAGGTGTTCAATTGTGTTTTATGCACAGCAGGATTCATTTTTACAAAATATGTAATACAAAGTATTACATATAAACATAAAACCACAGCCTCACAACTGTTTTTGTTGCTGGAGTCAATACCCCCTTACTGCCAGATAATTATATTGCAAGTTGTAAAGAGGCACAAGAGAAAGGCAAATAATTAAAAAACTACTAATCAAACAAATCACTAAGAATAGGCCATTCTATAACATTATACAAGTGCAACTGCAACTGCATTAAAACAGTAAAAGTTATTAACTTGTCAGTTACTGTAGCTTACAGATCTGAAGAAAATTGCTTTGCTTATTGCATTTAGCAATTATCCAGCGATTTTACTATGTCCCAACCTTGGAAAACTTGATAAAACAGACCACTGATATAGGTCCACACAAAATATGTCAAGTTATGCTAATTAATGCTCTGATCCTTCCAAAACTCTCTTCATATTTGGGTTCATTGGAACAGATGCTGTCCCATCTCAATATTGATTGAGGGGTATGTTATGTGTACTCTATTATACTGTAAGTCAAAATTTGTACAGTATATCTAAATAAACCACCTCCATTAAGACTACTATGAGTCCTCCTCATGTGGCAGCTAACTGAGCTAAAATAATTGTGTCTCTGTTTTCTGATCTAGGGTAAAGGATCTCAAAAGGAAACAAACATATACTTTATACACATATATTGCAGGTAGCAGTTAGTGTGAAATATCACAGGACCAACATTTCTGTAGTGAATTAAGGATACTTTTTTCCACACCCTCTAGTTGCCCTTACTAGATATAATTAACCATATTTATACATTGAATTCTACGTTGCCATTTGCTGCCCACAACTGATAAGTCCAGAAACCAATTCAGCCAACCAGTTCAGACTAGTGATGTGCGGGTCAACAAAAAGGCATCCAGCACCTGACCCTAAACCTCCTATTTGCTTCCCACATCCAACCCTAGCCCAGTGAGTGTCAATATTTAAAGGCTCATTCTTTAAATAATAAAATAATCCTTTCAAAGGCAAAGCCTTGAGGCAGAAGTGGGGCACAGTGAGCCACACTCACCCACAGCCTGCAAAAGTTGTGTGGATGTTGGGCCGAATATGTCCAAACCAAGTGTCCCACCGGTGTCAGTCTGCACATCACTAGTTAAGTCATGCAAAGATAAATGTCTTACAATGGACTAGTCAGAACCCTGGTTTCAACCCAATGAAGTATAAGGGCCACTATCAAAATACATTATTATTATTATTATTAATAATAATAATAATAATAATAATAATAATAACATGTATTGCTATAGCGCCAACATATTGCGTAGCGCTTTAAAGTAAATGTGTTTCTTCAACTAAAACACATGAATTACATACATATGGGGTTACATACAATCACAATCAATACAGATAAAAAGGTAAGGAAGCTTACAATCTAAAGGTAAGGGAGTTATTCATAAGATGTTTGAATGGGCAAGATCGAATTAAGTGGGTGAGAAATGTGGTACTGTATGTAGTGTTTAGTGATGGGCGAATCTCCCACGATTCGCCGAAAAATTTGCGAATTTCTAGAGAAATTCGCAAATCGGCGAAAAATTCGCGAAACGAGTTGCGGGACGCTTTTGACACGCGTCGCATCGTTTTCGGCACGCGTCGCCGCGAATTCGACCTTGGCGAATAAATTCGCCCATCACTAGTAGTTTTGCATTTGGTAGTTAAGAGTGAGGGTAGGCTTCTCGAAAGAAGTTTCATGAAAGGTTGGGAGAAAGCCGGACAGACCGTGGGAGAGAATTCCAGAGGAGGGGAGCAGCTCTTGCAAAGTTTGAATTCGAGCATGTGAGGAGGTAATGAGAGAAGCGTTAAGTAGCAGGTCAGTAGAGGATCGTAGTAAGCCGTTGGGTGAGTATATGGAGATTAGTTCAGAGATGTAGGTGGGGCAGAGTTATGAAGTGCTTTGAATGTCAGGGTCATTAATTTGAATTTAATTCTGAAGGGTAGTGGAAGCCAGTGGAGGTATTGGCAGAATGGCATGGCCAAATGAATGGAGGGACTGGAGGAGGAGAGGGTGATCTACAGTGTCAAATGCAGCTGAGATATCAAGTAGTATTAGTAGTGAGAAATGATTGTTGACTTTAGCTGTTAAAAGGTCATTAGTTAGTTGGGTCAAGGCAGTTTCAGTGGAGTGTTATGGCTTAAATCCAGATTGTAGGGGGTCCAGTAGATTATTGTCAGAGAGGACATATAGTCGGTTGTAGAATAGGTGCTCAAGTAGTTTAGAGATAAAAGGTAGCAGAGAGATAGGTCAGAGATTAGAGGAATCTAGAGAGGGTTTTTTTCGTTTCCGACACGCGTCGCGTCGTTTTCGGTGGGCGTCGCGTCGTTTTCGGTGCGCGACTCGTTTTTTGGCGGCGAATTTTTCGGCACGAATTTTTCCTGCCGTTTCGCGAATTTATTCGCCAGCGGCGAATCGCAGGAATTCGCCCCTGGCGAATAAATTCGCCCATCACTACATGTGATTGTTTTTGGAGCACTTTTGTTTGAGCAGTATGCCAAGGTTGAAGTGGTTTGGGTCTAGCATGTTTAGTTTTTGTAGGAGCAAGCTCATTAAGGGCAGTGGTGAGAGTGCTGTAGTAGACAGAGGTAGCCACATTAGGACAAGAGATGGTGGAGATATCAGAGTAAAGAGAGTCAAAGAAAGGAGAGAGATGTGACACATCTAGAGCATGGAGGTCATAGTAGGTATGTGTTTGGGGATTAGCAGGGGTTGAGGAGGGAGTTACATTACAGGAATTGAGGAGTTCAGTGGAGGAACAGCAAATCTCATGCATCTCAAACACAACAGCATTTGCAGACAGTTTTCTGGACAGACTCAAGCAAGATGAAGACAGGCAAAAGTCAAGAAGAAGCAAAAAAAGAACGACAGTTAGATGTATCATTCTGGAAAGTTAGGCCTGTAAACAAGCACAGACTACAGACATGAGCATCCTAATTAAGGCTCAAACTTTGACATTGACAATTGGGACATTTGCAGCAGCACTGATTCTGACCCACAAGTCAAGGCAAATGCCAGAACACATGCCCACAATTGGATGATAGAGTCAAATCACTCTAAAACAGTGTCAGAAACTGGTATAAAAAAAAAGCTAAAAGCTGTAGTTCATGTAAAAGATGGCTCTAAAAAAATAGTACAATGCAGGAATTAAATACTCAATATTGCTTCAGATTTTTTATAACATGAAATAAAGAAGCATTAACAAACTGATATTAAGCTTCACTGCATTGCAATTTTGTTCTTCATGATTATTTTATAGTAGTATTTCTCAATAAAATGAGCGAATTGGCCAGTGGTCTAAATACTTTGCAAGGCATTGTATAACCAATGAGCTGTACAGAGTACAGTTATCTCCACTGGCATTTCTGCCAAATAAAAGTACCCATTAGGCCATAATGCAGTTTTTGTTCCACTGACTTGGAGACTGATTTTCCCATATTGAATAATGTAGAGTGAATTTCCCATTTACTCTAAGGGGCCTGGCCAAGCCAAACAGTGCTAAACTGAAATGTAAAAAAAGTCTTTCATATTTCTGGACAAAATAAAACATTTATGAATATATATATATATATATATATATATATAAAACAGTAGCATTATGATATAAAGCAGTTACTAATGAAACACCATTTTGACTTTTACTCATTCAAAATGTAGTAGACATTAATAGCAGACAAAAATATGAACCTTAAATGTCTTTTAATTTATATATATATATATATATATATATATATATATATATATATATATATATATATATATACAGGTTTGGTTAAACTAACTAAATATCTGTTTAAGATAACTAAATAGTCAGGCAGCTTGCCTGAGTTGTTCGAAAAACCAAAAAAAAATGTTAGACTGGGGAAAAGTAATTATGTGTCTATGTCTAATCTAACTATAAGGAATACAAGTGTAAAATCAAATTATTGAACATTCTCTACAGTTTGTGCATGCTTTTACAGCTTGGCCAGCTGTATAAGGGTCAATTATCAAGTTATTTATTAAGCACCAGTTTGTTTCAACTAATTGAGTGCAGTGTGGTTATTGACGCAGGAAAACCCATGAGCTACTGTCACGCAAAAGGTGGAAGGAGCATCAGGTTCCCCGTAGTGCCCAATGGTAATATATGAAGCATTCTTAAATAATTGGATGCAAATGTCATTTTGATGCCACCACTAAAAACTTTCAGCTCACTTGTATCTGATCTTAGGACTGAAATCTGTCACTGAAACTTATTCAGAGTCCCATTTAAATAAGCTTAAGAAGGTCCAACATATACTGTACCAATGTAACCAGAGGCAATGCTTATGCCAAAAACACAAATGTATGCTTTAGATGTCTGTCAGAGAACATCAAGAGTGGAGTGTGTAGAGTACTAAATGCTGCAGGCAGTTATTAAGCACATAAATATATACATACATAATATTCAGGGGAATATGTATAACACTGAGGGCAGTGTGTATATTGCTATTAACCACAGTGAATGATGTTAAATATACAAAAGTATTTCCAGACTGAAAATGTATCAAGTATGGTGCGTGAGCTAAACCTCAGGGGGATTTAACATTACCAGGCAATTTAAATAAATCAGTTTTCTTTATAAGATGAGGTGAATAGCATCCACAAAGGAGCATAAATATTTCCCTTAAGCAGCTGTCTTTCCATTGCATGGCTTTCTTGTAAGAGAATAGATATCTGTTTCCTGAGTATTCACAGTACTACTGTGAAACAACACAACTTCCCCAGCTGAATCATTCTCTCTTCAAAATCCTCCTGCTCAGAGAAGAAAAAAGCGACAAGTTCTTCCCTGGTGTTATCTTCAGGGACGCATGAACTACTCCACAATTCCCTGCTGTTATTATTCATAGTCTAATCCCTAATATATTTTTTTTAAAGCTTGCCTTTTTTTTGTTTAATCATAAAAGCAAAGTTTAAGAGACGGATGTAAAAATGTCAGCTTCTCTAAAGTGTTTTTGTTCAGTTCTCCATGGATTGTGAAGATTTTGGATTAAAAGAATGCAAGACACAACAGCAGCAAAGACCAATATAGTGAAATGAGGGATCCAATCTTCTTAAAGAGTTCTGCAAGTAACAAAGAGCACTTCATGAATAAGATGGTAACTTTTCAGCAAAGTGTTTGTGTTTAGTAAGATGGAGCAGACTGACAAAGCATATTTAACTGTCCAGGACTTATGATTTAGTAAGGGCACCTCATTTAATGTTCTCACATTCAGTGGCAGCAAACAGCATGATCATAATAACCTGGCTGCTAATATTCAGAAATCAAATTGTTTGTCTATATACCGACATGATCATATGAATGTACAGCTACAAGACTTATGGTATATTGTTTTGTCTCTAACAGTAATTCAGACTTTCACTTAGCTCATGAAGTGGCTTATCTTGTGTGTGTGTGCTCAAACTAGCTAGAGATCCAATAATGCAATGATCTGATCACCCACCAGTCCAACCCTGCTCAGAAAAAATATAATAATTTTTTCACTTTCCTACCACATCCTGATCACTGTTGTTTGGGCTTCCACCCAACAAATAATATATCAGAAATACAAGCTGAACTGGTTGAAAGGGGCATATGTACTTTATTAGCTTAGGGTGTGTGGTGTTTGTGCAAGGTGCCTGTAGGTGTCACTGTGCACAAGAGTATATTGTGCATACACTGTACATTCTATACTGCTTAAAAATGGTAGAGATCAAGTTACTGTTGAATTGTAATGGCCACATGAACCTGCTAATAAAGCACTATTATACTCTACTCATCCTCGGCAACAAAAACAGAACAGGGTGGACCTATTTATTATTAAATAGATTTAATAATAAAAAACAAAGGCAGAAGGCAGATCTGGGATAGTCTGGGCAGGTGGCAGGCAAATAAATTTTGAGTACAGACAATAGTTTGGAAGGTGGCAGACAAACAAGAATCCACAGAGCAGACCAGGGGTCAAACACTAGGGAGTCAGAATACTTGAACAGGAACTCAGTACAGAAACTCAAGTGGCTCAAAGATTCAGCACAATGTAGACACAGGCTTAAAGAAGGCCAAAAAATGAAAGTGTTTTAAAGTAATGAAAATATCCTGTAGTGTTGCCCTGTGCTGTTAAAAGTGATCTGTTTGCTTCAGAAACACTACTATAGTTCATATAAACAAGCTTCTAAGCAGCAATGACAGGAATTGAAAAAAGGCTACATGGCACAGGATAAATAATGGATAACAGATAACATTATGTTCTATAGAGCTTATCTGTTATTGCTGTGTAACTCAAGCTTTTTCTCCTTTGAATAGCTGCCTCCATGGCTACACAGCAGTTTTACTAGTGCAGGGCAACACTGCATTATATTTTTATTACTTTAAAACAATTTCATTTTTTGATGTTACTGGTCCTTTAAACAGCTAATTGATTGGGCAGTTGCCTACAGATGAATTCCATTAGCTTCAGTTGTAAAGCAGGTAAAACAGAAGCAGGGGAATTACTCTAAACAGCCCCCAGAATAACATACCTTTCTCCCTGAATTCAGATTTATTTTGTTTCTCTATTACAGCCAGTTAAATTGCAGCTCTTTTGGTTTAATTTCTTTTGTAGCATGCAACTCCATCGCTATTGCTTTCTGAGCACTCGTTCTCTCTGCCTGACTGATTTCCTCTTTGAGGTCTTCATAGTCAGAGAGAGAGAAGGAAAGCTCAGAAAGCAAAATGTGGCAGACCCTCATGCTAGACAAAGAAGTAATTAAAAGAGTTGCAGTTGAAGTATGGCACATGTTCCCCATCTGTATGAAGAGATTAGCAACTGGTATCCCAAATTTCACACCTGTAACAGGCTGTGGTAGGTTTACTATTCAATATTTTGTGTCTTCCTGAAAGAATTGAACAATGACATCTGGATGAAGAGTATACAATTCTCTTCTCAGATCCATTCAATATATCAGGAACAGTTTTAAAGAGGCAAGTTAGTGGGTACCCAGTGATGCCGACATTGTTAATGCCACTGTTTTTTCAACCTGCACCCATATACAAACAAATTATTATTCGTATAATGTATTCATAAATGGCCCAAAGCTTGATTAGTCATTGGTGTGAATAGACCAGGGAAGTAAAAGGGCCTGGATCCCCCACCCAGTTCACTTATGATCTACTCATACAGACCAAAGGCTAAACAAGGTCTAAAACTGCCTTTCTGAACAATACAGAGTCTGTGTTTATTTGCCTTTATTGTCAGGTCAAAACAATAATATGATTATTCACTTATTTGTCACCTTCAATATAACTCCAGGCACTTAATTACTGCATGCTCTTTAGAATAATTTGTTATGGAAAATGCAATGAAGTGTTAAAACAGCATAATTAGAATATTGACATTTTTGTCAATATGACAGCTTGTGTAATTAATAGCAATTTCAAATACATTTCCAGTAACTATTTATGCACATATTACAGCTATCAATATTATGCATGCACATACATTTATGGTACACGACAAACAATTTTCAGACATTCATTTTTATTTTCAGCATAATAGAGTTTTACAATTTTTTTTTTAAGCAAGAAGCTCTTTCCACCTAATATTTCTCTGGAGTTCAGACATTATGTTGGCATTTCTAAATGGCAAATAAACATGTAAATGTATTTCAGATATAAAATGCATTCAATTTTCTTCATTTTAATTCTGCTTCAGGCACTGAAAATGTTCTTGGTCATTTAGAGGTTCTCTATTATATGGGCAGAACAAGGGAAGCTAAAGGGAAAGTGTTTATTTCAAGCAGTGAGAGTTGTAGAGTTGTAAGGTCTTATGCTCTCCTAGGATTTTCTTTATCTTTTTTCTTTCTAGCTTTGGCCACTGGTGCACTTATTTTTTTTACATTCCTGCAATAGTTACTCTCCTTATTTTCCATTGCCATCAATAGGAAACTATTCATAGTTATCCAAACCTATCTTGTAGCCCAGGTATTCAAATAATAAAAGAGACATTAACTATTGCTTGAGTGTTGTTTCAATTATGAAGTTAAATGTACAGTGGGGATCATATATAAACTTTACATATCACAGAATGATTCTCACAGTGAATATATTTTCCCTGCACATGGTTATATTTATAAAGCTGCATAAGAGCGGTTATTTAATGTGCAAACAGAATTGTGATTTTTTTTTTTCTGAGCTGCGAATGTCCATAAGAGCCTTATAAATATGTCAAAAATTGCAAATTGTGAATATTTCTACACACATGCTACTAATCTGGCGGCAGAGAAAATATTCACAAAACAGTTTTTGCTAGTTGTGAATGTAAATTGCTGTCAATGCTATTTTCGTGCACATCAGCCTTGCACAGTGGCCACATTTACACAAACACCCATCTCAGTTGCGACAATTTGTTCGCAATATGACCAGAAAAATGGGCACAGCAGTGAAATATTTAGTGTTTAGGAAAAAAAACATGGGCAATACAACCATTTGCGAATAAATATGTGATGTGCAAACTTTACAAATGACCCCCAGTGTATCACACCAAAATATAAAAAGTGTTTAAAAGGAATTGCAATATAATGTAGTGTTGCCCTAAGCTGTGTGTTTGCTTCTGAAACACTACCATAGTTTATAGAAACAAGCTTCTGTGTAACCATGGGGCAGCCATTCAAAGCTGAAAAAGGAGAAAATGCAGAGAATACACAGCAGATAATAAATAAGCTATGTAGTATACAATGGGATTCTTCAGAAGTTATCTGAAATCTAATGTGTATCCTGGCTTTGAATGGTTGTCCCCATGCCATTAAGCAGCTTGTTTATATACATTATAGTTGTTTTTCTGAAGCAAACACACCAGTTTTGCCAGTGGAGGGTAACATTACATTATATATTCAATCCTTTAAAACTTTTTAATTATTTGGTGTTACTGTTCCTTTAAGACTTGCACCAAGCACAAGCTTAGTTACTGTCTTTCCAGCCAATGCCCTCCTATTCTAGCAGGATCCAGTTAAGTAGACTATCTGATCTGCAGACTTCCATTGTCTGTCTGTCCTGTGACTGTTCCGTCTTGGACCAAACTTTAATGTATATGCCCACTCTCAGTGTACTTTTAACAGTTTCTCAATATTAGCCTTTCCACCAATCAAGTGGTAATTATAGGAAGCCCTAGAGGATTGTGGGAAGGATTGTGGGAGGACCCAGAACCTCTTATAGTAGTCTAGCAACCTCCTAAAATGTTAAACTTCTGTGGCACCCCTGTGTAATTGTGGGGGTGGTTCAAGGGAAGGATTCCAGAATCTATTCAAACTATTTCTGTTTATTTCCAGTGAAATTCGCGAATTGACGAGACGTTTTTGACGCGCGCCACGTCAACTTCGACACACCACATTGTTTTTGACGCATGTCGCGTAAGTTTTCGTTGCGTTGTTTTCGTCGCATCGCGTCTAAAACGATGTGCAACTCATTTTTTCAGTGAATTTTCGCCAGGCGAATTTTCGCTGGCGTTTTGCGAATTTATTCGCCAGTGGCGAATCGCAGGAATTCGCTGCGAATTAGCCCATCACTAGCTGTGACTAAAAAATTCATACAAATACAAGAAGTCCTCTGCACACAACCCATTGTCGATATACTTAAGACACTGAAACATTTAGTACCTTAAGCTACTAAAATGCAATCCCCTTTAAACAAAACAGGGATTGTTTGTCCAAATATTGCAATATATTTAAGTTGATCAACTACGTCAAAGTCATCCCCGGTATGGCCAGTCCTACAACTTTATCTCTGACCGCACCATACACAAATAAACTATATATACTCATACACTAAGGGGCAGAATTATCAAATTCACATGAAGGATTCAAAATTCAATCGAATTTTCATAATGATTCAAATTAGAATTTCAAATACCTTTTTCTGGAGTGATTCAAATGATTCGAATAAAAATCTATTCGATCATTCGACCATTCAATGTTTGAAGTACTTCCCTTTTAAAAAAAAATTTTGATAGGCCAGTTTGCCAGATTGAACCTAACGAATTGCTTTAAAACCCTATGGGAAACTCCGATAGGTGTTTTGAAGCATTTTAAGATCGAATAAAAATATCCGATCGAATGGTTAAAATCGTTGGAATTATTTGATTCAAACGATTTTATCGTTCAATCAAATATTTACTATTTAGTAAATCTGCCCCTAACTATAGCTTTTCGTATCACAATGGCCTTGGATATTATGCCTGTCCAAGAAATTATCCAAGTCCCTCTTAAATGCATTAACAGAATCACCATCACAGCATCATCCAGCACTGCATTCCACAACCTCAGTGTGAAGAACCACCTACACTGCTTCATATAAAAGTTATTTTCCTCTAGTCGGAAGTGGTGGCCTCTGGTTCAGTTCTGCTTCTGCAATATTGAGGGAAATCAAACTACTCTCTAATTTTCCATGTCCTCACAGTTTAATATAATCTATTGCAGGAAAGACAATTAGCCTCTCTTCTTGCTGACAAATACAAGAGGTCCTCTGCACTCTCTTCCTCTCTTCTAGTCATCATCTCTCACCACAACATGAATACAATATCTTGCATGTTTTCATTTCATGAATGTATGGTTTTTATCAGGCTTGATGATGAAAGGTTAATCATTTCCAAATGATACTTAAATAAATGTTACATAAGTGAAAGATCTTAAATACTATGTTCAATAAGTACTGGACACTCTCGCTATAACATTTTACAGCTTCTCAATACTCTGTACAGTTATAAAAGGTTATGGCGTGTGCTTGAGTTTCTATGCCTCATAGAGAATGTCATCCACTAGGTGTGAGACACACGCAGGACTTGAATGCTTTCCTGCATATACAGTATCCTGGGCTATTTATGCTGCTCAGCCTCAAATACTTAAGTATCTTTTTATTCTCTGCTTTATTTGTACCTGCTATACATTATATATGGGTCCCCTCTACCAAGGGGCAAATTTACTATTATTCCCGGAAATTTGCTTGACCAAATTCGTAATTCGATAAGCATTCGACCATTGAATGCTTATCGAATTGTTTTAGGCTATCATTTTGCTCACAATACGATTTCTCGATTAATTCGTACGATCGGATACCGATCGTTCGATTTCATGAAAAAAAAAAATTTGTACGATTCGAACGCTATGATCGTACGAATGGTATTCGAACAGGACTTAGCCTCAGAAGCCTATGGGGAGTTTCCCATCAGGGCCGGCCTTAGGCCGATTGGGCCGATTTGGCGCAATCGGGCCCCACGCCAACAGGGGCCCCGCACCGCACGGCTGCACACTTTGTCTGGTGATGGTGTGTGTCCTCCTGGCTCCTGCTGTCCGTGTCCGGCTGCCGGCTGGCGTGACGTAGCTGACGCGACACGCACGTCACGCGACGTTGCTTGCAGTCAGAGACAGAGGGACCGCGCCCGCAATCCACCACCCACCCTCACCTTCCTTCCTGCTTTGCCCGCAGCCCGCCCGCCCCTGTGTAACAAGAGTAGCCTCTGCCTGCTGCTGGAGCCTGGCTGGAACTTCCAGCCTGGAACAGCTCAGTCTCAACACTGGGCTTTTGGAGCATGAACCCCCGTCGAGCCTGAAGGGTATTATTTTATTACTATAAGCCTTCTTTCTTCCAATATACATTTACAATATACACCATCTCTCCCTACTATATGTGCTATCCCACAGTCACACTCCCTTCCCAGAGACTATTATCCACTGTTACTATAGACACCATCTCTCCCTACTATACCTGCTATCCCACAGTCACACTCCCAGAGACTATTATCCACTGTTACTATAGACACCATCTCTCCCTACTATACCTGCTATCCCACAGTCACACTCCCTTCCTAGAGACTATTATCCACTGTTACTATAGACACCATCTCTCCCTACTATACCTACTATCCCACAGTCACACTCCCTTCCCAGAGACTGTTATCCACTGTTACTATAGGCACCATCTCTCCCTACTATACCTGCTATCCCACAGTCACACTCCCTTCCCAGAGACTATTATCCACTGTTACTATAGACACCATCTCTCCCTACTATACCTGCTATCCCACAGTTACACTCCCTTCCCAGAGACTATTATCCACTGTTACTATAGACACCATCTCTCCCTACTATACCTGCTATCCCACAGTCACACTCCCTTCCCAGAGACTATTATCCACTGTTACTATAGGCACCATCTCTCCCTACTATACCTGCTATCCCACAGTCACACTCCCAGAGACTATTATCCACTGTTAGTATAGACACCATCTCTCCCTACTAAAATATCCAGAAGGCTCTGGACCTGTGGTTTTCCAGATAATCGATCTTTCTGTAATTTGGATCATACATAAAGTCTACTAGAAAAGGTTACAGGATCTTTAAATTTGGGGGGCCCCTCCAAAGTTGCCCCAATTGGGCCCCGCAGTTGGTAAGACCGGCCCTGTTTCCCATAGGCTTCTATTACAATTCAGGAGGTTCAATCTGGCGAAGTAGGCAGTCGAATAACTTTAAAATTTTGATTCCTTCGATCTTCGAATGATCTAATTATCGAATATCCGATCATTCAATCTATTCGATCTATTTGATATTCGATGATCGAAGAGGCCAAATTTGCATATCCGATTTCAGGAAAAATTTGTACGATCGGTATTCGATCGTAAATTTGCCCCCAAGTGTCTGATGATTATATACACTACTCTAATGCTTCTTAACATTTTTGATCTGATTCAGAGCTCCTTAAACACTCACCTCATTGCCCTAAATTTATGCTTAGTATTAGTTTTTCTATCCTTCATTTCACTCTGCGCTGTATATATACCATATTGTAACATTCCGTTTCCCATAAAAGAGCACATACATTGAGTGCTTAATATCCCCATGGATATGGTGACAGACAAGCATGATATGATATACGCTTATATATAGCTCAGCAGGAGATGTGCACATCAGTTGTAATACCAGAGTGGCATTTTTCTTACTTTAATATTGTGCGCACATGAGAAATGGTTTAATTAATTCTGAAGACAGCAGCACATTTCAAAGACAGCACAGATACTCTGAATGGAAAAACTCCATTACACAATACATTTATATCTTACTATTTAAAACCACTGTTAAATTGGATGAGTTGAGAGTATTGTGGTTCTGCACATAGATAATTTGCGCAGATTCTTCTCTTGCAAATAGATAGAAAATGAGGTAAAATGGCTGTTGCAACCCTTTAATGGAGGAGTTAGATATTCAAGCTAAACACGGCAAATATAACTTGCCATCTGCCAAATAGCAAGTCTACCATATAACTATGATGTAGGTTCATGCAAACAGAAATACAGTAAGACGATTGCCTCCTCCACTCTGTTATACCCAGTTATACCAAAGAACGACCTTAGATTCTAGCAGCTTTTCACATTTTCCATTCATGTCCACTGAATGTTTGCCTAAAGTGGCATCTCTTATTATTCCAATTCCCTTTATCTTGCAATCATTTGCTTTTAATGCATACAGTACAATGATCACTGACATCTCACTTTCCATCCTTTCATGTCCACTGAGTGCAAATATACCCTCTATTCTATCCCTAAATTGCAATTACAATAAGACCCAGACCTTGTTACAAAGAGGTCATACTCTGGGACGACAGGCAGGCTTTGGGACGAGAGGCAGGAGAAAAGTTATTTTGTTATAGGGGACTGTCATGTCAATAAACATGCACATCTTTCTTTTCAAAAACTGGTTTTATTATTCTCTTTCTTATAGTTTTTGAGCTAGAAATGATGCACTTCCATAAGCTAATTTATATTCCTGCTGCAAGTAGCTAAGTCATGCTGTTCGATTAGGCTAAGTCACTGTAGTGAATTTTATGTTGTCAGTCCCTCTTTAACCAGATTTTATTGTAACAAAAGGAATACAATACAGAGTTGATACCTTTTTTTAGGAGTTATACTGGAAACATTTAAACCAAAGTGATATACTGTGGTTTACCTTTTTAAAATCCACTGATTATAAATAGCAGTGTCCTGGAAAAGCAGAATCAGCTATTTGCTCATGTTTGTTTTACTGATGTTAAATACACAAGGAGGCCCTTTTATCAACCTTCTGGTTTTAATGGTTTTAGAGGTTTTAGAAACCATGAAAAAAAAAATTTTTCCCTAAAGAAATGAATGCCAAATAATTTATTAAAACAGCCTAATATAAAAAGCACAAATTAATAAAAATGAGTAATAAGAACTAATCTGAATACTAATACGAAAATGTTGAAATTCTCAAATTTTTCCAGCAAATGAAGAAAAAAAACCCAAAAACTTTTTTTTTTTGTAAGTCTTTATTTTTGAAAATTTTTCAAGTTTATATGGGGGTACAGAAAGGAAGGGTAGGGATGGTGAGGGAATACAGTATTGCAATAGGTATACATGACATGTTTAGCATACAGTATACAGCATTTATCGTCTGCCTGTTCCTTCACTTTATACCTTTTAACTTTTATGCTCGGTCAGCTTAGAGTTCTTCCCAATCTATTTTGTGTTTCCATACTGTTGCTTTCTAAAGTAGGTGGGGTATAGGGGTAGGGGGTATGGTAGAACTAGGGATGGGTGGGTTGGAAGCAAATTTAGATCCATTTTTCTTTGGTCTTTTTGTCTCGTTTCTGGTATCTCCTCTCTATCAACTTAGTTCAGTGAGGTTTATGTTAGTCATTTAGTTCTGTCTGTCTATTTGAGTTTATTTGTTATGTATTTTGTAATTCTTTCAGATCGTCCCATATTTTTCTGAATAGTTTCATGGTACCGTTTCTTAAGGCTATAAGTCCTTCCATTGTCTTCATTTCTCCCAGTTCTCTGACCCAGTCTATTTTGATGGGGGGTTCTTCCATGTTCCATTTTTTTGGTATCACCATTCTTGCAGCTTGCAGTATGTGAATGATCAGTTTGTCTTTTATTATTTCTTGTGTGGTTCTGTTTATATTGAAAATCACTGTTTCTAGACTGTTTGTGTATATCCTAGGCCTTACTTTTTCAATCATTGTGAATACCTCTTCCTAGTATCTTTTTAGTTTTCCACATGTATACCAGATGTGACTGAAAGAACCTCCTTCTTTCTTGCATCTCCAGCAGACTTCAGGTACATTTTCATAGATTTTGTGCAGTTTTACTGGGGTCCTATACCATCTGCTTAGGAGTTTGTAGTTCGCTTCCTGTACTCTAGTTGATCTTGCTCCTTTATATACTGAGGAGTATATATCTTCCCATGTTTTATTTGTGAAGTTAATGTTAGTTTCCTTCTCCCACTGTTGTTTGCATCTTCATTCCTCTGTTTGAGCTTCTGCGTTCAGCTTTTTGTAGAATTTCGCCATTGGGTGATTTATTCTTGGTTGTTGAAGTATTATTTCCCATTCTGTTAGTGGTCTCTTCAACTTTTCTATCCCTATTGTTTTAAGGTAGTTTTTGACTTGTATGTAGTTCCAGAAGTTACTTGGATGGTTCCCCCATCTTTTGTGAATTTTAGTGAGAGGAATTATTTTCCCTTTTTTAGTGAAGTGTTTCAGTTTGGTGGGTTTCCCTTTAGTGTTTGCCCATCTATCTAGTTGTCCTCCTTCCCAGCTGGGCTGGAATTCTGGATTTCTCATTAACTCTAATTCTGGGGAAGGGTATGGAGCTATGTTAAGCTGTTTCTGAACCTGGTTCCAAACCTTCAGCGTTGCTCCTATCGTAGGGTGTGTTTTTATTTGTTGAGGCACTTTGTTGGGGTGGATGTTTAGAATGTTTCTCATGTGGATTCTTGATTCTAACTGTTCTATTTCTTTCCACATCTTGAAAATTCCTGGATGTTTCCAGGTCCAGGCTCTTTGTAAATGTGTTGCTATGTAGTATTTTTCCGGATCTGGGAGAGACAGACCTCCTCTTTGTTTGGTTTTCATTAGTTGGGTTAGTTTAATTCTAGGTTTTTTGGCTGCCCAGAGAAATTGAGAAAATATATTATTTATTTTCCGGAAAAACTGTCTAGGGAGCTTTATAGGAATCATCTGGAAAAGGTACAGTAATTTCGGCATAATCATCATTTTTAGAACATTCACTCTTCCGAACCAGGAAATGGTTTTAGACTGCCATTTGTTTATTAATATTTGGATGTCTTTCAAAAGAGGTATATGGTTTTCTTTGTATAAATCATCTGGATGTTTTGGTAATTGAATGCCCAGATATGTCACAGTGTGGTGAGCCCATTTAAATGGGAGAGTCTGCTCCAAATCTTTTTCTTGAGCTGCTGGAATATTGATATTTAAGATCTCTGACTTCGAATAATTGATTTTAAAGTTTGATATCTCACTAAACTTTTGGAATTCCATCATTATGTTTGGCAGGGATATTTCCGGATTCGTGACAATCAGTAATAAGTCGTCAGCAAAAGCCGCTACTTTGTGTTCTTGGGAGCCCACTTTTAAGCCTGTGATATTTGTGTTTTGTCTGAGTGAAGTTATCAGGATTTCCATTGTGAGGATAAAAAGGATAGGTGAGAGTGGGCATCCTTGTCTTGTGCCATTTGTGATTTCTAACAGTGAGGAGAGCATTCCATTTACTTTTATTCTAGCAAAGGGTGCCTTACATAAAGCCATTATTTTACTTATTAACTGGTGGCTAAAACCAAAGGATTGCAGAGTGAATTTTAGGAAAGACCAATCCACCCTGTCGAATGCTTTCTCTGCATCTGTTGTTAACATCAGGGTTGGGATATTCTTTTTAATTGCCCAATGTGTTAAGTTAATCAGTCTGGATGAGTTGTCTTTGCCCTCTCTCCCTTTCACGAATCCTGCCTGTTCTGGATGGATTAAGGTAGGAATAATAGATTGTAACCTATTTGCCAGCATTTTTGCATATATTTTCTGATCTAGGTTTATTAATGACATAGGCCGGTAACTTCCACATGTTGAGGGGTCTTTGTTTGGTTTATGAAGTACTGTTATCTGTGCTTCCTGTGCTTGACGTTGGAAATGTTTTTGATCAGATATGGAGTTGAAATGGTTAAGCATTATTTGGGAGATTTGTTGACAGAATTCTTTATAAAATCCTGCACTGTATCCATCTGGGCCTGGACTTTTATTGGGTGGGGAAAAACCCAAAAACTTTTAATATTTTGAATTAAAGAAACATTTTACATTACCTTGATGTCATTTAGTTGGAGAAGTTTTGTGAGAGATTTTTTTTCGTTTAATAAAAAGAATAATAAGTATGCCCCTAGGAATAGGGTTTTTATTTCATTTTGACCTTGCCATAACATAGAATTTAGAAATTCTACAGGAAGCAGAGACGTGTATCCAACAATCTATCTAAAAATCCAAATGTGTTTTTTTTCCACAAATCTTAAAAAATGTGTGGTATTGCTTTGTTTCTAAAAAAGTAAAAAAAAAATGAAATTCATTAAGTGAAAAAAAAACACAAAAACCTTTAATACAAAACTTCACCAAGCAAAAGTTGCTGTAACATCCTGCCTCAGATTGAACCAGTGACCTGGTGTTGTCATTGCTGTCTATGTTGCCTCTACTGTGTGAGCAAACAACTAAGGCCTTGGTTCACCACCATTGTTATCCCTGTATTTCCAAGTAGGCTTGCCTGTTTTCAACTCGCTGACCATTATAGGTCAAGTATACTTGGTTTTAGTTGCTATTGTCCTAATTGCTATGATCCTTGTGATCACTGTTGATTCCTTCTTCCAGGTCCTGTTCCGTGTGACTTTCTGGTTCTGACCCTAGCTTGTTCCTGACCTTGCGTTTGCCTCAGGATTCTGCTCCTGTTATCTGGTTCTGACCTGGATTATCTGACTACGTCCAGATCCTTACGTAAAGAAACAGTAACAGCAAAAAACCAAAGTGACTTAAAGCAATGAATATATAATGCCCTGTTGTCCTGAACCAGTAAAATTGCGGTGCTTGCTTGCTAGAACCCTTACTATGCAGTAGTTTATATAAACACCATTCTCTGTAGCCATGGGTCAGCCATGCAATGCTGAAAAGGAGAAAAGGCACAGGATACACAGCAAATAACAGATACGTGTATATAACAGTGTACAATGGGATTTTTCAGAATGTATCTGTTATTTACTGTGTATCCTGTGCTTGAATGGGTGCCCCTCTGGCTACACAGCAGCTTGTTTATATAGTAATGATTCTGAAAAAAGCAAACCAATTTTAACAGTATACAGCAAAATAACATTATATTGTCAATCCTTTAAAATGCTTTCCTTTTTTGGTGTTATTGTTTGGCTCCTTCCCCAGACTATATGTTTGGAGCCCTTGCCTGACCCTGTCGGAGTTTTGTGTGGTAAGTCAGGCCCAAAGCCAAAGGTGTCAGTTATAAGCAGAAGATCATGCCAAGACAGGAATCCAGTCACTCCTTTGGGGTTTGGGTTTGCAGTGTCTTCTATAGCACCTCCTAATGACTTTGAGGTGCTATAGAAGTCAGTGGGAGCTGTGATGATCATATTGGACCACTTGTAATCAAATCAGACTTTTATAAATTCTCTGACAAATGTAGGGGACAAGAGGAATCCTTCCCCTGTGTTTCTTCCTGTGACATCATCCAGCCCAGTTACAGGCTGGAGAGCAACCCAATTGGCTGGGCACCTCAGTGCATCCTGGGGAGAGAGGGTGTGCCTGTCTGTGGAGCCTTGTGTGCAGGGCCTGTGACAGAGTGGAACACAGGCTGTGTAGTGAAAGAAGCTGTTCAAGCTGTTAAATCAGTGGAAGTACAGAAAGAGGCCATCCTGTTCCCTGCCAAGCTGCTAGAGACTCAGAAGGAGAAAGTTGCAACTGGTGAGATTGATTTTGCTGCAGAGCTGCCTGTAATCTCCAGTGTGACTGCCTCTGAGAGCACCCCGATGAGTGAGCCACCCAAGGGAGGATACTGTCAAGGATACAAGTGTGGGGCTCCAAACTGAAGACAGGTCTTTTGTATTAACCTGCTACGTAGGAGAGCTGCTAAATTCCAAATGGAGAGGTACTTTTGGGAAATGGTAGCGCTACCTGGGGAATAAGAGCTCTGGGGAAGGGACATTGCATTTAAATTGTGTGGTTATTAACCCCATTCCAGAGGATTGGGACTTTGATAATAAAAATGACAGTGTTGGAGAAACAAGTCAAGGTACCTAATAGTGATTTAGGTAGGGTCCCACGTGTCCCCAGTGCAGGAGTGAATTGTATATTAGATTGCATAAGTTCTTTATTACTGTTTTATATAAAGTTCATATTTGTTTCATCTGCAAACTGTGTGTTTTATTATTACTAGTGGAATTCCCCCTGAGGTGTATTCCTCAATGTTCCCTAGGTGGAGGCACTGCGCTGTAATTCCCTGTTCCCAGTACATTTCATATGCAAAAGGGACTCAGGGCCCCTGGATTGCTAAGGGTAAGTAAGGCTAAATTATGGTTATATAATCATGGTTTTAAAGTGTATGAGTTTAGTTGTGTTTTCGAAGACCTCTAAAACCACTAAAAGCTGACATTTATTATAATAATATAGTAAGCCTCTGTGTTTAAACTGAGGAGGTTTTAACATACAGTATATTTGTTATCTGGTATGCCTCTGGATCAACAAGGCAATCCCACTACATACCTATAGTAACTTAGTTATACAAATATTGGAAAAAAAACAGAGGTCGCTTTTGGCCTAAATCAAACCTGCCTAACTGTTATGTTTTCAAGTAAATAAACTAAGTTAGGCTCATTGTTTACCAATGTTACCAGCAAAAAACAAAGGAGTAGCTAGTGAAGCCAATGTTTGTTTGTGAGGGGTAATTTTTATGCTTACAAGATACCTGCTATAACCATTTCCTCACTGATGATTATTTATAGAGAAAAAAGTGAAATATTCATAATCAGACGAAATATCTAGTTATCTAAGATTTTATCTTACTTTTATTTAAACTGAAACTGCCTTTTCTAATACAAAACATGCCTCTCTCTGAATTGCCCTAAAAAGTTTTATTTATTGCACAGCAAAAAAAAATAGAAAATAATTGGACTGTATGAGTTGCCACAGCAATAGAAATGATTGGAATATCAGATCTCTATCAGACAAAGGAGGGTTTTCCAATTCCATTCAACTTATGCAGACATATCCTGCTCTTTAACAAATAGCGAGTGCAGGCGAGAGCTGGGCAGAGCAGTAATTTGTATATTCCATTAGCACTCATTGCTGCGGCTCTGCTGTGACACCCAAAATGAGCAGTTAGTGTATGAGAATAATGGATAAGGCTCTCAGGTAATAAAAAAAAAAGGAGGCAGAAGGGATGAGAAACAAGAACAGATGAGGAGATTCTTTTTTTTTTTTTAAAAGAGAAAGTTTAATTTCATCCACAACAAGATTAAAATACCGAGCTACTGAAAACAAATTGGCACCTCTCAGTCATAAATATTCCCTTCAGCGTTTCTCTCCCTCACATTCTGTCTGTCCATGAAGAATCGGACTTAAAAATAAGAACCTGGAACAGCAGCTTTATTCCCCTTTGCAAAACTAGCACCCTCATACCCAAGGTCTTATTTAAACTAAGACGTAAAAATCGTAGGAACAGGGTAGAATAGAAGAGTGCCAGCTATGTCATTATGCAAATGATTTGCCTTTGTGTTATTGTACTGTAATCAGTGTGCTACTGCCAGCATGTGAGGGTGTAAGCAATGTGTGCCTTTGTCAGGATGTTTAAATATATAGTGCACATTGAGATGTGTTGGCTTTCCTATACTAAGTTGCAGTATGACTATTAACCTATGGGTTGCTAATTTTATTGCTTAAATATTAATTCAGATTCAGATGACTGCGTGAGCTTAAGTGAATTAAAGCATTGTCCAAATAATGGACAGTAATCTGTGTCATAAAATTGCCACACAGCACATTTAAAAACTTCTTGCAATTAAAAATGTTTTTGCTCCAACCAATATCTGGGTAATCAATGATATTATTATCATTATTTTTATTTCCAACAGGAGATGACCCTTTTCCTGTTTGATTACGCAGGGGGATCTGTACAGTATTATACCCCTACAGTTAACCACATTATCCAGAATTAGTTTTGACCAACAAATTGAAATATTCTAACAGCTTTCTGTTAAACCATTGTATGCAGCATATAAACTTACAACCACGTTTGCCCTATACAGCCATGTTTAATCACATGTCAAATTCAGCACTGACTCTTCCATTTGCCAGGAAAGCATAAGTAAGCATACAGTAAATGTACTTGTACCAGATTTTGCATTGTGTATTTAAAATTCTGCTTCTCCATGCCATGCATAATGTCCATATCCACCTTTCCATCTCCACCCCTAACCACCACTTTCCCATATTATGCTCATCTAAAGAAATTTTTGTTTTTTTCTTCTCTCCATGTCAGCTTAAACCTTCAAGCCATCCTGCCTACCATCAATATTTGTGTTCCGTGAATCCCTTGCAAAAAATATAAGTAAAAAATTAGTCCAATTCTCTAAATATTTAAAGCCCTCCTCCTTATGCCAACATCTAGTCTTGCATGAATCTCCCTAAGCTCCTGTTGTTTTAATTATGTACCACACCCAATGGATCTTCTCGATCCCCACCTAGTAACATGTCAAGATGCTCTATCACATTCCAAACCTCAGCACCAGACACACAAACAAACAAATATTTAGCATGTAGGATTACCCCATCCATCTGTAATCACTAGTGATGGGCAAATTTATTCCCCAGGGGCGATTTCCCGCGATTAGCGAAACGCCAACGAAAATTCGCAAAAAAAAAAAAAAGAAAAATTTTGAAAATGACGCGACGCGCGTCGAAAACGATGCAACGCGTCAAAAGCGTGCCGCGACTCGTTTCGCAAATTTTTTCACCAGTTTTTCGGCGAAGCGAAACTGGGTAGATTCGCCCATCACTAGTAATCCCTTATTACTACAACCTGCCTATTCTTTTTAACACTCCTCCACCAAAGTTCTATTATGACTAGCAGAGGACATTTTTGTGGAAAGCTTAGCACAGGGGTCCCCAACCTTTTTTGCTCGTGAGCCACATTTAAATTTAAAAAAGAGTTGGAGAGCAACACAAGCATGAAAAAGTCCATGGGGATGTCAAATAAGAGCTCTTATTGGCTTTTTGGTAGGCCCTATATGGACTGGCAGCCTACAGGAGATAATGTTTGGCAGGACATCTGTTTTTTATGCAACCAAAACTTGTCTCTAAGCCATTAATTAAAAAATAAGCCCCTGCTTTGTGGCCACTGGGAGCAACATCCAAGGGGTTGGAGAGTAACATGTTGCTCGCGAGCTACTGGTTGGGGATCACTGGCTTAGCATAACCCTAGAAGGAATCAAAATATTGATACTATAACTTCCATCAGAATTTTTAAATCTGTTAAGAATTGGCTTCATTCTAAAACACAATTATTATATTACATAAAGATGCTTTGCATCTGCCAATTCTGCACAAGTAAATTATTTCAGGTAGGGCCTGGTCTTCAATGTACCTCAAGGAAGTTGCTTGATATGTTGATATAACTAGAAGGCCAGATTTTTTATATTTTTAAGTATTATTTGTGTTCTTATGTGCACATTTTGAGATCTAGCTGTCAGTGTGACCAAAAGGGCGATTGCTTTAGATTTCTCAATAAGATAGAAAGGCTTCATCGTCTGTGTGCTGAATGAACACTTTCAATGGTTTATTTGCCAATAAAATCTGGCATGCATTTTACCAAGAATTTTAATAAGGAATAACAAGTTCCCATAGTAACCAGCATGTGAAAAAAATGCTCAAGCTCATTATTGCCAAGAATTAATCAGTAATATTTGTTTGACTTAGATTATGAACTATTTATTGAGTTAATATACATTAATTTTATACTACATGCAGTAGTTACTTGAATTCTACAGTCCTATATCTTCTAGGTAGTTTGCACCCATTGTAAACAGTGTATTATTTTGTATAAAACTAAGAAAGAATCACCAGTAGTGATGGGCGAATGTATTTGCCAGGCTCGAATTTGCGGCAAATTCCCAAAATTCGCAAAACGCCAGCGAAAATTCACTTGCCGAAAATCGGCTGGAAATTTGCAAATTTTTCGGGGAAGCAAAACGTGATAGATCTGCCCATCACTAATCACCAGCACACAGGATTTGCAGCAGCCATTATGCATTTATACAAAAGATTATTATATTAATATAATCGTTTTTTGTATAAATAGATAATGGCATTTGTTTTCCTTTCAGATAACCAGAATTATTTGATTTCCCTTCAGGGAAAGGTAATATTTCCATTTCCCTTCCTTTAATAGAATACAGGGTTAATCATATCTTAAATAATTGATCATTTTTAATTGTATCTTTTTTATCTCATCATGTTATCTTCTTTGCTACTTTTTAATTCACCTGTGACACATTTTCACTACTAATTATATGAGGGTTTTCCATTCACTTTAAGGGCCCTTACGCACGGGCGTTTTTACCTGCGATCCCCTGCGTTACGTTTTGCTGCATTCAGCCGCAGGGTAGCGCAGGTATAGACGCACTCAATTATTTTCAATGGGGCTGTACACACACGAACGCATGTAGGCGCCAAACGCAGGAAAAATGCAGCATGTTGCGTCTGAACTTGCATTCGGCACTTACACGCGCCTCGTGGGTACAACCTTATTGAAAAGAATGAGGTGCGTCTAGACCTGCGCTCCCCTGCGGCTGAACGCAGCCAAACGCAACGCAGGGGAGTGCAGGTCCTAAAAGACGTTATTCTTATTTAAATTTTTTCCATATTTTTGGAAGAATTTACTTAAAGGTCTCTTGTTTTTTTCTATATGAATGTTTCTTCTCATTTCATGAAGAACTTATTTCTAGCACTTTATCTTATGAAACATTACATCTTAGGTGGAGGTGTCATTTGGATGATATGCTCTTTATATGTTCCTTGCTATATATTCACCTGTCTTAGGTTTTGATTAACTGTAATATTAATCTTTATTGTATTAATTACATTTGCGCCAAGAGTTTTATTATGCAAATTTTTACTAATCAACTATAGTGATGGGCGAATTTATTCGCCAGGCGGAAAAATTTGCGAAATGCCAGCGAAAATTCACCTGCCGAAATTGCGCTGGCGGAAAAAAAAATGGGTTGCGCGCCTGAATCCTGCAACTTTGCAGTAATGTCAGCATTGTTTATATCTTGGGCACCTTACAGCTGGAAAGGCAAACGTCTGGTATCTCTGGGCAACTGGAGCTCCAGGTCTCTTTTCCTGGCCCAGCTCAGGGAAGACAGCACTATACCCTTTTTACTGGACAGGCAATTAGCTGCAGGAAGTCATTTTATAGCCTTTTTTCCTCTTCCCCGAAGAAGACCAGGTCTGCCCTTCCTAGATGTTCTCTGGTTCTAAAACAGCATGTTGTACCATCTATTTATCATATGAATATCTCTCCTGATTCTGATGAAAGGTATCTTATTCTTTGTATGTTCTCAGAGTAAAGAGATTTGTGTAAGCCATATCTCTTTATCCTGTGAACCATGGAGAGCAGAAGAACAGGCTTGGAGGAGGGGCAGCCATGACCCTGCAGAACCGACATGGGTTACTGGTCACAGCATAGTGTAAAGGAGAGGGGAAGTAGCAATGGGGTGGAGCCAAGGTGCATATTTTGTCTCAGGGAGCGAACAGATGGCCACCATTTTAAGAATACAGCAAGAAGAGGACATTCCCACCCTTCCTGGAGAAAGTAAGTAGGCTGGAATGAGTTAGAGCACTAGTTATCACTATGGTGGCCTGGGGAGCATTGGAAGTAAATTGGAGAGTTAGTGAGGTATTGATCATGGGTAAAAAGCCGGAGCTATGTGGATAAAGCAGGGCATCGTCACAGCTCGGGCAGGATCCTTGTCAGTCTGTCAGGGGGTGAGAGTGGGTGCCAAGGGTTTAACCCCTAAGGTTGGTGCCCCAAGTTGGTGATTGGTGGTGACCTAGATGGGTTGGGACCTGAGGAGTTAGCTCTCAAGAGAAGCAGCTATTGGCGTTCCAGGATCAATTGGGTGGCTGGTTCTCTGAGTTAATGGGTTGTGGCTAGAAAACAGCAAAGTAATTGGCGCTAACGGCATATATACTGTATATTTATGTATGAGAGATATGTATATGTTGTTTATAAACTTGATGAATAAGTTATGGGTTGTGTACTGTTATTAAAACTGTTACATGTTATACTTTGAATTGGATGTTGTGTTGCATTGGTGATCAATAAAAGCTGTGTATGATTCCAAAGAAGGTGGAATCAAGTGTCTTATTGTTAGGCAAAAGGAAAACAAGATAAGTGATGCAAGGGTCATGCTCTTATTGGTAAGTAATTAAAAATCAGTAAGAAATAAAACAGATCACATTAAGAGAAAACAGTTTATTTTAGCTTAACCATAAGCATATGTTCATGGTTAAGAGCAATAGTTATTATCATTGTCTTTTTAACTGGTTACATTCTATAAAGAAAAAACAAGAAATTAGCTTAGTATGACATATTTCCACATATATGCATTCATTTTGACAGTGTTGAAGCATAAAGTAATGTACAAAAAAGCAAAGTGAAAGTCATAAATTTCATGGCCATTTTGCTTGGAATCAAATTTTGATCTTTGTTTCATGATGCAGTCCATGTGTTCGAGGTTAGCTGGGGCTTCACTAAAAACATCTATGTTGATGTTAACATGTTTCCTAAGAGAAATGGGATGGAACCCAATCTGAAGTCTACACTTGGTACCAGATTAATTATCAGTATTGTTACAGCAAAAGTTAATTTCACTGGACTGAAGTTCTGAGTGTAAGAAACCACGACAGGTGTTGAAAATGTTTTTTAATGAGTAGATAGAGTCATTTTCAGCTAGAATCTAGTAAACCTTTCATATGCAACAAAAATTGTTCATACTGTAGTTGTTACTTTCTAAAATTCTTCTTTGCTGTTTACTATAGCCTTTTAAACCTCAATGCAACCACAAGAATACTTTTATAGAAAAGTAAACTCTGTGTAGTAATGTGCCAATTCAGTGTCCTCTGGTCAGCTGTGCAAATTGTGTGCATTTGTGATATTTGGTACATGATGGTAATTCCAGAATTCCACTATGGCATCGATTGTAACATATTATCATACTGCAAGTACAGCAATGCCATCTCCAAAAGTTAGAAGCTAATTTGTACCTGCACAAACTCATTGGGTGCAAGTTAAAATGGTTCACCCTAGAAGGCATCTGCAATAACATTGGAATTCTGGGCAAAACATTGCTCTGTGACTGTAAGTAAAAAAACATGGTGAATTGCATCGGCAGTTTCTACTATGTAAATAAGCATTTAAGTAATTTATCTAAGTTATGTGCTAAAATACAATGCATCTCCTCTCTTGAGCAAAGACATTAAATCTGCTTAAAATGTATTCTTTCCAGTTCAAATTAGAATTCTAAATCTTTTCCAAAAAAGGGTAAAGAGACAGAGAAAGAGAAATGAATAAGAAAGAAAATTGAATGTAATGATTGCAGTGCTGTGAAGGGAGAGCTGGCTAAATGCCGGCAAGATGAAATCAAAGCAGATGTAAACAAAATAATTGTTAATTACTTTTGGATGAGTTGAATATGAATCAACAGTTTGGTGAATGGGAGCTCCGAATCATTTACTGTCAGCCTGTTTGTGAAAAACACAAGCTGTTTTCCACGGCAAGTTAACAAATTACAACTTGTTTATTTCCGTTATAGATCAGAGAAGATATTGTCAGAGCCTCTGTATAAAACACAATTGATGAAAAATTAAATGTCGCCCAACACTTCCCCATGGCTGTTCGCAATGACATCTATGGTATCCACTTGCACATAGGGGCAAATTTACAAAGTTCACATGAAGAATTCAAAGTTCGAACGAATTATAATTAAATTCAAATTCGAATCTTCGAAATGCAAATTGGCGAGGAATGATAAATCTGCCCCTACATGATATATTCTTTACTTTAAAACACTTTCATTTTTTTGGTGTTACTGTTCCTTTAAAATGTTAAAATCTAATAGCAAGGTATTCAATGGGTTAAAGGGGAAGTAAAGACTAAAATAGAATAAGGCTAGAAATTCTGTATTTTGTATACTAAACATAAACATGAACGAACCCACAAGCCTAATCAAACAAATGATTTATGCTTTCAAAGTTGGCCACAGAGGGTCACCATCATGTAATTTAACTTTGTTAAACATTTTTGCAAGATCAAGACTGTGCACAGGCTCAGTGTGGTCTGGGCTGCTTAGGGATTGTCATAAATTATCAAAACAGCACAAATAAAATAATATCTGCCAGAAGCCAATACAGCAAGACTGATAATAATGAGAATATACAGATTGCAGTTGGTCCTGTGTTGTCATGTAATCTAATGTGGCTTCTATAGTTTTTGTATTGTAACTTTCTACAGCTCTGCAGAACCAGTAGCTTCAGCAAAATAACCCTCCAAATAGAATCCCACTTTAACTGTTTAATCAGGCTCCCTGCAGCTGGAGCTGGGAACAGTAAAGGGGATGTAAAGGCAAAAAGTAAAATCCAATGCAAATCTCGACAAAATCACCAACTGCTCTACAGGGAAACAAACAAATCTGCTTACTTTCTGCATGGCTGGGAAGTAAGGGGCTCCCCTGCTCTTCCCCTGCAGTGCAGTTAGGGACCATCTGACAGTTATTATCCACAACAGTAGATGAAGGGAGAATTTCACTGCACACAGTCAGGTTTCTTATAAAAATGATACACATTTTTTAAATAAAGTATATTGGAGATAGGTTTCTTTTTCATTATAGAAAGAAAAAATTGGATTTTATTATTTTGCCTTTACATGCCCTATAAGCTGAACCAGAGTCCACATATAAGGCAAGGTAGGCAGCAGTCAAGATACTGTAGACAGAAAAAGGTAAGGAGTTTGGAAAAAAATTTGAGTAAAAACACAAAACAGTAAACCCAGGAACTTGGAAAACGAAGACCTAAATGTTGCATTGAACTGACCTCACTAAAAGTGGAGTGTAAATATAGAATTATCTCTAAACTGCAGAACTGGCTATTCATGACATTCATGACAAGTACCAAACATTTTTGTTTATTAGCTCATTGAGTACTCTACTTATTCTAACCACATTTAAAATAGTTAATAATGGTTAAATGATGTATTCTTGTCCACGCAGCCACTTTCTCATTAACAATTTTCTGCTGCTTGTTTGTTCATTGTTCTAGCTTGTAGTCGTTAGTGACCTACAAGCGAATAAAGATTCCTATTAAAGCTTGAAGATAACAAAGCAATTGTCTCAATAAGCAAGCCACCTGATATTCATTGTGCTAAGCACCCAAGAGCTCTGTATCTACTAGGGAAGGAAAAACTATCTCTTATCTATATATATTATCCTGTAGATTCAATCTACTTTAATTCCCAAGCATACAGCTAGAGATATCGATTCATGCTGAATTTCTCTCTTGTGAATAATTTAGAGCAGTATGGAGAAACAAAAGATCTGTATCTGAAACCTTTATTTTGCTTTATAAAAAACATCTTTTTTAATGCTTTATTAGGGTTGTGTTCAATACTTGCAAATAACTCTTGCTAGAGACCCTAAGTGCCCCATCAACACTCTCTGGTCAATGAAAGCCCTTCAGCATGAATGTATTAATACATCTCTGATGAAAAGCTACTCCAGTAAAATAAAAACATTCTTAAGAAGTATGTTGGTGCCATATAAGTACATGTTATTATTAGTAATAATAATAATAATAATAATAATAATAATATGGTATCGTTTTTTTAAAGCTTCCAAATGTAACCTAATTCAAGTAAAATCAGTAACTGGTGGATATTAATAACTCAAAATGTATTGGTTTTAACATTTTTTCGACAAAAATCACTATGTTGTTGTAGCATAAAGACCCCATAAAGTATTTGGAAGACAGTAATACTATGTGTTTCTTAATTTACATTTAAGTGCCCTTACACACTGGCATTTTAACCTGCGCTCCTCTGCGTCCCTGCTTTCAGCCACAGGGGAGCGCAGATATAGACGCACTCAATTATTTTCAATGGGGTGGTACTCACGTGAATGCATGTAGGCGCCGAACACAGGAAAAATGCAGCACGTTGCGTCTGAACCTGCGTTCGGAGCCTACATGCAATCGTATATAGTGATGGGCGAATTTATTCGCCAGGGGCAAATTCGCGGCGAATTCCCGCGATTCGCCGCTGGCGAATAAATTAGCGATACTGCCAAAAAAATTTGCCGCGCCAAAAACGAGTCGAAAATGTCAAAAATGACGCGAAGCGCGTCAAAAACGACGCAGCGCGTTTGACGCGCGACTCGTTTCGCGAATTGGCGAAAAATTCGCGAACTTCTCTGGAAATTCGCAAATTTTTCGGCGAAGCGAAACGCGGCCGTTTCGCCCATCACTAATCGTATAGCCCCATTGAAAATAATTGAGTGCGTCTATACTTGTGCTCCCCTGCGGGGAGCGCAGGTAAAAACGCTTGTGTGTTAGAGCCCTAAACAGCATTTTTAACATGCGCATATGCTTTATTTACTACTGTATTTATAGACAGTAGGGCTCCTTTATCAATACTGGGCAAATTTACCCATGGGCAGTTTCCTATAGCAACCAATCAGTGATTAGCTTTTTAAAGCCAGCTGCAAGAAGAACAATGAAAGCAGCAATTTGATTGATTGCTACTGGTTACTGCCCATCAACAGTGTTGATAAATGACCCCATGTGTTTTTTATTTTGTAAAGGTGAATTTCACCTTTCAGTCTACACTCCAGTACTGATGGGCGAATCCAGATTCGATTCGCCAAAAAATTTGCGAATTTCTAGCGAAACTCGCAAATTGGCGAAAAATTTGCAAAACAACGCACGTATAATTTTTGACACACGTCGCGTCGTTTTCGTCACATCATCTTCAGTGCGCGTCGCATCATTTCCGACGCGCTTCACGTCATTTTCGTCGCGCATCTCGTTTTTTTTTTGTCAGGTGAATTTTTTGCGGGTGTTTCGTGAATTTATTCGCCCATCCCTACCTCCAGCCTTTAGCTAAACATAACTTTTCACATTGCAAATATTTTTTTCTATTACTGACTTTTATTATATTCCCCCAATTTATTTTTTATCCTCACCACTAGAGGATCTAAACCAGTTGACTTGAGTGCTTTCATTGACAAGGGTTGTTTGTAAGTTCAATACTTTTTAAAGATTAATAATAAAGAACTGTTTTACACTGTTGAGTGCTCCCCTGCATAAGTTTCTTGGAGAAGAGATCAGTGGAGTAATTTGGGTGGAAAGGGAGATTCTCATACGCTAACACCCAAGTGTACATATGCTGTATATATGTAAATACCACATTATATACCTGTACTTTGGTTGCCCTTTTGTAGCTAAGAGTGCTGAGATTTTGGTACTGAGAGGAGAGACATGGTATTGGTAACATGGTTATTGCAGTCACTGCTATAAAAGGTTCATATGAGAGTCTGAAAAACTGAAATATGACTAATACTGTCACATAATGGTAATTCTGTATTTAATGTATTGTTAACAACATATCATATCCACCAGTAAACATCTACTTTAAAACTATCCAGTTCCTGTTGCTTTGGGTCCCAGCAGAAAATAGGCAGCCGTCTGAATACAAATAATAGGTCAAATGTCTGATCTCTTCTTGCAGTGAAATTCTAGCATGCTGACAGTGCTTGAGCAGTGGATGGTCCTCTAATGCCTTGGTAATTACATTTCAAGATGGAGACAGAGTGATTCTTACAAGTGATAAGGTTAGTGAAATAGCATGGGGTTGCAAACAGTTTAACCCTTTTTAAACTCGTGGCAGCAAAGAAATAGTCCAAACAAGAGTAAAAACCTGGTGACATTAGTTTGATTATGTGTCTAAACCTAAGTAGCTAACAGTTTATTATATAATTATATTTCAACATGTTCTTTTGGGAGATCTGATGATTTTGTAGAGGCATTTTTGGCGCTCAGGTGCAGCAATTCCTACTTCTGCTGAGAATTATAAATACGAGCGTGCCTGTTAAACCACATTTGTCTTAGGACTAACAAGGGTGATATGAGTTCAATAGGAACTTGGGACATCCGACCTGTTCAAACCATGGATTGCATACATCTTAAGGTAAAGCATGAAATACCCTAATTCTCTACACAGGCCCTTTAGAACATAAGCCCTTGCAGTCTGGGACTTGTTATTAAAGTACAGTTCTCAACTGTGATACTAACGAATTCCTATAATTGGTACAAACATGTCAGTATTACTTTACTTTGAAATTTATGCTGCTCCCCACCTGCAGTCTGACCAGGTTTAAGGTGGCTCTACATGGGCTGATTGCTGTCAATTAGGGCTTATTCAACAGCTTATCTGTCCATGTATGGGGTCCTCCAAATGGCCTAACAACTGATATCTGGCTACAAATGAACTAGATGTAAATCAGGCAGGTTTGATTTTTCCACCATTCAATTGGTTGATCCAACCGCCAGCATAGTAGCATCTGTAATCCAATTATTGGCCCAAGCAGTCAGCCCAATATGTTGGGGTATATTGGTGAAAAATACGCTTTTTTATAAAACTTGTTGAACAAGCAGATCTTAAATGTATAGCCAGCTTTTGTGCAAAGAGCCCAATTCATCACTTACAATCGACTAGGGGTGTCCTGATCCTTCAACTTGAGTACTGTTTAAAACTCCAGTCCATAGAAGGATCACATACAAACATACTGTAAGTACATTGTGATGAGGAAGGAAAGGTCCAGCAACAAGCAAGTACAGAGCTGGATTATGTTTTTTGCTTGTTTGGAAACATATGGGGGAATGTAATAAAAGTCAGCAATGTGAAAAGTTATGCCTCTGCGCAAATAAATTTTGCTTTGCATTAATTTAATATAGCTTTTGTGAACCCAAAAACTGTTTAGTGACCACTTCTGGCAGTGGAAGAAAGGTTGCCAATTTTACAGATTGCGCTAATGCTAATTATGTTTGCTACAAAAGATTAATACACCTTCAAGCACTTCTTAATATTACATTGCAAGATGTGCAGAGATTGGTGTGAATTGTTTTTCTCTTTGCAACTTTAATTACATTCCCCCCCATAGTTTCCAATTAATATTACCATGCTAATTGGCATCAATGCAGTACGCCATGGCAAAGCTGTGATTAAACTGACACAGGTAGAAAATATCTGGCTGATCGCTATAAGTTACTGCACTGGTGCAGTTTTCCCAGTCATGGTAATTCATTAATTATTTTATAATGTGCACATCTAAACAATAAGTAAGGTATTCTAGAATATCATTTGTATCATTTGTGCATTATGTCACAACTTGTATGTTATGTAAATGCATGCCTTACAGGCAATTATGTAGCAGACAGGCAATTTATATTTTTACATTTTTTATTTACATTTTAGTGTTCAGTTTGGGAAATCAGTGACATTAAACATTTTTAGATTGATGTTCTATTTGCCACAGTATTCTGATCTAGCCCAGTTGGAAGCAAAGGAGTTAAAAGCAAGGAGTCTGTTTATAACAGTGTTTCTCAGCATCGACTTGGAGTCCAAAGGCAGATTTATTGTATTGTAGATATGTAATTCCAGAATATTATTGCCTGAAAATAAAATGTTTATTTAGCAGCCAATCCCTCTGTAGAGTTACAGTGTTTGGACACTAAACTTCCCCTATAAATAGGTGAGTGAAATTCTGCTGGAAGGAGACATTACAGTGAGAAACTTGATAGGGCCATAAATGTATTGTATTATCTGTAGTCTGAAAAACTGCATGCCACCAATTCCTCACACTGATCCACAAACATGCACACAACATACAAATGAACAGCCCAATTTCTTATAGGGGATTGGTGGGTCTTATACTAAGAAAAAGTAACAACCAATTCCTCCAAGGAGATTCTGCTCAGACAAATGAATGGATTTTTTTATGGAAGACTCAGCCATCCTACTATTCCATTAACACAATCAGAGATGTTGTTTAGTGACTCAAACCACAGCAGAACCAATGCTTCCCTTTTAAATGGCTTCCCAGGATCAATGGTGTAGAGAGGAGATATAGTAAAAGTTAAATTTTAAGGCATTTTAATGCTGCCCTTGGAGATGAAACTTGAAGCTCTTTTATAACAAGGGTTGCCATTGTGACCAATAGTGATGGGCGAATTTATTCACCAGGCGCGAATTTGCGGCGAATTCCCGCGATTCGCAGCCGGTGAATAAATTTGCGAAACGCCAGCGAAAATTCGCATCCTGAAAATTCGCTGACGTAAAAAAAACTGTTTTACTAGTGCAGGGCAACACTGCATTATATTTTTATTAATTTAAAACTATTTCATTTTTTGTTACTGGTCTTTTAAGGCATAACTGGAGAACCTTGTGTCCTGTTGAAAACCCCATACATGTAGTCACTAACAGTTTATTCATCTCATTGCTTCAGTATCTGTCAACCCCTGCTTCTGGGGATGGGCACTGAAATGTATACACTGCATAATTTTCCTGTTATTTTTTTTATATATTTGACATATATAAATAAAAGGTCTAAATCTTTGTTCTCCTGGAATCCAGATCATGCTCAGGGTCACAAATCCTTAATGCCCAACGTCTGTAGTATTGAGTAAAAGAGAGATGTAAAACACAAAACCCATGAACAACCTCTAATACAGTCATATGAAAAAGTAAGTGTTCCCCATAGCAATTTTTTTATTTTTTTCTACATATTGATAATTGATCTTCATTTTAATAATATTTTGAGATAAAGGTGATAATATAGTAAAATCATGCACCGTTTCCAATGGTTGTGGTTGTGGTGTTGTGGTTGATAATGTTGTAATTTAAATAATCATTAGGGCAAGACTAAAGATTACTTATGAACACCTAAGAAAATACCTGGATTTCTGGAACAATGTGCTCTGGGCCAAGAAGGCTAAGATTGAATTATTTGGCTACAATACCAGAAGACATTTTGGCAAAAACAATGGTAGAAATGTTATGGTTTGAGGCTGCTTTACTGTATCAACGCCTGAGAAACTCACTATAATTGAATCCACTATAATATGAAACTATCTTAAGAAGACTGAAGCTCAACCAAAACTTGACATTGCAAAATGAGTATGACCCTAAATACTTCATTAATCCACAAACGACCCCCATCAAAATGCTTGGGAGGATTCGACATATGCTGTGAGTGCAACAAACCCCTCACACAGATGAAAAAAAAAAAAAGAGAAGTGGCAAAAAGTTCTCTCGGTCAACATCAGATTTTCCATTTTAAATTTTTTATACTGATTTCCTTTTTTCTCTATAGTAGTAAAATAGTACCCATATCTGGCCAGTCCTACTCTCAAAATTGCATCTGATTCATTAAGAATTCTACTGCTTCATTATACATTTTACAAAGGGACTAAGTTTTACCTGCAACTCACTAGCTGCTTTGTGGGGGTTTTACTTTGAAAGCAGATTTTTTTTTGGTTTTAAAAATTGGTGGTGAGCACAACTTTTCCTTGTTTGTTATAGTTCATATAGGAG
>CM044438.1:90418267-90431519 GCA_024363595.1 Xenopus borealis
TATATATATATATATATATATATATATATGAATCCCGTGTAATTAATATCTTATAAATGGTGCGTATTGATGTTCTTAGTTAATATGTGTCAAATGACTCTAAAACTTGTTTATTATTAGAAAAAATGTGCCTCTGTTGTAAAATTTGAGGATATCTCAGAGATCCAATGTTTGTATAAAAGCACCTGGCCTGTGGCCTTACATGGCCATGCAACTCCTGTATGACTTCTAATTTGTCTTTATTTTTTACAATAGGGGGTACATTACTCCCAATATACAGTATCTGTATAAATTGGTCCTAATTATGTCATCATTTATAAGTAGTGCTCCGTGGGGCACTAAGTTATATTGCTATTTCATGCTACTACGAAAAGTAGTAGTAAAGTAGAGTCCAAATACACAGTTGCAAATTCTTATTGAGCACATTAGGGAGCTCTTTAGATAACTTGCAAATGGAATGGTCGAAAGAGTGTTCAGAATAAATCTCTGTACTAACTTCAAAAGCACTTTCATATGCTAAGGATAATTTGAGTATACAAAAGACTTAGAGGCAGATATACTAAATTCACATGTATTCACATGAAGAATTTGAATATTCGATCGAATTTTCTAAAAGATTCAAATTTGAATTTTGAATATGCAAATTAGGCAAATTTGACCAAATTCGACCATTGAATATTCGAATTCGAATGATTTGAATATTCGAATTTAATTTTATTCTATATTCAAATTTAATTTTATTAGAAAATTCGAAAATTTGATGGTCGAATACTTCCCCTTTAAATTTAAATTCGATCACCTACTTCGCCAGATTAAACCTACCAAAATGGGGATCATTCCCTAAGATCGAATTAGAAAAATTCGATCGATCGTTTAAAAATCGTTCAAAAACTCAATTCGAATCGAATTCGATCGAATTTGATTGAATTTCCTTATTTGATCATTCGATCGAATGAATTGCGCTAAAAAAAATTCAAATTTTTTTAATTCCCCACTATTCCCCAACTATTCCCTGGACGAATTTAGAATATTTTTGGCATTTGGAAATTCGACCTTTAGTAAATCTGCCCCTTAATAAAGGAGAATTAGCAGTTAGATTAGTCCCTAATGGAAAGGGAGTACAGATTTTGTTACTTTACAGACTATATTCCATCGTAAGTATGGCAACATTGACTACATTTACATTTACAGTTGATGAAAATGGGAAGCTGGAGAACTGCTATATGCACACATTTTAAACCATTGGAAAGCCACAAAGAATTGACTGAACCATCAGAAAATTCTGGCATGTATGTGAAGCTTGGTATTTACTTTCATTTCAGCCTGACAAATGCTGAGCCTTGTTTATCCTTTGCCTGACAGACATGAAGACCTAATTAGCAAAATGATTAGGTTTCAGACCTGGGGAATTCTGTTGGTTTGTTTTCATTGTGATTGGCTGATGAAGTTCCTATTCAAGTCAAATGTGCATGGAATAAATATGGCAGTATTTAGGGAAGATGGGATTTCATTCTGTAAGACTGACAGTGATTGATTATTTCCATCATGAGCATTGTCATAAGTAATTACTATATTCTGTGATTTTGTCTGAAAACACACATTATGATTTTAAAGCAAGGTTCCTCAAAATTCACCTTGCCCCAACTCCCTTTTTAATGCCTATAGCTGTCAGAAGCAACTGTTTTTTCTTTATGAATGAGTCTATGGGATTCCCAAATGTAAACCATTTTATTAGAGGTCACTTTTATACCCTATGTATAACTAGTACTAGTAAACCAAAAATTTTAGATATTGATTTATACTTGCCATATTAGCTTTAGAAAATGCATGCAATATGGTGTTTGTAAATGATACTTCCTTCAATGAAATGTAATTTTGTAGCTATATATCATTTACAATATACAGATATTTGAGTAAAATGGGACTTAATGAGAGATGGTCTTTCCATAACAGCTTTCAAGATAATTTCATTGGTTATGTCATAGGTCAGGTTTGGCTAGTGACCATTTTTTGTTTGCATATGCTAACAGTTAAGGGTCGATATGAATATTCAAATGCAAAAAATTAAAAATCAGAAGTACATTTTTGAAAAACTTCGACCATCGAAAAGGCTACTTTGACCATTCGACCGTTCAATTCAAATGATCGAATAGTGAAATCCTTCGACTTTGAAATTCGAAGTACTGTCTCTTTAAAAATCCTTTGATTTTTTTTACTTCGCCAAATAAAAGCTGCCGAAGTGCTAAGTTAGCCTATGGGGACCTTCTAGACCATTTTTCTAAGTTTTATTTTATCGTTCGGTTCGAAGGATTTTTTCGTTTGATTGAACGATTTTTCTTCGACTGCAGGGATGCCAAATTTGGTGAAAAATCCTTTGACTTCGATATTCGAAGTTGAAGGATTTTAATTTGATGGTCAAATTTTTAAGTATTTTCTACTTCGCAATTCAACGTTTAGTAAATCAGCCCCTAAGTGTAAAAATAAAAACTGGGTCAACAGGTTGTGCAAAATGAAACATGTTAATAGAATAGTTTAGTAGCCAAATATGTAATCTATAAAGGCTGGAGTGAGTGGATGGCTAACATAACAGAATATAACTTCCTGCTTTTCATCTCTCTGAGTTAGTCAGCGACTTGAAGGGGGGCCAAATGGGACATAACTGTTCAGTGAGTTTGCAATTGAACCTCAGCATTCAGCTCAGATTCAACAGCAAACATTTATGACCCATGCCCCACCCCCCTCAAGTCACTGTCTGGTTACTGCCTGGTAACCAATCAGTGGAAACCAAGACAGCTGCAAAGCAGGAAGTAGTGTTCTGGCTATTATGTTAGACATCCAGTTACTCCACCCTGTATACATTACATTTTTGGCTAACTAACTTTATTGAATACATTTTTAATTTTGTACAGCCTATTTGTTTACCCAGTTTTTATTTTTATACTGAACAATTCCTTTAACAGAACAGCTGTCTAAGAAGCTTAGTAAAGGCTCAAAGGACATATTGTTGTTAAATATCTTGGATGATCTCGGATGTTTGTGTCATTCATTTTTAATTGGTTAATATAAAAATTCTATTAAGGAACCCAAGTTTAAGAAAAAACTATAACCTAAGTAATAGTAACCAATACTGCTTGTGAGGTGCTCCCATTTTTATTGAGGTTGGGTAAAAGCTGTCATTTCTCAGTCATATCTTTATCACTTTATTAAATATGGGAGCACAAAGTGCTAGCTGGTCAGTTGTTAGTTTCTCTGGCTTATCAAGTTTATTATGTATGGGGACAGGCCTGTATTACCTCTGAGTACTTAAAGTAAGTATGCAGGTGATTACTTCAAATGAATACATCTGTTTAAAATAATTAGCAAGTTCACTTTTCCTGAGCGTTAACATCACATTATTTTTAGGCCAAGTTCTGGATTCAGTGCAGCCCTTTTTTACATTTTGTTAAAATTATTTCACCGTGAAGAGAATGAATTCCCTATACTGTTCCATCAGTTTCTGCTAATTATGTATGTAATAGATTTTTCACTGCTGACAAAGCCCTCCAATATATACATCTTTTATTAAATAAAAATGTACAGCCAGTCAGTAAAATCTTCTGAATTAACTTTTTCCCCATAACCTATTGGTTTTAATTATAAGGGTTCTTCTAACACAAGCTTTAAGGAGAATCTGAGAATTAATTTGCCAGCAAGAACATCCAATTACCCACAGTAAACCAGGTGAAATGTCTATGAATAGTAAATGTAGATTAGATGGAGTGATATGAAAGCTACTGGCTACTTCGTGGACTGTGCATGTGAGATGTAAATCCATCAGCTGCAAGGAAATAACACATGCATCTTGAGTATGAAGAGTTGAGTAGCTGAAACTCATTCAGCTAAGTAGAATCCCGAAGAAAGCACTGGTCTTGCTATAGAAAACATTTGTGCACTCTTCATCAGCATAACATAACATTAACAACTGTAACAGTAGAGAAGGGCAATGTTCCAAAGCAAAGCCATCTGCAAATAAAAATTGATTAACAGCTTGTATATGATTTTTGCATCAAGGAATTGGACAACGATATTTTATAACACCTTTAAAAAAACAGTAACTGGCTTACATAGATAACCACTTAAATGGTAAGCCCATGAAAAGAATTTCCTCTCATTTGTCTTTTTTTTTAAATGTCTATTTTCCTCTAATAGGACATTTTATGACATGAACATTTTACATAGAAATATATATTGTTCCAGTACAGGTATGGGATCTGTTATCTCATTATGCAGAAAGATCCAAATTACAGGAAGGCCATGTCCCACAGACTCCATTTTAGTAAAATAATTTAAATGATATACTTTTTCTCTGTAATAATAAAACAGTACTATGTACTTGATCCAAACTGAGGTAAAACAGGGTCCTGCACGTTCTAGAAAACAGGTCCCATGCCTTTATTCAACATGGTACATATAGACCTACAGTTAAAGGGCTAACTCATAAAATACTTTATAACTGTGATTAGTGATGAGCATTTTGTTTCTCAAGGCATTGATTCCAGAAAAATTCAGCATTTTGCTATCTACACTTATTTTTTTGCAAAACTGCAACAAAAATCTGCCATAGAAAAATTTGCCATGACAAAAGAGTTACCAAGACAAAATTTTCCCATAGACAAAATAGTTGCCATAAGAAAAAAACACCCATATGCTTTAATGCATTTGAATCAAAAAAAGGGCCAAGACAAAAAAGTTGGCAACACAAAAAATTTGTCAAGACAAGAAGTTGCTGCCACAACAAAAACTCTCATTGACTTTAATGCATCTGGAATGTCACAAAAAATGTTTTTTGCAAATATTTTGCCATTTTGTGATTTTTTTGCACAAAGTGAAATGGGACAGATTCAGAAGAAGAACACATCTCAGAAGTAAATTTGCTGTTCAGATGTCTGCGTTTGTAAGACAATAATTGAAAAAGTCAATGAGCCTGGTAAGGACTACATTTTGACAACAAGATGGGGCAGGTTTATCAAGGGTCGAATTTCAAAGTGAAAAAACTTCGAAATTCGACCATCAAATTTTTTTAGATTTTTTTCAGGTCATAGGTCAGTTTTTAATCAAATTAAAATTGTTCGAATTGTTCAATTGAACTGTTCGATTCAAACAAATTCCTCCAAAAAAATTCTGTTTTCTAAAAATTTCAAAAACGCTCCTTAAAGGCTAGAGGAGGTCCCCCATAGGCTAAAACAGCAATTCAGCAGGTTTAAGGTGGCGAAGGGTCAAATTTTTTAAAGAGACAGTGCTTTGATTTTGAAGGGTCAAATTTGTAAATTGAAATTGAATTTGTTCAATTCAAATCGAATTTCGGCCTATTTGATAGTTGAAATACCCAAGATTACTTTGAAATTTTAATTTTTTTAATTCGAATTTTCACTTTGACCCTTGATATAGCCACTATGTGTGCTGTAATACATGTGTCTGTGTAATACATATGTGGGTAACCTTTGTGAGAAAGTTAGCCTAAACTCTCCAGAGGTAGGTGGGATCAGGGGCGCTCCGCCAATGAGGCAAGTTGAGGCACTCGCCTCAGGTGGCAGCACCCCCCCTGGTTACCAGGGGTGGCAAAAAAGCCGCTCCTGGTAGCTAAGTTTCCAGTTTTCAACCAGGAAATTCAGCTCTTCTAGTGCAGAGCGCGCACTTGCACACTCTGCACTAGCGCCATGGACCCTCCCTACCCCTGTTCAGTTGCTGAGTGCCGTGGGAAAGGAGGGCGGCATATTGCAGGCTGCCTCAAGTCCCTGGGTGGGATCAATAGCACTGTTAAACTTCCTATCTGGCTGTTGCCAGAAACCCAATTTGACATCGCCAATTTACTAACAGGCGCAGATGACAATTCGCTATGAACAAGACCGTCACTGGCATTCACACTTCAGTTAATTCTGGCGAATGATCATTACTTCACAAATTCACTAAAGTATTCTGAAGGGGTGGCCTTTGATGTGGTGATCCTATTTATGGGTCAAAAGGTCCCCTGATATTTGTCTATAATGTCCTCTAATGTATTTGTAAAGTGTAATCATGTCCCGTTGCAAGCGCCTTTTTTCCAGAGAAAACAACCCCAGCCTGGACAGCCTACCCTCATAATTTAAGTCTTCCATCCCATTTAAGTCTTCCATTTAACCAGCTTAGCTGCACATTTCTGCACTCTCTCCAGATAATGTATATCCTTGCTAAGGACTGGAGTCCAAAACTGCACTGCATACTCCAGATGAGGCCTTACTAGGGATCTATAAAGAGGTATAATTTTGTTTTCATCCCTTGAGCGTATGCCCTTTTTATGCAAGACAGAACTTTATTTGCTTTAGTAGCTACAGAATGACAGTGCCCAGAATTAAGCAACTTGTTATCTATAAAAACCCCAAGATCCTTCTCATTTAAGGAAACATCCAACACACTGCCATTTAGTGTATAACTTGAATTTATATTATTTTTGCCAAAGTGCATAACCTTGCATTTATATCCAATTAACCTCATCTTCCAGTTTTCTGCCCAGTTTCCCAACTCACACAAATCACTCTGCAAAGTGGCAACATCCTGTATGGAACCTATAGTTCTGCACAATTTAGTATCATCTGCAAAAATAGAAACAGTACTTTCAATGCCCACCTCCAGTTCATTAATAAACAGGTTGAAAAGCAAGGGACCCAGTACAGAGCCCTGTGGTACCCCACTAACAACACTAGTCCAATTAGAAAATGTTCCATTTACCACCACTCTTTGTAGTCTATCTTTTAGCCAGTTCTCTACCCAGGTACAAATACTTTGTTCCAGGCCAACATTCATTAATTTAAACAGTAACCTTCTGTGTGGCACTGTATCAAATGCTTTAGCAAAGTCTAAGTAAATCACATCCACTGCCATCCCAGAATCGAGGTTCCTGCTTGCCTTCTCATAAAAAGAAATTAAGTTAGTCTGGCAAGATCTATTATGCATAAAACCATGCTGGCACAAACTGATAGTATTGTTATTTGCTATGAAGTCCAGAATCCTATCCTTTATTAACAAAAGCTTTCCTACCACCGATGTCAGACTAACTGGCCTATAGCTTTGAGGCTGAGAACAGGATCCCTTTTTTAATAGCGACACCACATTAGCAATTCACCAGTCTCTCAGCACCATGCTAGACCTAGAATCCTGAAAAATTAAGTGTAGAGCTTTGGCAATCACAGAGTTAAGCTCGCTAAGTACCCTGGGATGAATACCACCGGGCTCCAGACCTTTGTTTATCCTAACGTTCTAGTCTCTTTTGAATTTTATCATATGTGAGCCATGCATTATCAGACGTATTACTAGAATTGGGACTATTAATAAGGAAACCTTCATTAGGTGGATCCATATTTGTGTAGACAGACAAAAAATTTGCATTCAGAATCTGAGCTTTTTGCTTGTTCTCATCAACCAGCTGACCCCCCCCCTGATATTAAAGATCCCACCCTTTATGCTTAATTTTTTCACTATTAACATATTTAAAAAATAATTTTGGATTCTTTTTACTGCTTACTGCAATATCATTTTCCATATCGATTTTAGCTTTTTAGCGATTTTAGATTTTTTGTATGACCTCCTTGTACCTTATAAATGATTCGGCTGCCCCAGCAAATTTGAAAGCCTTAAACACGTCTTTTATTACCCACCTCAACACTAAATGAATGCTAGCAAATATTTGCTATGAAATTCTAGCATTGAAGAAGTATTGCTGGCAAAAAGTCACCAATGTTTAACCCCCAGAACTTTGCATTTTAAGGAATTAGCGTAGACAAATTTGGCACTGGCAAAATGGCGCGGAGTGTGAAGAAGTGATCATTGGCAACAATTCACCCTTTAGTGAATGTTCCCCATAGACTCAATTTTATCCAGATTATCTAAATTCTTATTGGAAGCTAAACTAGCCTATTGGGTTTATTTATTGGTGACATGATTTTCTAGTAGACTTAAGGTATGAATATCTAAATTACAGAAAGATCCATTATCCGGAAAAATCATAGGTCCCAAGCATTCTGGATAACAGGTCCCATACCTGTATTTACTAAGATGCCAAAATGCCTCTGATATAGAGATGGGCAAATTTATTCGCCAGGGGCGAATTTGTGGCAAATTCCCGCGATTCGCTGCTGGCGAATAAATTCGCGAAACACCAGCAAAATTTTGCCGAAAACAACACCACGCGCCCCGAAAGTGACGCGATGGAAACGACGCGACGCGCGTCAAAAACGACCCAACGACTCGTTTCGCAAATTTTTCGCCAATTCGCAAATTTCTCTGGAAATTCACGAATTTTTCGGAAAAGCGAAACTGGGGAGATTCGCCCATCACTACTCTGATATTGAAATTGAACAAATATACAAATGACATGTGCAATGCATCCATTCATTGTACAATACATTCATTTAATTGTTGCCAACTCAAATTGTGGTTTTCAAAAAAAAACCTTGAATTTGCCATTGAAACATTGAGTGCTTCAATAGAAAGCGTGCAAGACAAATAATATTAACTAAGATACAATTAACTGCAGCAATTTTTGGGAATTAATAGGATACATTCTCTGAGAATAAAAGCCGCTGGATTTATACATCACAAGGGAATCCTGATTTCTAACAATTTCTCTAATTTAGTTTGTAGAAACAAAGTGAGAAAACAACAAACAGATTGGCCTGAACATGTCCCAAATGATTTGGCTATTTGTGCAGCGCAGGAAATTCAGTGCCAAACACAAGACTTGTTGATGCTCTTTTACGGCAGGAGAAAAAGAGATATAGATATGCATCACATACATGGCTGTGTGAGAGTACACTATTAATACCCAGAAAACAGGTCCATTAGCCAAGCGATTTACAAGCAAACGTGGAATGGGAATTGAAAAGCTTGTTCCATATACAAGATAAGGTTTTACATAAATTGTGCTCTAAGCAACAATTTTTTGTCATATCACATGGTAGGGAGAATTTTTACTAGGAAGAGGAAGCAAACATTTTAAAATCTATGTTTATATTTAGTATATTCCACTGAGAATTCTTGCCCCACGTTTCTTTCCTTCAACGTACTGTACTAAGACATTTTGCCCCTGACTATTGATCAAGGGTGTCAGTGTAATTTCTAGTTGCATGCAGGACCTGATATATATTATATTTACATGTATATATTACCATTATATGAGTTCTAATATACACACACACACACATATATATATATATATATATATATATAGACAACCAGAGATAATGGGCCCTTTGCCAGTAAGGTCTGGCTACATAATGACAGCTAACACCTATGCTTATCCTATATGATTGCCAAGGGTTTAGGTGCACCCACTAATACAGTAGCATAATACATAGAAAACAAAAACTTAAAGGGATACTCTCATGGGAAAAAGTCTTTTTTTTTTTTTTTCAAAATGCATCAGTTAATAGTGCCACTTCAGCAGAATTCTGCACTGAAATCCATTTGTCAAAAGAGCAAACAGACTTTTTTATATTTCATTTTGAAATCTGACATGGTGCTAGACATATTGTCAGTTTCCCAGCTGCCCCAAGTCATGTGATTTGTGCTCTTATAAACTTCAATCACTCTTTACTGCTGTACTGCAAGTTGGAGTGATATCACCCCCTCCCTTTTCACCCCCAGTAGCATAAAGACAGAACAATGGGAAGGTAACCAGATAACAGCTCCCTAACACAACAGCTGCCTGGTAGATCTAAGAACAGCACTCAATAGTAGAACCCCATGTCCCACTGTGTTCCATTCAGTTACATTGAGAAGGAAAAACAACAGCCTGCCAGAAATCGGTCCCTTCCTAAAGTGCAGGCACAAGTCACATGACCAGGGGCAGCTGGAAAATTTACAAAATGTCTAGCCCCATGTCAGATTTCAAAACTGAATATAAAAAAAATCTGTTTGCTCTTTTGAGAAATGGCTTTCAGTGCAGAAGTCTACTGGAGCAGCACTATTAGCTGCTGCATTTTGAAAAAAAAAAAAAAAAACATGTTTTACCATGACAGTATCCCTTTCATCATAATTGAATACTGACTTTTAAAGGAGTTGTTTACCTTCAAACAACTAGTTGTTTTCAGATAGATCACCAGAAATAATGACTTTCTCCAAACCGGCAAATGCTCCTACTGCACACCGCCGATGGATCCTAGAAGAAGACTGCATGAGAGAAGATGTTACCTGCAAACCCCATGGTCAGGACCTGTGCTGAGGGGGTAAGTAGCAATTTATGGGCATTTGCCCAGGGGGGAGGTAGGCTGGGGTAGACTTCTACTTTAAGGAAATGTGAATGAAGAAGTTTGTTTTCTCTTATACACCTCAACATATGGCTCCTAATATAAATTGTTTTGTACTCCTTAATAAATGGATTCTGGGTTTTGCAACTGCAACATATTTATTAAAACACAGTGCATGAAAGAAACATGGCTCTCTGACTGTACAGCTCAGTCTATGCTTCTGGTGGAACTGGCCCTACCTATGAGCTTCTTTTTTCTACGACAGACTTTATTAACATCATCAATTATCTAGACACCCTTCCCTTTTTAATATTTTAACATCAATGGTGCTAATAACAAAAAATCATTAATAATTGTAACTTAGTACAGGTGATTGGCTATAATTATTTACTGTAAACCATGGTACCAGAAGAGGATTCACTCACCAAACAGAGAGCAGACCCATCTCAGTGACTGTAGCAGTCCCTGCACAGATAAGGACAAGCAGTCTACATCCACCTACTCCAGTTAAGTTTGTGGGAAATGTTGGGGAAGCATTAAAACTCTTTAAGCAGAAACTGTTACTATACATGAAAGCTACTAACACTATAACACTGCACAGTTCGCAGAAAATTGACCTTTCGCTAACAATACCAGGGGAAGCCTTGCAAATCTTTAATTCAACTTGATGAACAAGATAGTGGTTATTTTGAAGTGGTTATGCGAAAAATTTGAAGATGACTGCACCCCTAAGGTTGATTGAGACTTATGCAAGATATATCTTTAACTTCAGAGTGCAGTCTCCAATTGAAAGCAGAGAAGAATACATAACAGACCTCAAGCTGAAAAGCAGAACATGTAACTTTGATCAGCTGAGAGATTCATTAACCAGAGACAGAGTTGTAATTTTCGATGTAATGATCTAAAAGTGCAAGAAAGATTATTAAGTGAAAAGCTATAAGAATTTGTCAAGCAGCAGAACTCACAAAACAGCAGCTCAAAGTGCTAACAGGAATAAGAAGTGAAGAGAAGGTTTCTCACATCCTCAGTCATACCAAGGGCTCACACAAATAAATCTGATTTTAAGAAAGGAGAAGGGAAACTCAATAGAAGGTTTACCAAATACAAAGTCTGTAATAATTGCGGCAACACTCATTCATTTAACAACTGCCCAGCATTTGGAAAACAAAGCAAGGTGTGTGGCAAATATAATCAAATTGCCAAGCTGTGCTATAGTAAAATCAAACGTGATGGACAGCAGCAGTGAAGAGAGTCAGGAAATGTGCGCTGTCAGTAAAACAAATGGAAGTGAAAAAAGCATAAACATTGATAGAAATGGTTAGAAAATTATAGAGAAACCTACAAATGAGAGGAGCATGGTTTTCTAACTATACAGCTCAGTCTCCTCTCCTTCTGAAGCTGGCCCAACCTATGTGCTTTTTTTAATAACAAACTTTATTAACAATTTTATAAACTTTATTAACAATTATCAACACATAAATGAAGATGATAATACCTGTGCGGTGCTTGAGACACATAAAGCTGAAGTTTCTACTATGAACTAATTTCTAGATATTGCACTACTGCTCCATTATTAATGGGTCCTGCTTTTTGTGTCTCAAGCAACATATTAAAAATTGGGAATACCCCACTGCAACCATACAGGTATTATCATCTTCATTTATATTTGGATGTATCAACTGGCGGTGAAGTTGGCCGGTTCAAATACCTGTGATCTCCGGGAAAATGTATTATCGTCATATGGCTGAACAGAATACAACACACTATAGTAGAAAATGGGGGTGTTATGCTGCACCACATGAATCTAAACATGACTATGTACAGTACTGTAGCACATGTAAAACTTGAGTTATTGCAAGATTGTAAGAGGTCATTGTGGAAAACCTAACAGTTGTGTTGAAAGAACCCATCAAAGAAAACATTGGAAACTCTATTGGGAGTTTCAGCCTGTGGCCAGTGACAAATCAGCAATTGTGCTGTAAGAGAATCAGTAAATCCAAAGCCAGGACAAGTTCAATTCCATAATGGCAAGCACTGTTTCCCTTTTTTAAACTTTGGTTAGCAATCAACACCCCATTTCATATCTTATATAAAAAACAGAACCAGACCTGTATCCCAGGGTTTTGGCAAACATACCTAGAACAGAAGACCTTGATGACACGGACAATAGGAAGGTTGTTGAGACACATTTTGTAGAACCTACAATGACAAAGACTGCTTCTCATGCTGATATTAAAAGTCAGGGGACAGTTGTATGGATGTGAGACCATATAAACTAGCGAAACTGTGTGAGAAACTAGATAATCCTTCAGTGGGATGTCTTAAATACAGTCACTAATTCTCTGCACATAAAAGGGTTGCTTCTGCTATTTTTGTGTTTTGAATCCATTGCATCTGTTTGTATGTTACATAAAAAATATGTTTTTTTCACCTTCGTTGACAAGACAGTGCGAAAAGAATGTGCTACTGAACCCTTTGTGGTGCTTGTGCACTTGTCTTTTATCATCTATTTATAAGAACTGAAAACCTCTGGCAACCCTAGTTTATGCATGACACAGTGCTAATTGGCTCTCCTCTCCTGATAACAAGAACATGGAGTGCAGATTTTGCACCTGGATTACATAATTATTTTCACTTGCATTTAAATACCCAAACAGTGGTTCTTATCCATTCCAGAAATATCTTTATCCTCTGCTGGATTTGGCTCTGTTCCGTAACTTTTATTATCTGCCAATGACATTTGTTATATGCACAGTGATACCTTACAGTTAGAGAACTTCTTTATATATTTGGAATTGTCATCTCATTATACTGTATAGGAAATAATCTCACTGTGCATTACATTAAACAGTCCATTAGCAGAAAAGGCTGTGCACAATATTCAGTGTACATGAAGAAGACCTGTCATAATATATATTATTTAAATAAAAATGCTTTAGTATACAGTATGTCTACCTACCTCTCTTTATATATATATATATATATATATATAT
>CM044438.1:90436456-90469862 GCA_024363595.1 Xenopus borealis
TACGCATAAGGCATGAATATCTTGTAAATGTAAATCATAGTTATTTAAATGGTGTCATCGGATATAAAGGTAGCATAGTGATGATTTTTTTGTCACATGACTCACTAAAACTTGTGTATTATAATAAAGTACCCCTTCTTGGAAAATATAAGGATATTATAAGAGTTATATCTGTTTAGTAGTGCTCATTATTCTGTGTACAGCCAGCAGAATAGTATGGGCTCTATTAATCCTTGCTTGTAGAGTTTACAAGCTAAGTTTTTGTGCCTTGACTATAATCTGCTCTTTTATTGCTTCTTTGGTATGTGTATAGTTTGTGATTACTGAATCAACTGTCTGGAAAATTTTACAATTTTACAATTAGCTTTTCCCTACATAATTTACAGATACATATGGCTGAATTAGCTTTAGTTTTAATTGTCATATTTATCCAAAGAGTGTGTCAGCAGGGATATTTTCTTTACAAAATTGCTTAAATTGCTATACGCTATAGAAAGGGATATAAAGCACACACATATAAAAACTGCAGCCATATCGCAGACATAGGCAGTTCTTTGCATTCCAGAACACAGAGCTGGAAGTGAATCTCTGAAATGCTGAGAGTAGTTATCTGTAAGCTGACCTTGTATATTGTATATGATGGAATGCTGTTATATGTCCATCAGAGAGCAAAAGACACAATAGATATAAGCTGAATAAATACAAGCAGTTCTGACCTTTCATACAGATAATCATTGTTTGAAATGATAGACTTACTGTACCTATGTTGCCAACATCAAAGAATGTTATTGCCTTCTTATCAGCTTAAATGGAACCCTATTGATCTTTAATGTTGCATCCTTAAAACGAGTTAGCAGTGTGCATATCATATCAATTCAAGGATGAGGTGTCTCATTATAGGGGCTCAGCCAAAAAGGATCATAAATTAAACATACTTTACATATACCTGTGTAAGATATTTTTGAAATTACTTAGCATTATTTCTGTAACGTATATTATGCAGACAGTGTTTCTCAGTGCATCTTGTTATATAAAATAAATATGTTTTACTAAATATTGCTGTTACTGTACATTGCTGCTGGGGTTACAATAAAGCATGATATTCAGGAATATTCAATATGTACGTTAATAATGATGGTTGCCCAAATTACATTAAAATGTGATTAGCACATACACATCTTATATCTTAATAATGTACACTGTATGTCTTGCTGGGACGTAGAAGAGCCAATTAATCAATTAAATTATCACTATAGAACCTCTTGTACATTGCTCTAATAGTGTTATTTGTTATGATCTTCAAGAACCTAAAGAAGCTTTATTGTCATAAATAAGAAACCATTGCACTTCCCTTTCTAAACTACCCAGAGATTTATATTTGGGTCAGATGTACATTTGGTTGAGTAGCTCCCTCTAAAGTTTCATTCTACTAAATTATAACAAAACAAACAAAAACCTAATCCTCTAAGCACCTTGAGATTTCATTTTTGTTTTGGCTTTAAAGGTGTAGTTTTATGATTCTGTAACAGTTATTATGTTTTAGATAAAGTATTTAAGCATAATATCCTGTAAAACATACAGTATTCTTGTAAATTGTGTTTCGGGATGCCATGAGTTTTAATGTGTTGTTTATTGATGTCACTTATTTCAATGATTCATTGAGATTTGTGTACTGTATATAATATGATGTACTTGCTGTTGTAACATATGAAGTCAGAAGTCACCTTGGAGTTCCATGGCTACAGTATGTCAAAGGCATATCTAGTGCCTTGTCTCCCTTTTGCCCTATCGTGAATGTGGCAGCTGGGGTCTTGCCAAAACTGGAGAGCTACTGCAATTTTATTAAATGAGTTTAATAACTGAAGCCCCCAGTTTGTGTTAAGCATGAAACAAATTACCTGATATTTTCTTTTATTTTTAAACGCCTTTCTTCACTTTAAGATACATCTGTGCTTAGTCATTGAGATAACTCCCAGGATTATCCACCAGCATGCAAGAAAACTATTATGAAGTGTGAAGATAGAGGTGCGAGGACACTGCTGGTGTGAGAGTATGACTCTTGTTTTGCCTGCCTTATCCCAGGACTATGAAGCAATAGACATCGGTAGTGATCTGCTGTTTTCTCACCTCTCTGTTCTCAGCTGTGTTTGGGACTAAAACAAAGCAAGGTTACATTTGTAATGCAAGTTCACACAGTACAGAAATAAACCATGCTCCCCATTCCCTAGCATGCAGCAAAGCCATATTTAGTTAGATTCTATGGAGAGAAGATGAGATGATGAGGGACAAAGAAAAATTTAATTTTGAGACAGGAATGCCATTTACCTTCTGCACATGATATGTCATCAAATACAGCAGAAATACAATATTGTTCCATTCTGAAATATTCTATACAAGACATTAATAAATGCACAATGGCTCTACTGTGTGTCTTTGAAGTTACATTTGGGTGACCACACCAAAAGAAGGAATTACCAGAGTGACATTTTTTTTTGTGGCTGTACTTTAATATTTGAAACAGTGAGTAAGCTACAATGACGGAGACTAGGCTTTGCCCAGAGGGTCCCAAAATGTTGTTAATATTTATGAGCTAAATAAATCACCTTTGTCACAGAGCAATTGAATTATGTTCTTCTGAATTTTTCTACACAAGGAAGGAGACCAATCAGAAATCTTTATCAAGCTCAGAATTTATCTCAGTATTTTCTTTTCGAAACTCCAAGCAAATCCGTGCAGTTTTTTTAGGCTGATTTATTAGAACATTTTCTTTGCGGGAAAATAACAATTTGTGGCTTTACAAATGAACTGTTTCCTGTGTCTGTGTTCCATGAGCTTTACTAAAGAAACCAACTCAACTAAATAAATCAATGACATAAACTGATCCATCTGACAGTGTGGATGAATGCCCTCAATCTCACTGTTTTCACACAAGTTTAGCCTGCATTCGAGCCATCTTATGGCCATTTGGAGTTATTGCATGGAGACATGGCAATTATTAGTTATTTATTAGATTATCTTTCCTTTATTCACTTTGGTGTTTCCCGTTTATGTGATTTCTCTGCTTCTGTCAGCTGTTAGAACCTGGTGTTATTGTTTTTGGAACTACTCCTTTGTGGTGTGTTTACCTCCAGCCACTAGTGGGCTTCAGTTGATAATAAGTGTTTATGTGGCTCTTACTACCAGCACTCTTGTTGATTCAGGAACTGTTATACAACCATGAGGCTCAATTGCTGTTTACTACAAGTTCTTTGAATAAAAGTCTGAATTTCTGATCAGTGTGAGTTTACAAAACACACAACTGAAGACCAGTATTATTTTTCTGGAGTTCAATGGACAGATCAGAGCCTTGTGAAAGCTCCTAAAGACAATGCATTTTTTTAGCCAACTAGCCAGCTAAATGCATAATGGATTGATGATACCTCCTAGTGTTTGTTGGCCTCTAGCCTATTTTATACTGTACCTGTCTAGACCTATTTGTATAACTTCATCATTTTAACAGGATATGGCATATGATATGTGTAACTATATTTTGATCCTCCTATTTCTGATTTTCTCAGATTTGCTTTCATCTGGTATGGTGCCTATGAATTGGAGAAAAGCTGATGTCATTCCAATATTTATTCTCAGCCTGGCAATTATAGGCCAGTAAGTTTAACATCTGTGGTGGGCTTGTTAAGGGATCACATTAAAAATTTTGTCCTAGTAAATTGCATTATGAGCAGCAATCAGCATGGCTTTATGAAGGATAGGTCGTGTCAGACAAATCTAATTGCTTTTTATGATTTTTTGATGAGGTAAGTAAGATGCTGGACAGTGGGGGGGGGCAGTAGATGTGATCTATTTGGATCTTTTTTGGATTTTTGTCAAAGCGTTCCCCACAAACGGCTTGGTAAATTATGGTCTGTTGGGCTTATTGAAGTTGTATGCACTTAGATAGGAAACTGGCTACAGGATCGGGTACAGAGGGTGGTTATTCATGGTATATTCTCTGCTTGGAGTAAGGTTCTTAGTGGAGCCCTCAGGGCTCGGTATTGGGTACACTTTTATTTAACCTGTTCAATAATGACTTAGGGGAGGGCACTGTAAGTAATGTATCAGTGTTTGCAGGTGACACAAAACTATACAGTCCAATTAATTCCATACAGGATGTGGCATCCTTGCAACAGGATCTTGACAAACTGGCAATCTGGGCAGCTAAGTGGCAAATGAGATTCATTTACATCCCTCCTAAGGACTCCAGTCCTTAGGAGGGATGTAAATGAGCTGGAGAGAGTGCAGAGACGTGCAACTAAACTGGTTAGAGGGATGGAAGACTTAAATTATGAGGGGAGACTGTCCAGGTTGGGGTTGTTTTCTCTGGAAAAAAGGTGCTTGCGAGGGGACATGATTACACTTTACAAATATATTCGAGGACATTATAGACAAATATCAGGGGACCTTTTTACCCATAAAGAGGATCACCGCACCAGAGGCCACCCCTTCAGACTAGAAGAAAAGGACTTTCATTTGAAGCAGCGTAGGTGGTTCTTCACAGTCAGGACGGTGAGGTTGTGGAATGCACTGCCGGGTGATGTTGTGATGGCTCATTCTGTTGATGCTTTTAAGAGGGGTTTGGATGATTTTTTGGACAGACATAATATCAAAGGCTATTTTGATACTAAACTCTACATTTAGTATAGCTATGGGCATATTTGGTTTATGTTTGAAAGAGTGGAGATGTGTGTGTGTGTATGTATGCTGGGTTTTTAATTTGATTGGGTTGAACTTGATGGACTCAGTCTTTTTTCAACCCAATTTAACTATGTAACTATGTAACTATGTAATGTTGAGAAATATAAAGTAAATTTGTATGTAGCAAGCAATGCCAATCAGCAGTATCAATGGAAAATAAGATATTGATCTGTATTAAAAGGGGCATTGATTCATGACAGGAAGGGGTCATTATTCCACTTTATAGAGCACTGGTAAGGCCCCATCTAGAATATGCCGTACAATTTTGGTCTCTATCACTCAAACAGGACATTATTGTATTAGAGAGGGTACAGAGAAGGGCAACTAAGCTGGTAAAAGGAATGGGAAATCTTAGCTATGAGGAATGACTGGTCGAATTGGGAATATTCATGATGGAGAAGAGGCGATTAAGGGGTGATATGATAACAATGTATAAATGTATAAGGGGATATGATAACAATGTATAAATATATAAGGGGATCATATAATAATCTCTCTAATGCTTTATTTACCAATGAGCTTTTCAGCTAACATTAGGTCACCCATTCTGGTTAGAAGAAAAGAGGTTCCACCTAAATATTCTGAAGGGTTTTTTTTACAGTGAGAGCTGTGAAGATGTGGAATTCTCTCCCTGAATCAGTTGTACAGGCTGATACATTGATACATTAGATAGCTTTAACAAGGGGTTGGATAGCTTTTTAGCAAGTGAGGGAATACAGGATTATGGAAGATAGCTCATAGTTTTTTTTTCTTTTAAAATAGGCCTTTTTTTAAAATAACATATTTTTTGGGATGTTTTAAACCCGAGGATGAAAAACTCTGAATAATAAAATCCAGCATGTTGAACCTGCCAAGGTTGCACATAAGTCAATGGGAGAAGTCCCATTGATTTTTAGATGTGCGCTTGGTTTTGTGAAATTCCACAATATTATCTGAGCTTTCGGGGGGGGGGGGGAATCCCAAAAATGTATGGTTTTCGGAAAACAAATCTGAAAAAATCATGGAAATTGGAGTATTTACCATCTCACAGATAGAAGTTACTTATCCCCCCATGGGACAAGAAGCTTTAATGTGGAGCATTAAAGTCTGAAGAGAAAGTGCAAAGCTTTTTGTACTGTGTACTAGCACCCAAAAAAATACATATCAGTGATTGTGCCTGCCTTAGCTGGGTAAATCACAATCTGCTTGATAGTTGTGTACAAGTCTCACACAGACTGGCCAGTTCTCTATTCCCAGTTTTTTTATTGCATTAATTCTCCATTACGGCTGTAAAATTGCTTTAGAAGTAAAAGTAAAATGTGTTACAGACTGCTTATCAAGCTACAAAAATAATAAATATTCCAAATCCCAAGACATTCATGGGCTACAGAAAGGGGGAATGGCAAGAGTGAGATACTCGCTCACTCTAGAATTGAGATCCCTTTCCTGCACCCCTCTGCCTGATACTTAACAATAGATTCATATCAATAGTCATATCAATAGATTAAAGCTGTCTAGCATTTCCTCAGCCCCACATTTAACTCAAGATTTGCTCTACACAAAATCAAAACTTTAATATTAATTTTACTTTTCAATAAACACTTGTAGATTTTATTCTTTGTGACCAGCAGCTTATTGTATCCATACAACCATCACTGTCCCTAAAGTATAAATACATTGAGGCTAACAACTAGTTCTTTATAACCAATTACTGTAATTCCATACAGGGGATGCCCAAAACAGTGAAAGGGCCATAAATATCTAGTCCACTTAACTGTTAGCATTTGATGCTCACATTTGTCATCCTCTCTCATACAAACCACAATTCCTACCAAGCATCATTTTTCTAAAGCATGTTAGAATAAGAAACCAAACCAAATTCCCAAGTACATTGGGTCAGAACCACACAAGGTACTAAGATGATTGCCCAATTTTAAAATACACCTTAGCAGCCTTAATTTTAACCAGATAAACAATCAATGACCAATGAACAGTGTTTTGCTTTTTTGTTTGCTAAAGGTTTGTAATAACTAAAGGTTAGTTATAAAAACAAAGATGAGCATAAAGTCACCTGAGGATACCTTGTTTTTAACAGATGGCAGCACCAAATATTGGGGTGCAGGAATTACTGTATAAAATGCTCTGCATACACTCCTTCTTGCTCATAAAGGGTCTAAAGTAAGAGAACTGACCTTTGTCGCTTAATGGTAAAATAATGGTACTTTTTGCATTTTGCATGTGCTTATATTCAATGTGTGTATACATACAGTATATGGGGTAGATTTACTAAATTCACATTAAATTCACATGAAGAATCGAAGTTCGATCGAATTTGTATCAAATTCGAATCTTTCAATATGCAAATTAGGCAAATTCGAGGAGAAGCGGAGGAAAAGAAATAATCAGAAGTCATCTGTCACAGTCTTACTCCCCTGGCAGTTTTAGGACTTGTTTGTGTCACCAGCCGCTCCAGCAAATAAATACAGATGAGAAAGTCTCAGGGGAAAGAGGAAGAATGCATGTTCTAGAACGCATTCAGCATTTTCTCCACTGGCAAAATGAAATCCTTAACCCCTTGCACAGCAAAAAGAAACCCAGTGCATCATGTCCAAATTATGCTAATCAGAACTAAACAGTACTATCCTCTACAATGATTTCAGCACTACAATTCCCATCATTCTCCTCTTAGTTTAAAATGCACTAAGGAGCTGATGCATAGCAGCCATTTTGTTATACAATTTAGTTGGAATACTTATTATATATAATGCATGTACATAATCATGGCTGTGAAAGGGCTGACCTGGGGCAGAGTACTAAGCTGTGACCATTGGATTGAAACATAAAGAAATACATAAGGGGCCAATTTGGAAGAAGATTATGGGCACTGCTTTATTAAACAAGATAAAAATAAACTGTAAACATTATGCCAGCTGCTGAACAAGTCAATAGGAATTAAAAAAGTTAGAGTTAAGAAGTCTCAAGCTACAAGGGGAAAAGGCCATAAGGTTTTATAATTAACTCACCTCAGATTAGTCCCCCATTTTTTTGACACTGCAACATAAAATCCTATGTCCTACAACTTGGCCATCTGGGATAAAATATCCAACCACTGCCCTTGATATAAAAAACTAACCAGTCACATTCAGCTTGCCCAAGTCTAACCTAGCAACCATGGTCCATCCTGCCTCCCAGTTGGAGAGGAAAGGGTGACATAATTGGATTATGCCATGACACAGTAATGCAGGCTTGTGTCTTTTCCTTTTGTGACTATTTTAATCAATGTCCTAATAGTAAAATATGATGCTTCCTATATAAGAGTAGGCTGAAACCCTCTTAGGTACTGCATATACTGTATATTTCTATCCCATGGGGTGGTATCATCTCACTCATCTGTTCTCTATATTTTCCTACATGAATATTTTTTTTTCTACATCAAAAGTGATGTAAACGATTAATTAAATTGAAATCAGTAGTTCCTTTAGAAATGGTGCATGGTGTACCGGCATTTATCAGTTTTATATACATTCTAAGAACGGATGTATATTAGTTCTTATTCAAGCCTAGGACCTTGCATTTGAGAAAGCTCATAGAAACTCACTAAAATCCTAATAAATTAATATTTTAACCTTCACTTCAACACAATCTGCACAATCTAGGCAGTAGTACATTGGTTAATAATGGACAGTAGATTCAGGTTCAAGTCATAAAGTAAACTCCAGGAGTTGATTGATGTAAAATATATGATCTGTCAAGAGGGAGAGTGAGTCACCAACTCAGCCAGAATTACTGCAGAGAATGGCAGAGTGGATGAGACCTGTCACCCCTTATCCAGTTTGTCACTAAGGCTGGGTGATAGAGACACCTATAATCAACTCCAGTTAACTGATACCATTTCTGAAAAATGTCCAGGCATATTGTGAGACATACTGTATATGTAATGGTTTAAGTATTCATTTATCTATAACCAGTTGTATTTCAGCTTAGAATAACATGCATCTAAGTGTCTCATCCTGCCTTAGTAGACATTTTTTTAATTTGCAGGTTGGACTGTGTCCTGTCTCAATGTCTTAAATATACCATTAATGGGTTGAGTTCAAAGGACTTATTTGTCTGTATGAATTTTGTGGTCAAAGCCTCATTCCACCCCTACTTAATGATTTAAATTAAAAAATTAGTGGTGAGCACAACTTGCCCTTGTTTGAACAATTTGACCACATTTTCAACACACAACCACATTGATATCATTGGCAAGATTTGATTTCTCAGCATCACACACTCAGCACTTTCTGTACAGTGCAACAGAAGGCAGTGTTAATATTATTGTACCAGTCCTACCAATTTTATCCACTTAAGTTCAGCCATTCATGGAGCTACTCTATGTTGTTGCCAATTTTTCTAATTCTGGCAAATCTGCCCAACTACCAGTGAGAAATTTTGGTAGACCGAAGTGCAATCCCATTTTGTAGCTTTTTTTTTTTTTTTTTAATTTTGTAGATTCAGCCATCCTTGGCCAGGAAGCAGTAGCCCAAAGATGTGGGACAACTCTTATTAACCAGCATCCATGTTAAAAAGAAAACAAAAGAACAATGAAATGCTACAAATGGCTTATTACAAGAAAATGATTTGGTGTAAGTCTTAGCCTGCCTGCTCCTATGCTTTGTCCATCTGCCTCGGATGTACAAGAATAAGTGCAATCTTTTGTTTGAGTAGAGGTTCAGTTTATTTACATGTCATAATAATCTTTCATTGTAATGTTCTTGCAAAGTGTAAACTTTACCCTACACTCTTTCATTGTATTGCACTTTGGAAGACAACATCGCTGCTGAAAGAGTATGTTTCAGTTACATGCAAGTTTTAAAAGTTCTAAAAACACCAAGCAAGAAAACGATCTGAAACATTCATGATGCTTTTTCAATTAAGTAAGAATCACATCAGATAGAGCTCAGTCCGAAATGATTAAAACTGAAATAATTACAGTCATCAAGGTATTAGCTGCTCAATATGCCTGATCAATAACCATTTCTTTCCCTGCTCCATACAACTAACCTTATCCATCAAAAGTGACCCTTATAACTCTCATTGACTTATCTGCCCTGTGCTATACTACCAAACACCCCCAGTCCCGCTCATTTCATGGTGTAATGAAAGCTGGTCTGTGCTTCATGCCCTTGCCACCGATTGTATGTGTTATCCAGTTCAATACTTATTTTTCCTTTACTAATTAATCTGTATCCTTTCTATATCAGCCATTGTTTTCAGATCTTGAGCACTGGTTCCCAAATAGCTACCACACTGATCTAAATAGGAGTTCCTTGGATACTTATAAACATATCACTTAAAAAACATACCAGTGAACCTGAATAACTTTATCCTTGACTGGGAAATCAGCAGAAACATGGACTGAACTACATCACAGCATTACTGAAATTCACTCCTGTGTTTACTTACAGTATAACTAATGACCAAAATGAGCATTAGTGTAATGACTAGTATTTTGGTACTCATCATGACACACAGATGTGAAAATATTTTGTTGTATACTCGGTAATAACAAAGTAATTAATCTACACTTAATTACAGAATTACAGACATTTTTCTTCTCATGAAAATGAATGTGTGATCCTACTGTCATATGCATAAATACATATTGAAATCTTCAACTCACACAGAATATTTGATAAACCTCTTTTACAAATATTAAATGTTGTCATCTGATTTATCTAAAACCAGATGTATAAAAAATCATTAAGTCATGAACATCTCTTTTTCCACCTATTGAAATTTAAGAGCTGTTTTTATGTATAAAAGTGGAATAAAATAACATTAGCTGGAAGTTTACACCTGTAAGATGGTCCGGGCCCTGCTACACATCATAATGAATACTTAAGCAACAGATTTATAGCATATTAAAGAATCTTAAATGGAATCTAATCTCCAATCTTGAATGGAATATATATATCCATTAATATTGTCCTTTTACATCTTTTACCTTGAGCCACCATTTTGTGATGGTCTCTGTGCTTCCTCAGGGAAAACTTGACCAGACCAGAAATACCACAGCTCTAACTTTAACAGGAAGAAGTGTGGGAGTAAAAGAACGTTGGCCTTTAACTGGCACATGTGACCTAACTTGTATGGTTTCTTTGGCTTGTTTATGTGCACCGTGAATCGTAGAATCCCACGGGATGGCCCTTAGTTCTTAAAATGGCAATTATTTGGGATTATCCAATGGCACACACTAGTAAAAAATGGAAAATGGTTTTAGACAAAGCAGGGGTTTACATACCGTATGCTATATATTATTATAGAGATCTTAATTGTTCAGGGTTATAGTTTATCTTTATAAAGTGTTAAATGAAAACTTATTAGGAAAGGGAAAGCAGAATTGTGCTTTGTTTCATAAACTAACCCTCATATTTTCCTGTATATTTCAGTTTATGAGTTGCCAGGCCTTTTGGTTTTGGTGCTCCAGACAACCCCCAGTGCACAATAGATTGAAAGGGGTTGCAAGAAGCATGGGATCTATGGTGCTGGAAGGAAGGAAAAACACAATTAAACTACCATGCTCAGTATTAGCTTATTTATTAATAAAATAACTCATTGCAGATTGCTGATTTTTCCCGAATAATTAGAATTTTTTATTTTTTTTCCCAAAACCCCCCAAAAAGTCAGATTTTCTGGCGAAACCCCCCCGAAGACCCAGATAACTTGGGTGCCTCTCCCTTTGACTTATACAGGACCTTGACAGGTCTGAGATGGCAGATTTTCATATTCAGGCTTTTTGCAGCATTGGGATTTAATAAATCCCAAAAATTTCGAGTTTTCTAGTGAAAGAACTGTAAACTTTGATAAATAAACCCCTAAATCTACACCAGCCAACCAGTTAAACACAATTGAAATAGTGGCAGTTTTGACACTTTGCATTCTATGTAATCGACTTTTTATTGAGAAAGCACAGTAATATTGTGTATTATTGTGTAAAAAAAAGAGACGTGTGCGTGTCATGCTTTCCTGACCTTTAGTGAATAGGCTACTTATGGTTTTATTATATTACTTGCTCAACCTAACAAAATGTTTGTAGCTATTGTGACATGTTCATGACAGCATATTTTGTTTGACCTTTCGCAATTGAAAGAACAAACACATAGTAAAGGATGTTTATGGTGGATAGTATATTCATTCTTATGTTCTCAATTTTGTTGCATTTGTTTGTATTTTTTTTAATAAATAGCAATATTTACTCAGTATATGTTAGTATGAGTATATGTGTTGGGAATGAATGGTGTTGTCTGTCTATGTGAATAATAGGTTTTCTGTGACAATATAAATCCCTGGGTGAATTTATATTTATTTGCTCATAAGTGTGGAATACATGCAATGTTAATGTATTCTGGAAGAAGGAGTGCATTAGCACCTTAATGGAAAATGAACATGACACCAATAAATATATAACACTTTTAACACCCCTTCTGTCAGTGTTACACTCCACGTGTGGCACTTACCTGCATGGGACAAACTTGAGCCACTCCACATTGGTATTGAGAGAGACTGGGTAATTGGTACTTAGAGCAGTGTCTTCACCTTGTGGGATCTGGAATGCACCTATGTGTGGCCCCACCAGCAAACAGTATTATTTTTCACACAGTGGTTGATAAACTAAATAACTTTAAATAGTAATAGTAATACTCACTCCAAAAGTCTCTTTGGATGCTTTACAGTCACTCTTCAGTGACTCAAGCACATATGGACATGCAGTGCAACTCTGCACCCTTTGGATAGTCAGATGAGAATTACCTTTCAGTGCTGATTCCTCCAGTCTGGACTCCTTTCACACTTTCAGTCTCTCCAAGCACAGTATCTGGCATCCCTGTTCCAGCCTTATCCAAATGACAGCTTTTGGTGGGGTCTTCCACCTATCTGGGCCCACTGGCAGCGCACTGATCTCTCATGGTTCTCTCTGCCAGGCTCTTCTGCTTCCTCTTCCTGCTGGACACTACCACGGCTCATTTATGACTGTAGCGGAAGGGTGCCATGTGCCAAGAAATGAAGCAAATAACTACAGGGCAAAACAAATTGGCTCAGAATAAAGGCCGCAACTAGCACTGTGCAAGGTTTAGGCAGAAGAGGTTAGTGTACAGTAATCTATTAACTTGTAGTAAATTAGCACTTAAGGCTCTGCAATGTCATTATTATTATGGGGCATGTTTATATACTGTACTCATTCTTGCCATAAAGTCTGCAGTCCCTCAGCCTCCTATGTTAGGACAGATGTCATAATAAAAAAGGAGGAAGTATTTATTATATAAATAAACTGACTAACTCTGAAGGGTAAATAGTTAGGTCTATAGAGTTACTCTATGTTTTATACAATCATTAGCAAAAAATTAAAGAATAGAAAGTACAGATTTAAAAAGCAAGGCATTTGCTGTGCACAAGGTATACATAGGTCCTTTAATTCTCCTGTTCTTTAGCCTGTATAGTTCAGCATCAAGAACAGACATGAATGCATGTGGAGTGTATAATCACTATTCAGCTATCTGCAAGAATAACATTTGCATGCAAAACAAAATCATATTTCACTTTCCAAACTATTCTGCTTTCAGCAGAATTACAGGTTTAGGAGCCCTTGATCAAGCAAATAAATACTGCCAAGCAAAATCTAATTAATTTTTCTTCTTAAATAATTTCACAGCCAGCTCTAGGTGTGTATGCAGAGATAATAAGAATGCTGCACTGCATAGTGTACTATAGATAGTAGTGTTGTGTTTTGATAGCCGAGGACGAGCAGAGTATAACAGTCCTTTATTAGCAGGTTCATGCAGCCATTACACAACAGTAACATAAAAACTCTAGCACCTTAAGCAGTATAGAAGGTACAGTGTATGCACAGTATAACTCATGCACACAGTGACATCTACAGGCCATTTGTATAAACACCAAAGTTTTCTTCTCTACAGATTATATTCAGATTACAGTAGGTAGGTCACATAACATATACACATTACGAAATGTCGTAATACCTTTATAAAGGAGTCCAATGTTGCATCACTATTCTGTGAGGTTGTAGTTTTGGGGTCTGGATGCTAAATGTTTATGCTGTTACAATTCCAATTTTTAGACCTCATCTAAGATATTAGGAAAGCAAAGTAAAGAACAACCAACATATACGGGCAGATTTATCAAGGGTCGAATTTTGAAGTGAAAAAGCTTTGAAATTCGACCATCAAATTATTTAAAAGTGTATTTTAGGTCGAATTACGATCGAATTAAAATCGATTTTCCCCAAAAAATTTGATTTTTCAAAAATTTCAAAAACACTCCTTAAAGGTTATAGGAGGTCCCCTATAGGCTAAAACAGCAATTTGGCAGGTTTAAGATGGCGAAGGGTCAAATTTGAATTTTTTTAAAGAGACAGTACTTCGATTTTCGAATGGTCGAATTTTTAAATTCAAATTGAATCAAATTTTGACCTATTCAATAGTTAAAGTACCCAAAAATTACTTTAAAATTCAAATTTCTTTAATTTGAATTTTCACTATGACCCTTGATATATCTGCCCCATAGTGGAAAATTTACTAAACTTAGAACTGGGGGCAGATTTATCAAGGGTCAAAGTGAAGTTTCTACTTTAAAAATTTAAATTCTGTGAAAGTAATTTTTGGGTACTTAGACTATTGAATAGATCACAATTCAATTTGAACTGAAAAAATTTGATTCAAATTAAAGAATTCAACCATTTTGAAAATCAAAGGACTGTCGAATTCGACCCTTCGCCGCCATAAACCTGCAAAATTACTGTTTTAGCCTATGGGGGACCTCCTACAACCTTTAAGGAGTGGTTTTGAAATTTCTGAAAAATCTAAATTTTGGGGGGAAAATCCTTTGAATCAAATGATTCAATCGATTAGAACGATTTTAATTTGATGGAACTATTCGATCGAAAATTGTCTGTTTTGATTGAAAGAACACTTTGAAAAAAGAATTCAATGGTCGAATTTTGAAGTTTTTCACTTTGAAATTTGACCCTTGATAAATCTGCCTCTAGGTATTGCTCCTATGTGGGAACTGAATCAGTGCACATCATGTAAAAAGATATTAGCAATATTATATTGGATGCAACTTTTTTACTATCTGTCTACACGCATAATGGGGAAGTTTTAAAATTTGATATCTGTTAATCAAGGGTTATAAACAATGCAATTAGATATTGTGCTACATTTGATCGTAGAGGCATATTTATTAAAACTCGAATTTTTGTGGTTTTAGAGTTTTTTTATTGAATTTATTAAATGTTTAAGAGCAAACAAAAAAAACCACTGAATGATGCACTCATAAATTTCGATTCTTTTTTGGATATTCCAAGTGAAAAAAAATTCGAAACCCTCTAAAAGTCAGATTTTATTAAAAGTGGTCCAATAAGAGCAACACAGCTCCCGCTGACTTCTATAGCAACTTTGATTTGAAGAAATTTAGCACTAGAGCTTTTCGTGTTTTTCACTTAATAAAGCTCAAATGTTTAGAGTTTTTTAGAAGTATAGGAAAACCATACATTTTTCAAGGTTCATGGACAAAATCGCAATTCAATTGTTAGTAAATGGGCGCTTTAGTGTCGCTAACAACCCAAAATTGTACAAGTAATAGAACACCTGCATGATAGTGACCATTCAACTATCTTACTAATAGGGGGGTTATTCATTAGAATCTGATTTTTTTCGGATATTTTCCCCTAAAAAAAGTCCCGGCAAACTTTATTAATAAAAAAGCATGTTTTAATCGGCTTGTGAGCAAACTCAAAATCAAGCGAAAATACATCGTTTTTTTCCTGAATTTTACATTTTTTTGGGGGTTTTCCCAAAACCCAAATTTTTCTGATTTTTGTCAGAAAGTTCGAATTTCATGCTTATTCCATTGCAGTCCACAGAATTTTCCAAGTAGGATATGGGCCTCTCCCATTGACTTATATACAACCTTGGCAGGTCTGAGATGCTGGATTTTTTGAGTTTTTGACATTATGTTTCAGACTTAAATAAATAACCCCAAAGTGTGCTACAAGAAAAACTAAGACATAGAAAAAAAATAACATCTGGACACTAATTGGCAGATGAAGCTCAATGTCTAGAACTGTAAGGTATTTGAGTTGACAGCACACATGAATGTCAGCTTAGAGGTTTATTCATAATTTATATAGGGCATATCATCCATGAGCAAGGTTTTGATTTCCTCCCAATCTCCCCTCTGCCCATAATGTACAACTGGACTACTGATTCAGTCATGAATCAGCATCCTTTAGAGCCACGACAGTCAAGCATCCAGTGGGGTTGCAGGGGGTTTCATAGGGCTCCTCTGACATACAGTACATTACATAGCTTTGCACTATGAATTGTTCTTTGCCTTTAGTCTCTACAAGCAACTACAATGTATGCTATCTGGTTTTGTTCACTGGTCCAACTCAGGGCTGGTTTTGTTCAGTGGTCCAACTCAGGACCTATTTATTAACATTGAAATTTCAATTTTTTTTCAAGAATCTCTTAAAATTTGTAGTTTTCCAAGTTTATTTAAATCTCTGGAGATTTATTAAGTGACAAAAATCAAGAAAACCTCTAATACAAAAATTTGTCAAGATGTTGAGGTCCCATTGAAGTCAGTGGGAGCTGTACTGATCTTATTGGACCATTTTTAATCAGTTTGGACTTTTAGTGGTTTTCTAATTTTTTAGCTGGCAATTGCCCGAAAAATTAAAATTTTTAAAGGTTTTGGAGGTTTCTGTATTTTTTTTCACATTCTTCAGTTTAACTCACTTTCTCTAAAACCTCTGTAACCCTTTCAACACTTCTTTGTTGGTGTTACACTCCACTTGTGGTGCTTACCTGATGGCACGGGACAAAGCTGACCCACTCCGCAGTGGTATTGGGATAGAATGGGTACCGCGTACTTAGTAGCGCAGTGGGTCCACCGGCAGCTCTCTGGCTTCCTTCTCTGTCCACCGTGCAGTTCTCTATACCATTGTTTCTTCTTTTGCTAGTATCTGTGCTGGTCAAGACATAGTTGGCATCTCATCCCTTCCAGACACTTGAGCCTTGCGCTTTGCAATCTTTTTTTTCAATTCCGTAATCTCTTCCTCCTTTAGGAAATGACTGGAAATCTTTTCAGAACTACGAATTTTCTTCTCTCGACATAGAACATTAACTTCTTCCCTTCTGACAAACCCCCTTGGAACAACTGTTTCAGTCTCATGGAATCAACACGATCAGCAGCAATGATCCTTCTGCAAACAAGTAACTTTAACATCTGCTGCAGTCTCTTTAAATATTCAGACAGACTCTCTTTGTCTTTCTGCATGCAAGACTGAAACTTGTACAGCATCTCAATTTCATGTTCCACTGGTCCACAGGTATCTTCCAACAGTTCTTCTCAGGACCATCTTGTGGCACACCTTTCTGTGTAGGTTAATTGTGAGTGTTACTCACCCTGGTGGTCTAGTGGACGCCCGCCGCGCCGCTCCTTCCCCCCTGCTGCCAGGCTCCATAGTGCTCACGCGGCGCGCACTTACGCATCTTAAAGGCGCAGTTCGTGGTCAAAACAGGCTGGGTCGAGGCAGGCAGATAGCGAAGAGACGTCAGACAGGCAATGGGTCAAACCGGGTGATCAAGTAATGACGCCAGCGCGCAATGGCGCCAAATTCATATATTTAAAGGGGCATTTTTATTAAACTCATTGCCCGTGATTGTTTTGTTCCTGGCGCCTGTTCTTTGCGCTGTAAAGCTTCTAGTCTGTCTGATACCTGTGTTTGACCCTGCCTGGCTGTTTTTGACTACTCTGATCTCTGGAACCCGACCCTTGCCTGAAACCGACCTTGATTCAGTTTAACCCTTTGACTGACTTCCTGGTTTGACTCCTGCCTGTTGTTTGACTACCGATTCTGCCTAATCCTACCTGATTGATCACCCGGTTTGACCCATTGCCTGTCTGACGTCTCTTCGCTATCTGCCTGCCTCGACCCAGCCTGTTTTGACCACGAACTTGCCTACTCCTATCTGTACCATGACCATCGGCCTTAAAGACTTTATACTGTCATGCCCCATTGCTAGCCAGAACTCCTGCTCTTCACCTCTCGTATAAGTCCAGGTGGCATCTGAGTAAGCTGAGGGCTCCTCCCGAAGCCAAAGGCGGTCACACTACTGGTGAAGCACAAGCCGAGACCAGGGTGCTTGGCACTTGTTCTGGTATTGGGTGCCGACCGTGACATTAATGAGGTCCAATGCAAGCCCTCAAATATCTTGGACACAAAGCAGGTCCAGCAATGGCGGTCAAAGCAGAATCTCTCCAGACCTCAAAGTTCTCTTCACCCGAGGGAGTGGGTTCCACAAGTGAAAATATTTTCAGTCTCTTATAATTGCCATTGTATGCCATCTGTCTCAAATTCTCACCGACTTGTGCCAATACTTCCACAAGCTGAGCTGCTTCAGAGACATCATTTAGGGATGGGTTCCTCCCTGCATCTCACATCATGCAGTGTATTTCAGCTTTATCTCAAGTGTCACTTCAAACAGTCTTTTAGTCACACTGCTGTGACCAATGGCAAATAGCTGTGGTGCACCAGTGCAGTGGGGAGTTGGATCCTCCAATTCAACTCCCACTTCATCCTCATTATCACTAAGTTCCTTCTCCTCTGGAACAGAGGGCAAGACAATTTGCTAGTAACAGTCCTCTTCTGCTTCAACACCACATGCACAGGTCTCTCTGTTAATCTCGGCAGGACTATCCACAAGCACATTTAAGCAGACACCATCTGGGTCTTGTTGTGAAGCTACCATTCTAGGCCGGTAAAAAGATCCATCAGCATCTAGGCTCTTGTAAATAACTTCCTCTTTTGTTCTGGGTATCATCAGACCTGCTACAGCAGTCTCTTTCAAGCTTAGTCCCAAACTATTGCACTAGTCCAGGACACTCTGAGGACTCTCAGCAGATGATGCCATCTTGTCTCACTTTCTCCATGACCAGGTCCCAACTGTGATCTCCAAAATGTGACCCTTTCGATAACCTTGTCGGTGGTACACTCCACGTGCGGCGCTTAGCTGATGGCATGGGACAAACCTGAGCCACTCCCCAGTGGTATTGGGAGAGACTGGGTACCTTGTACTTAGTAGTGCAGTGCCTCCACCTAGTGGGATCCGGGAATACACCTACAGGTGGCCCAACTAGCAATACAGTAATAACACACACACAACATTGGTTAAACTGAATAAAGGTTTATATAAAATAACTGGCCAACTAGTACATGCAGCACTCCTAACCGGTGGCAATAGGGCCTCACTAACTAACTTGCAAGTGCCAAGCTGTCTAACTAAGTAAAAAAGGCAAAGGCCTTTAATAAAAGAGTCTCTTTATTTTCAAATGCTTCTTTAATGTATTGTCCCTTTAAACAGGATACTCACAAATACTCTTTAGATGCTTTACAGCTCTCTTCAGGCGAATCCAGCACATTCAGGCATACAGTGTGATTACCAGACCCTTTGGATGCTCAGATGGGAATCTCTTGCTGTTTGTTCCTCCAGTCTGAATTCCTTTTACACTCTCTGTTTCTCCAGGCACAGTATGTGGCTTCCCTGTGCCAGCCCAATCCAAATGAATGCTTTAGGTGCAGCTTCTCAGCTCTCTGGGCCCACACGCAGCTCTCTGGCTTCCTTCTATGTCCACCATGTGGTTCCCTATGCCACCCTTTCTTCTTTTGCTAGTATCTGTGACTTCCTTTTCCTGCCAGCCACTCACTAGCTGCTGTGTCACTTCCTGTTGCACTGAGATCACTGAATAGCTGGTTGCTAGGTAACAGCTTACCGCATACAGATACAGAATATGTGCTTCTGCCTTTACAGGGATAAGTGCAATGATTTGCACGGATTCCATACATTTCTAAAAATACAAAGAAATTCCTATGACGGGTGAGGAAAAGGTATTATACTGGTAGAGACTGCACACCTTCAATCTCCAAGGCCCTATTGGGGATAAAAACCAATTACAAAAAATAAGTAGAAGGTGGACTGCGTTTTTAAAAGCACTAAAATAAGACTGTTGATAAATAGTATTTGTCCCATGTCACTGAAACATTTCGAAATTTGCAAAACGGCTAAAAATTCACAAAACGGGGGTGATTCACAAATTTATTCACCAGCGGTGAAATGTGGGAATTCACCACTAATTCACACCTGGCGAATAAATTCACCCATCACTATTGATAAATAGACCTCCTACTCTCTGAATTTTTCCATTAAGGGGTCCTTTTTCCTAAAATTTTGAAAATTATTTTCTAAGCTTCAACCTTTTTCCCGTGTACAGACTTTACTATTATTCAGAACATTTTTTTCTTGTAACAAAACATCCAAATATTCGGTTGTAAGGGAGATCTTTAGACAGCCATTTAATCAATATTTCTATAGTGTGCTATAATTTTGCCATAGGTGATACTGATTTATGCTACTTCCTAGCAAACTACAGCTTAAGGCAAATTCATAAACATTTGTAGTAAATTGCAGGAAACAAAATTCCATGAAAATATATTTCTAAAGGGATTTTGTCACAATTTTTATGGTGTAATTTTTATTTCTAAATTACCCTGTTTACACTGCAAATAATTCACTCTACAATATAAAATGTAATTCCTGAACCAGCAAGTGTACAGTATATTGATGTGTAAGCAGCAATCTCAGGTCATTTTGCCTGGTCATGTGCTTTCAGAAAGAGACAGCACTTTAGGATGATCTTGTGTTATGGAGCTGCTATCTGGTTACCTTCCCATTGTTCTGTTGTTGGGCTGCTGGGGGGGAGGGAGGAAGGGATATCACTCCAACTTGCAATACTGCAGTAGAGTGACTGAGGTTTATCAGAGCACAAGTCACATGACTATAAATAAACCTGTTTGTTCTTTTGAGAAACAGATTTCAGTGCAGAATTCTGCTGGAGCAGAACTAACTGATGTGTTTTGAAAAAAACATGTTTTCTCATGACAGTGTCCCTTAAGTATACAGTAGTCTCTTCAGAAATTTAAAAAACATATCCACACTCATTAAAAAATTATTTTTTACTCACATTTGTGTGAAAGTAGCATTGAATTTTAGAAAATCAACCTTCTGTGGCTCTTGAGAAACTGATCCCAGTTGTGTTTATGAAAGTGCAAGTGATTTTATTTTTGCAAGGCTGCTGTTTAGAGAAGTAAGGCAGACACTCAGTAGGTGCTACTTGATCAGGACTTTCTATGATATGTAAGTGACATATCATGCTGAGTTATACAAATGCACAAAGGTCAGCATAGGTAACATTTTGAATTATACACCATGGCAGGTGGTTTTAACACATCATCATGGTGAAATCAACAGAGAACAGGCATTATTTCACAGATTTTGGAAATTGTTTAATTGTCTTTTCATGGACATTTTAACCCCATGTTTCATTTTAATGAAACATTCTAAACATCTCGTCTTGCACACAGAATTTTAAATACCTTATACCATACTGTAATAATTAAAGATACTTTTTCTTAGCTGAAGTTGAATGTGTAGGAAGAGAGCTATAGAAACTTGCATTGTTGGGCCACTAAGTAGACAGCAATTTAGGGCAGAGATATTCTAATTCTCCAACCATTTCTAAGACTCAGCTGTCAGTGTGATCTCAGTCTCACAGACACAGAGCCCACAACATTCTGCATTACTTTAGGGCTATAATTTTTTAAACAGTTGATGCATGAAAATAATAATGTGTATTCTATTCAGACTCCATTTCAGTTAACTTAGCATTAAACTACCATACAATTACCCATTCATTTCAACACATGCTCACCCACGGGAGGTTGGCTTGACTACAATGCATACGGAGTTGTGACATATTGCACTCTTAAAAAAATATTTTTTATTCCCCATACAGAATAGTTTTCTTCTGTCATGAGCTGCTTTTCTGACATCTCCGGCAGTGAAATAGTTATTAATATTTTCATTTTCGAGGGCTGAAAGCAGGGTGTTTAGAAATATTATTGGATTCCCTGGAAATCAACAAAGTGCAGAGGAGGTACATATTTCATAAAGCAGTGTCAGAATCGGAGGCTATGGATGATGCAGTAGCCCAGCAACAGAAATTAGAGGAAGCTGGAGAAAGGTTGTTGGTGGAGTCCTGCCAAAATTCCTCAGTACAATACAGCACAACAATGTCAAATTCTTATACTAAATCTGATACTCATATCAAAAATGAAATTACTTGGTAAAGGTCATAATTCTCTAGTGTTGAAAGGAGTGTTTTCTAAAACAATCTTTAATAAAGCACCAAAGTATATTAGGGTTGCAAAGAATAATATTCTAATATCACCCTGATCAGAACCGTAACTGCATGCACAGGTAAGCCATGTTTTGGTGTTATGTTAACAGCCCAATCTTTTATCCTATATTCATTTGATTTATATTACCTTGTCCTTTTGAAGAGGTCTGCACAAGTTAAATATACAATTGCTCTTTAAATTCATGCCAAGTGATCATAAATGGAACAGATATGCTTTTTTTCCCCAAAATTCAAATGTAATTGATACAACCCAAGATGGCACATCTTTGTCTGATGACTGAGACACAAAGACTAAAAGTTGTGCCTTCTGTGTAACGGGTGGTATCCGTGCTGGACAAAGATGTTAACTTCAACATTATGCAATGGATGCAGTTGTGATGGTGCCACAAATTAACCAATGTGAATAATGCACCAAGTAGAATCAGTGGTCAATTCCCTTAGTTTGGTTAACAGAAAGGTGAAAAAGAAAAAGAAGAGCCTCCTGGCATGCTAAGAAAGCCACGGGGTCACAGATATGAAAGTAAAAAAAAACTTTTACTGAAAAAAAATTAAAAGAGGCCCTACACATTTTCTGCCAAGGGTCGAATTCGAGGATTAAAAAACCCTCGAATTCGACCATGGGAATAACTGGGAACACTGTGGGAAGTAAGATCCTTCCAATTTATATATAGGAATTCGAAGGATTTCACTTCCCACAGTGTTCCCAGTTATTCCCATGGTCGAATCCTTAGTAGGATTTTACCGCAATTCAATTGGTCGAACGATCGAATAGGAAATATGTTGATTCGATCGATTCGAATGATTTTAACCATTCGATCAAATATTTTTATTTGATCAAAAATAATGATATCCAATTCGGTAGCTTTGATCTGGCAAACTAGGCAGTCGAATAAAAATTTAAGGGGGAAGTACTTTGACAGTCGAATAGCCGAATATTCGAATAGATTTTTATTCAAATCATTCGAGTCATTTGATTCGATCGAATTTTCAAAATTCACTGGTTGAAGAAGTCTTCAAAAACATTTGAAAATTCAAATTCGAATCTTTTTTGAAAATTCGATCGAACTTTGAATCCTACATGTGATTTTAGTAAATCTGCCCCTTAGTCAATGTATAATAGGGTGAAATGGTAAGTGTTTAATGTAACTGTGTCATTAATGGTTAATATATTTATATATATTTACACATTTGAGATGTGACGTGGGAAGGAAGCTGAACAGTGGGCTCTACAGTAGAGTCACCTCCTGGAAAAGGTACTGAGCCTAGGTAGTGTGAGGACTAGTGTGGTAATAATACACTCTACTAAGTGTAAGAGAGCAAGGTGCAGCTATGGCCCCAACTGAGAGTAAGTGGGTTTAGTAATCCCAGAGGGAATCCTGAGAGTGAGCCAGAAAGGGTCCAAGAGGGGTGTCCGTGAGCATGAGTCCCCAACCCCCCCGGTAGTGTGCTATTTTGAGCAACATTCTGAAAAAGGCTGGCAGATTGAAAAGTGCTGCTGCGTAACTGAAGGTTGTGACAATAAAGAGAACATGTTTGAACTGCTACTCTCTGCCATGTGTGTCGTTACTTGAGGGCCCCCGGACAGAAGGTCAATTCAAGGTCAATCAACAGGTTTGCACCAGTTATGCAGAATGTAATGTAATGTCCACTGAGCCCTGAGTGTTAATATTGTGATACCATGTATGTTGTACTCCTTAATAATGGGATTCTGGGTTTTGCAACAGCAACTTATTTATTAAAATACAGTGCATGAAAGAAGCATGGCTCTCTGACTGTATAGCTCAATCTCCTATGCTAGGGTTCTGGCCCCTCCTATGTGCTCCATTTTCTATAACAAACTTTATTAACATCAACAATTATCAACACACCGTGCTGACATTGCTGGCTATAGTACTTACCTTAAGTTGTACTTTGTACAAAACAGAGCTGTGGGTTTAACACTCTTGAGCTGATCCATTGTACACTTTAGTAAGGAAAGCCAAAATATATTTTAATCATAGAAATTTTTAAAAATAGTATACGTTGTAATAAATATTAGCCATAAAAAAGACTTTCCATTTCCTAAATTCACAGCACCTCTAGATCATCTAAAATTGCTTAGCGTGTCCTGAAAGAAGACAAAATAACTTAAGACTTTTTTTTTGCAGAAAGAAACTGCCTGCTGTAAATAGAGAATTTGCGATAATTAAAATCAGAACATTTTAGCAGCTTGGGAAGTGTTATTTTCTTATAATTGTTTCTAATTGGAGGAGGGAGTTGAAGAGCAGAGACCAGTGAATCAACAAATTTTGACCACAGAACAATAAGCTGTGAATAGGCACAGAGGCACTGGGGCCTCTTATATTTGCACACTAAAACTGTGGGACATTGGCAAGAAAATGATGCAAGGCTTGCATGAACATAGGTGGTCATAGCCTTTCATGCAGATTTATCAAGGGTCTTATTTCGAAAAACTTCAAAATTAAATTGAAGGGTTTTTTTTTGTCAAATAGGTCAATTTCTGATCAAATAGGTCCTTTTTCTATCGAATTTGAACCGTACAGATCGAAATAATTGCGCATTTAATCGAATTTGATTAAAAGTTTAATCCCCCCTACATTACACATTCGATTGAATTTGTTTTATTCAAAGTTTCAGTTCGACCTTGATAAATCTGCCCCTTATTTTGACTTGCATTATTTTTGCATGAATTACTTCAGCAATCAACCAGCATTACTGTATCTGTATCAGTATGCCCAAATTTGGACCAGTGGGTGCCTCCCCTCAGACCATTTCAGGGGCATAAAATACTTTTAGCATATTCTTTAATCATTAAAATCTGTTAGTACTGTTATTTTTCAGCTTAACAGGAAAACATGGAGACTGAAGCAATTCCAGTCATGCAAGGTATGTTGTAGATCAGTGCTGTCCAACTTCTGTGGTACCGTGGGCCAGAATTTTTCTGGTCTACATGTGGAGGAACTCAGTGTTAGCCAGACCAGTTTTAAACCACACCCACTTAAAATGTACCAAAGTCATATCAAAACATACACTTAAATCCAGCCGCCTCCTCCCTTTCAGTAAAGTAACTATGGGATGGAGGGCCTGGGTGCAGGTTGTGGGTTTTTCAGCATTTTTTTGCTTGTGCAAACTGCTGGTGGGCTCACAGGGGGTTGGGGCCCTTTTACAATTGCACCCACTGCTCCCTTGGTAGTTCCACCACTGTCCCCTGTGGATAACACAGCTTCCCAGCACATGATTTAACACCATTGGGGCTGCTAACAATAATTTTCAAATGATAACAAACCCCAAAACAAATACCATGCTTATGTTCCACTGGCAGAGCAGGGGATACACAGGCAGAGTATGACTCACACAGGGAGCATAATGAAGGTAGAGTATAGCACACAGGGAGCATAGCGAAGGTAGCACAGAGCAGGAGACAGGGAAATCTATCAGGATCACTCTAAAATGTACTACATACAGTAACACAATGCTGGTGCCCCTTCAGCAGTTTGTAGGAGTGAGAATAGGTGAACAATGTGGGCAGTTTCAGTCTGGGTCTCGGGTGTGAACAATAGAGTAGAGTGTGAACAGCAGACGGGATTACATGTGTGAAAAATACAGGGGATTTGAGGTTTAAACAATGCAGGCGCCAGTTTATCTCTGTATTTGCATACTGTATTATTGTATTAACTAGATTTGATGTTACAGTGTTACTTGACAATAAAGAATGTATGTGTATTATTACATATGTTGCATTGCTTTATAAAGGGGGTCACCCCGAAACGTTGCACATTCGCACTAATAAAATGGCAAGGGGGATCCCTGCCATTCACCAGCCTTGAAGTGCCAGTGTATCTAATTTTGCACTGTACATGGAGGGTGGCCGCTACCTCTTACACTGGGCACCAGGCGTTCTTTATTGAGGGAGTGTTAGGTGAGTGCGCGACTTCATTCATTTTCAAGTAAGTCAGGTGAAGGCAAGCTTGTGATATTAAAAAATAGTCTATCCATGAGTGTGTTTTGTATATATGAGAATAGAAGGTATAATAAGTATCCCTTGCATGACTGATTTTCCAGCTATCCAAAAAAGTGAATCGGTTAGTTAGCCTCATAAATTCACAGGGAGAGTATGTGTTGAATGGTCTGGTGAGGGGTGATTTCATTTATTAAGATTATTTAGTAGAAATATAACCTGGCGTCTATTAGGTGAGTAGATATTACATGGGGTTATAGGGGTGTCCATATACTTTCCTACAAAAATAATGTATGGCCCATTGGGATCACAATAGGCCTGATCTACAGCCAAAGGGCAATCTTTCTGAACAAGCATGTCCACCCCAGGTTTTTTAGTAGGCACAGAAGAATAATAAACTGTATAGTAGTATCTGGATGCAAGTTATATCATTTATCCTTCTGAAAGTGGGTTTCCTGAATAAAAGCCACCTCCGCCTTTAAACTTCTGAGTTCCTTTAGCACTTTAACTTATTGTGTTCAGATCTTTAGCATTAATAGGGATAACTGAAGCCATAATGCATTATTGTAGCAATTCTAACTTTGTCCTCATGGACTGAAGTGACTCAACTTTCAACATATTAGCTTTGCTAAATGTCCTATATCTTAAATTTACTATAGTGACAAACCATGATACAGATAAATGATGAACACTAATCTTTCTTTTTCCATAAATGTAAAGCATACTGAGTATAATGTAAAAAAATTAACTTAGTTGAACATATAAGAGTGTCAGAAAAACAACAAGTATTATATATAACCTTCAAGAAATTGTGAGGGTTAGTTTAGTAAAGACCCTCTTAGACTTTAAAGAAAAAAGAGTAAGAAAAATTAGGCGAACTGAAACGTCCCAGATTTGCCCATCACTACAGTGGATGTGATTTACTTTGCTAAATCATTTTATACAGTACCACACAGAAGGTTATTGGTTAAATTAAGGAATGTTGGCCTGGAACATAGTATTTGTACTTGGATAGAGAACTGGCTAAAAGATAGACTACAAAGAGTGGTGGTAAATGGAACATTTCCTAATTGGACCAGTGTTGTTAGTGGGGTACCGCAGGGCTCTGTACTGGGTCCCTTGCTTTTCAACTTGTTTATTAATGACCTGGAGTTAGAAATTGAAAGTAATGTTTCTATTTTTGCAGATGATACTAAATTGTGCAGAATATAGGTTCCATTCAGGATGTTGCCACTTTGCAGAGTGATTTGTCTACGTTGGGAAAATGGGCAGTAAACTGTAAAATGAGGTTCAATGTTGAGAAATGCAATTTTATGCACTTTGGAAAAAAATAATATAAAAGCAAGTTATACACTAAATGGCAGTGTGTTGGGAGTTTTCTTAAATGAGAAGGATCTTGGGGATTTTATAGATAACAAGTTGTCTAATTCTGGGCAGTGTCATTCTTTGGCTACTAAAGCAAATAAAGTTTTGTCTTGCATAAAAAAGGCACAAACTCAAGGGATGAAAACATGATTATGCTTCTTTATAGATCCCTAGTAAGACCAGTAGGGGGACGGAAATTATGCGATTAGACTGTCCAGGTTGGTTTGTTTTGTCTGGAAAAAAAAGGTGCTTGTGAGGGGACATGATTACACTTTACAAATAGTAGAGGACTTTTCACCCACCGCACCAGAGGCCACCACTTCAGACTAGAAGAAAAGGACTTTCATGTGAAGCAGCATAGGTTGTTCTTCACAGTGAGGACAGTGAGGTTGTGGAATGCACTGCCAGGTGATGTTGTAATGGCTCATTCTGTTAATGCTTGGGGCTTGGACAGACATAATATCACAGGCTATTGTGATAATAAACTCAACAGTTGGTATAGATATGAGCATGTATAGTTTATGGGAAAGCATGTAGCGGTGTGTGCATGGATGCTGGGTTTTCATTTGGACCCGATTGAACTATGTAACTAACTATGTAACAATTGTGCTGGGAAAGGGCACATTCATTTAAAAGAAGCTATGCACTGTTTCAGAAAAACTCCAAGGACCACATAAAGAAAATAAATAGAAATATATTGATGAAGTAGAAAGAAAAGAAACTCTGCTTACATATGAATTTAACAAATCAAAATGATCTCAGTGATAGGGTTGTAGGCAAGGAGAGAAAAGTAGAGAGAAAAACAGTTCAAATACAGAAATACAAAATGAGTTTTACAGACTTTTAAAAAATGATGTGCAAACCTTAACAATTTCTACCTATCTCGAATAAGACATCACCTCTATCCAATGTTGCTGTAAGCAGCAGCCTCTTCTAATGCAATTCCTGATGTGTGCTGCAGGAGATTAAAGTAAAGGTCAGAAACTCAATTTTTCCCCCTGGAAAAGATTCTCCCTTTACCACAAATGCAAACAGGGTTTCTTTCCATAATGCAGCTCACCATTGTGTGAATTCTGACAGTCTTTTGGAACTCAACAAGCAACTCTGATAATGCTGAACTCTATCCACTCTATTTTAGGTGAATGCATTGTTAGAGATATTTTTATATATCTGTCAGGAAACAAGAGTTCTGCAAAGTAATGGAGAAAGACAGAGATAAACTGAAGGAAGGGATGGGCGGGTTGGGGACACAGAAGTAGAAATATGGTGTAGAATAATTTGCTTTAACGTAGATTTGATTCCAGGTTAACAAATATTGGTCCCAAATTACATGTTTTAGAAAATGATTCTGTTTTTCTATTTTGGTTCTTTATCTAAACTTTGTATTTCAAAAATGCTCTAATATGTTAATATTTTATACAGAGAACCAGAATAATGCAGGGTTACTTTTGTTAGCCAATGATAAATATAATGAGGCTCTGAAAATAATGGTCTAAATGAATATTGCTGAATTACTGAAGATGATTTTCAGTCTGCACTGCTATACCACCCAATGCTATGGGCTATGACCTAGGACTGATTTGGTCTGAACCTTAGTCATAAAGGATGCAACAGATGCAACAGAAAGTAAAGTGATTGAAATAACTGAATTTCCTAATCAAAGCAAACACTGTTACAAATACTTTGCTAAATCTAAGCAATTCCACAATTCCAGGTAAATTTTATAGAGGCAAAGCTTGCCCCACAGGAACAAGGAACATCCCTCTCATCACTGGGAAAGCAACTTTGGACTACTTAAAAAAGCGGTGACAACAACAACACAACAACAACGCATATATTTTCCATTTGGCAATTTATCTTCATGCTAGCTGGAAGAAAACTTCAGACACTGTGTTGCTTGAGGAGATTAAACAGAACCTATCACCCAGACATAATAATAAAAGTAATTTGATTATACAGGTATGGGATCAGTTATCCAGAAACCCGTTACCCAGAAAGTTCCAAATTACAGAAAGGCCATCTCCCATAGACTCTATTATAATCAAATACTATTTTCTTTTTCTCTGTATTATTAAAATAGTACCTTGTACTTGCTCCAAACTAAGAACTAATTACTCCTTATTGGAAGCAAACCCAGCCTATTGGGGTTATTTCATGTTTACTTGATTTTCTAGTAGAATTAAGGTATGAAGATCAAAATTACCGAAATACTTTTTATCTGGAAAGCCCCAGGTCCCAAGCATTCTGGATAATAGGTCCAATACCTGTACTTTTATTTTGACTTCCTTCCCCCTCTATGCCTCAGGCAGCCTAGAAATCACTTCCACTTTCCATTCTCCACTTCCTTGATGTCACATGTCCCCTAAATAATCACTTTCTTTAGTCAGGGTGGGATTGGGCCAGTGGGACACTGGGAAAAAAATTAATGCTTCCCAAACCCCTCAAGGCCCCCTCCAACCCAGGACTTCTGCCCTCCCTACCTGCTGAACAGAATCTGCAGCCTCCACACACAGGGCCAGAACTAAGGGTAGGCAGAAGAGGTAGCTGCCGAGGGTGCAACGATAGGGGTGCTGGGCAACTATCTCTAAGGCGCTGGGCAACTAGCTCTAAAACTGTCTTCTGCCTACCCCATCTTCATGTTTGCATCCCTCATTCTTACTCCCCTTCCTTCCCTCTATCATCCTCCCCTCCATAGCTCTCCCCTACCTCCTGTCACCCTCCCCTCCATCGCTCTACCCTCCCTCGTAATTGCAGGTAAAGTTGCTGTACTGTGTTAGCCAGTAAAAATGTTGTTGGAGAAACCCTTTTGAAATAAAAATTTAAAAAATGGTATAAAGATGATACCTTTGTTGGCTAACTAATATAATCATAGCAAGCTTTCAGAACATTTTAGTTCAGCTTGAAAAAGGAACTAAAATGTCCTGAAAGCTTGCTATGATTATATTAGCTAGCCAATAAAGGTATCACCTTTATACCATTTTGTTATTTTCTAGCCTCCCTCCCGTCACCCTTCCTTCTTTCCCTCCATCCTGCCCCCTCTGTCACTCACCCGTCACTCTCCTTCATTGCTCTCACCACTGGGGGGGGGGTGGCCGGCCACCTTTCTATTTACCCATTTATTTTATTTTTATACTGAACAATTCCTTTAATAACAGTGCCCCCAAATTGGTGCGTGCCTATATGCTCTATATGTGGATTCCAAAAGAATAAAATAAATAAGATTTAAATCATTAATATAATGTAAGTTTTGTTTTTTTGGTCAACTAAAATGCTAGAAATGGATTTGTAATTATTTGTGTAACAGGTCCCCTTGATATAAACAGGTATGTATTATCCACAATGCGTGGGATTTAACAACAGCAAATAAACCCATTAAACCCAGTTTTCCCACCAACATGGATTCATGCATTTTTTTCAATTCCATACCTGTATACAGATCTAGGTTACCTGACCAAATTGGCTACTCCACTGTGTTGTAACCAAAGAAATGAACAAAGAAGGTCTTTTTACCCAATGATGTGCACCTGAAATGCAATTATAAGGGCATTAGTGAGTGCATACAATATAGTACAATCAATAATTGCAGCCTTACTAAACACATTGTTAGATAGGTGAGCAAAATGTATCACTTTTCATAATCTGGTAACTAAAAACAAATTCTGTTGACAATTTCTGGTTTGAGTGATTTATTTGCTGTGTTAAAAGGCAAGAAAGTGCACATGTAGCTATGATTATTAAGATCAATAATGATTGCTCCAGGGAGGAATCTGATAAAGTTTGCATTAGCATGGACAAACATCCCTTTACTGGACCTTGTGCAACTCTCAACCCTTGCATATAGTTACTATGATTTAATTATATATATGTATATATATATATATATAAATATATATATAATTATTATTAACATTTATTTCTATAGCACCAACATATTGCGTAGTGCTATATATATATATATATATATATATATATATATATATATATATATATATATATATATATATATATACACATTTAAAGCACCAAGTGCCAACTAATTCCATAACAGCTGTACCATCTTTAAAGTCCTCCAAACAACCAGCCCAGAAGAATAAAAAATAGTAAATGCATTCTGCAGAGAAGAGTGATCAGCAGATTTGATTAAAAGCAGTCTTGCTTCTTTTAATTGAAATAAGTAGCTTTGATCTTGTAATCAGAGGAAATAATTATTTATTTCAAATAAAACAAAATTAGCTTTCCCTTGATCTTTGTACTGCTTATTTAAATAAAGCATTTATGTTCCTTCTTTATTTTTCCCAACAACGTACCATTGTGTCCTGTCATTCGTGTATGCAGCTTTAAAAAAAATCCTTGCATGTTATAAGACCTCTCTAAATCAATAGTTTAAGTCCCAGGGGTCTCCCTCTCACCTGTATTGGCTTTTCCAAACCTCACAGATCTCTTTTTCTCTCGAATGCCGTTTTATACTAACACTTATGTGCCTCATTAAAATAAAATTTTTCAGCTGCTCACAGAGGATATTGTGAAAGACGATTGAACATGTGAAAGACCAGGTTCCTTTGGGCATAAAATGGAGATAAACAGCTCACTCACATCTCACCTTCCTAGTTATTCTAATATTCCTGCAGAGCCCCGTGGAGCCAGAAAGAGATGATGAAACTGCACGTGCTCCACCTGTTTGGGGGTGTGAGATTTCTCACTGAGCACATAATGTAGCTAAAATTACACTTCTCAAATCTTCTACTGCTTGTATCAAATGCTTTCTTAAATCCATATTAATCATTAGAAGGATGTGTAGGCAATTAGCCATATACATTGTCATTGTCTAATCCTTTTTTTTTGTTGTATTTACATGCTCTTTTGCAAAATGACATACAGTTGGCAATCACTTTTGCTTTTTAGCTTAGTAGTATAGTTGAAAAATATTTTAAACTGTCAGTAATGAAATAACTGATTCAAGAGCTGCTACAATGACTAAACTGCTATTTATAGGGTTCTTGTAAGATACAGATTTCTGTTAGGTTTTATACTGGTATTATACAGAAGGATTTTCTATATCAACTGCTCTTGCTAATATGTTACAATCGCATTTGGATTTAGCACTATATCTACTGAAATCTATTTAATCCAGGCTTTGTCCCAGATTCTGCAAATGATCCACATCAGCCTTGTATTAATTAACAGGTGTAACTCATTCTCAAGCTGAAGCTGAGGCTACCTATGATATATACCTTAATCCTGCATTGAGCCCCCACCTATTTGTACATCAACCTTTGTCCCAGAAATGCTGACCATATACTTGTTTTGTATCATAAGCCATGTAACCTGTACCCCAAGAGGCTTGATCCTGGTCAATGTCCTTTTAACATTCCTAGTTTCTTTCCTCTCTGTACTGCATTCCAGCTTCTGTTCAGTAATTGCTACCTTGTCTTTTCTGGAACTGTTTTATTTAGGTTTATGAATGATATGCCGTTCCCTCACAGTTTTTAGACTCAAATGTACAGCAGATCTACAGTATATGTTTTAAAAAGTTGAAATTGTAGGTCACTGGTAACCCATTGCATGGTCAGGGTACTGTTTGTACATGATTCCTGAGTACCTTTGATTCCAGGTCCTGTTCTTTGCATTCAGAGGTGTAGGAAATATATAACAGCCTTCAAAACAGGACTGGACAAATACTGCTATAACTGGCTCATTTGTTGCAGTGTATTAACCAATTTACTCAAGCATATGTAAAATAAATAACTAACCTCCACCACACTTGTCAGCATTATATTAATAACAATATACTTATATGAGGGTTTCCTGTGTTCTTTGACATAAACAAACACATGCAGCTTAGCTAGAAAAAAATAATATTCATTCTTTTTACCAGCCAATATGCTAAACATGACCACACATATATATTTATAGATGGGTATCTCATGGTTCCATTGTTATCTCCATTGATTATTGGTGAATACATAACAACCTTTAAGTATGTTAAGTTTTATGCATATTATATATATATATATATATATATATACACAGTCCCAAAGGTGCACACCATTTACA
>CM044438.1:90471476-90517704 GCA_024363595.1 Xenopus borealis
GTCTGGCAGAGCAGAGTTTAGCAGCATAACACAGCATGTGGTTGAGAGGGAGGGAGATGCCGTTAGTTTTGTTGTGGAAATGATGTACTTTGGTCTAGTATTTGTTGCTATGCTTTCCTGAATTTAAGCATTAAAAAAAGATTTGATTAACTTTGAACATGGAGTTATGCCGGCTTAGTTAACAGTTAAAGAGGTGAAAGAGAACTAAATGATGCAAACGCGCAAACCCTTACACTTGCTCCAAAGAGGTGCAGAGCAAAGCGTTTGGATGCAAGGTTCCTTTCCTTAGTGCCTGCCAGTGGTGCTCCCAATCTTATGTTTCTCCACCACCCACCCAGTTTTAATACATCATGGCTGATGCAGCTCACATATTGTATTGTATTCATTAGGAATACCCAGTTCAAAGAGCAGCAGCAAATTTTTAAAGCGCAAGGCAGGGCAGAAAGTGACATGGAATTTGTACTTTGCACCCTGCACTGTAGTTGATAAATGAACCCTTCCATCGTATTGTTACTGGAAAACAGCAAATATGTTAAATCTCTCCAGTCAGGACTGTCCAGCTGGAGGCCCACGTGCCGAGTGTGGCCCGCAACTTCCGCTTGTATGGCCCCCCACATGAAAGTATGCCTGCTGTGTCTGCTTACCATGTGTAAACTTTAAAATGTATCATTACAAAGATTAACTGGACCCTGCATTGTTTACGCCTCAAATTCAGACTGTAATCCCCTGTATTGGTCACACCTGTAATCCCACCTGCATTGTTCACACCTGTGACACCTCTAATGCTTACACCCTGTACTGTTCACACCTGAAGCCCAGAAAGAAACTGCCCACTTTGTTCACCTGTTTACACTTATACAAACTGCTGAAGGGGCACCAGCACTGTGTCACTGGGTGTAGTACATCTTAGTGTGATCCTGATAGGATCCTGCTCTATTCTGCCTATGGTCCTTTTGTGTGCCATGTGCTGGTGAGGGGGTGCTGCGGTATACACTGGGGAGGAGGAGACATATTTAAGGGTACTGCGGTATACACTGGGGAGGAGGAGACATATTTAAGGGTATGTTTTAATATGACAACTTTTTCACATATAAGTGACTAGTGATATCCCTGCAATGAGCACCAACCATTTGGGTTTTTGGTGAACTACCACAATTAATGTGGACATAGTCTTGTGGTAACATACTGTAGGTATAGTTTAAAGATATTGTGATTTAAAAACAGGGAGTGAATACCACTGGCTTCCATTATTGGCCCTCCACCTTGAAGGCCAGAAAAAGTCCGGCCCTCGGTACCACAGATGTTGGACAGCACTGCCTCCAGTGATAAACTGTTATCCTTGACCACCTGCAAACAATTTATTTCACATAAATAATTTATCTATGAGAGGGGTGCGATTTCTGTTACTTGTTGAAGGTTTCATGTATTCTTTGGCCAAAATGTTCTGCATCCTTCTTCTCTCAGTTTATATCAGGTAGGTTGAAGGTTCTTTGCGGGTGTATATGTTTCAGATTTTCGGTACAATACTTTGGATAAAGACATAAGGTTAAAACCAATTAGTCAGTGTGTTGGTAGGCCAGTGGTTTACATGACTCAGTTCTTGTTTTACAAAAAAAGATATGTTTGAAATTCAAATTTAGAAGTTTGGGGGCAACAGAACAATGGAAGTAGAAGTGTCATTGTGTATTGACTATTGGGACATGTAATATAATAACAATCTATAATTAATTTCATAGCAGAATACAGTTAATTAGACAGCCATTAGATTAAAACATCTGCATATAGCAGTTTCTTAAGGCCTGCATAAAAGTGAATTTAGAGATCATAATTAAGGGGCCTCACACAGATTTAACCTGTGACCCTCCTCTTTTAAAAAAAAGTTCAAGAATACAGTTGTACCCTCTGTTCAACCTTCACATTAATCACTGGGAGCAAAATGATAATCCCTGCATGTGGCCAACAAATGCTATCGGGATAAAAAACTTTTACTTTTGCAGCTATTTTTGAGTATGTGGACTTGATAGTGTTCTGAAAAAATTTATTTATTGCTGGTGGCACTGCCACAATACAGTGTTTATGTTTTGCTTACAATAAAGGCAAATATGCTTGAAACAAACAGACTACATGATGCGTGGGCACGCAGCTCTACTTTTAGATATCAACACATTGTTCTGTGTTTTCATAAATGTCTACACCCATGGCTACAAGTCTAAAGCAGAAGTTCTTCAAGTATGTGGTCAGAAGTTTTGTTATTATATTGCTATGCAAAATGAGTTAGTAACACAGATCCGCTTAAGGAAAGCTCCCAAGGAAGCTCGATTAAATAAAAAATTCCCTTATATCGGTCCCCAAATTAGACTAGAGCAGGTATGCATGTGTGTTTATATATAATATACTGTACACTTAGTGGCCGATTTACTAAATGTGTGTGAATGATTTGAAATTCGATCGAATTTAAAAAAAAATTTTGAATTTTAATTTTCAAATAGTTTTTGGCCACTTCAACCATCGGATTTTAAAAGTTCGATCGAATTGAACGATTCGAATAGATTGGATAAAAATCTATTCGATCATTCGACTATTCGATGATCAAATTACTTTAAATTTTTATTCAATGGCCTACTTTGCCAGATTAAAACTACCGAATTATTTATCGATCGATCAAATTTGTTTTTATTCGATGAATCGAATACCGTTAAAACCCTTCGAATTCGAATATCAAATTTGAAGGGTTAAAAGTCGATAGAAATTTGGTCAAATTCGAGGGTTTTTCATCCCTCGAATTCAGCGCTTAGTAAATCTGCCCCATACTGTACACATAAACCAAACCAAAGGTATGCTGATTCCAACACATTGCAATGATATCTATCCTCAACTCAGGACTGTTTTGGCTTTACGGTGATGAGGGTCCAATGCTGCATATATGGTGAACCTGCATGGAGGTCAGACATTTTGTTATAATATTTATATGCAAAATGAGTTAGTAACACTGACCCATTTAAGTAAAGCTCACAAAGCTCTATTAAATAAAAAATCCCTTATCAGTCCCCAGAAAGATTTTTGGTTGAAAATTCTGCAACCAAAATTTCAATTGTGAAGTCCCCAGCTATTCCCATTTCTCAGTTTAAAAACAAGTCAAATTAAATTGTGACAAATGAGTTGTAAGTAATCTATTAGACAGACATAATGCATTTCTAAGTATCTGGAAGACTTGGTTTGACTATATGTCCTAAATAGCAAGGACCACTCTTCCCTTTTGCTTTAGTAGCTACAATAAACATTTTTGGGCCTACTACAAGATTAATGAAACCCAGGGGCGATCCTTTCAAAGAAGTGCAACAAGCGCAATAGTGCTCTCTGCACTAGCAGAGCCAAATTTCCAGGTTAAAACCCTAAATTTAGCTTTTGTTTTGTCAGGCAACCTGTTTCTATATTAAAAGCAAATTACACCCATACACTGTAATAGGTGAAACAATTTGTCGTGCAACAAAAACATGTTGTCAACCATATGTTTTGTGAAAAAGGTCTGATTCGACCATCACTTCCTAAGTCCTACTTATTCCTTCCTTTCACTTTATAAAAGAGTTAACCCTGAAAGAGGTTGTACTTCAACTCTTTGGGGGGAATACAATGAATGTCAGAAAGAGAAAAACAATTTGCACCTATAAGAATTAAAATCCACATCTTGCAATGTAATATTGTTCCTTAAACTGTTATTGCATTATGATTTTTAATTGCACATTGTAAATTTTAATTGCAGACTCTTAAGAAGTGCTTCAAAGTGTTGTAATCTTTTGTAGAAAACATAACTTTTTCAGTAAGAAGTTTTATTACATTTACTGCGCATTGGCGCAAACTATAAAATTCGCAAATGGTCCTCCACAGTCTGTAGTGGTTGCTAAACAGTTTCCAAGGTTCGCAAAAGCTATATTAAATTTGCACAAAGAAAAATAGTTTTTCCCTTACTGACTTTTATTACATTCCCCCGTTTCAGTTGTCAGGTAGTTTTGACAAATACCTCTGCTGAATGCAGTAGAGAAGGGGAAATATTTTTACAAATAATATATTAAGTGAGAACTATCACTTTAATTCTTTGTTCTTGTTTTTTTCCCTTACTATACAGATTGCAATCCCCACCGGAGTCCACACCTATCAGAAAAATAACAGCCCAATGTGTTTTTATAATCATCTTTATTAGTGCACTGTATTGATCTCCCATTCCTCTAGAAGTAACCGGTTTGATGTGCTGCAATTTTAATCAGAAAAAACCCTTTGAAATCATTTTCAAAGTGTTTCAATTAATTATATTGCTTTTTTCAAAACAAATTATATTTTTTTTAAACACAGTTGCTGTTAAATGAATAAGGATGACATTAGCAGTTGCTTTATATTGACTAATGGTAGTGATTTGTATTGCCATGGAGAAATATTATTATATTCCAAACACAGTCTGACTCACAGGTAATACAGTAATAATCCACATCAAGTCACAGCATGTCCTCATAGTAATGGAGGGCACACAAAAAATTTACCAATTGCCTGGGTACCAAGTGGCTGTCTGCTAGCATATCCACAGCAATAGCTCAGCACAGGACTTGCTTAAAAACTGAAACAATCTTTTTTATTGTGCAAAAGAAAGATAATAAAAAGGATTTTTCATTTTTAAGTCCTGTGCTGAGCTATTGCTTTGGATCTGCTCTCAATAAATCATCCAAACCCCTCTGAAAGGCACAGAATCAGCCATCACAATATCACCCAACAGGGCTTCCCACAATCTCTCTGTGAAGAACCACCTATGTTGCTTCAAAATTGCAGGGGTCCCCAAGTTTTTTTTATACCAGTGAGCCTTCAAATTTAAAAACAATTGGGAGCAACACAAGCATGAAAAAAGTCCCTGGCAATACCAAATACATGCTGTGATTGGCTATTGGTAGCCCCTATGTGGACTGGCAGCCTACAGGAGGTTCTGTTTGGCAATACATCTGGGTTTTATGAAACCAAAACTTGCCTCCAAGCCTGAAATCCAAAAATAAGCTGCTTTGATGTAACTGGGAGCAACATCCAATGGGTTGGTGAGCAACTTGCTGGCAAGTCACTGGTTGGGGATCATTGCTCTAATCTTTTCTAAATGAAAAAGGTCTCCCACAACCTGATTATAATTTTCTCTAATGTATACATATCCCCTCAACCCCATCTTATTCTCATAGTTTAAATGTTCTATTCTTTTACCAGTCTAGTTGCACATCTCTGCAGTTTCTCCAGCTAATTTATATCTTTCTTAAAGACTCTTAAAGAATCCAACTGCACTGCATACTCCAGGTGAGGCCTTACCAGGGACCTATAAAGAGGCAAGATTATGTTTTCATCCTTTTAACTAATGAACCTTTTTATTCAAGACAACACTATATGGGCTTTACTAGCCACTGAATAGCACTGGTTAAATTTAAGCTGGCCATACAAGGGTATATTTAAACTTCTATTTTTGCCTCCACCAGACCTAGACAACAGCTTGTCTAACATTCATAGGTCTTCCCGAGAGATATCTGGCTGAAAATCAGTCTGATATAAATTAAGCAGGCTTAAAAATCCCATTGAGCAAGGACCACATCAACTTATTGCAATTCTTTCCAGAGCTGCCTGCATATTCTGAACAGTTTCTGCACAGCACATTGGAGGTCAAATTGGGCAAATTTCCACTCATATGGCTACCTTACCAGAAAAAAAGAGCTGTAGGTGTACAACCAGCTTTGCATAGTCTGTTATCCATGAAAATCTCTAAATCTTTCTCAATTAAGGAGACTCAATCACACTTCATATGGGTATAACTGGCATTTATATTGTTTCTAACAAAATTTAAAACCTTGCAATTATCATCTTTGAACATAATTTGCCAGTTCCCTTCCCAGTTCTCCAAGTATTTGGTTTGCATTGCAGTGATGTGTTGGCTGACCCACAAGCTGTTGAAACCTGTGGATCGGGTGAGATCTGGCCTATTTCCACACAAGATTGTCAGGTTTTTATTGTTTTTTTCCTTCTTTTCTCCTGCAACCCTATTGTGCCAGTTGCTGCTTCCAGTTGGTGTTTTTTATAGAGTCACACCTATGTACCCCATCTCTTCTGTGATGTCAGTGCGAGTCTAGTCAGGTGCAGGTCTATAAATATGGTGGTGCTAGGTTAGGGTCGGGTGCAGACGATGAAGGGGTGGTTTAGTGCAGGTTGCAGGTTGACTTTTTTCGACCCACACATCACTATTAGGTGGCACAGTTTTCTACATTATGTTACATTTTACGTTGACATACAAAATTCTAGAAAACTGCTTGCAGAAAAAATTATTGAACAGTAGCATTGTATGTACATGTATGTATGTTTATGATTACATGGTACTGCTTGTACAACAAACACAACCCCCAGTGAGCTCCATTTAACATAATTTTCCTTACATTCTTACAGAATTATTACATTGTGGTACAGACCAGGAAAAAGAATCCAGCTGTGCCAAGGTTCAATACAGCAAGCAACGGCAATTGAAGCCAATAAATGCACGTATAATTATTGTATGATATGAGCTTTAGGATATACAGAGAAACATCAGTCACTGAGACATGCTGCTTCTAGCACTTCATCATAATGACAAGGACTATTAATAATTATCAAAAAAATCTCACAGAAGAACATTAACTGAATTTACCTCCACATGCAGAGTAACATGACTAGTGTCAAGCTAAATGCAGTAATTATCACAAACAAAATGCTATAATAATGTTTGAGTCCACTGTGGTTTAATTAGTGTGAGAAATAAACAGAAGGGCAGAATGTCACATTAGACTATAATGTACTTGGCTTGTCTCCTAAACCTTTTTCAAGATAATGTAATAAAAGGAACAAAATTTAACCATATCTAGTTACCCACATAGCTGACTTATAAAGGCCGCTTGCTGAGGTAGGAATAGACTTCATGAAATATTGCTTCATACTGACAGGTATAACCTAAAATTAACAATGAATGTTATCACTCCAACAAAACGTACCAGAAAAGGACAAAACAGTGGTTTATTTGATCCCATCATGCTGTGTCAAGCTTACCACTAATTCATTATAGACATGTTTTATTTTATAGGTTGCTATAAACAAGAGACATTTCCCTAACAACACACATGCCCAAGGGCTCATTAAGTTTTAGAGATTTAAATTTGCGAATCATCTGCAAAAATTTGCAGGTGAATTTTCCAGCAAAGCTAAATTGCAGAAATTCACCAATCACTGTCTCTGAACCAAACAATATTTAAAGGCAAATAAAACCAGAATGGATTAATGCTCATGTGTTCCTAAACCCAACACCACTGCATGTTCATAATTAAAACCTGCACATGTTAAAATAACAGAGCTTTGAAATGAACACTCTGCACCCCCCCCCCCAATTTAACAGTCATACGTTCCCACAATATGTACCAGTGTTAAAACATTACTTAATAAGAAAGAACATTAAGATCTGTCCAGAAGTAATCAAAGTTAAAATATAAGGCTATAGGACTCTAGTCTTTGACAAAGCTTGCATATAGCGAGCATAAGATGCTGATACTTTTTTAAAACTGTTAAACAGGGTAACAGGAAAAATTTGAATGGGTGGAAAAGTGGAATGAGGCATGTGGGTGGTTTTGCACCGTGAGAGTTGTATTAGGCAGAGATTGTTTTCAGGCACAATTTAACTGATCATGACATCTGAGATGTCTATACCGGTTTGGGGAGCGATGCGGGTGAAATAGAGGGCAGGCCCACGGACAGTCACATGTCTCTCACATAACAGCAGGGAGCAGTGCAAGTGTAACACAGTATCACATTGTGGTGACTCATTGGCCATGTATCGGGCAATAACTTAATTTCTGCTCCAGTTTCACCCCAGCTACTTAGTATTAGTAACATAGTATTTGGGTTGTATCCCTGGAGCATCTGCTAACCCTCAATACCACATTCACAACCTAACCACCATAATAGATGTTTAGGAAGGACTGGCATCAGTCACCTACTAAGAGTTTGTTCCTCTAGAATCTGTCAACAAGCTGGGGACCTTTGAGTAGATTCAGCTTACTCTCCTAATGATATTTTAACTTTGATTACTTCTGAACAGATCTTAATATTTTTCTATTATTAAAAGTTATGTTTTAACACTGGTTTATTTTGTGGGAACGTACAACTGTTAAAGTGGACATACAGTATGGGTCAAACTTATCTCTTTCTCTTTGTGTTACCTATATATCCATTTGACCGTGCACACCATTTGTTTTTCATCTTTATCTAATGGAGGGTGCTACCGATTGTTCTTTGTGTATATGAAATTAACATTCTGCAATCTTCTTCTCAGCCATCATGAACTGGAAGGTGACTGTGCTGTAAAACAGTTTAAGCATATGAATGACATTTAGGTTGGTCATTTTGCACCTAGCATTTGCACCTACAGAATATAAGTAGCTGTGCCCCCTTTACTTCTGCTAACACACCAAGAAACACTTTTAAGAAGTATGTGCCATTTGACCAGACTTTACCCCACTGGAAGTCTATACTGGACTTAGAAATTTTTGCATGGGAATTATAAGCTTTACATGTGTTCATTTTAAAAGCAATTTCTTGTGCAAGTGAAATATATTATAAACACAAAAAATTAATCAAGAGACCCATGGCAAGAGTTGTATTTTAGAGACATTTGCAGAGGCCTTTTTGGAAACACACATAACTTTAAGGCTTATTAATAGGTGTGCAAAAGCCTTCTTTTAAGATTCATGACATTACCCCTGTTTTTTCTGATATCACCAATAAGTCCCAGAAAAGCTTCTTAATATGTCACTGAAATTAGCAAATTCAGGAAAACATGAAAGCAAAGTGTGTAGCGAAATGAGAATTAATATAAGTAAAAGTTTATGAAAAATTAAATTATCTGAGTAAAAAAACTCACTTTAAGAGCTTGAGCAGACATATACTATTTATAGCAGTACAGCAAAGACAGCTATCAATAGCCCTGATATTTGCTTGGCAGATTCCCTTGGGTGCACTATACATGGTAAAAGAATTTTTGCTACTGTAATTGGTTTTAGAATATGTTGAGGCAGTCTGAAGTATGCCTCATACTATTTATCATCTCTTACGCTGCCTAGTCCCTTCTAAAAGTATCTAAGATTTGTCCCATATCTTCCTTTTCTCCAGCTGTATAAGAAATATATTGGCCCCATGTCATGTTGGTTTTATTTGGATGTGACAGCACACCAAACCAACAACAAAGCTTTTCTTTCAGAATTCTACCTGCTGTAGAACTGCCAAATGCTGTTTGGTTGCTATTGGTTAGTGCACTAGAACACATATTCCTTGGTAGTGTGTGTATATATATATATATATATATATATATATATAGTCCACGATGAAGCCAGCACTCACGAATAAGGGTTTAGTATGCCTGGGTGCAAAAATTCTAAATGCAACCAACAAAGAAGATCCGCACTCTCAGGTCTTAAATATAGCTAAAACGTGTATTTTATTTTAAATACGAGACTAACGTTTTGACCTCCTCCGAGAAAAGGGAGGCCAAAACGTTAGTCTTGTATTTAAAATAAAATACATGTTTTAGTTATATTTAAGACCTGAGAGTGCGGATCTTTTTTTTTGGAAATATATATATATATATACTGTATATATATATATATATATATATATATATATATATATATATATAGTCCAATAGTAGAAAGCACCCTCGGCTCATAGTTTTAATAAAAACGTAAAATAGTTTATTCAGGATGACTGTCTTGTGTGGATCTAAATGTGTTGATCTAGATATTGTTTACATTTTTATTAAAACTGTGAGCCGCTTTCTATTATTGGACTACATAATATTTGATGAGCACCCGGCCTTTGATATTGGGAGTGGTGAGTGCCGATATGTAGTGAATATATATATATATATATACTGTGTATATATATATATATATATATATATATATATATATATATATATATGTATATATATTTGCTACATGAAAAATGCTTAACAATATACAGCCGCAGGAACTTTGCAACATAAAGAGATGTACCAAAGACAGAAAATATTATACATTTGTTGTACCCAGTTTACTAATTTCTTCACCCAATTTAGTTTTTTTATTCAGCTCAAAAAATATAAAACAGAACTCTACCAAGAGTAAAGGAAAGTTTTATATTTTTCCTACACTGTTAGGTTGTTAATACAATTACAGAAATGTTAATTGTGTAACTGTAGAAGGTTTATTCACTCTATTAACTCATCTATTAACTCATTGCAGGGCAATGTTTTCCTCTTTCCAGCAGAGACAAGAGGCATGTGAGGATTTTTTTATCGAAGGCCGATAGAGGCACTTTGCTAAGGCTATTGAATTTTCATGAATTGTTATGAACTAAACAAAAGGTAGCAGCTGACGGGAGAGATGATTTTCTGAACGTACCTCATCCTTTTTATCCCTGAATTATTAATGGTTTTACTAAGTAGGAAACATTAGAACATACTTTAAAACTCAGACGTGATTTAAAATTCATACTTCCGTGGAACCTTTTTTTGTACAGGGAGTAAAATGAATTGATTTAACCCCTGGTGTGCTGTGGCTTGTACCACGTGGTTGCAGAATCATTTTTACAAGTCTACCTGGAAATACATATTTTGCAGCTGAGAGCCAGTGGTAAATACTGTACTTCCACTTTCAGTCCTGGTGCATCTCAGACAGGACAAAAGGTTAGAGATAATGAGAGCTGTGGTCAATCTGCTGTAGTTACTGATATTCAAACCAGCAATTCAATTTCTAGAGGTGAAAGTGTGGCAGAGTGCCTGCTATCTGCTCTGAGCCTCTTGACTCCTAGATGAGCCTTTTTGCTCCACATGAAGCAAAGCAGACCTTTATCTGCTTAGTTTTCCAATATTGCATCCACCACTGTTAACCTTGTTAAACTCTGCTTGTGTTGTGTGCAAACCTATAAAGATATACAGCTGTCCAAATAATGCTAAGAATATTATCCAATTGTTTACTCCAATTTACCAGTTATGTCCAACTATTTATCTATTACTAATATGTGTCTGTCTCTTCCAATTTATGTTACCTTCTCAGCCTCTGTGCTCAGCACTCTGTGTCCTGGCTGCCAAGTGACAATTTTTTCCTCTGAATTATTAAACTATACAAATGCTGGAAAACAAAAATGACAATGACATAAAATCTATTGTTAGCCTGGAAGAGATGAGCTTGGAGATAGGAGAGTACAGGCTGTAGGGGCAGCTCGTGGGAGAGATCAAGTCCCAAAGTGGTCAGTGTCAGCACCATACATATTGCCACTCTTTCAGTGGTGACATTTGTACATACTACTCCTTTTTGTCCCCTTTGGGGATCAAGCTATGTGACAGAAGAGAATGTCAAGCAATATTGGGCAATTAAAGTCAAGAATTAAAAACTGTGAGATAATAATTAATAAATGAGCATAACTGGCGTGTACTTAAAGTTTTTGCTTTTCTGAAAGTCTGATTAATTGCCCATGCTCAGAGGGGTATAAATAACATTGATGTAGATGGTTCATGATTCATGAAGCCTTGTTTGCTAAATTCTATAAATTTAGATTCTATGCACCTTTAAATTCTATGCACCTTTGTTAGTAAACAAGCCCGTGAAAGTCTGATTGTTTCTTTGCTGTCAATCTGTGGGAGGCTAGGGTAAAAAAAGATGTTTTTACACACTTTTGCAAGCCTATTCCTTTCCTTTCAAATAGATTGTATTTGACAACAGGTAGGGATATAGAAACAGCCACTGGGACAGTTCACAGCTACTTGCTAGAAAACAAAACCTCCATGGTGAGGTACCATCTTACACTACTCTCAAGGAATGTATGGAAGGTAACAAAGCCAAATTCCACAGGGGCTGGTGTGCTGCAAATGTTGTGTAAGCATAAAAGTCAGTGTAGTCAGTGAAATCAGTTTTGAATAAGTGGGCTTATTACACAGTAATACAAAACTTGGGGTCCACATGGTAATTTGAAAACTGGTTCAATTGGAAAGATCAGCATACAGTGGAATATGCTTTGTAGAAAAGACAAGTCTTTTGCAGGTCTTTGAATGCTGAAAATAGTGAAGAGAGTCTAATTATGATAGGGGATTTATGGAGTTCTGCATGGCTTGATCAAGTGCACAGGAAAAGTGCAAGCAACTATAAATCTTTCACAATTCAAGATGAAAGAACTGTATGGAGATGCAAAGAATGAAAGGTAGTTGCTGAAAAGATGCATGCTGCATGTGCAAGGTGAGTAACATAATTATATTTTTTGCAGAATTTGTGATGGCCCAAAATAAAAATATAGCCCTCACTTTGTTGTCACTTTGGTGAAGTTGGGGTTTGCCTTTTATGACTTAAAAGCCATGCACATACACAAAGCTGTGTCAACAGCCTCCTCTCTGCATCAGTGAAATGCTGAACATTGCCAATACTGTTGAGTTGCTGCTTCTCTCAGGAGTCAATATTTGTTGATTATCCTTTGTTTTAGCTGTTTTCGTCAATTTTCGATTGCACTCTGTTTAATGTTAAATATTGCTATTAGCTTTGCACTGTTATTCGCATATTCTTAGGTAAATCAATATTCTTTTACTAAACAGTCTCACCTTGACAGCATCTCCCTGCTGTGCCATGCAGGATTTCTAATGCTTTCTAGAACTCACAGAAATGTCAATTTCATTTAATTCCGCTTCTGTCGCTCTTCAGTCTCTATCTGCACCACAGTCACAATTCCTGTTACTCAAAAACACAAAAAGCACCCTTCCCATGTCCCTGCACTTACCTGTCCCTGGAATCCACTTCACTGCCTCTCTGAGGACTGTGAATCCATACAGTCTGTCTTTCTAAATCTTGTTCATTTAGAATATTGCTTAAAAACCTGGTAACCCAAGGGAACTTAGAAACCACCTCCCCTTGTTTTATAGGTCTCCCTTCTCTTTTGCCAGATGGGATAAAATAATTAAAGCAGCCCTGTAAAAACATTCTCTATGGTCATAATAAAACAGTGCCGTATGTAAATTCCAGTCTAAAATATGATTTATTATAAAAATTGCGGTATATGAACCAACACAACAAAAAAGTAAAAAAAAAATCAGTTATATATGGAGAGATAAAAGTGCTGTAACTATATGGAGTAAGTACACTGAGAACTAAGAATAACTGTGCAAATAAAAAACTATTAACCAGCATTGTAGATGCAAGAGTAAGTGACATAACCAAAATAGGCATATTGGGTACAAAGTAATGAGGGGCGGATTCACTAAAGGTCGAATTTCAAAGTAGAAAATGCTTTGAAATTCGACCATCAAATTAAAATCCTTTGACTTTGAATATAGAAGTCGAAGGATTTTTCACCAAATTTGGCATTCCTTCGAAAAGAGAGAAGAAAAATTCTTCTGATCGTTCATTTCGAAGGATTTTAGCATACGATCGAAGGATTTTTCTTAGAGAAAAAAAAAATGTTTTAGCATGTCCCCATAGGCTAACATACTGTAGCACTTTATTTGGCGAAGTAAAAAAAAATCGAAGGATTTTAAAAGAGACAGTACATCAAATTTTGAAGTTGAAGGATTTTACTATTCAACCATTCGGATTGAATGGTCGAATGCTGAAAGTAGCCTATTTGATGGTCAAAGTTTTCAGAAATTTACTTTGAATATTGACCCTTAGTAAATCTGCCCCTAAAAATAAGCATAAGGAATATTTGAATGAAAGTACATTTCATTTACCTATTTTAGGGTAGGTAGTAGTAACATAGTAACATAGTAAGTTACGTAGGTTGAAAATAAGACATAAGTCAATCAAATTCAACCTTTTAACTTATTTTTTTAACCTGCCTAACTGCTAGTTGATCCAGTGGAAGGCAAAAAAAAACCCCATCTGAAGCCTTTCCAATTCCTTCCTCACTCCAAAATGGCAATCGGACTAGTCCCTGGATCAACTTGTACTATGAGCTATCTTTCATAATCCTGTATTCCTTCATATGTTAAAAGCCATTCAACCCCGTCTTCTCATGTATCAGCCTGTACAACTGATTCAGGTAGAGAATTCCACATCTTCACAGCTCTTACTGTAAAAAAAAACCCTTATGAATATTTAGGTAGAACCTCTTTTCTTCTAATTGGAATGGGTGACCTTGTTTCAGCTGGAAAGACCTATTGGTAAATAAACCAGAGAGATTATTATATGATCCTCTTATATATTTATACATAGTTATAGCTCTCCTTATGCGCCTCTTCTCCAGTATGAACAGTCCCAATTTGGCCAGTCTTTCCTCATACTTAAGATTTTTCATACATTTTGCCAACTTAGTTACCCTTCTCTGTACCCTCTCTAATACAATAGTGCCCTGTTTGAGTGATGGAGACCAAAACTGTATGGTATATTCTAGATGGGGCCTTACAAGTGCTCTATAAAGAGGAAGAATGACCCACTCCTCCAGTGACTCTATGCCACATGTAATGCAGCTTAAGACCTTATTTGCCCTTGATGCTGCTGACTAGCATTGTTTGCTACAGCCAAGTTTACCATCTACAAGGACTCCAAGGTCCTTTTCCATAATGGATTTTTCTAGTGCAGTCCCATTAAGGGTATAAGTGGCTTGGATATTTTTACATCCCAGGTGCATACATTTACATTTATCAATATTGAATCTCATTTGCCACTTAGCTGCCCAGATTGCCAGTTTGTCACAATCCTGTTGCAAGGATGCCACATCCTAGATGGAATTAATTGGGCTGGATCATTTTGTGTCATTAGCAAACACTGATACATTACTTACAATACCCTCCCCTAAGTAATTAATGAACAAGTTAAGTAAAAGTGGAACCAATAGTTACTAAGAGAGTACAGTATCTGAGTAATAAAAAAATTTAAAACAATACAAATGAAAATAATAAATAATAAAATGCAAATATTAAACTTACCCAAAGAATTAAACAGTTTCCATATACATGTAATTATGTATGTGCATGTAATTATGTGGATATTTGAAGATGTAAAAAAACAAGCCAACGTTCCTTGGGACTTTAAGATTAACAGCTACTTTGTACATTACAATGCAGCAATTCAGAACATAACCTACAAGCATTTGTTTTACTTGGCATGACTTCATAGCTGCCCCAAAGGATTCTGGGTCCACTGCAAGACAGATGAGTGATACTGTGGAAATTCGATAAAGCGTTATCAGCAAAGACAGTACTTTGCAGCTGTCTGGTCATCAGTTATGTATTGTATTACACATTCAGTGCTGAAAACCCTGCTCTGATTGTTCTCTTTCGATAAGACTGGTGGCGACAAGAGAAGAAGTGTTTTAAGTTCTGTTCTTTCCTGCACTGAATTTTCTTCCGCTGCAGTGGGTTTGTACTTTCTTCTTGACAGAATCCTGTTTTGGGTTGAAGGGTGACATTATATAGGAACAGTCAGTGATCAATATGACTGACCTCTCTTTAGTAGTGATGAGCGAATCTCCCCAGTTTCGCTTCGCCCAAAAATTTGCGAATTTCCAGAGAAATATGCAAATTGGCAAAAAATTTGCGAAACGAGTCGCTTTCGCCACGCCGTTTTGCCGCGTCGTTTTCGTCGCGTCGTTTTGAAATTTCACTGGTATTTTGCGAATTTATTCGCCATTGGCGAATCGCGGGAATTCGCAGCGAATTCGCCCCATGCGAATATATTCGCCCATCACTACTCTTTAGATGTTAAACAACAAATAAAGGAATAAGGAAACAATTATAGTGTCATCCCCAGGACCTGATACTGATACAGTCCTAATTCAATACAGTCAATACAGTCCTAAGTCAAACCAGTGCCACATCCCTTTAAGCAAACAGGGTTACATATGATGACCTAAAATATGAACACATTTAAAGGAATTGTTCAGTGTAAAAATAAAAACTGGGTAAATACTGTAAATCGGCTGTGAAAAATAAAAATGTTTCTAACATAGTTAGTTAGCCAAAAATGTCATGTATAAAGGCTGAAGTGACTGGATGTCTAACATAATAGCCAGAACACTACTTCCTGCTTTTCAGCTCTCTTGGTTTCCACTGTTATCAGGCAGTAACCAATCAGTGACTTGAGGGGGGGGGGGTACATGGTTCATAACTGCTGCTTTTGAATCTGAGCTGTATGCGAAGGATCAATTGTAAACTCACTGAACAGTTATGTCCCATGTGGCCCCTCTTCAATTCGCTGACTAACTGACAAGTTAGAGAGCTGAGACGCAGGAAGTAGTCTTCTGTTATGTTACTCCAGCCTTTATACATTACTTTTTTGGCTAACTAACTATATTAGAAATATTTAAATTTTTTTGCACAACCTATTTTCCCAGTTTTAATTTTTACACTGAACTGCTCCTTAAAGCAATTTCCCAGCTGAAACATTTTCATATTTTCTCATGGGATAAAAATCCTACAGAACTACAACAAGCAGGGGTAGAACCTAAGAATCAGTTAAAAAACTATTTTTGTTTTGATCATCATTATACATATTACATATTGGGTATCTATATTTCTACAAGTTGGGTAGAAAAAGCAAACCCCAGTGCACATACATACACATATTGAAACCGCATTTCTAAACTAAATCTCCTGCTATTTGTCCACAATGAACTTGTAAATAGTAATCTATGGGGCAGTTTCCCTAAAGGGGCGAAGTGGCTAGCGTCAATTTGCCAGAAATCCCATCCGCATGGATCGCTAATTCACTAACAGGCATAGAGGACAATACGCTTGCGAATGAGAATGTCACTAGCGTTCATTCCCACTCTATCGCCAGGAGAATTTTATCTCTGGTGACAGGTAATAAATGGTAATAAAGTAATGAAGTTGATACATTTGATAATGAGAGTGAATGATGTGTGCTTGATATTGAATCTCAGGTTTTCTCAATACGTACATGTGATTTCCAAGCTATTTACTTTATTTTTCATGAATTGTCGTGTGAGACTTTTGCTTACAATGAAAATGTACCAAATATTTTGCAAACTGATATGACAACAATCTATGTATTACCCAAATCCACTCTAAAAGTTACCTAACTGAAATCAGTTCCAAAAGACATTGAGGGTTATTGGGCAAATTTGGACCTGGGCAGTAACCCATGACAAACAATCAGACTATTGCTTTCAGTGTCCAACTTGCAACTGAGTGAAAAAAGCTAAGTAATAAATGGAGGTAGTAAAGCAGAAGTAATAAAAACAAGGGAGATCAACTGTTGTCCTTCAGCCTATGAAAATGAGGTGATGACTCGACAATTAAAAGATAAAGATACCTAAATTCCTTGTGGTACTCTTCTAATAATGATGGTCAAATTAGAAAATGTTGAATTTACTTCCACGCTTTGTAATCTAACCTTCAGCCAGTTCTCTCTATAAATACAAATATGATGTTCTAGGCCACTGTTTCTTAATTTAACCATTAACCTTCTGTGTGGTACTGCATCAAAGGGATAATAAGAAATAAGATCACATCCAGGCATTCCAGAATCAAGGCACTGCTCACCTCCTCATAAAAGGATAATTCAAGGTTCCCGCTCACCTCCTCATAAAAGGCAATTCAATTAGTTTGGCATTGTAGCCAAGAATTTTATCTCTTATTGGCCCTTATATTCATTAATATATTTAATATAGTTTCTTTTCTGTTAAAGCTGTTGCTTAGCTACTGTAGGTTCAGCTGTACACTTAAACATTTCCATTAATGTCAATTTATGTAACTTTATGCTTTTACATTTACTATGCAAACACTAGTCCCTCTGAACTTTTTCTATTACTAATTAATTTGTCTTGTTATTCTGTCTGAAAACTCTTTCTAGACCAAATGTATTATTGCTATTTTATTGAACTAGGTCCTTAAACAGCAAAAATTATGTGGCAACCAATTCATTAATTTATAGTAAAAATTAATCCCAGTATTCCTAAAAGTTTAATGAAATTGAGGCTTCCATAGCCTATACAATTGCAGCTAGAATGTTGAAAACCCCTTATTGCAACTGTATATCTGATAATATCTCAAAACACAATACATCAGACTTTATAAAGCAGAGAAGGTTTCAGGTGTAACTAAAAGTGGGGCAATAGAAATTAATATATGGAATTTTCAGGGTGCCTAGACTGTTTTGCATAGTATCCACTGAGGTATACTGCAGGCTGTGCTGGAGTTATTTGTTTTTTATTTAGAAAATAAAACTGGGCTGGGTGTAGTCCAGTGACCACAGCAGTGGGTCAGAAAGTGGAATAGGAAGACCATGACTTTTCTTGGTCCTTCTTCATTGTGGTGGCCACATTCATTATCATTCTTACAATCTGGGGAATAGTGCCAGCCATCAAGAGTTTGAAGGTGAGCTTGATGTCAGTTCTTGCTTGCAGTGGTTGGTATGTCCTTTTATGCCATCTCTCTTCCTTGGTTTCAGAGAGATCATACACAGAAATTGCTGAAAAAGCTGCCGGTTTTAAAGGCCAGTCTTAAGGGCCATGGACTCTTTGGAATACAACCCCCAGTCCTCAAGGGCCCAAACAACACATTTCAAATGTTCTACTCCAAAGATATTCAGTTCAAATGTTAAAACATTTTAATGTTTATTAGTTAGATAGCTAAAAAAGTAAAATTTTTCAGCTATGTAACTAATAAACATTACATTTTTTAACATTTGAACTGAATATTTTTGGAGTAGAAAGTTTTTTCAGAGAGATCATAACACAGCACAGCTGGATGGAAAAACATGCTCAGGACAGATGGAACTGAATGTTTTTATTGATACATTATGTTATATTCACTAATGGGCTTAAAGCAAAACTATGCTAAATGTGATTCTGGTCTCCTTGTGCAAAGGCCCCAAGTGGCGTATATTATGGAAAACAGATCCAATTTCCCCTAGCAACCAGGCAGTAGGTTTAATGAAAGAATGGATTTTGAATACTAGAGGGTCTGAGTAGAAAGATAAGTAATACAAATTTTGGGGTCAATGACTCCCCATTTAAAAGCTGGAAAGAGGCAACACAGAAATGCAAATGCATGTAAAAAATTGTTTAAAAAATTTAAATTGAAAAGTTGATAAGAATAAGACATTTTAAAGCTTTTTAAAGCTTTTACTTTTAACTTATGGGCCAGTCAAAAGGCATTGCACTAGTAACTATGCTGCTTGTTAATAGTGATGGGTGAATGTATTTGCCTGGGGCAAATTCATGGCGAATTCCCGCAATTCGTGTAACGCCAGTAAAATTTGGCCTGGTGAAAATTCGCCGGCACCTCTTTTTGGACACCAGCATCTATTTTTTCAACGTGGCAATGTGAGCCAGCATCCAAAACAGACGCCCATGTCCAAAATGAGACGAAAAAATTTGGCGAAGCGAAATGCAGCAGATTCGCCCATCACTACTTGTTAAGGTTATTCTATACCAATAAAAGAGGAAAAAAATATGGCATTTTGGCAATTGTAGAGCTGTACATATTTAATCTTATGGCACACAAAGACGTTTCGGGGTTGCCGCCTTTGTCAAGCGTCATGATGCTTGACAAAGGGGGCAACCCCGAAACGTTGCACCGCAATTTACAATAAACACACTTGTGTTTGATAAGTCCTGTGTGCCTTTGGATTTCTTTGTGTGCCATATCGTTGGAAGGTTGCCGGATCTCCACCATTGAGCACCAGGGGTCTTCGATTAGCTGGTTACAGAGGGTGTGCGAGAGCTAAGACAATTTCTAGTGCATATTTAATCTTACCCATGTAGTAACCATAGGTCACTTAGAATAGGTGTAGGCCAGATCTGCAAAGTAATTCACCCTGAGAATCCTGCCCAGCTGCCTTCTAGGCAATGCACCAACAGTATGGGCACCTGCCCTCATTAATGCTTGACATAAAGGCCAAGGCACTTAGCATTATGAGTAAGATTGTTAGCGTATTCCTCCACTGATAAATGAGGAAATAAATAATTTAGAATTATTTTTATTCATTAACATATTTTTAGTTCAACATAACATAATATTTAATTAGGTATTATGAATTCAGGCTCCAGGTGAAACATGCAGTGAAAATTAAAATATTTGGGAAATAGCATTGCTGCAAAGGTTCCAAATGCCAGGATACCTGCTATGCAGGCTTTCATTAAATTTTATTGCAATACCCGGGAGGAGGTTGCTTCTATGGATGTCTTAATTCTAAATCAGACCTGAAGACGTCCACCATGCCAGTGCCGTGTTAATAAGAGAGACAATGCTACTGTGCTTACAGAAGCAAATGCAAACTATGCCTCTTTTTATTCATTTTAAAAAAACCTTATATCTAAATGCATATAAACCCTTTTGTGTATTGGTGCCACTGCCCTTACACTTAACTACTTAATTAATAGCATTATAACAAGATGACTAATTCAGTGCGCATAGTATCTATTTCAATAAAAGTGATATACTGACCCTTTTATTATATTCTGATCTTACTGATAAAATCACCATAATCATCTATACCAACAGTTACCAACCTTATGTCTTGGCTGTCACTTCCAAACTGTAAGTTCTTGAGAGCTGGGCCCTCTCCTCATAATGCAGATTGCATATCATTGCTTGCATTTCTCTTAGTTCAGTAGCAATGACAATACGGGCGACGTTTCGGTCCTCATTAGGACCTTTCTCAAGGATTATATTATATTATATATTATTATAATCCTTGAGAAAGGTCCTTGAGAAAGGTCCTAATGAGGACCGAAACATCCTGTATATATATATATATATATATATATAAACGACGCGTCGCGTTTGACACGACGCGCGACTCGTTTCGCCAATCGGCGAAAAATGTGCGAATTTCTCTGGAAATTCGCGAATTTTTCGGCGAAGCGAAACGCGCCCGTTTCGCCCATCACTAGTCACGACGCATTTAACACACAATCCAAAGTGACTGCATAGAATCCTACATAATCTGGTGCTGTTGCACTGCGTTAATTGGTGTTGCATGGTATCAGCAACTTATTGATCCATGTACAGTGCTAAACAGATGGGGGCAATGCCAAAATTAATTCAGCAGGGCAGACCAGCACTGTAATATAATATTCTTGTCTTAGTTGGTGTTAAACTGTCAACACCCCCCCCACCCACATTTTAGCTGTGAGGGATGCTGGGAGTTGTAGTTAAACCAGCTGGGGGCTGAATGCTGTTTAGCCTCGATACAAAATTATATCATGATCATTTTTCCCATTCCTGCAAAAGCTGCTTCTTCTGAAAGAACAGATACATCTGCGGGGTATAAAGGGCCTGCTTTTTGTTTCTGCTGCTTATTACCGCTGATCTGTGGGGCCCCATAAAGAGTGTACAAAGTCCCTGTTTGCACCCTCTAAATACAGCACTTGATATTTGGAGCTTTGAAACCCCCACCACAAACAGTGCCCAGTGGCAGCAAGGTGTAAAAACCAGCAGTAAAATTGCAGCATTTCATCAAATCTGTGTAACAAGGAGCTATTTCAGCTTCAGTATATCTCTGCTCCCTCTGGAGCCATTCATTCTAAACTTTGTGTAAAGCCATAAAGGGAAATGAAACTCAAATCCCAACAAAAATTTTGTCTGCAAATGAAACATTCCCTCTCCAATTCCCTGAATGCACCCTGCCCCTTCTCTATGCAAGCTCATATATCTCTTCTTCTGTAAAAGAATAGGTATTTCATGGTTTTAAAAATCCAATTTCCATTTTTATTAATTTATTCTTGCCATTTTATATTAAGTTAAATCCATCTTCGATTTATTTTTTAATTTACATCAGCATAGGACCCCTTTATCATTTCTATTGTAATAGTGTATGGCAGTATTATGTGGAATATAAGCTAGATTGTTTATATTATTATTTCATGCTTACAGTAGATGCAATTCTGTGCAAGAAAGTGATTAGGTTCTGATCCCCTGTCCTTTATTGCTAATCTAACCACTACAGGGGGCATTAAGACTTTTCAGGGGCTAAAGTACTACAGGCATGGGAAGTGGTACACATAAGTGATGGGCGAATTTATTCGCCAGGTGCAAATTCACAGCGAATTCCAATGATTCGCCACCGGAAAATAAATTCCTGAAACGCCAGTGAAAATTCGCATGGCGAAAATTTGCTGGCGTGAAAAAAACGAGACGTGCATCGAAAATGATACGCGTGTTGTTTCGCAAATTTTTCGGAGAAGTGAAACGGGATAGACTTCCCCATCACATTAAGGAGCACATGGAGCAAAACTATGCTGGTTGAAGCTCTTACAAAGATCACCTGCTCCCTTGAGCAGAATAGAAAACCCTGTACTTGTTCAAGTAGGTGGTAAGTACAGAGTTCTAGACATGGCTCAATTTGTGTCAAGAACTATGGAGAGTACATGTGTCTTCCAATGAGGGCACATGTCCATAGATCTTGCCAACAACAATAATAACAACAAAAACATTTTTTTACTGAAAAATCAAACTAGATTAAGATAGAAATAGGAGTAAATTTCATTCTAGGAATAAAATACTAAAGTCTGTATCCCAACTGTGACATGATGTCACATGCAGTGCAGTTATGGATAATTATAATTCAAGTGAATAGATCTGTTTTTTACGGCACATCCCAAGTCATGAAAATGTGGTCACCTGGAATGAAAATACTTATGATTTCCATTTGATACATGGCCTAACAGGTCCAACTGAAGTAGAATTGCAGCAAGCTGCAACTCCTTCTTTCTACTGCAGTGATCCCCAACCAGTAGCTTGTGAGCAACATGTTGCTCTCCAACCCCTTGGATGTTGCTCACAGTGACCTCAAAGCAGATGCTTATTTTTTAATTCCAGGCTTGAAGGCAAGTTTTGGTTGTATAAAAAACAGGTATATTGCCAAACAGAGGCTCAATATAGGTTTACAATCCATGTATGGGCTACTTAATAGCCAATAACAGCTTTTTTCTGGAACCCTAAGAATTTTTTTCATGTTATTGTTGCTCTCCAACTCCTTTTATTTCTGAATGTTGCTCCCAAGTTCAAAAGGTTGGGGATCCCTGTTCTACTGTATTCAGAATGTACAGTATGCCTGAATACACGCATGCCTCATCTAGATCAAATGTGATTGTCTGACTGATCACAGTTAGAGCTGAAAATAAAGGTTTGCCTGAGGTCTATAGTGGTGTTTCCTATGTTTTCTTTCTATAGTTCTCCGTTGCAGTTGGTCTGTTGGTCTGAGAAGAATCCTTACAGAGTACCTATGTTTTCTATACTTATTTCTTTAATGCAGTGCATTCCAAGATGTTTCACTACAGAGCATATACAGTATATATATATATATATATATATATATATATATATATATATATAATTTTTTTTTAATTTGCCTCAGTCTCATAGGTCATGCTTTTTATGCATTAATGAAACCAATTAAGGCATACTGTCACACAGAGGAACACACTGGTATGCGCAGCACAGCAGTATAGGTTGTATGAATGCAATGGATAGCATTCTTTGGAACAATATCTTCCTGCCTGGTGGTGTTATAAATAGTGATTGGCGAATTTATTAGCCAGACGCGAATTTGCGGCGAATTCCCGCGATTTGCCACAGGTGAATAAATTTGTGAAACGCCAGCAAAATTTGCCTGCCGAAAATAAGATGTCATAAAAAAAAACATGACGCGCGTCAAAAAGTTCAAAAAAAGGAAAGAAAAAAGAAAACCCCCCTTAATATCTATAAGGTAATCCGTGATGTATATATAAGAGAATTCAATCGCCGGTTCTTCCAGACCAGTCAATAAATATAAAGTGCTAGTGCAAGACAATTTGTATCAATATTAGACAAATTGATAAGTGCTAAGTGCCAAATATAATCTGACTGTGAACCAAGTGGTAAAAATTTATAAATCATGATTTCATTAAAGTTAATAATCAATTCATTTCCAAAAATTCATTATTAAAACTCCAATAAATTAATACAAATTATTATACTATAAGTAGCTCCTTGTTGTAAATTAATTAATAAGGTGCTTAGTTAACCTGGATTAAAGTATTCAGGAAAAGAAGAAAATTGATAGCAGGTGGAGAAGTCCCATAAAAACTGTCTGTTAATTGGCTATCTTTGGGACCCCACAAGAGGGAGAAGGCCGCATCACAGGGACTGTGGTCTCGAAATATTAACTAACACTAAGTATCAGAGAGCTGAACTAAAAGGCCACAAATCCCTGTGTGCATGGAGAGAAAACAGGTAAAAGAGGAAAGATTTTAGGAACCAGGTGGATCGCAGACTCAACACGATCGTTATTAGTTTATAAAAAGGAGGAAGATAAATTCCCCGAACGTTACTCTAAAATAGCTATTAGTTAAAATGAAGATAAAGAAATGTCTTGCCGACGCGCGTTTCGCTTAACTGCTTTCTCAAAGGCAAACACCAATCAACAAGTGCCGCGACTCGTTTTGCTAATTTTTCGCCAATTCATGAATTTCGCTGGAAATTCGCAAACTTTTCGGTGAAGTGAAACGGGATAAATTCGCCCCTCACTAGTTATAAATAAATTGATTAAGATTAGTCTGCAGAGTCAGTTGTGTCTTATTTTATAAACTCAGAGAAATGAGGAAGAATTCTCAGTTCTCCCACAAATTTGTATTGATTGGATTAAAGTCACCCCAGTATACAAGATCATAGATGCACTTTTCAAGGTTGACTATTTAATGATGATTGAACAATGACCTGAAGTTGTACAAAGTGTGGTCAATCTCCCTATATAGATGAATACATACTTATCAAAGAACTTAGCTAATTTGATCCTTCCAATTTAACTTGAATATTGGATGGAATGTTTGCCTACAGTAGCCTAAATGTCTGGCTCACAAGTCCCACATGACTAATACAACCAATTTATCCAAATGTTATGTGATGTCCCAGGATTCATTTGCTGCCCCCACCCCCGGCATCAGCTGCTACAATATTCTAAATACATGGCTAATCAATTGACTTTCAGATTAGCCTTGTATCCTGGAGCAACATGGAATATTAATAGTGATGGGCGAATTTATTCACCAGGTGCAATAAATTCGCGAAATGCCAGCGAAAATTCGACTGCTGAAAATTCTCTGGCGTAAAAAAAAAAAAGTCGAGCACCGAAAATGATGTGATGCGTGTCGCAATTGACATGATGTGCGTCGTAAACGTTGCGGGATAGATTCGCCCATCACTAAATATTAAAGATAATGTCCCTTTTTCTATTAAATATGACTATAATGTGTGTTCTAGGTAAGAATCAAATTTTTTAAAATGTAGAACTTTTGGGGAAAGAGCAACAAATATTTATTGTCTATTAAGTCTAGATTACTGGATTGCTTTAGCAGAAATTACAGATGGAATAGAAGAAACATTGGTTCATTTGATGCCATGGAAAAGGTTCTTTACATTCTAGTTTTGCAGGAAAATGTACACCTGTTTGAAAGACATTACGTGGTTTCATGACCTTTTCAATACAAAAACTAGAACAGGAATTACTTTGCTGTTTCTGTGGATTTATCAAGTCAAAACTGGGATGTTCTTCTTGTATAAAGCAGCAGTTCACTTTACAGAACATATAGTTTTCAAATACTATACCTAAAATTAACAGCCTTTTTTGTTTTGTTTAAGTCATTGCTCAGTGCTTTTACAGTTTGTACTATCTGAAAAAGTTTTTGAAAAAGCTTTGTAACCTTTCATGAGTGCCATGTAAGTTGTACTTGAACTTTTCAATGGAGATGTAAAGGTAAAGCATTCAGTTGTCAGCCCTTCAGTAGCGCATATGGGAAAGAATCTATAAGTTTATTCTTTGTTTCTCTGCACTAGAGATTTTGAGAAGTTGGCATGTTGAGACTTGGTTTTGTGATCATATGTGTTGCCAGCTAATCAATGTTCCTTATCAGAAGAACTGGCACAAGTACTTGAAAACAATCAGCTGGATATAACATCTTCAAACCTATATAAGGTTTTTTAGGAATTAAATTTGTTTCTGTCAAGCACAGAACTCCCAAACCAGAAATATTTGTTCCTGAAGAACCTTCTGAGAGAAAGGCCAGGTTCATATAAAACAGATCTGCTGGAAATGACAGATTATGCATGTGACTTGCAAGTGATATTTATCTTGTTAACATGAATTTAAGCTGCGCCACCAATGTGCCCCCATATGTTGTGTAGGTTCTTTGCACAGCATCCAGCAACCATTACCACAGGATTCATTAGTAGTGATGGGCGAATCTCCCGCGAAAAATTCGCGAAACGAGTCGCGGGACGATTTTGTCGCGCGTCGCATCAACTTTTTTCGGCGAATTTTAGCCTGGCGAAATTTCGATGGTGATTCGCGAATTTATTCGCCAGCGGTGAATCGCGGGAATAAATTTGCCCATCACTATTCATTAGAAATATGTGTGGATCACTGCCACCTTCAGAAGCACATACTTTTATTAATAAAAGAGGCATGATGCCACTAATGGGATGTTGTCCCTCACACCAAAATAACTGAGGAGAATGAGTTGAGGAATAAGGATGGACTCCATACCCCTCTCCACCTATCAAGCAATACAATGCTCACACTGTCAAGTCTAGGTCACATCTTGTCTCTCTTTCCTTATTGCTGTTACTTGCAGCTGGGGCCATTTTAAGGAGCCAATCTATTCCGTTTCGCTTCGCCGAAAAATTTGTGAATTTCCAGCGAAATTCGCGAATTGGCGAAAAAAATCGCAAAACGAGTCACGCGTCATTTTCCCATTGACAACTCTGCTTCTCCTGCCACCTCTAAACTCCTCTCTCTAACAACTTCATTTGGTCTCTCTAAGTGGACCAACTCACCTACTCACATCGAGGGTCATGCTCTTGATCTTATATTCTGACACTCGTGCCACCCATCCAACTTTACCAACAATCACAACCATCTCTATCCACCCACACGTATAGAAACCTTAACACAATTGATCCACAACAATTATCAACACTATCAGCACAATCCATCTCTCATTTTAGCAATCTTTCCTGTGCAAATAGGACTGCTTTTCTCTACAACAATGCTCTTTTAACAGCTCTCGACTCCCTTGATCCTTCTACCACCCATCACAGCCGACCAGCTAAACCCCAACTCTGGCACACTAGTATATCCCAGTACCTCAGAAGATGTAGTAAACCAGCTGAACGATGTTGGAGAAAGTCACAAACTTGACCCTGACTTCATCCACTTCAAATTCATGCTCTCCTGCTACAATTCAATAGCTAAAGAACAGTACTCCTCTTCTTAACCTCCACTCTGTCCTCCAAACTATGCCCCCTCCACCCCCTCTACCCATTAATGTAACTGCTCAAGATCTTGCTCATTTCTTTAAAGAAAAAAATCTAAGCCTACCATTTGACAACAATCTCAGACTAACTTGCAGTCCACTCACATCCACTTTGCTCTCCTTCACCCCTGCAACACTAAATGAAGTTAGAAAACTTCTAGGCTGCTCAAAACCCATAACCTGCTCCCTTGACACCATACCCTCAGCCTCCTTTATCTAATCTCTGATACACTCTTTGCTGCACTTACCCACCTATTCAACCTTTCACTCTTTACTGGTAAATTTCCATCCTTATACAAACAAGCACTAATCACTCCTTCATCCCAGCTCTCCTGCTAACTATTGTCCAGTTTCCCTTCTTCCATTCACTTCCAAATTACTGGAAAGGCTTGTTTAGAAACGTCTGATCCAGCAGCTTACATACAACTCCCTTCTTGACCCCCTGCAAACTGGCTTCAGCCCATCACACTCAACGGAAACTGCACTCTCCAAAGTAACAAATGATCTTCTATTGGCAAAGTCTAAAGGATACTATTCCATAATCAGTCGTCTATAGTGATGGACGAATTTATTCGCCAGGGGCGAATTCACGGCGAAATCCCGCGATTCGCCGCTGGCGAATAAATTCGCGAAACGGCAGCAAAAATTTGCCGCCGAAAAAATTCGCCTAAAAAACGAGTCGCGCGTCGCGTCAAAAACGACGCGCGACTCGTTTTTTAGGCGACGCACGTCGGAAACAACGCGTGTCGGAAACGACGCGACGCGTTTGACGTGACGTGCGTCAAAAACGACGCGCGACTCGTTTCGCTAATTTTTCGGCGAAGCGAAACGCGGGAGATTCGCCCATCACTAGTCGTCTACATCTCTCTGCAGACTTTGGCACAGTTGGCCACCGACTCCTCCTTGACATTCTATAAACAGCTGGCATTCGTGACACTGCTCTTTCATGGTTTACATCTTATCTGTCTGACGGTTTCTTAAAAGTTGCCTTCTCTAACTCTACTTCTACTATGTTCCCTCTCTCAGTCGATGTTCCTCAAGGCTCTGTTCTATGACCTCTGCTGTTCTCGCTCTATACTACTTCACTAGGAAAACGTATTCAATCGTTTGGACTTCATTATCACTTCTTTGTTCTTTGCTGATGACACCCAACTCTACTTGTCTACTCCTGACCTCTCTCCTTCTGTCCTTTCCCAAGTTACAGATTATCTCTCTGCTGTCTCCTCCTGGATGTCTCAGCACCACCTGAAATTCAACCTTTCAAAAACAGAACTCATTATATTCCCTCCAAGATCTTCCCCTATTCCTCAGATATCACTCACAGTAAACAACACTACCTTTCATTCCACCACACAGGCGCACTGTACTAGACTCACATCTGTCTTTTTCACAACAAATTCAAACTCTTGCAAAATCGTGTCATATTCAGATACACAACATTGACCGGATATGACCATATCTAATTTCAGAATCAACTAAAACACTTATTCAGTCTCTTATCTCCCGACTTGATTACTGCAACCTACACCTTGCAGGTATTCCTTTCCTTTCACAACTCCAATCTGTTCTAAACGCTGCTGCTATCCTCTAGAATCAAATTCAAATTACTAACCCTCACATTCAAGGCCCTTAACAATGAAGCCCCTATATTTCATCTCTGATCTCCAAATACACTACTATGTATGTGCAACCTTTACTCTGCTTCTGACCTACGCCTCACTTCTTCTCTCACAACTTCTGCCAATTCTTGTCTTCAAGGCTTCTCTTGGGCTTCTGCTTTTCTCTGGAATTCTCAGCCTCATGCTGTCAGACTTTCTCCTTCTTTCCAAACTTTTAAACGCTCCTTAAAGACCCACCTGTTTAAAGAAGCGTATTCGATGTACCTTAATTAATAAATCACTGCTGTGTTATAAATCACAAAATTGTGTCTAAAATCCTAGTGTCTCAATTGTACCCTAACTTTTACTTTGTAAACTCTAATTTGTAGGACCATCTAATCCTATTTTACTCTGTAAACCCTTGATTGTTATCCACTATGTATTCCCTGCTTTTTATAGCTAAGGTAAATTGTGTCTTGCTATATAAATAAATGATGGTGATGATGATGATTCCAGCTATTCTTTTACCTGCAGTGCAGCTCCAGGTAACAAACTGTTTGGAGAGCTGCTGAGAAAAGGCAGTATAGAACAAAATACTATGGTATGTGCTGCTAGTACTCAAGCAAAAGTGTAAAGATGAAACGTGAGGGAGTTTGGAGATAGCAAGAGAACAGATGAAGGACAAAGAAAAGAAGCCAGATAAAGGAAGAGTAATATAAGAAAAGAAGCAAGAAAAGTGGTGTAAGGGAAGAAAGCAAAAAGAAAAGTTCACATAAAAATAGGTAAGCACAAGAATATTTGGGAAGAATATTAACAGGTATAATAGGCAAAGGGTTGATTTTGATGAAAATGTGTCTCTCGGTAACCTCAGCTTTATGTATATGTACTAGGGATGCACCAAATCCAGGATTCGGTTCGGGATTCGGCCAGAATTCGGCCTTTTTCAGCAGGATTAATTTTCGGCAGAATCCTTCAGTTTTCGGCCGAACCTAATCCTAATTTGCATATGCAAATTATGGCCAGGGAGGGAAATCATATGACTTTTTGGCACTAAACAAGGAAGTAAAAAATGTTTTCCCCTTCCCACCCATAATTTGCATATGCAAATTAGGGTTCGGATTCGGTTCGATATTTGGCCAAATCTATCAGGAAGGATTCAGGGGTTCGGCCGAATCCAAAATAGTGGATACGGTGCATCCCTAATATGTACAATCAAAGGTGGAAGAATTGGATAGCTGCACAAATCTAATCAAAGTTCTATGAATTATTGTTTGGACCTCTATGCAAAGGAATTGGCTTATGCATACTATATGCCCAGCAAACCAGATCATTAGTGACGAGTGAATCTGTCCCAAAAATCTGCAAAAAATATTTTCAATGGTTCTTTTCTCATGGAGTGAGAAAATAATATTTTATGAAAATATTAACCTGAAATTCAGAATTTTGCTGCAATTTCACAGAGAAACTTTTTACTCATCACTGCACGTTATTGTTTAGCCTGGCTTTCTGGCTTGTGTTGCTTTTTGTAAAGGCCCAAATACACTGATTGTACAATACAGATGAATCAGAAATGTTTTAAATCATGTGGCATATTAGCCTGTAGCAGCATGCGTTCCAAAATGTGTATTGTTCCATTTGTATATCAGATTTATGTAAATTAAATATTGCAAATCTACAGATGTACTGTCACCATACTTCTACAATGTAGCTCACACAAACCAAAACCCATTGCCTTAACATACTCTTTGCCAGTTGGTATGGAAGGCATCAGTATATTTTTAGTTCCCTATTTCTCAGATGATTGATGGAAATAAATGAATACATCAGCATTTATAACTGGATTAAATGCAGCATAAATCTGAATTTATTTTAATCAACCCCACAGTCTCTGACTTTTTAGGTGGTTGCTGTCTGTGAGGACAATTCTAAATGACTATTAGTCTATTACAGAATGTGTAACACAAATTAGGATTACAACACTAACAGCCTCATTTCTGCAATTTCCTCTATACTGTTACTGCTTAAATCCCTCATGTGAGTTTTCGATTTGGGTTCCAAGAAGCAGCCAAGTGTGGTTTCAGTGCGGATAATAGGAACGTATCACTTCACCACAAAGATAATGTCAGCTAAACACTAAATTGATCTGCAATGGTTTTCAGGAGTTTGTAAACTGGGAACCACAGTCTGGTTAACCTCCCACAACCAGCAATATATTTTCCTTAAACAGCCACTAATGGGAATCACTTCTATGGTTTATATTGCAGGGTTCTATCCATAAGGCACTGTGTTAATGAAGCACTTAACTTTTCAGATCGGGAGGGGTTAAATTTAACTACAGTGAGTGTAAATTGTTTTGTAGTGAAAGCTCATGTTGCCTTATTTTCCTTTAAAACTTCCATTCCATTATGAAGAAATAAATCAATTTAATCCATGGAACATTTTCCTGCCAAAAGGCTAATTAAAATTTTATGACAAAAGGAACCACAGTTTTTTTTTTTAAATGTATTTATTTATTTTTTGTCTTTCTCTAATGGGTTGATGTGTGTGTATATATAGAAGCCAGCATGTGGTGTAAACAAGCACAAATACAGCCTGAGTTCAGCTAACCCATCACAAGCAGAACTATTCATGCAACCCAATATCTACAGTAATAGTGCGATAATAGGCTTCACATTTGCTTGCGGTTATGCAGCTTTAGGTTTTATTTGTTTGTGGAAACAATTTGTTTGTGTATTGCCAGGACCGTATTAACATAGTGGGCATTCCTAGGCCCACTGCCATTCGTCTCCCCCATACTCTGCCCTTTATTTGCAAATTTTCATTATCAAGACCAGATCAATGGGGATTGGTGCATGGGATTCCCGTGTATTCCCAGTTTTTCTGTTGGTGTGACTGGGCAGCATACCGCCCCCTAAAATCCTGTCACCCTAAATCCGGGCCTAGGTGGCCTTTCCACAAATCCGGGCCTGTGTATTGCAGCTTTAACCCATGTACCTCAGATAGATTATTAGCATCTGATCTATACACATGTAGGCTTGGGGTTAGACTTTATCTTACATTCTACAATCCCTCTAGGCCTTTTTTTTTTTTTTAAATGGAGGAGGTTAAGAGTGATTAGTGTAATGTTTTCAAAGCTTGTATGTTTTCAATTTGTTCATGCATTGAACAGCCAGAAAAAGATACAATGGGGCAAACTACTCTGCAAAATACTGGTGAAAGAGATAATGTTCAGTAAAATCCTCACTTTAATGAATTTGCGAAGTAATGAACATTGGCCAGAGAGAAAAGTTGCCTGGCGATAGAGTTTGCACGAACACTAACGGCAGTCTTGTTCATTAGCGAATTGCATTTGTGCCTGTTAATGAATTGGCAATGTCCCTGCAGATACGATTTCTGGCGAATTTTCACTAACGATGGCCACTTTTCCCTTTAGTGAATTTGCCCCAATGTTTCTAAATCTTAATTGGCTTTTGGCAAAGAGTCCAGTATATGCGACTGGTGCACTTTGATATGTTACAATTTAAGATAAGCAAAGAAACTATTTATGTGTAATAACACATAAAAACCACAGAAATCTGTTCAAACTTTCCATAATGGACATTTTAATGAGGGGGTGGTAACGCCAAAACTTTTTGTCCTTCATTTGTTTTCAAAATGTTGGGGGGTATGGGAGCCTAGAACAGACTCTAAAATTTCAATCTCTCCACCCCTCTGTGAGGAGGACAGAGCCTCAGTACCTCTGTGCATACACTTTTACCACTTAAAAATCTTGAAAACAGCCATCTGCCATAGATTGTTTGCACCATCAAATAATACACAAAGCAGATCTCTACTTTCCTTAGTCTTAAAGGGATTTTGTCACAGGAAAAAATATTTTTATCAAAATGCACCAGTAATTTTGAAATCTGAAATGGAGCTAGACAAGTTGTTAGTTTCGTATGTGCCTTCAGTCATGTGATTTATGCTCTGATAAGCTTCAGTTACTCTTGCTGCAGTGCAAGTTGCAGTGGCATAACTACTGGGGGAGCAGGGGGTGCAATTTGGGCAGGGCTCACACCCCCACAGGGCCCCCAGGCAGTCTCGTGCCCGGGCATTCATATTCGGCACGGATGAGCGGGCGTGGGCTGAACGGCCCACACCAGGGCCTGCCCCCACCTAGTTCCATTACTGGCAAATTGGAAGGATATCATCCTCCTCCCTTCCCCTCCCCCAGCAGCCTAATAAACAGAACAATGGCCCCCAATAACACCTACATGGCATATATGAGAAAAGCACTCAACAGTAAAAATCCAAGTCCGACTGCAACTCCTCCAGTTACACTGAGTAGGAGAAAAAATAGCTTAAAAGCAGTTCCATTGTGACATGCTGACTCTTTCTGAAAACACAGGCTTGGACACAGTGACCTAAGATGGTTACCTATACACCATTATTAAAATTAAAAAATACATTTGGGTCAGTAATAAAAATGTATATGGTAGAATGATTTATTTTTAATGTAAACAGTATATAAAATCAATACCATAAAAATCAAGACAGAATCCCGTTAAGATGGCCATACACAGAATGACTGTAAGAACCAGTCACACCGGTGGCCTAGTGGCCGGCGGGGACAACAGCCGCATGGTTCCTTCCTGCTCCTTCAGCACAGGTTCTCCTATTGCACGCAGCAACGCACTTCTGGGTTTATGTGCCAAATGGCACTAAATTAAAATGTATTTAAAGGGGCTTTTGTATGCATCACATTGCCTGGTTTTAGGTCTAATTTAAATTAGTTCTTGGGTGGTTATTCTTCATGAATCTACTTGATATTCTGGTATTGAGCCTTGCCTGCCTATTTTGACTACTCTGACTTCTCCTAACATGACCCTTGCCTGCCTGACTATTCTGCGCTCTACAATCCTGATCTGGCCTGTCTGACTATTTCTGAACACCTCTTGTGCTTACCGGTCTTCCTGACCATGCTTCCCTGTCTGGCCCTTCTGTGTGTGTGCCTTCTGTCCAATATCCTTGGTAAAATGATTGTGCCCCTTTGCTCATCCAGAACCCTTGTTTGGCTCCTTTCTTATTAAGACCTGGCGGCATCCGAGGGCTCCTCCTGAGGTGAAATACAACAGCAAAGGCAGAAGCAAGAGCTGAGACCAGGGAGCCTAGCATTGGTTCTGATTTATTCTAGCCTTAAACATTTTGCTGAGTAAACCTGAAGTCTGGTTGCAGAGATCAGAGCCCACTGCTGTAAGAAAGATTTTTTCATAACAATTTTATAAAATAACTAATTTGAAGAGGAGCATTGAGAGGTAAACCGTGTCTAACTAGGCCGTGGACACTGGGAAAAAACCCTGTGGGCCCCGGCCTATGTCAATTCAGACCTGGTCTTCCCTTGTTGGCCCCTGGAGCATCTGAAAGACAAAGAAGCTAGGAGCAGAGTGCCAGAGGGGGTAGTTGCATACCTCAATCTGATGCTGAATGTAAATTATCTCTCCACTCCATGCAACTAAGCTCCCACTTCCTTATTTCTCTGTAATTAAAGTAAATTACTCTTTCTCCTTAAATCATATCCTCTATTCTGTATATTTTTACTTACTTCAGTTTTACCTCTAGTGTTAGGTCTTTCAGCCAAATGTCATAACTCTACAAGTGATCACAAGCCTTGCAATGAACTCTAATCAGCAATCAGCTAATTGGGTCACCACTCTCCTCTTTCAGCAAATAATACCCTAACAGTAAGTACTTTTTGATCTTAGCTAAAAGCAGGTACCAGTCTTAATGAAATAAAACAAAGAACAAAGATAATCACAAAGCATGCACTATATCAGATAAACAGCATTACCCTCTCTAGTTAATTATGTGTACTTTAATCAAACCTCATTTTGTTTGTAAATCCTGGGTTTCACAAAGATTTAACAATTTGTCAATTAAAAATAAATGTCACTTTGCCATAAGATAAAACTTAATAAAGTCTTACATATATGTATTATATAGATTCCATTATTTAGTAAGGGACATGTATGAAAAACATCTGCAATCTACTGTATACACATAAACCAACATGAGTAGCTGAGTTCGCTTTATAAAAGCACTTGTTGAAGATAAAATGTTAATTCATAAATTAGGTGTAAATATCTACTTGATAACTAACAGTAGGCTCTTCTGCCTGAAGTCTCACTTGATTAAATTAAAGTACTTAACATAGTAACATTGTAATTTGGTTAAAAAAACACATCTAGAGAATTCAACTTTTGGTCAAAATGAAACCCGTCTAACTGCTAGCTGAATCAGAACAAGGCCTATACCATCTGCCTCAAAAGGGAAAACAATCCTTCCTGACTCCAGTGGCAATTGGACCAGTCCCTGGATCAACTTTGTGCTAAAAGGTTACTGTATTTCAGTAACCCAGATTTTATTTACTTGATAAAAAGTCATCCAACCCCTTCTTAAAGCAATTGAATGTATCTGCCAGATCAATTCAGGGGGAGAAGTCCATAACTTCACAGCTCTCACTGTAAGAAACATTTTGAATATTATGATGGAACCTCCTCTTTTTTATTCTAAATGGATGCCCTTGTGTCTGCTGGAAGCACCTACTGGTGAATAAAGTATCAGAAAGTATGGCCCACTATATTTAGTTATATCTTCTCTTAAGCACTTCTGCAGTGTAAACAATTCCCAACTTGGCCAACCTTTCTTTATAACCGTGACTTTCCAAACCTTTTAATAGCTTAGTTGTCTGTCTTGGACTTTCTCTATTTCAATATCTCTTTGGCACACTGAAACTTGCACTGCATATTCTAGATTGATATTTTTTTTAAGTTTGCACAGCCTCTTTACCTAGTTGAATTTTTAGACTAAAAAGTTCCTTTAAAAACCACACTTTTATACGACCTGTGAGAACTCAAATGAAATAGTTAGAGACAACAGCATACTTATAGATAGCAACACCCATTATAATTACAAGCATTTGGCATCTATGTGTTTTTACTAGAAGATTTTACACAAGCCAGAGCATTTGCTCTATCATTTTATGCAATTAATGCAAAAAACACTAACGTTTGTTCTTCTGAAAGTGGAGCAGTCCAATCCACTTGTAGTTTCAATACTGTATGTTCTGACTGGTTTATGTGATTATGTGCTTCATTCATAACCATGATTTTGCCATACTTACAGGGATCATTTGAATTCATTTAGATCAATTAATGTTTAATTAAAAGATGGATTTTATAAGAATTTACATTTACACTGTAGATTACAGCTGTATATCGGGGGCGATAACTTTGTAGTAATAAAATATATTTTTTAGCATTATTTACTCTTTAATTTATTAACAACTCATTTAATCCATGAAAGGTTCTATAAGAACATTCTAAATACCCTCATTGAAGTAAGAGTAATGATGATGTAACCCCTTCACTCATATTCCAAATGATGGATATACAAATTAATGATCATTTGCACACCAGAGAAATGAACTTAAGTGACTGCCTTTCATGTCTACAAACAGAATCACACCTTTTGCTCTTGGATACCATAAAAGCAGCAGGTAATGTATTCTGAGATATTTATCCCTTGTGAGTGCTTACTTTATTGGGGATTTTGTAAATGTCACTTGCATGTATAATGAGATTAAATTCACTCATTATAATACTGTGTAATGGTTCCAGAAATAAATGTATTGCCAATTAAATATGTAATTATATACAAACATATTTGCATGCATTCTGCCAAAGCTAGTTGTTTTTTTTTTTTGCTGACAATATTCCATCTAAACAATATGATATTTTGATATTTTGATAAAGGTATTACTTAATAAACTGGAAAAAATGCATTAAAGGTCACTTAAATCTTTGTTATAGTTATATACAGTTTTGTGGAAAAAAAATCAAATTTCATACCAGACTACGTTGAGTATTTGTCTGATATATTCAAGAAAACAGTCATTCATATGTCATGATAATTCAACCACAAGTTATTTAATAATGTTTTTTAGGTGCCATGTGATAAGGTATAGTAGGAAGGAAAACTTTTTCCACAGAGCTTACAATCTGGTGGATAAGTGCAAACGGTAAACATTCTGAGGTATGTAAATCACTATAGATATCAGATAATCCCAGAAGACAAACATATGTTTTGAGGGCCTTTTGGGAACTCACTTATCTTTGGAAATAAGGGAAAAAATCTGGAAGAATGAGTATGTGGATATTTTACACTACTACTACTGCTGGAGAGATTTAATTTAGACAAATTGGACAAAAAGGCATACAGAGCCATTTGGATAGAGTGGGTCCTAAATGGAGGGCAAAGAGGAGGCAGGGTGGAAGACCAAGAAAATCTGAATAGATTATTATTGTATTTGGCACAGCTAAAGAAGAAGGGAAGCTCTTATAACATGATTAATAAAAGAGAGTCTTATTTTTTAAATTTAAACTGTTGAGTGTAAAGGATATCACCAAAATGTTCACCGTGAGGCAAATTTTAAGGAGCTATAAAAAAGAGCAAGCTAGAAGGGATAGGAGGCGGCCTTTGTCATTGTGATTATTAAACAAATAATTTGGCCAGCTAAGAAGTGTTTTTTTTCAGAATATGAAGAAAACCTCTTTAAATTATCTTTTTCCTTAGCATTCTATGGTTCTTTTTGAATTAGCGAAATAATTTCTAAGGATAGAAGAGGAAGAGGGGTCTTTTCTTAGAAGATCTTCAATGTTCAGATGACCAGTTATTGATTTACCTGAGATTCTCTAAGACAGATGTTTTTTTGGAAAGCGCAAGATGATCACCTTGAACAGGATAAAAGAAAGTTTAACTTGCCTAGTTAGCTGTTTTGAAAAATTTGTTAGAGTAAGACCAAAAAAATGGTTTAATACAATTAATTCATGGGGACCGTCAGGCTCTATCGGCATAACAATTTCTGACAGTTTTAAGGAGATGCCTGAAGAATTTAGGTTTGAATGAGAAAGAATATGCATCACACTCGTGTAGAGTGCCTTGATCCGAGGACAATAAAAAAGGTTGGGTGGTGGGACTCTGAGAGATACAAATTGTATGTCAGATCACAATTGTTACTAGAATGTTAAAAAAAAAAAAAGATTACTGTATGCAAATAACATTGCCTGCTTATCCATTTTAGGAACATCATGTTGCAGGGCATGGATTGTAGGACACTCTCTTGTAGTCTGGGCAGCCAGGAGAGTCGACATCAGAAATGATGGGCGGCAATTGCGATTCTCAAAACAAGAGTTGGAAATAAACTGGCTTGTAAAAACTGGCATGTGTTGGGATGAGGTTTTACCTATACGGTATATGGCATAGGGTTAGCATGGGTCATTTCCCACAGATCCTACTGATTCATGCAGGGGTGCAATGATTTGGGAGCCTACCCAATGAAGAACCTCAAAAAGGACATGAAAATATATATTTAGGAATTATTATTTTCCATACAAGGGCTTGTGTTGGTATGGTCGGAGATAATTCCCAGGAAAGTTTGGAGATATGCCAGATCACATGAAGCTTTGGATAAGACAAGGACCACCATTAACAAGGAGATGTCCCATTATGTTAGGGGTAAAGGAGGAATAGCTTTGAGACAAAAATATATAGACAACTTGTTGATGGGGTAGATTTAAATTAGATTGACTTGGCTTTCTTTAATCTCTGCTTCAAGAAGTTTTAGAGTAGGCCCTGGCAGTGTGGAAGAAGATGAATGCCTAAGGAATCATACATTTACCTTTTGGTGGTAAAGCGTACAATGCTGCAAGATGGTTAGAATACAAGGGCATAGTAAGGAGATCTAAAAAAGGCTTACATGCACTTAGAATTAAATGGAGAAGACATGATTATTGTTTACCTGATGGAATTCCTGTTTTATGGTTACAGATTTGCTTTGAATTTATGCAGACGTCATGGTGCCCACCAAGTTGGTTTGGTTTGCGACTGGTACAGGATCCTGTGAAAACAATGAGTTGGAATCGGTTCAAAATGTTATTCAAAATGCAATGAGATAGTATTAATTCTACAAAATATATGTTAACAAGTTAAGATTAAAAGAAAGGAATATTTATAATAAATATGCTGTGGCCAGCTCAATCCAATGCGTCCAGTGTTTTATTTATCTAAATGCAATGAGTCAGGCATTCCTTAGTCATGGAATTGTCAACAGAATCAAAAGCAGAACATAAGTCCATAACAACAGAGTAGTGCCCATTAGCAGACAAGATTATTTGCAACTCTACATAAGGCTGTCTCAGTGGAGTGTGTAGGTCGAAAACCAGACTGCATAGGATCCAACAGATTATTGGTACAGAGATTGTTAGTAATTTGAGTATAGACAAGGTGTTCCTGGAATTTAAATGCTAGTCGTAAATGAGAGAGACAGTGTGGCAGGAAGGTACACAGGGCAGGGCCAGTGCAGCCTTTTCATATATGGGTTTTACCCAGACTTCTTTGTATACAGAAGCGGAAGGACCAGAAGGTAAGATCATTTGAATATAGTAACAATGAGGGCATATGATCAAGTGAGCAAGTTGTCAGTGGAGAGGATAGGAGAAGCAGAAATAATTAATAAAGCTTACTCTTATAGCAACAGAAAAAGCAGCGCACAGACTGACAATATAACACTAAAACAATGCATTCAAGAAAATGGAAGCTAATTATTATTATTTTTAATTATCAATGGAAGCATCATTTAATACCACTGTCAATTCTTGGGAGAATTTTACCACAGTTCAGGTACAGTATATTTTATTAGGAATGCTTGGGACCTGGGTTTTCTTCAGATAAGGGTTTTCTTTTAATTAATCATATTATACCATAAATCAAATTTCAACAGGATTGTTTTGCCACCAAAGTCTATGTGATGTCATTACATACATTGGCACAACACCCTATTCAGTGCTTAGGGAGGCACCAGGTCTAACTAAATGGTTGTAGCTTACATTGAGATTCTCCTGTTTCCAGGTATATTTTAAAGAACAAGTAAACGTTTTTTTTTTCTATCTCTAAATTTGCTCTAAACAGCCCCTCAAATTAATGTACCTTAGTCCCTGCTGCAAGTCTGCTCTGGTTTCTGTGTTATCAGCAGCTTGTTTCACCTTCTTCCTGGTGCAGAGTGAAGCCCAGCCCCTTAGCTTTCTGAGCTGACCTTATCTCTCAGACTAGTCTTGGAGATCATTTGCATAATGTGACATAGCAGAGAGCAGTGTGTGTAGCAGCTTTTGCTTGGGGAAACTAGCTTACTAATGAAACACTGGCTCCCTCTTCCTCTCTATTGTGGAACAGCAGCAAATGGACTGCTCAGTAAACTAAGGGGCCGGGCTTCACTCTGCACCAGGAAGAAGGGAAAGAAGCTGCTGATAACACAGAAACCAGAGCAGACTTGCAGCAGGGACTAAGGTACATTAATCTGGGGAGCTGTTTAGAGCAAATTTACAGAAAGAAAAAGAAAAACATTTACTTTTCCTTTAAGGAGAATTAGTGAATTTCAGTTTAACTTAGACGTGTTATGTGTCTCAATTTTATTGCTCCTCTACATTACAAGTGTCTCTCTTCTTTACTTGTTTAAGAACCTTTGGATGCCAGGTATGTATATAGTTAAACTGTATTTTACTTATGATACTTTTATGCTTTATTATAAGGAGGTAAGGGGAATAGCATCAAGTGCTATAACCATAGTGTCTTTTTTCCCTTAACTTTCTGTGCAGCTCCCAAGACGACCAGTCAAGCATTTTAGGATTATGTATAATTCAGGATTATACATATTTAAAAAGTACATGACCGATTTACAGATAACTGAGATTGTACGAGAGGGATCCTGAAAGATATAGGTGGCTAAAAGTACTTTTAATTGTTTGCCTTCCCTTCAATTGTTATACAGCAGCAGAGATCTATGAAAGGTTCAAAGGCATGGGGCTATTTTGCATTTAACACGGAAGTACTGGAATTAATCATCACCTGCCTGTGGACTATGGTCTTTATTCTGCATAAGAGATTGCAGTACATAAACCACAGAATAATGTGCTTTATTATAAACAAAGGTTAGCCTTGGTGATGTTTATATTGAGAAAGTTTTATGTGCATGTCCCTTCCCTTTTAGCTTTTCAGATTGATATTGTTCTCCAGCTTGATACACAGTCCACCATTACATAGACATCATTAACACTCCCATCCCTTGCATCCCAGAGAATAACCCCAGATAACAGGGAAACGTATTCCCTGCTTCGCTGTTTAATTGGAAGTCCCTGATCTGACTGTGAAACAGGAATCATAACTCTCAGCTCTTTTTGCACATACATAATTACAGCAGTACATCAGAGGAAGCCAGGCTGCTTCTTTTTCCTGATTCATTTTTATTTGCTGTATTAATGGTAAAAAGAAAGGAAACAAGCTGAAAATATAAACATCCATATCAGGAACGTTTTGAGGCATTTAGGAGGGCGACCCATTATTGCAGAGTAGAAATAGGCAGCTGATTCTTAGCCCACAGTTAATAGAGTTAATAGTTACAGTTAGTGGTAAATAGCATAAAACACTGAATGACAACAGAGTTTATGAAGCATTTTCGTGACAAGCACTGGAGATCTGAACTCTGTTGAGCATAAACCTTGAGTTTCTCTTTAAAGCGAAGTAGTCAGAAATGTTGTACTTTATGTTTTGGGCTTCTATACCAGCAGGATATTTTCAATGACGGACAGCACCGGTTTCTTTCTTTAAAAAGCCTTTAATGCAACATGGCTATGACCAGTAACATAGTAATGTTTCGAGCCACAACTCGGCCCTTTGTCGAACTAACTGACACATTTAGCAAACTTCCTTTTAAGGGTTTCAAAATAGCACCCTCTAGTGTACAAGTATAAACATAGTTACATTCATTTAAAACTGTGACACATCATGACATTAAACAATGTTGCCATTTCAATTAGGAAAAAAAAGGTAACACAGTACCAATATCTTGTGATCCACTCATGTAGATCCAATACATCTCAGGATCGTGTGTGCACAAAACTAATCTGTAAGATATAAATATTTAAAAGCAAAAATAAAAACACTGATTAATTAAAAGATCGTTAGTAGATTCTATACCAGCAGGGTCAGACTTGGGGACCCAGGGCCCACCGGGACTGCTGTCCAGGGCCCCCCGCCCTCCTACTGAGAGAGCCTTGACATGCATGCATGAAGGTGCGCATGCTTGAATGGTGCCACATGCAGAAAAAACATTGTTGTTTTTTGTTTTATCCAAATATTGGGAGAGGGGGTCTGCCCCAGTCCGACCCTGTATACCAGTCCAAAGAATGCACAGCCCTTTAGCAGGGAAGATCTGTGTCTCCAAAGATTCCCCAGAAGCTCCTCATCTTCTTTTCTGCTAATTAATGCACATGCTCTGCGATGCTGTCACTTACTGAGCTTAGGGTCTGATACACAATATACTAACTATACATCATATGTCACAAGGCTGAATAGTAAATAATTCAGTTTACCAGCACATGGAAGGCCAGAAACCAGCACAATTAGGGGCAAATTAACTATTATTCCCCCCCAAAAAAATTGTTTCTACTCGATATTCAATTAGCATTAGATTTTCGAATGTTAATCGAATAGTTCTAGGCTACCTTTTATTCGATATTCGATCATTCGACGATCGAATACAAATTTATTCGATCAGTCGAATAAATCATTCGACTGAACGTATAAATCATTCGATCATTTGAATCCTATTCGATCAGGACATAGTCTCAGAAGCCTATGGGAGTGCTCCCATAGGCTTCTATTGCAATTCGGTAGGTCCAATCTACCGAAGGAGGCAATCGAATAAACTTTAAAAATAAAATCCTTCACTGGTCGAATGATCGAATATTCGTTCATTCGACTCTATTCGAATGTATTCGATCGTTCGACCATTCCCTATTCGATGATTGAATATGCCAAAATTTGCATATTCGACCAAACAAATAAATCCTAAGTTCGAAATTCGATCGAATTTGTTCGAACTTCGATCTATTCACGTGAATTTTGTAAATCGGCCCCTTTGTGTCAGAATGTAATGATCAGCCCTTTAGCCTCAGTTTATATGACAGGTAACCATCATTATTTGACAGATGATTTGTAACAACCCCTAAACTTATCTTCTTGGCTGCTTCTCAAAGCCCATTGAGCATGTGAGTGTCACAGACCAAACTGCAAGATAAAAAACTCCTGTGACAATTTTGAAAGCTTGAATCATAACTATTAAAGAGATGCTGAAGCTTTAGACTGGTTCAATATGATCGGTATATAAAATATGGCATTTGTAGCCATATTCATTGTTAAGGTTTAGTTCTCTTTTAAGAGCTACAATGTTGATCCAAAGTGGAGATGAGAATAATTTTAATTTAATTTGACATTTTTGTGAAATTATGTATTAAAGTTATATATTCAACTGCAGGAACTGGGATTTTTATTGGGAATATGGTCTTTTTGGTTTCTTGGATAATCTATAAAATTAGAACTTCGGTGTCACAATGAATTCTCATTCAATGAAAGTGACACTGTCCTTTGATATACAATCTAATACATAGAGAAACAGATGGCATCAGGCATATCAAAGGGTAAAAGTAGGAGTCCAAGGGAAACTGTGTATATCACAATATGGTGGAGGAAGCAGATTATAATATAGATTGTTACTGTCTTGTATATGTTTTTATGGTCACAGAGTATAATATGTAAAATTGAATAGTGATGCATAGCCTGCATCCTATCCAATATTATAACTAGATATATCTGTGTTCTGAGAAGCAAAGACATTGCAATAAGAGGTGGCATGATTAAAATAAGCTTTCAAACAGTGTTCCATGATAATAGACAGTGTTTGTATGGATGGGGGAATCAGAAGGAAAACACAAGAAAAAATGGGAGGAACCCATATACACATAGAGACTGTATAATGTACATGCTAGATCTCAAAAACTGTGTGTAGAAATATGCCCTGGCAATCTATGAGTCCCTCCTCTCTCCTTCACAGCCCACTTCTCCAGAGCAATGTAACATCTGTTAGCTGGAGCAGGTCTCTGACTGCTGAGTAAAGTGGACAGGAAATCATTACAGTCAAAACATTTCCAGCAAAGGTCAGTCTAATAGAAAATTACATCAATCACCTTGAAGAAAAAGAAAAAAAAAAAAAAGCAGCTTTCCAAACGGATGTGTCACTCAGTGCAGCTGAGCAACGTCAGATGCAGTTTGTACTGTGCTGGAGAAGTTCGGAGGGTACTCGGAATCTCATGAAAAATTAATCCCCCTTACAAAAAGTGATTGGGAAACTGTTTCAAGGAGATATTGGAAATGGGGGTTTCTGTTCTATTTAACTTTCAAGGACGTCAGACCAACCTTGTAGGTTAACACCTTTCACTGCCAGAGCAACACATAGTCATAGAGCATAACAGAGGGAGAAATAGGAAGTGACATGAAATATAACTATGGCTTGCAGGGAGGCTTACTGTAGTAGAGAACCAGAAGAAACAATTAACATGCATATGGCGTACTCATGTTATAAGAATATGTGATATTTCTTGAACCAAAAAAATCAAACATTACTATAGGTCATATATATATATATATATATATATATATATATATATATATATATATATGTCCTCTGCACTCAACCCATACAGTGTCAGACTGGGACACCAGGGGCCCACCCAAAAACCTTGACCAGGGGGCCACTCTCAGTACTAATATTCTTCATCTCTTCAATCAACCTCTTTTCTCCTAGTTTGTTTTCTTTACATACTATAATCAATTATTCCATCTATTTAGCCTCTTTGGGCCCACTGACACCTTGGCCCACCGGGAGTTTTCCTGGTATTCTGGTGGGCCAGTCCGACACTGAACCCATTATTAATATATTTAAGACATTGAGACATTCTGTGCATACAGCTACTTAAAAATGCCTTACCCTTTAAACAACAGGGATTGTTTGTCCATATATTGCAATATATTTCAGCTGGCCAACTACATCAAAGTCATCCCATATCTCGTCAGTCCTACTCTCAAATTGCATCTGATTCATTAAGAATTCTATTGCTTCATTATATATTTTACAAAGGGACTAACTTTTACTTGCAACTTACTTGCTGCTTTCAAAGTAAAACTCCCAATCTTGGTTGTCCTTTTATTAGACACCAGTGGGATCACCTGACTATAGCTGGGAAGGGTGGGGGCTACAACAAGGAACTGGTCACTGCTCCAGTATAACTACAACAAACAAGGAAAAGTTGTGCTCACCACTAATTTTTGAAACCATTAGGCGGGGGTGCAATGAGGTTGTGACCACAAAATACGTATAGACAAATACAAGAGGTCGTCTGCACTCAACCCATTATCAATATATTTAAGATATTGAGACATTTTGTGCATACAGCTACTAAAAAATGCCTTACCCTTTAAACAACAGGGATTGTTTGTCCATATATTGCAATATATTTAAAATAGTATCAGTGCAATAGATGTTAAAACATGTATCGTTCCACAATAAGAGCGGCATTAGATCCCAAACCGAAACAGAATGATAAACAGGACACATCCAAACAGCCTGTGGCACAATATTGGTTGCATGCTAAACATTCAGCTTCATCATTTAAATGTATGCCGACTGCATTTTGGACCCAGTTAGAGGGGTTACATCGACCGGATGTTATTACCGCGAGAAGCGTTTTGGACTTTTGAGCTGGACTGTGTGGCCCCCAGGGGTCTTAACAAGGGACTACAATTGAATAGTTTTATATCTGGGAAGTAGATTTGCCTTTTATATAGGTAGAATGATGTCCCTCACGATCGGAGCTGATTTTGATAGCAGGAGATTACATTGCTTGCTATTTATAATTTTTAAATATTTAAAATTATTAAAAGTATTTGGTAGTGATATGTTTTACTACATATTTAAAGAAAAATGTTTTTAACATGTTTTAACATGTATTGCACTGATACTATTTTGGGGGATGGTTGTTTCCTTAATTGGTTAATCACTATTGGCTACTTATACCCTTAATGGTATAGGGTGGAGTTGCCTTAAGAAAGTCCCTGAGAGGACTGAAACGTCACGTCGGCTGTAACTTCACATAACAAATACAAATCTAAAAAACCTTGGAATTGCTGGTGATTTGGAATGCTACATAAACAATTTTACTGTGCACCCGAGTATTGAATAAGGAGAGGAGTGCCACCCAGACGAACATACGGTATATATATATATATATGCAGTGTGTACCCAGGCTTTTTCTCCAGTGAGTGAGTGCAGCTAATTTTCCTTTATTTATATATATATATATATATATATATACAACCTGTAGCTGATGCACTCTCGACCATAAGGT
>CM044438.1:90518268-90663116 GCA_024363595.1 Xenopus borealis
GAATGTGGTGCTGTCCAAGAACCCTTATACAATATATATATATATATATATATATATATAGAGAGATATTTATGATTTTATATTTGTATGGGTTAAGAAGGGCAGTAAGGTTGAACTATTTGTACAAGCTGTTTTGCATGAAGCTTTATAGAGCATGGTAGAAAGCATTTAGAGCTCCATAGATAGTGTATGGGTGGTTTCCATTATTTTCTGGTCTGACATAATGTTTCTCTAATTTTGATAGTTAATCACCTTGAAGTGACATAGAAATTTTACACAAACACTCTGCCTGAAATCCATTCTGCATCTATAACACAAACACTGCCACATACTGTACTGTATATTGAGCAAATGAATAAATTATGTTTTTTATTCAGCCATATTATGTTACCTTCCTGAGAAAAACTGAACTTGTTTGGATGGAATTCTGAAAGCGTTTTAACCAATTGATTGCTGCAGGAGAATGCACACAATTGCTTGCACTGTTTATGAGATTGGCTGGCACCAAAATCATTAACCATTCTTTATAGAATATCAGCCTTCCTTGCCAAGAGAGGGACAGCCCGTGATCCAGTGAAGAGGTACTGGTGGGTTTATCAAATAAAGTAAAGCTCCCTTTTACACATATTTTTTTATACCTCCTTCTTTAAGTTTTTTGAAAACCTAACAGTGATCTTCGAAGGAAGTAACCACAAGGACTGTTAGCTTTTAGTAAACTGGAGACGCAACTTGAATGCAACTTGAATTTTCTGCTGCTGTCTTCTAGAGAGCCATTAGAATACAAAAAGTATCATGTTATTATGATAATTATGTTTTTTTGCATTCAATATAAATAATAACAAATACTTTTCAGGAAGTGGCTGGGCAGCATGCTGCCCCTAATACTTTGCCGCCCTAGGCCCAGGCCTATGTGGCCTCGCCACAAATCTGGCCCTGCTTATATAGTGTGTGATACTGTATTATCTATGGAGAATGTAGGAAACAGTGTAGGAAATGCTGAAACTTTAACTGGCAAACTCTTTAAAGGTGAAGGAAAGGGATTTTACACTTGGGGGTGCCAAAGTACTTTTACCTACCTGGGCTGGTGCTCCTATCAGCCGAAAAACTGCACCGGTCAGGGATTCTTCTAGCGAGCACCATGGAGAGATCAAGTTCCTCCTGCGCTGATTTCAAATTTCCTGGGGAAATCACATACGCAGTAGAGCAAAATAGCCTATTTTTACCATTAAAGTTCATCTATCCACTCTACTGCGTATGCACAGCCCAGATAAAACGTGGAAGATGAAAGTTGAGCTCTCTGTGGTGCTTACTGAAGAACCCTGGACCGGTGTGGTTTCCAGCCCGGGGCATCAGGTAGGTAAAAGTAGTCACTTGGAGTGACTAACATTTAGCACCTTCAAGTAAAAACACTTTCCTTCTCCTTTAAGTGCAGAAAATGCATGCTTGGATATTCATGCTTGGAGATGCTTCCACTATTTGTTCACTGAGTCAATAAAGATATCAGTTTTACCAACATGACTATCATCATTGCAATATCCATTATCTGGACTTTATATGTAAAAAAGTAATGAAGGGCGAATTTATTCGCCAGGGGTGAATTCGCGGTGAATTCCCGCAATTTGCGAAATGCCAGCGAAAGTTCGCCTGGCAAAAATTTGCTTTAAAAAACGAGTTGCGCGTCGTATTTTGACGCGACGTGACGAAAACGACGCAACACGTGTTAAAAATTACGTGAAAAAAACAACGTAATCAAAATCGTGCCGTGACTCATTTCGCAAATTTTTTCGCCAAATCTCGAATTTCGATGGAAATTCGCAAATTTTTCGGCAAAGCGAAACTGGGTAGATTCACCCATCACTATAAAAAAGAGATAATGGTTCCTTGTAAGAGCATATTGTAGGTCAGATGTAAAGTAATGTGTAGGTTTGGAGAGGGTTGCTATATTTGAGGATCTGTAAATTCTGAAAATTAAGATGTAGGGACCCTGAGATTAGGGTATATTTTTATCAGGCAGTTCCCCTTATGTAATTGGACACCTAAATGTTCCTTTAGTATACCCAAACAGCTATGTCTTCCTTCCTGGATCCACTGGGATTTACTCTAGGCGAGGTTTGCCTACTAGGTGGCAGCACGGAAAAGTTTAACGGGGGTTTAGCCCTATGTGCTCATGGATCTTACCTCTTTGTGAGGTTGATACAGGTCCAGGGTTCCCGTGGTTTCTGAACCACTAGCTCAGGGACACCAGTGGGTGAGCTGAGGACCAGGTAGGGTGCCAAGACACAAGACCCTAGGATGAGAATCCCTGTGTTCAGTACTTACGTATTAGGAGGGAATTACAGAGGATTGTGGAAATCTGCATGCTGTTCATTTGCCCCCTGAGAGGAATTGTGACTTATTCCATTGACTTTACTGTACTTGAATTGACTGAGAATATTTCACTATTTTGTTCCTGTTAATAAACCAGTTAATTTTGCCTCTCTGATTGGATCTATTGGATATATATAAAAGTTTAACCCCTTTTTTCCATAGTCTGCATTATACTATGCTCCCCCCAGCAACAACTTCTTTACATAAAATGTACCAAAGGTGTCATATGCTGAGAATAAAATGTTCTTCAGTGCCTTGGATAGCACCCAGGGCAAAATACAATACAGTTTTCATTCTGTGCCAAGGACAGATTGTAGGTCTGTTGCAAATCACTTTACGTGCTGCAGAATCCACTGGGTATTTTCACTGTGCCTGTGGTTCACACATGAATCTCATTAAAAGAGTCTGCTACCAGAGGGCATTCTGTCATTTGGAAATAAAATGGTTAATGCAGGCAGTAGAGCTGGGTCTCTGTACTGCAGGTGAGGCCAGGTTTTCTGAGAACATGAGTCAGCATGAAGTCTATTAAGAAGCCAAAAGAGACATGCTATTTTAATCTAAATTTCAGTTTGTTGCTGCAGTAAATATAATTACATAGTTCTTTAATTATTACAAATATTAACAGTACATATTACAAATATGTAATAAATATTATAGGATCCTAATTCTTCCAGTGTCCTTGCCCTATTCCCCAGATTCCTCCAGATGAACTCAGGAGGTTGAAACAAGGAGATACATGAACGTGTTTCTTTTTGTGTAATTTTTATTTATTTATTTTTTTAAATGACCTTCCCCAGGCATTTATTTATTGGTGGGAGAGGGTGTAGCAAGATGTTTTTAACTCTACATGACAGACCCTAGCCTGAAAATAGTATCTCTACTTTTTTTGTTTTGTTTTTTGCTAAAGCCAATCCCATTATGGATCTTGGAACTAGTAAATTTGCCAGTGAGTTGTCTATGTCAGATTCCTCTCCCCATGGTAAAGTAGAGGCTCAGAGTCCATAAGTTAGGTGTACATTATCTTCTTTTTTTCTTCACTTATTTGGGTGTGTGAGCGTTGTGAAATTGAGACTAAATGAACGCAAAGCACCAACATATTCATCAGCATTGAGTTTAACTCTACATGATAGGACCCAGCCTGAAAATAGTATTTCTTCTTTTTTTTGCTAAAGCCAATCCTATTATGGACCTTGGAACCAGTACATTTTCCAGTGAGATGTCTATGTCTGATTCCACTTCCCATGGTAAGGTAGAGGCTCAGAGGCCTTAAGCTAGGAGAACATTATTTTTTTTTTTTTCTTTACTAATTTGTGCGTGTATGTTGGGAAGTTGCAATTAAATGAACACATAAGTACCCAAATATTCCTCAGTGTTGTTCAATAGATAGGTATATACATATTCCATGAAAAAATGATCAATACAGGAGGTACAGAGGGCCTCAATCAGTAAAGTTTACAATGCTTTTATACCTCCAAATCCCTGGCAAAAAGTTAAGGGTGTTGGTGGGAAAGACAATGGGAGATGGGGAGGTCAGAATAATTGTCCCCTAGACTTATGATCCTCATCCCAACATAATAGATAGCATTAAACCTTGCACTTAATTTAATTTAACCATTAGAATGTAATTTCTAGGCAGTTACTTATAGGGGCAGATTCACTAAAGCCCAAAGCGTCTACCGCTAGCGCTCATTCGCCAGCGTGACGTCATTTCGCAACTTCGCAAATTCACTAACACGGAGTCTGGCGAATTTTCGCTAGTGAAGTAGACAGACTTGCAAAGTTAAGATCCTTTGTCAGTGCACAACTTCGCCTGGCCTAAGGGTGCAAAGGTGCACACTGACAAAGGATGTTAACTTCGCAAATTCACTAAGATGAACATTTTCCTCAACCTTAGCACTTACGCTAGAAGTTACTTCGCCTGGTCAGACCAGGCAAAGTTCAATGCCGGCATATTTTAGCAAAGGAGGGTGATAGTCTGAAAAAGATCAATCATTTTTTTGGGGGGGTTTCCCTTCTTCCCCCCTACATTTCCTAACATATGGCAACTCAACTATACAGGGGGCACATGTAGGGCAATAGGACAACTTTATATAATTTATTAAAGGTTTCCTGGGCTTGTGTAGTGGAATGTAGTGGCTTGAACATTTACTTCTATTATAAGTTAAAGTTCCTGCCGTATGCAAATTAGGCTTCGCTAGCGTAACAGCGCTCTGCCTAGCGAAGTAAAACTAGCGCAACTACGCTACCATTCTCCGACCTGAGCGTAAATTCGCACTTTAGTGGATTTGCGTAGCGCTGGCAAAAATTCGCCTGGCGAAGTGTGGAGAACGCTAGCGAAGCCTACACTGACGAATTTTCGGATCTTAATGAATCTGCCCCCTAGTCTTTAGCTGTTGATAGAATAATGGGAGTTTGGGTAGGCAAAACCTACAGGGCCACAGGCTTCCAATTCCAATACCAAAAGCAATGCTTTTATTTGAATAAAATTCTAACGTATTTTCTACAAAAAAAATTGTTTTTGATTTTCATATGCACTATATTTCAGATCAGTTTTCCAAATATGTATCATATTACATATTGGTACATACAGTATATGAATATGTTATGTTTGCTTAAAACCATTTGCATGTCAAGCTGTACTGTCAAATGAGTTAGTGATTTCTGTTATGTTGTGTGAAGTTACAGTATATTAATGTAACTCAAGAACGTTTCATTTAGGAACCTTAGTTATTTTTATGAACTGATTCCTTCAAAGCAAAAGTAAGCATTACAGTATGTGGTGGCCTGTTTGTGGGCCTTTTTCTGCATGGGATAAAGTCATTTTGGAACCCTTTTAAGTTATTCGACTCAAATAAACGGTTGCATGCTAACAGTAAGCTGAGAAGCTAACAAACAGTGTTGGACTGGGACACCAGGGGCCCACCCAAAAACCATAGACCAGGGGCCCACCATAAAACTTTAGACCAGGGGCCCACTCTCAGTACTAATATTCTTCATCTCCTCAATCAACCTCTATTCTCTTAGTTTGTTTTCTTTACATACTATAATCAGTTATTCCATCTATTTAGCCTCTTTGTTCCCATAGAAATAGGCCAAATGTTTAGCAGCATTCCGGTGGGCCAGTCCGACACGGCTAACAAAACTAGCTGCATGCGATATGAGCAGTAACAACATAATTTAAACAGGTTTAGGCCAACATTAGATATGTTTTTTGCTGTTCTAGCTATGGAGTAGATGACATTACTTAAGTGCAAAGCAGGAGTGGACACCCCCAAATACAAGGGAACTTTTAAAAGGCATTTGTACATGGATTGCTTTGATTCCTCCTACACAAAAGGAGATCATTACAAAACTGGACTAACTGGAATAAAGCCCCTTATGCAATAACATGAAATAAATATATAGGAAGTCCCACTATTCACAAACAAAATTCTAGCTTGTATACATTATGAGGCACATTTATCAAGGGTCCATTCACATGAGTTTTTTTTTTAAACTCCCACAAACTCACATGAACTCGAAATTAAACCAATCAAATTGTATTTAAGAAAATAAAAATTTTAAAACTCGGGTGCATAGAATTAATTCTGCAAAAAAAAAACTTGAATGTCATGAAAGCCGCAAACATTTCAAAATTGATTCCTGGACCTCTCCCACTGATGTAAACAGCAATTTGGCAGGTTTTAGGAGGCGAATAGTCAAATTTGAGTTCTTAAAGGGTCAGAGCGTGATAAATCTTGATAAATTAATTTTTTTTTTTTTAAAAAAAACTCAAATTGAATTTGAATAACTCCCTAGTCAAACTTAGTTTTAACCATAAAAAGATTCAGAATTTTGAATTTGAATTTATTAATTCAAATTCAATTTGCCCCTACAGTATGTGTAATTTAGATATCCACTAGCAATTTCTGTATGTTTAGATACTATTGCTTAGGATTCAACAGGAGTTTCAACAACAAGCTGCGTCATAGCATCTTAAAGAATCCAGTGGTTTTATAGAGGTTGCTGCATTTCTACCCTTATATACACCATATCCTCCTGAGAACATCATCTCCAGTTTTCATCTGGCTTAAATCTTCAGTATAGCAAAACATTTTTAAGTAGCATAAAAAAAGAAACTATGTTATTCTTCCAGATTAAAAACACTTTATGGAATAATAATGAGACTCATTTGTTTAATTAACAGGCCTTAGAAAAAAAAGCTACATAGGAACTGCAAAAAACTCCACAGATTTTCTCAAAATAATGTTAGAATCCATTCCCATCAATTACATTTTTTTACCTGGTCTTCAATTTTATTTGCAATTGTCAATGTGAATAATTTCAGCCTTATGCATTATGATTAAAAATAGAAGAAACACAGGGTCAAAGAATTTAATAAAAAAGCACATAAGGCAGAATCACTGTAATAATCTAAGAATTAATTGCAAATAAAGGAGAATGGCAACCACATGTGATGACCATCCTTTTCCTTACATTCCATGGTGGAATCAGTTAGCAATACAAATGCAGAGGCAACCGAGGCGTGAAGCTTGCACTGTACAGTATTTGTGTAAAAAAACATGCTTTCAAACACTTCTATGTAAGTGAATCAGTCAACAACTATGTTCAAGAAAATCAGATAATAATCCTTATATTTCCTTCAGGGTCTAGTACATAGTAACATACAGGGTAAATTAGGTTGAAAAAAGACACACAGCCAAAATCAGCCTTTTATCTCTCTCTCTCTCTCTCTTTATATATATATATATATATATATATATATAGATGGCAATCGGATCAGTCCCCGGATCACCTTATACTATGAGCTATCTTTCGTGACCCTGTATTTTTTTCAATTGCTAAAAAGCCACCCAACAAAAATGACAGCCATAGATGGCAACAGGTGTAAAAAATTGTCACGTGATACAGCACGTCAAAATATTTTTGTTGCATGACAATATTGGTATCCATGTGCAGAGCATATTGTATGGCATTGGTTGCCACAGACAAGTTTATTATCTACAAGGACTCCAATGTCCTTTTCCATTATGTATTTGCCTAGTGCAGTCCCATTAAAGGTATAAGTGTTTTGGATATTTTTACATGCCAGGTGCATGACTTTACATTTATCAACATTGAATCTCATTTGCCTTAGCTGCACAGATTGCCAGTTTGTCAAGATCGTGTTGCAAGGATTCTGCATCTTGGATGGAATGATTTGGGCTGCATTGTTTTGTGTCATCTGCAAACAATGATACATTACTTTCAATACCTTCCCTTAAGTAAATAATGAATCAGTTAATTAAAAGAAGACCTCATACCGAGGCCTGAAGGATTGCTCAAAGAACCCTACTCCAAGTAGAGAATGTACCATTAGCAACTACCCTCTGTACCCATTCCTGTAGCCAGTTTTCTGTCTATGTGCAAATGACTTTATTAACCCCAACAGACCTTAGATTAGAAAGAAGTTGTTTGTGAGGCACAGTATCAAAATCCAAATATATCACGTATTGCTCCCCTACTGTCTTACCTCATAATAAGAATCACATTTTTCTGACATGACTTATCCTTCATAACTCCATGCTGCTTTCTGCGCATAATGTCATTCATTAGGGCCCAGTTTTGAATGTGATCCATTAACAAGCCTTCAAATAATTTGCTCACCAAAGATTTCATACTTACTGGCCTATAATTGCCAGGCTGAGATCGTATTATCTTTTTTAAATATTGGAATGACATAAATGTTCCTCCAATCCATCGGTACCATACCAGATGAAAGAGAATCTTTGAAAATCAGTAATAGGGATGGCTCTAAAACTGAGATAAGCTCTCTTAGAGCCCATGGGTGTTTCCATCTGACCCTGATGCCTTGTTTACTTTACAAGCATGTAAATTACGTAATGCATTAAACAAAAGTTTGTAGTGGCTTGACACAGTACTCTGTCGGAACCCTGTAATTATCACCACGTTAATCTTGGTGGGAGCCCACAATCAATAGAAGCATTTGTTCAAGAGGCAGGATGGACCTTTAATTTAAATTGTCAATATACACACAACTCTGCATCCATTTTAGAGCACTTGTTCTTGTTGTCATTGGTCATGAAGCTTTCTTCCTAGTTTATAGTACAAGTATGAAATGTATTATCCAAATAGCTTCAGCATATAGCAGTCATTCCTCATAGTGTTTCTTAAACAACCAATCATTCCTTTCTTGCCTATCTTTAAAGCTAAACAATATGTATGGGTTTTATTAGCAGCCTTAAGACATAAGAAATCATTCACATCATGATATGATGTCTAATCTGGAAATCCCCACGTCCCAAGCAATAACTGTAACTTGTAAATCATCTCACTAATTTCTTAATGACATTTTAATACAATCTGTACATTTGCAATGGTTGAGTCTTTAAGTGTATTCTAGTTATATTCATAACCCAGCTCAAGATGTATATAAAAAGCCACAAAGCAAGGAAAAGCCAGACCACTAAGCAGTCATTCATCATTCTGATTAATTGAATGGATGTGGTATGTGGGTAGACATAGGGAGCAGGCAGGATGAAGCTGAAGAACTGCGCTGATTGGCAATATTACATTTTGCAGGAAACACAATGAGAAATTGAATATCATGGATTTTAAAACTCAGTGGAACCTCCTTGTGAATTATAGAATGTATACCTGCATTTGAAACTGCAACTTGTATAAAAATATTTAATATAAATTGAAAGAAATTCTCTGCCATATTTAATCAAATACAATGTATGGATCAAGGTACAGAGGAGCAGTGCGTGCTGACACAAGGGACCTCTGTACTTTTTGCCTATCTTCATCATGTTTAATCAGGTATGAAATAAGGGGGGGAATGTAATTAAAAGGCACAATTGTTATTTAAAATGGCATCTTTGTGAATGTTTCGCACTGCTCGCAATATAAAATCAGTGGTTTGCGAATATTACATTGCCGATTTTCACTAAGCAAAGGTTTAGCGTTAACACCTGCTTTGGAATTTGATTAAATATTCTTGATGTTATTGAGGCAAAAAGGTTTTGCAATTCGAAACTTTATTTACACCCACTTTCGTGGAACTCACAAAAACATGGTTGCTAACATTCACAAGCATCTTTGTGCAGTTTTTTTTGTGCTAGTGAAAAATATTACATTCCCCCCATAGAGTTAACTTTGTGTGCTGCACATATATGAGCTGTTGTGCAATTTCAATCCCATATAACTAAAGACTAGGGTAAGTTAATACCTCATATGAATACTACCCATTCCCTTGCTGACACAATTTATTTGCCCAGTCTTTCCTCATAGTTTATATTTCCATACATTTTAGTTGTAATTATCATAGTTGATAATATTGTAGCAACTTTACTATTGTTAGTGTAAAGAAGTCCCATAAGCCTATGAATGTGTATAGTGACCATCAATTCAACTGACTGTAGCCAATGAAAGACATCATTTACCATTGCCCATATTAAAAAAAGCCAATCCACCCAACATTTGTTTTGCATAAAAAATTACAGTACATTCTAATTAAAAAACTGTTTGTGGTTTTAAAGTTATAAAGTTGTAAATAGCTCTATCTGTCTTCTACCATTCAATCAACAAAATAAGCGGATATTTAGGTTTTAAATAATTTCCCAGAGTACTGTATGTGATATTTTATAGGTCTCTATTACACATAGGGGCAGATTCACTAAAGGCAAAGCATCTAACGCTAGCGCTGATTCGCCAGCGTGACGTCATTTCGCAACTTCGTAAATTCACTAACACGTACTCTGGCGAATTTTCGCTAGCGAAGTAGATAGACTTGCGCAACTTCGCACCCTTATGTCAGGCATACTGACGAAGGATCATAGCTTCGCAAATTCACTAAGATGAACATTTTCCTCAACCCTAGCACTTACGCTAGACGTTACTTCGCCTGGTCGGACCAGGCAAAGTTCAATACAATAGATAGGAGGTTGAAAACAAATGTCAAATTTTTTTCTGTCCCAAAAAAACGCTGGCGTATTTTAGCATAGGAGGGTGATAGTCTGAAAAAGATTGATAATTTTTTTTGGGGGGTTACCCTTCTTCCACCCTACATTTCCTAACATATGGCAACTTAACTATACAGGGGGCACATGTAGGGCAATAGGACAACTTTATTTAATTTATTAAAGGTTTCCTGGGCTTGTGTAGTGGAATGTAGTGGCTGTAAAATATACTTCTATTATAAGTTAAAGTTCCTGCCATATGCAAATTATGCTTCGCTAGCGTGACAGCGCTCTGCCTAGCGAAGTAAAACTAGCGCAACTGTACTACCATTCGCCGACCTGAGCATAAATTTGCACTTTAGTGGATTTGCATAGCGCTGGCGAAAATTCGCCTGGTGAAGTGCGGCGAACGCTAGCGAAGCCTACGCTGGTGAATTTTCGGATCTTTGTGAATCTGCCCCATAGAGAGTTCATTCTTCTCTAGTACCTCAACCATATTCATGATCAGCCTTCATCCTTTTGTTATTCTAGCTAAGTTCGAATTGGACTGTTGTTCAGTTCTGCTTCATTAGAGTTGTGTATGATCTGTTATATAAAAAACACTCTAGCCATTCTAAACCAATTTGTTGCTCTAACAACATTCTCCCTGTTACAGCAACAAAGTACCATCATTCCTTAATCTGAAGGTACTCCAATGATTACTCTAAATATGAACTGATGGCTCAGTATCAATGGCACTGTCCAACAGTTTGTTATCCCATAATAATTTTACTGGATTTCAAATCTTTTTCTCCTGTGATATATATAACGCCATACATCCTTAATGCTCAGAGATACTCTAACTCAACATAATACATAATAGTTAGTGATGGACAAATTCATGGGCAATTCCTGTGATTCACCACAGGCAAATAAATTCGTGAAATGCCAGCAATATTTTGCCCTGGCGAAAATTAGTCTGCGTCTCGTTTTGGACGTGCGCGTCAGTTTTTGGATGTCAGCACCCATTGCTGGCATCCGTTTTTTTCGACACCGCCAGCAGGCGCCGGTGTCCAAAAATGGGCGTGCACGTCTGAAAAGAGACGCGGCGGCGTTTCGCAAATTTTTTGTTGAAATGCAGCCGATTCACCCGTCACTAATATTAGTCTGTTATAGCACAAGTTTAGCGGATTATTAAGAATCTGGGCTCCTTCTAATGTAAGTTGCTGGGCAATGGTCATTGCAAACTGTGCTTCTAATCAGATTTTCTAAAACTTGTATTACTTTTACATGTCACGTGATCTGGTAGCATCTCCCAATTCCCTTAACTCTCTTTGGTCAGAACATTCTGTTTACTCTAGAATAGTGATCTCACCAACCCATTGGATGTTGCTTCCAGTGGCCATAAAGCAGGAGCTTATTTTTCAATTCTTGTTTTGAAGGCAAGTTTTAGTTGCAAAAAAACAGGTGCATTGCCAGAGTCTCCTGTAGGTTGCCAGTCCACATAGAGGCTACTGAATATCCAAACAAAGCCCTTATTTGGCATCTCCTGGAACCTTTTGCATGCTTGTATTGCTCCCAAACTCTTTTTACAATTGAATGTCACTCATAGGTAAAAAAAGGTTGGAGCCCCCTGCTCTAGAATCTGTTAGGTAGAAGACTTTTTACAGGCCTGCAATCTACCACCACAAAGCATTTCTAGCTGATCTGTTTGCCCTGCCGAATTCTCAATGATCCGTGATCACCCCAGCAGCATGCTAATTGCTCTGTGATCTTTTCGTCCAGTAGCATTTTCACTGCTCATTCTATCAGCATTCTAACTACTCTGAAATGTGTTAGCACAGCTGAATTCTCAGAGCACAACCCAGCAGTATTTTAACTGATCTGTATTCCGTTAGCTCAGTCAACGCTCTCTGGCACAATAATCTGTGAAGCCAGAGACAAAGTTTGTCTTTCTGTAGTCTAATGTTCCAAAGCACATGGCCAAAGCTGCACTGGAGTCGCTCAACAACAATAACATAAAAGACTTTAAATAACAAAGCCCCTGCCAAATGAGCAAGAAAAAACACTTGCCACAACATACTTCATAACAAAGAAACAAATTAATAAACTCTGGGTGTGAGTAACCTCAGATATCCATATAAAAGCGGTTGCCTTAATTCCTTTGTCTTTTCATCCCTTTGTCAAGATTCAATTTGGAGTCAACAAGTGGTGTGACAGTATGAAAGGGCAGTGCAGGTTGAGGGCAATGTTAGAAAATGCCACACATTCTGCCTTTATGCCTCTTTAAGTTACAAATATTGGGCTCTAAGATATGAACGCTCCGTTTATAAGCATTATATCATTTACAGTTTAGCCCCATAGGAATATTATCAAACTATAGATGATGTAGGGAGCAAGGACAGTTACAAAAATGAATTTATGTAGGAATTTTTATTCTAGAGAAACTGTATATGTTTTTTGTTTTTGAAAACTCTGTTATCGCAGCAACATTTTTTGGGTTCTGTTGTCCCTGCAGTTCCTTTGTACTGGGATCACTGCCAAGGAATACATTCTAGGCAGTGAGCAGGGTTAAACAAGAGAATGAAATGTCCACACTTACAGGTAACAGTTGAAGGAGAAATGACTGAACAGATGGTGAGCATTTGCTCTCTGAATTCTATTACACAATTATCTAAATAGTCACAGTGAATTATTTCAAATAAAATACTGTAAACTTCCCGCATCTTATAAAAGAGCAGCCATCATCGCCTCCATATATTAGCTGCTTCAAAGATTTTCACATCAAATGCAAACATTTTACTGTAAAAAGCCATTTATTCGATTATTGCGATGTATTATTTCTTTTTTTTCCTCTAGACTAACACCGAATTCATATCCCATAATTGACTTTAAGAAAACATAAACGTAATGCCATAAATACGACACACAGACATGAAATCTTGTTGCTGTGTAGGTGAAGCTGCCAATGTTAAATGCTTTAATCTCAATAGAGAGAGCTATTTTATCTTGTTAGACATCACTGTACAATACTCTCTCCCAAGCTTCAAATGACAGGCTGTGACACAGGCTGGATTACATGACAATTGCTTCTTTCAGCCTAGGTGACAATTGCTTGTAAAATGCACATTATCAAAGCTAAGAGACACTCTTTCTCTCTTTCTTACTGATTTAGTGCAATGAATAATTCCTATCTGATCTTGGAATTTTTATCTAGTAAAAACGTTGCTGGAAAAAACTATATGGTATATAATACAGGTATGGGATCCATTATCAGGAAACCCATTATCCAGAAAGCTCCAAATTATGGAAAGGTCAACTACCATAGACTCCATTTTATCCAAATAATCCAAATTTTTAAAAAGGATATCCTTTTCTCTTTAATAATAAAACAGTACCTTGTACTTGGTCCAAACTGCAATATCATTAATCCTCAATGGAAGCAGAACCAGCCTATTGGGTTTATTTAATGCAGTGATCCCCAACCAGTAGCTCGTGAGCACCATGTTGCTCTCCAACCCCTTGAAAGTTGCTCCCAGTGGCTTCAAAGCAGGTGCTTATTTTTGAATTTCAGGCTTGGAGGAAAGTTTTGGTTGAATAAAACAGATGTACTGCCAAACAGAGCCTCAATGTAGGTTGATAATCCACATAGGGGTAGTTTGGGGCTACCAAATGGCCAATCACAGCACTTATTTGGCAGCCCAAGAACATTTTTCATGCTTGTGTTGCTCCCCAACTACTTTTTCTTCTGAATGTTACTCATGGGTTCAAAAGGTTGGGGATAACTGATTTAATGTTTACATGATTTTCCTGTAGACTTGCATGATTCAAATTGTGGGTCCCAAGCATTCTTGCAATCAGATCCCCGTTGCTAATGGCAATGAAGTCAACATGGATTTTTTTTTTTAATTAAAAAAAATCATGTCATAATTTAATTGTTTGAGTGCTTTCAGCATACAAATCAACCTGTATAATGTGGGACTGTCCAACTGGAGACCCTTGGAGACCTGAGGCATTTATAGTCCAACTGTCCACCTGTGGGCTCTGTAGACTGCGGCATATGACTTTATTTTTTGAAAATAAAGGGTCTTCTAACCTGTTGTATGGCAGCATATTGGCTATTCTACATTGAATAAGTTGGATAAAGCTGGTATAGAACATATTGTAGTTTGCCAGACTGTGGAGCAAGTCTCCCATAGAAGACAAGGAGGTGGGGTAATTACAGTTAGTTGCTTTCTGAATACTCCAGAGACCATTGCAGGGTGTCTGTTGCAGCATGTTGCACTTTGCCCTGCTGTCACTGTAGAAATGTAATATTAGCATAATTGCGTGGATGCTTATGTATTGACTAAATTCTGTATATGTGAACAAATTACAACTTGAATATTTGTCACAAAAACAGGACCAGTAATGATGAGCATTAGTCTTGTGAGTACTGGTGATTTATTGACTACATGCACTGTAAGGGAACACACCACACTCTACACATTTGTCACAAAAGCAATATTACTGCTTTGACATACAACTACATGTGTTATATGGGAAAATGTTGCACCAGGGTCAGTCTACTACCCATGTCTTTTTATAGATATTTAAACGTATTTAGGATGTTGTTAATGGAAATCAGTTTTGTGCCTGCTTAAATCTAAAATGTATATTGGGTCTGATGTTGTTTTCAGATCTAAGCATACTGATTAAATTATAGAATAACGTTGAACATTGTAGGACCAGGAAGCTAATGTATTTCTAATATAAATCATTAGTAGTATGTTTTTATGTCACAAATTGTAATCAAGATCTGAGGAGGATCTGACCACATGATTGGTTGCTTGAACCAGGGATTTTAAGAACCTCTGCTTTAGGTGATCAGACAGAATGCTTCCTCTCACAGCAGAAAAAAGATATATAGTGAGGGCTCAAAGCAGAGACTGTAGTGTAATTCCTTTTCATCTTGAAGCATGATCTGGCTTTATGAACAATGTTTAGTCTGTGAGCTGTAGCTATTACTGTATATCTTTCGGATCAGTGTGGATATGGATTAGCCATGTATCATCATCATCTGTGTTTTAATCTCTATTGCTGTTATCTATATTAGAGATATTTTGGTATTGATCATTACTTTTTTTCCCATGTAGAGACATCAGTCATGTGGATTTATTGGACAGTTTATAATCTGGACTAACTCAGGTGGGATTAAAGTGTGTTCAAGATCATTATTAGTAATCAAACAAGCTCTATTTGAACCTCATTCCTGGTGTATGAATTATACATCACAGTCAATTTATTATATTGCAAGTACGAAATACCCAAGAGTGTAAATTATGAACCGTTTCACTAACTTTTAGTCTTGTGGAGAATACAGTATTTCTAGAATTTATTCACAGTCATTGTGTTCTAGGAGTATTTTTTTCTTTTTTCTTTTTTTTACTGTTTTAAAATTTGGGGTTAACATGGTAAAGTTCTTGAAATGTTGTCACATACGTAGTTTTGAAAGCACTAGCTAAATATTTTCTTCCATTCTTCCTCCTTACCTATTCTTTATTGGCACATTTCCTTATTTTTGATTGTTAGCTCTCTCTCTATTTATATATTTTATTATTCATATTAATATTATGTAGCACACCTGTGGGTGGTCCGGAGATGTGTGGAAATAGTGTGACTTGCTGCCAGTGTATCCTGGGCACCCTATGGTTGTGGGCAACTCCCTGCAACCCCCAGCAATGTGTAGTGGATGTTTTTAGCACCTTACCCTCAGGTGGATCCTGGATGTTTCCTGGAGCACAGATTAATCAGCCCCAGTTAATTTCTTCAAACAGATTTCTCTTTATTGGACAATTGCAGTTGCTCACAGCAGTGTTGCTGTCCAAGTACAATCACAGCACACAGTGGAAAAACTTCATACTTTCTGATTTTGCCAGTAAAACTCTCTCTGGGGGTAGTTCAGCCTGTCTTGGTGATTTATTAGCAAGGCATGGATTTACAGCGAATCTCTGCATTTCGCTGCCCACTAATGTTTTTGTTAAACTTTTGTGCGTCAAAATTATTCGGACGCCCATTAACTGCAATTGGACAAAATAGTCATGTGTATAAAAATTGTCACTCATGTCAAAATTGTCACACAAGAAAATTATTTTGCTGTCCATTGACTTGTGACTTGTGTCTCACAAATATTTTGTAATTTCGCACATTTTTTCTGTGTTTCACAATTATTTTGGCGAAGCAAAATGGGGCATGGTGTATCTTGTTCCTTGGCACTTTCCCTACTCCTGAGCTCACCTACTTATGTCCCTGTCTGGAGGCTTCATCACGGCAACAGTGCTAACCTATACTACTCTCCTTATTAAGCCAGAAAGATGCTCATTAAAAATCTTTCTCTCCTAGTGTGACTATAACATAAACTCCTACCACTAAATAAACTTTCCCTAACTTGGGGTCTGACACTGTCACTGTCCCACAAGGTGGGATCCAGGAACAGCCCTGAGCCCATGTGTGGTGTCCCATTTATATTTTTAAACACTGCCACCTACTTGGCAAACACCTTGAACTTCTATGGACCCAGGAAAAGGGACATAGGTGAATCAGAAGACCACGTAGAAGTCAAAACACAGGGGAAACTGCTAGAGTAAAACATAACTAAACCTCAGGGTCTCGACAATTAATACCAATACTTATCCACAGAACACTTTACATGACTTACTGTATGTATGGTAATGAACAAAGTTTACCCTGGTGGCCCAATGGCTGTTCCTGGTGGTCTTGTGGCTTTTCCTGGTGGTCTAGTGACTGGCAGGGAACTCCTGCTGCATGCTTCCTTTTCCTTCTGTGCCGGTTCTTCCTATGGAGCACATGGCCGCTCACTTCTGGGTTTTTACGCCAATGTGATGATGTCAAGGGACTTTGAATGGGAACACATTGCCCGTTGTTAGGTTTGTTTTAGTTAGTTCTTGGGTGTTTATTCTTAGTGAATCCTGATTGACATTACTGGTTTTGACCCTTGCCTGCCTGCTGACCATTCTGAACTCTCCAATCTGACCCTGCCTGTTTACTGACTATTCTCACTCTCAAATCCTGACTCTAGTCTGCCTGATTATTCCGAACTCTCCAATCTGACCTTGCTTGTTTATTGACTATTCTACACACTACATTCCTGACTCTACTTCACTACACTGCTTGTGCTGACCCGGCCCACCTGTTCCATGCTGTGTTATCTGGCCTGTCTTCCAATCGACATTCTTCCATCCACTATCCTTGGTGAGACGATCATGCCCCTTTGCTTATCCAGAACCTTTAGCTTTGCTTCCCTCTTTGTAAGACCTGGCAGCATCCAATTAGCCGAGGGCTGCTCCCGAGGTGAAAGGTGGCTGTTATAGGCAGAAGCAAGAGCAGAGACCAGGGAGCCTAGCACTGGTTTTGGATTTATCATGCCGTTTGTTGCACATATGGATTGCTTATTTTGCCACATAGATTCTTTTTAACATATATGATAATGTACAAGCATTTTAATGGTCCTTTTCTTTTGTTTTTATTTTCTTGTGCATGAGTTGCCTTACACATGAGTATATCAATGGGTTTATCCAGAACAAGATGTTCTTGTTGAAAGGATGCATTAAGTAAATGTCTGTCAAAAATTACAACACTAAGGGGTCTATTTACTAACAAATCAAATTTCAAATTTTCTAATGAATACCTAAAAATTGTTGGTTTTACTATATTTTTTTTAAAAATATAGATTTATAAAAAAATAATCTTCAGTGTATCTTTTTTTTTGTATTAAATATTTGTTACGTTAATAAATTCAATTACATTTTTGCTTGAGATAGTTATCAAGCCCTGAGTCAGTTATCAAGCCTTCCATTGATTAATATGCATCACCCACAAATCCATTATGGCTTACATGAGTTCACACCACTGTTATATGCTACTGTGCAGAATGCCACACTGCTATAGAAAAATCCCTTCCTTATTGGCAGCAACTTCACATTGTTGTGAATGGGAGACTTGTAGCATACTATATCACTCACTTAATGGCAATGCAGAGCACCACAGAACACAGAAACAATACTTATTCAGCAGATGACAATGGCATGGGAAATGTGATACCTGCTGTGCTCCCCAAGGGGATCATGATGGATTTATCAATTGCCATTTTCCTGAAAATGATGATTGAAAGATCACAATAGCAAGGTTAAACAATAGAAACTGAAATATTGCATGATAGTGTGGTGTTTATTGTTTTGCAAAATTAATGAACAAAAATGTAAACTTATGCAGGTCTGTTCTGAACCAATATGCCCATTTCAAGATGTGTGTGAAATATTTTACTCCATAAAAACTGTGTTCAGGTTGAATAAAGTAGATAATGTAGTTGTATAAAGTAGAAAATGCTTCACTTCCTCAGAAATAACTCATACTCCAGTCTAGGGTTGGCACCTTGTTTGTAAAAGTTTATCTGCCATGGTGGGAGGCGAGTCATGGAGCGTGGAAGTCATAAGTATTATAGCTAGAAAGCAGTGGGCTTGGGTTGGATCGGAGGCAGACACGGGAACAGTTTGACTGGTGATCACAAATGTACCCACAGCTACATAAATTTTTAATACCGGCCCCGGCTGGTATTTTACTGGCTACGTAAAATGAGTTGAAGAGCTGCACAAACAAACAGGTTTACAAACGCTTTGTTTGGCCTCATGAAGACACTTTTCCGATGGCTTATTTTTGGCAATACAGTAAGTGTCTTTCTACTTTCAAAACTTGTCCAGGAATTCAAAAATGAGCACAGGCTTTGAGGCCCGGGGTAGCAACATTATAGGAGATGGAAACAACATTTCACAACCACTGGTTGGGGTGTTATGTTTTATTGTTTTAAACAATGATACCTTCATGGCTTAGAAGTATTTGTAAAGAATTGTTTGAGTGAGTCCTTCAGGTGAGGACTGAGGGTGAACAGGGTGACAAGGGGTGAACAGGATGACAAGGGATCAACAATCAAGGTCAGGCAGGAAAGGAGAGTACGGATGAAGACTGGAACAGAAGCAAGATTAGTGTATAAGGACAGGACTTAGAACAAGACTAAGTGCAGGGAAAAAAGACAGAGCAAGAGTAAGAGCAAGTGCCAGGAACAGAAGAGCTAGCCAAAAACTTCAGTCCTCATGAAACAAAGCCAATGCTTAGGCACCAGCTGTGAGGAGGGCAGGGCTTATATAGGGCAGATGAATGCAGATGATTCACTGCACACCTATTAAATAACGGATACTGCACTGTGCAAACTTTCTGTTGACCTGGCTTGGTTCTGGTACTAGTGCACAATTTTTACACAGAGGCACACGCTCATTTATTATTTCTCAAATGTATCACCCTCTCTTCATCAGGATGATAATTGGGGTGAGCTCCCCAACTGCATATGTGTGCCGCCTACTGTATATAGGGCTGAGTCAGTCCTGACTAGCTGACCCCACCCAACCAATAAGGCTGTTGGAGTGATGTAATTAAAACTAGGGAAACAGGTGAAAGCAAGAACACATGCTGACTGCTCTCCCAGCCCAGATATTAAAGTAATTAATAAGTATAAAATAGAAACTGGGTAAATAGACAGGCTGTGCAAAATAAAAAATGTTTCTAATATAGTTAGCCAAAAATGTAATCTATAAAGGCTGGAGTGACTGGATATCTAACAGAACAAAACACTACTTCCTGCTTGCAGCTTTCTTGGTTTCCCAATTGGTTTCTAGGCAGTTACTCAGATCCACTGCAAACTCACTGAACAGTTATGTCCTAGGTGACCCCCTTTATAGTTGCTGACTAACTCAAATTTAGATAGCTGAAAAGCAGGAAATAGTGTTCTGGCTGTTATGTTAGGCATCCAATCTATAGATTACATTTCTAAATATATCAGAAACATTTTTTTTGCACATACTATCTATTTACCCAGTTTTTATTTTTACACTGAACTGTGTCTTTAATGTGAGCAGTCAACAACTTGATGTTTCCTGGGTCACACCCCAGCAGAGCCTTACAATATTATTATTATTATTATTATTATTATTAATGATCACTCTGTCCAGTCCACTCTGTCCAGTTTCGCTATGCCAAAAACTATTAGTGAAATTAGTGAAACATCAACTTTTTCATCCCAATGCTTTGAAGTCAATGGGTATTTTTGTTATGGTGACATTTTTGTATTGTAGACAATTTTGTCTTGGCAAGTTATTTTTCTTGGCAAAATTTTATGCAGCGGATTTCTGTTCAGAGAAAAAATCTGCTTTTCACTACTAATTAATCTACCTTTACAATACTGTGGCATATGTGTAAGGTGTTTTGTAGCTTTGTAAAAAAAAAATTGGTACTAAACTATTTGTATATCGGCAAGTCCTCTTTTTGACCTGTACTCATGGACTTTGTATCCTCTACAGCTCAGCAGTTAATGTTGTGATACATTATATACTATATGATATACATTATATAATGTTTGTGCTTGAGAAATAGCAGTGCAGAATAGTGTCTCATAGCTTTACTAGCGGAAGGCAAACAACTGCAGTTTAACATCACATGTAGCCTCTGGCTATTTTCATATTCATTTTAAAATGTAGTACCAATATTTTTCATCTGTGAAACTGATCTAAAAACAGAATAGCAACTTTCAGGTTTGTCTGTCACAGAAACAGCAAAAACATTAAACGTGTCAAATTAAAAGCAAGAAGAGAAATAGAGCCTGAAAGTCAAAACTTATCAAAAGGGATCAACAGATACTTAATTAGAGAGAAATTGGCAATATGTAGAATTTGTAGAAATATATAGGTATAACCCTGTGTCAGGCATAGGCCAGGAGTGCCCATACTTTACTAATGTGGGGTCTACTTTTAGTGATGTTTTTCAATTATTTTCTACATCCATAAAAGCATTGTTATAATTATATATCATGGGGAATAATACTTCAATATTATATTGATTTTTGAAAAAAAAATGTATATTGCTATATTTAACAATTATTTCTTGTGAGCTATTTTGTGAAACGTTGATTTTGTTAATTGGCATGGTAGAGCAATAAGCAAACAATTCAAATAATTACATACAATCAAATACCCCACTTGTTTATCCATGATGTCCCAGTGATTCCTGTGATACAACTTATATACAACAGAAGCATGGGTTCCCACTAAAATTAGGCCAAATATTTTCCATGACTTCCTACTTAAGCATACAGTATGTAAAGAAACAATGATGTAGACTCCATTGTAATTAGACATTTTGAATAAGGCTGATATTCTACATGGGAGGGCTCTTGGTTATAAAGAAAAAATGTAATAGACATATACTGAGCTATGTTATAGTCGCATGTTACACAGACTAATAAATCCTTGATTGCAGACTGACACCTTAAAGGAGAACTATTGTAGAACTAATGTAATATATAAATACTGAAATAAGAAGCTTTCCATATATAATCTATTATATTATATAAAATTTACATTATTATATTAAATTTACATTTTCACAATATTTCCCCTTCAAGCCCATGAAGACACCCTTGCGTTTAAAGGAATTAAAGGAATAGTAATAGCAAAAAATTAAACTGTTCTAAAGTAGTTCGAATATAATATACTGTTCTCATGTACCAATAAAAGTTATTTGTTTGATGGTATTTTGTAGAGTGTATCTATATTCTGCTATATAACCTGTGCCTTGAATGGATGCCCCTATGGCTACACAGCAGTTTATTTGCATAAACTATAGTTATGTTTCTGAAGCAAATACACCAGTTTTACCAGTGCAAAGCAACACAATATTATATTTCCATTCAATTTTCATTTGTTGTTTCATTTGTTCCTTAAAGGGGAATGAGCCCCCTGATGCTAACTCAAACCCCTCATGTAGGCCCCCTCCCTCCTCCAACCCCCTGCCTACCTCTCCCCCCAGGCTATTGCCCCTAAGTCCCTACTTACCCCTTCAGGCAGGTCCCCTCCAGTGATGTTCACAGGGGCCATTTTCTCTTCTAACCAATTTTTCTCTTCTTCTTCTCTTCTTCCTGGATCCGGCTCCGTCGGCGCATGTGCAGTAGGATGCTGGCACTACTGCGCATGTGCCGAAAGTTCACGAAGTTCATTCAGCAAACTCTGAACTTTGTGCGCAGTAGTACCAGCTTCCTACTGCCCATGTGCACCCAACGCTGTCAGATCCAAGAAGAGACGATGGCCCCTGTGAACATCGATGGAGGGGACCTGCATGAAGGGGTAAGTAGGGACTTAGGGGTAATAGCCTGGGGGGAGAGGTAGGCCTTCTGTAGTTTAACTTTCATGGTCCTTTAAAGGCCCCATGTAGTTTGCACTGGAGCAAATCTGGAATAAAAGTAAAAGTATTAAGACTAATCCAAAAAGTATGTATTCAGCTTTTCCTGAATTCAGACACACAAATATGTCCTACCAACTTTCTACACTAAAATGCAGATAGATTCTCAATACAATTCTGCCCCTTTTCTTTTTACAGTGCAATCCACTTTCTAAACTTCTACCTTTTATATAAACTCCAGCCATCCCTAAAAATAATGAGCATTCTATTTTTTTCCTCCAGAAATAAAATTTGCATTTGGAGGAGTGAAAATTCCCTCCACCCAGCACTAAATCATTTCAATAATGCAAGCTAGAAAAACAACTAATTCAGTCATTATATCTGGTACACAGAAATGTCCTCCTTTTTCTGACTGTATATGAAAGGAAAGCTTGACAAGCAGGATTCTAATTTAACATTCAGCACATTCCAGAATTAGGCATTTGCCGACGGGAGGGTTTGTAACTAAATGTAATGCAATGCATTATGGACTCTACAGAAAAATTGATTATTATTATTTATTTATGTAGCACTGACACCTTTATACATAGCTTTACAAAGATTGTTCATTCACATCACTCTCTGTTCCTTAGAGCTTACAGTCAAAGTTTCAGATCACTTCACAAAACATTACTAAAGTCAATTTGATTAAGGCCCCTGTATATAAGACCTTTTCAGGGACAAATTCTCCATGCCCAATATAGCTCTGACATATTGTATATAGGCAGTGTTACATAAAGATTGTTTATCATCACATTAGTCCCTGCCACAGTACAAGGGGTGGTCCACCTTCAGGTTAAATTTTTGTTTGTTATAGAATGGCCTATTCTTACCAAGTTATCAAATGATCTTCCTTTTTTAAAGCTTTTGAATTATTTGTCTTCATCTTTCTGACTCTTTCCAGGAAGTCACTGACCACAGCAGCCAAAAACAAACTGGACTTAGATTGGGACAAAAATGTCATGATGTTCTTAGGATTTTCCTTGCAAGTGATTTAACACCGAACATTATCTGTAAAGTAAATGAACCATTATAGTATGTTAATTCTAACAGCGTGCCAAAGACCTTACTTGTAAATATTGATTAATATACAGGAACAACAGGATCTGGGCTGTCAACCTCAAAACTAAAACTGAGGAAATATTTCCATAATTATGTTAATCATTTTTTGATCCCAACCTTTTTTAATAATTTTTCTTGACAAGTTGTGCCACAATGTGCTAGAAGTATTTTATCTATTTGTAAAATTACTGTACTCTTGTCACAATATTGCAATATTGAACATCTAAGGACATCCGTTCCTTCAGGTAGGTACAGTATGTAGTTGGATGCTGCTACATCATTTTTTCTGCCTGTCCAATTATCACATTTCTGAATGTGAAAACTTCATTGTTGAAACCTCATCTCCTGGAAAATATCCTGATACCATGTACTCAATATAACATCAATACATCTCATATAAAGATGTATTATTATAATTAAAATTGCAAAATGAATGTACATGCTGACTTGTCAAAAGTTGTGTACTTCATAAGCATTCCTATTAAGTGGTAATACATATTCCTAAAATGTACAGTTTATAAACATACTTATTCATCTATGTTGTAAAGCATGTGGATATCAAGCACAGACATAACCTGTAAAAATTGTTTACATTCCCTTAACAAAAGGATGTTATTTGGAACCAAACCAAAGCCATTGACAAAGAAAATGTTATAAAACAACTAGCATATGCCATTTAGCATATTGTAAGAAATTATAATCTTGTACAGCATCTGCCAAGCCTCCAATTACTCAATTGTGTTCCAATGTGCTACAGGGAGTCATTAACATGTAAACCCAGTGAGCACAATAAAGAATTAATTCTAGAGTGGATGGTAGACAGATAGAAAGAGTTCTAGATTAAATCTCTTCACAGCCTTTGAATCTTTAAGGACCCACGGAGTTCCTTTATTGAACTTTTAGATCACTAGACTTTTAAGAAACTGTTGATTGTTCTGTGCTGTTCAAGCTATAAATTATATTTATGGCCTTGATATCACACAATAAATATGAGTACAACCTAAAACAATACTCTATTTTCTAATGCAAATAGAAAAGGCTACTAGTCTGGGGGAAGCAAAAATACTACCAGGACATTAAATTGGAACAGTTTTATAAACTTGATGCAGACACTTTTATGGTACAAGTTGTTGAAATTTGGCTGCTTTAAGGTGGAGAAGTGTCGAATTTGAAGTTTTTTAAAGAGATAGTACTATTCGATAGTCGAAGTAGCCCAACATTACTTCGAAATTCAATTTTAAAAATGCAAATTGAATTTGAATACTCACTTGAACTCTTAGTAAATTTGCCCCCAGATCTAGTGATATTGAATGACCCAGAACATACTATAGCAAATGTGCAAGTCATTGACTAGTGACCATATATCTTATATCATTTAATGTCTGGTGCAAAAAACAAACATACACAGGGGCAACAACATTATAGTACCTCGAGGACTGCTCTTCGGATCGTGGATTGAGGCATTATGTTTTCTGCTAAAAACACAGAACAGAAATGGCTTTGTTAAAATGATATTGAACCGTTACTGTTCTCAAATTATTCCCTGTAGAAGTAAATGTAGAAGCGCCAAGAAGCACCCTATGTGACTTAATATAGACGTAAAGTCTTTTTTCAACCTAACTTATTATGTTACTATGTCATTATTCACACATGGCTAAATGAAGTATATATTGCACATTTAATTACCTACACTAAACTGTGCTCAGGTCAGGGGCACTGACTTAATTCTAGTTAAATGCTGAAGAACATCAGTAATGCTTTGTGGAGTAACATCGCACTGCTAACATATACAAGTATGGTATCTGTTATCAAGAATGCTTTTGTTTGAATCTCCATTCTCCATGCCTTAAGTCTACTAAAATTCATGCAAGCATTAAATAAACCCAAAATGAGTTTTCCCACCAATAAGGATCAAATATATATTCCCATAATTCTGAGCTTTCTGGGTAACTGGTTTCTGGATAATGGATCCCATGCCTGTACCTCACTTTTTGAGTTATTTAACCAGCTAATGATGCTTAATAATAAACACACTTTGGGGTATATTTATCAGGAGTGTTTATCAAAGGATGAACTTTCACCCATTGATAAATACTCTTTTAAAATCCCATAGAAATGAATGGAGCGTGGCAAAATTTCACTCTAGAGGAATGGTGTGATCTCTAACTTTACTCTTTGATAAATATACCCATTTTTTGTTGACTGAGTACAAGAAGTAAAAAGTAGCTACCCTATAGATCATAAAACAACGTAGAACATTGTTTTATGTTAATTGCATGAAATTGTATAAGCCATAAAAACAAAGCTGTAGTGCATACAGTGGGACATTTAAAGTGGAATGGAACTATTTATGTTACATAGTGCATCTAATAAATTACATTTACTCTGATAACTAGACATGCCAAGGGAACCTTGATAATGTTAATAGAGTTGTTTTAATGCACTACACATGAGCCCACAGGTAGAAAATGTTTTGGGAAAACTGGGTGTCTGAATAAAATTTTTATGCCATTTTGCAGCCTAACAATGAAGACACCAGAGTTTTTTGGACTAGAAGATATTCCATTCAGAGCTGGCGAAGGCAAGTCTAGCGATAGAGGTGACGTTCAGTAAAATACACATCTTAGTGAATTTGCCTGGTGATAGAATGTGAATCTACGCTACCGTCTATCTCCTTCACTAGCAAAGTGACGCCTGTGCCCGTTAGTAACTCGGCACAGTGACTGAAAATGGTAATGCTGGGGAATTATAGCCAACATTAGTCATTTCGCCCTTTAGTAAATCTGCCCAATAAACTCTAAAAATGTATATGGCTAAAAATGCCATATTTTATACATATATATTATGTATGTCAACCAATAGTGATGGGCGAATTTATCTGCCAGGGGCGAATTCCCGCGATTTGCCGCTGGCTAATAAATTCGCGAAATGCCAGCAAAAATTCTACGAAAATGACGCGATGCACAGCGAAGACGACTCGTTTCGCGGATTTTTTCGCCAATTCGCGAATTTTGATGGAAATTCGCGAATTTTTCGGCGAAGCGAAACTGGGTAGATTCGCCCATCACTATCAACCAACATAAATGTTCAGCTTCTCTATGGTAGTAATGAGCAATGCCTTCAAAGTTATGGACAGGAGCTCCCCATTTTGAATGTATTATAAGTATCAGTTACACTCACATGCTTAGTGGGCTCTGAGTAGCTGTTGAGAAGCTAAGTTTAGGGGTTGTCACAAATCATCAAATGGAAAATGAGGTTTACCTGTCATATAAGCTGATGCTACAGGGTGATTATTAAACTCATGTTAATTGCTCTAGTTTCAGAGCTATTGTGTACTAATTATCTGATTATCTTTACGAATACACCTTTTACCATGACATTAATATTCTATATATACCAATATTGTTATATTGTTAAAATGTGAATCAGTCCCTAAGCTCAGGTACTGTAAATGACAGCAGCACAGATCATGCGCAGTGAGTCAGTCAGATGGGGTGCTACTGTGGCATGCCTGAAAAGGAGTGGATTAAAAGTAATTCTTTTATTACTGTAAGACAAGCAGGGTGCGACTGGGGGGTCAGTCGTAGCAGCAATAAGAGCAATGTGTGAAGCTTGGCCAGTGGTGCCCCCAAGAACCGGGAGCCCACTGGGTTTTGCGTAGTGTCCCACTGGTCCAGTCTAAATCTGAACCTGTGTCAATAATATTTCACAATTTCCCTTTAGTTTCTAAACCAGTATTCATTGTGAACAAGTTTAAACAATTATGGCAGTGACCCACTCCTAGTATGGGTTCCTGCATGCCAATAAATCAGTCCCTGCAGTGGCTCTTGGACAGATAAGCAATAGGTACTAATCACAACTACAATTTACAAATGCCTTTGGAGACAAAGAGGTTAAATCCCTTTTTTTCCATTTCTTCAGAGTCTGCAATAAAATCCTTCACAGGCCATTAATATTTCAATTTGTAAAGGCTTGGGATCAATAAGACCTCCATTTGTTACTCAGTCAATCAGATTTATAAAAGTATTTCTTTTTGTTACAGAGCCGAGTTAAACGCTCGTTTGAACAGATTCTACAAACATGGCAGTGAGTTTCCCCAAAGGATTTAATCTCTTCTCCATTTCAGTAGTGTTTTGCCTACAGGCTTTGTCCCTCCAAGTTTTTGGCCATTGGCAAGAAAAAAGAATGAGAGAGGCAAAAGAATGAGAGAGTAAACATTTTCTCAGTGAGTCCCTGGAAAAAAAGACTTCAATTATCTAATTTCTATTTACTTAACTTCTGTTAAAATATTTTTTTCTTCCATAAAAGGCTATTCCATTTATTTCCAATATTATTATTATGAAACATTGTAGTTGTTTAGAAAGTAAAATGAGTACAATATTGATTCTCAAATCACAGAGTCACATGACAAGCAGCCCATTATCTTTTATTTGCACAAGGATTATTTCTTATATTTTCTGTGAATCATGATTACTATAATATTCCTCAAATTACAATACTAAGGCAATCCCTGCCTGTAAATAAATTATTGAATACTTTAAATACTTGTTGCAGAACATTAAATTCACTCCACTGAGATAAAGACTGTGACTATGTATGCTAGAAGTCAAACAAATTCATATTTGTATTTGTTGTGTGAATTTTATGCTGCTATTGTGAGATATTGTCAGACATTTTCTCCCCTTTCCTCTAAATCAATTAGAATCTATCTATATCTCTATCATCTACATATCTATCAATTTACCTATCATCTATCTCTCTATCTATTCTATCGAATCTATCATCTATCTATTGTATCGAATCTATCATCTATCTATTGTATCTATCGAATCTTTCTCTATGTATTAGAATAGGAAATTATGAAACTTAAAGCATTAATTAAAAAAATATATATGCAAGTAGTACCAGGATCTCAAGATTGCAATTAAAGCATATTCTTCTTATTTTTAATTAACATTATTTTTATTTATTTATTTTCAATTAAATTTTTTTGAATCCAGTTTTTAATTTTTCTCAATCGCAGCATATTTACGAAATTGTAATATTTTTACGAAAATTGAATAGGAAAAAAGCAAATGTATTATGTCACATCATAAATATCATTGTACTATTCATTTTCAGGTCTGTAAAAATTTGTTGGAAAAAAAATAGCCTGCCAAAATTATTTCACTTTAATTTTCAAGATTCTGTAGTTAACACCGCTAGGGGTATAGTTATAGGGTATAAAAACAATTGGAATTCAAATAGTACACCACATAGAATTCTGCTTAAATGTAAAGCTGTTAAATTATTTTTATGAGCATCATAGACCAATTTACAATAATGAAATGCAGATAGGAGATAGTTCAAAAGAAGTTGTGTTAAAAATGGATATGAGTACTAATGCTTTTGCAATGTTTTCATCACCACTTTTAATGCTACAATTTTTTTGTTATAAATATGCTGGAGAAATCTGCTGTAGAAGTGTTTTGAGACTGTTTAAAGTAATATATCTTTACACAGTGTGGCATCTGCTTTGCTACAAAAAGAATTCAAATAATTTGGAATAAGAAGAAATTCTGCATCATACAGAAAATGTGCATTATAAAAATCCAGATGAATAGGATTCCAAGGCAGGTGTCATAAATAAGTGCTACATCTACCGCCAATCATCAATCTATTCTGTTTAAAGTGCTAATATACAGCATAAAGCCCTTTCATTATTAACAAGTGGTGCCCCCAGCTGTTATTGTTGGCAACGGAAAGTTAACAATAATAAAATAAATTCTAATGCATATCATCAAGCCATCCTACATATGTACTTGTTGTTTTCATTTTTCATTTTACTGAACATTTTCGAGACTTCAGTATAACATTCTGAGCTCTCAGATCCTGCTCAACTCACCAACAATGGGTCATCAAGTACAGCTCAATTGTCCCACAAACTTCATTTCTGAGCTATAATTGATCATTTCATACTGAAGTGTACTCTCATCTCTGCAGTTAGACAATAAACATTGCTAGATTGTGCCTCCAAATGTATCATTATCACAGGCTATATAAATATGAGTGCCAAACAGATGTGCCAAATGTGCATTTCTGTTTGAAAGACATTGAAAGGCCTAACATTTTGAAATTAATAACCATGTCATGCAAATTCACTGTAATATTGGTGTTTAATGTAACAAAACTCTAAAAAACAACAAAAATTGTTAAAAAGCTCTCAAGATAACAAAATAATAGACAAGCTTAAAGAACCCCAGAAAGTACAGGGTCAAAGACACAATAATGTGGATGTTGTCACATGCAAGTACACTTCCACAGTCAATCTTTCAAAAGACTTTCTAAATAGTATGCGATAGAAGCTTCAGAGCACATTCACATGAGAAATTATTTTTACATTAACCTATTAATGTCTGGGGCCAGAAACAGATTGAGAGCCTGCAACAATGTATAGAGAACAACACAGATTATTATTTAGAATTTATATCATGGACCTTGTATTCTGATTTTAATTTCCTGTTACTATATTTTGTTCAAGTTATTATTATCTTCTTCCTATTACTTGTTCCAGTTTCTGGATTTCTATTCTTGGATCCAAATCATGCCTCACAACCCTTACTCTGAGTACCTAGATCCTGTATTATTATCCTTGTCCCTGGTGTGTGTCCTCTGTTTCTAGGTTACCTCACACCTGTCTTGGCTCCTGTTTTGTGCCTGTATTTGGAATCTTCACATGTTTCTTGTTCTGCTAACCCCCATCCTCACCTTTAACTAGTTTGTCACCCTTACCTACCCTTGTAGAGCTGAGGCTCCCAGGAAATCTCTAGGTTGGGGGCTGAACCCTGACATAATCATATCACTGCTAACATGCTTGTTTGGCTAAGCTCCAATACTGTTCAATGTCCAACATTTGAGATCAAATGAGGGCAAAGGAGACTGAAAGATCTGCAGCATTCACTAAAGAGTAACTAATGACACTAACTTGTGTGGTTGAAAGTTGGTGGCAACAATAGTTTAGTCCTGCTCACTTGTTTGGCCTTAGACTATCCTTGAATTGAACCTAACTAAATAAAAATAAATAAATGTATGAGCTTATATCTATGTTCCTGTTTTCATCTTCCCTTTCATGCATGCAGTCTTCTACAGTTTTTTGTTAGCTGAATCAAGGTAGATTAAAAAGCAGCTACAAATATTCAGGGACTGTGGTTAACAAACTCAGATTAGTTTTAATTTTCCTTTTGCGCCCAAAAGCTTCTCTCTGAAGCACAATCAATGAGCTGTACACATCTCATTTATCAATTGTCTCGACTGCATAATAAACTCCAGTGAGTCACGGGTATGTCACAATTTTTATTGATATTTTCCCAATTTGTGCAGAAAGTACTGAAGCTACTTGTCTGCTTTTTTTATCAAATAAGGAAGGAGAATGCATATCATTGCTTCAACCCCCTACAAATCTTCTGTATTGAGAAGTAGATGTATTTTTTTGGCTTCAAGCTTCTCTTTTGTGATCTGCATTCTATCAATTTCCCTTTATATCAAAACTTGAAAGTTGTAAAGATGAAAAGAGCTGTAACCATATCCACTGTGTGCATTTAATGAAAATACTCAACATTAAAACCTTTTACTTTTGCTATACAGTAGTTTGCATATTTCAGCAAAACAGCTTTCTCATTCCTAATGGTAGACTAGATACCATTAATATAAACATTTCTATTTCTGTGGTTTTTGCTTTTCTCTAACCTGATCTTTAAAGTAGTTCACCTTTAGGCTAATATTTAATATGTTATCTAATGGCCTATCCTTAGCAACTTTTCAGCTTATCTTCATTTTTTTTACAGTTACTGAATTATTTGCCTTCCTCTTTTGCCTCTTTCCAACTCTCAAATGGGAGTAATTGACCTTTTTTTTTAGCCTAAAAAAAACTATTACTCTTTGAGGCTACAGTTTAATTGTTGTGGCTGCTTTTTATTATTTACCTTGTCACACCCCCTACTCATATTCAGTTTTCATTTACACTACTGCAAATAAGACCATAGCAACATATAGCTTCTGATTTTAAAACTAAAGAGATGCCGAACAATAAAACAAATAATTAAAATACCTCAAAAAATAAAAATTAAGTCAAAGTGCAAATTGTTTAAGAATATTACTATCTATCTCATGGTATTCCTTTAAAGGGGTGAATCACCTTTATGGTAACTTTTAGTATGTTATAGAATGGCCAATTCAAATCAACTTTTCAACTGGTTTTCATTTTTTTTTTAATTTTTTGCCCTTTTCTTCTGAATCATTGCAGCTTTCAAACAGACGTCGCTGACCACTTCTAAACAGCAAATGCTCTGTAAGACTACAAATGTATTGTTATTGCTAATTTTTATTACTCATCTTTCTATTAAGGGCCTCTTCTATTCATATTCTAGCCTCTTATCCAAATCAATTTTGACCCAAGCTGCCAGATTGCTTAAAATGCTAATTGAAGAGGTGCTGAATAAAAATGCTAAATAATGCAAAAACCTTAAATAATAAAAGATAATAGAAAATTGTTTCAGAATATCACTCTTTACATTTTAATAAAAGGTATCTCAAAGGTGAACAACCCCTTTAAGGTATCTACTAAATTAAGTCAAATGCAACTGTACATTTAGGGACAGATTTACTAAATTCACATGAAGGATACGAAATTCAATCGAATTTTAAAAAAGATTCGAATTTGAATTTTTATATGTTTTTGAAGACCACTTCGACCAGTGAATTTTGAAAATTCGATTGAATCGAATGATTCGAATAATTCGAACAAAATTTCAATTGAATATTCGACTATTCGACTGTCAAAGTACTTCCCCTTTAAAATTTTATTCGACCACCCAGTTCGCCAGATCAAAGCTACCGAATTGGGTGTCATTATTTTTGATCAAATAAAAAATATTCGATAAAATCATTCGAATCAATTGAATATTTCCTATTCGATCATTTGACCAATCGAATTGCTGTAAAATCCTTCAAATTCGATATTCGAATTCTAAGAATTTTACTTCCCTGCCTATTCACATGGTCAAATTTCAAATTTTTTCAATTCAAAATTCGACCCTTAGTAAATCTGCCCCTTAGAGTTTTTCTCGAAAATGTTTCACCACTCATCTGAGTGGCTTTTTCAGTTTAGCTGAAGGGGTAGGGAATTCCCTGGCTTTCAACTCTTGAGGGTAGTAAAGTCACAGACACACAATCACAATGGTTCCATTGAACTTCAGTAAAGTGTTGGCTAAAACTCAAAGAAGTGTGAAAGTGTGATCCAGTCACAATCATACCATGATTTTCATTGAGGCAGGTGTTAATCTTTCAATGTACATGACTAGAAGTGTGAACACTACCATCAAGGGTTTAAATGCTGGGGAATTATCACTTCAGTTAAACTGAAAAAGCTGCTCGGACAAGTGGTGAAACATTTTAAAGAAAAACTCAAAGGGGCAGATTTACTAAGGGTCGAATTTCGAATGCCAAAAAAATTCGAAATTCGACCAGGTAATAGTGGGGAGAATAGTGGGGAATAAAAAAATTTGAATAACATTTTTTTTTTTGCGCAATTCGATAAATAGAATGATCGAATAGGGGAATTCGGTTAGAATCAAATTTTTTAATGATTTTTAAACGATCTCAGAGAATGTCAAATATGTTAAAACAACACCTAGGGCTGATTTATCAAGTTTTGTATCGTTTCACAAGAATTTTTTTTCCACAGTTTCCACAGTAAAACCTGCAATTCTTTATATTATGCTTCTGATAAAAATACAGTTATGGAAGATAACAGAATTCTGGCAAGAAAAAGTAATTTACACCAACAATCACCGCAGCACTCAATTTCAAGAGTTACAAAATCAGCCCTTTACCTGATATGTATGTCTGTATGACCTAAAAATGTGGATGAGGATCTGATGTTCAACATGTTAGAAAAAGTTATTTGTGTATAGTTACACATTCATTCCTAGTAGCTCTCTCCCATTATGCATACAGTATTTATTGTTGATGCACTTACAAAGTAAAACACATACATAGTTCTAGTAGTGTTTGTACCACTATTGTAACTATGTAGGAAAAGTACAATTCATAACAGCAGGAGAAAATCACTGGAGTGTCATATTGTGGTCCCAGCATCAGGCATCATCTACTCTAGAGGAGGCCATTGCTTAATTGCACTTCTAAATCTAATTTGAAATACATCTCTTGGCTCCTTGCTATGTTACCTTGACACACACAGTTAACTAAGCAGTGGCAAAATGTTCCTGGCAACCTTTTTGATATGTTGGCACTTTTTTTCTAAGATCATCCAACTCAGTCTAAATTTGCAGAACGAACCATCCAACATGACACTGGAATATGAAATATGTCTTAGATTTTGCTGTGAGGAAGTCTATTTGGGTTATGCTATCAAATATATGCAGAAACCACTTCAGTATTCCATTTTGCTTCTATGAATAGTTTTTTCCAATGTCTTATTTATTTTAATGAATGCCTATATAAAACTGGCACAAGCCCCATTTTGTGTTAGCAGATTTATAAGTTATAACATTAAATTCCCCTCTTTTGCGCCTATTAGAGCATGTATCAGCATGTTTCTGCAAATACCTGTTATTACTAATGAAGAGATTTTACTACAAGAACAGAGAAATACATCAGAAGGTTAAAATAGAACTCATTTATTAAATGTGGAAGGTTGGATGTACCACAGAAAGTCTAGAGTACACTTTATTCAAAGTATCAGTTACTGAATATCTTGAGTATTCTTGATCCTTCCCATTTGATACATAGACTAAGGACAATTATGTAGTATATAACATTAACAATTGGGTTATAACTAAAATGGTTTGCAAACAGAGGCATATTAAATGTTATGCAGAAGTAACATTTTGAATATTTTCTAATCAAGTAAACAAGCCACAGTGTAAAAATATAAAAAATAATGTATTGCATTAATTGTGTTTAGTGGAGGAAAGTCTTAATTATAGACATCGTTTATATGCTTCCTGTCTCTTTCTCATTCTCTTTATATCCCTCACCACATGCTATAGGGTTTGACACAATGTATGGCTTTTCTCTACTAATACCAGCATATGGCACTACAAATAGGAAGTCAGACCATGCATTTTTCTAGTTCTGAGAGGATGATTACACAAAGCTATAATTAACAGAAGGGCTTTTGGTAGAGGATTATGGGACAAACGCTAAGCAATGACTCTATGGCAAATATACAAATTGCAAGCAGAATGATAGACTTTATCAGATTATAGGAGTATGTTTCATATGTAAAAATAAAAAGATATGTTTTTTTTGTGTGGTTCATAGTATCACATCTGTATGTTGCCCATTGGGAGAGATGTTTTTTGTTACAAATAACCACAAACTTTACATGGGCTCCCAAATGGCTCACCCTGAATATGTTATCGATCCTAACTGGTTTTTAATGTACCATGAAGACTGCTGAGAAGGCAGATCAGCTGGCATTGGGTTACACAATCCATGTCCCCCTGAACTAAAAATAACCTTGAGCACAGCTTGTACAGTATATGAAATGCTTTCCCTATATTCAGCCAATGAGTGCATCTTCTCCACAAGTTTCTTGCAGTTAAATTGATATTTTCTTCCTTTATTGTTTATCTTTAGCAAGACATGGGAATTGATCTGCTAAAAACTAGTCTAAGTTTCTCCACTTTCAATTACAGTCACCAAGGGAGTTTTAGTAAAATAAGTGCTTTAGAGCAGCATACATTTCAGGACTGGGTGGAGAGGGGTAATGCCAGATGCCTATTTTGTCTGGCTATAAACAGTGCCTGAAATTAGTATGAGCTATATAATGCTTATAAGGTAGAGATAAATATAGGGCTAAACTGGCAACTTCTAAACAGAGAGGCAAGAAGTAGTATATATATATATATATATATATATATATATAATAGTGCTTCATTTGATGCTAAAAATGGTATTAATTAACTTGCTATCTGATTTTATGCCAAGAGTCTGTAAGGAAAACTTAAAGGAGAGCTAACGCTTAACAAAAGAAGTTGGCTAGAAATGTTGTGCATTATCTTTTGGGCTTCTGTACCAGACCAAGTCAACCGCAGACCTTGTGAAGATCTCTGCCTCCAAAGATGCCCCAGTAGCTCCCCAACTTCTCTTCTGCTGATTCACTGCACATGCTATGTGCTGCTGTCACTTGCTGATCTTAGGGACTGACTCAAAATATACAGTACACATGTAGGGGATCAGACAAATCCTTATCCTGTTTTTCTCTATGTGACCCAGTGCATCCTTAACAGGGGGTTCTATGCTGCAATATCCAACCCAAACCATTTTCTGTGAGACTGCCCAAGCTGCTGCATCTGTAGAAGTACAGAGAGAGCCCATCCTGGTCCCTGCCAAGCTGCTAGAGACTCAGGAGGTGAAAGGTGCCACTGGTGAGATTGATCCTGCAGCAGAGCTGCCTGTAATCAGTGTGACTGCCTCTGAGAACACCCCAGTGAGCCATCCAAGGGAGGATACTAGCAAGGATATAAGTGTAGGGACTCAATTTGATCTTTGGTCTTGTGCATTTACCTGCTACATAGGAGTGGCTGATATGTTCCAAATGGAGAGGTACTTTTGGGAAAGGTAGCGCTACCTGGGGTATAAGATCTCTGGGGAAGGGACATTCCATTTGATCTGAACTGTGTGCTTCTTAACCCCTTCCAGTGGATTGTGACTGTGTTGGAGAAACAGTCAGGTACCTAATAGTTAGTTAGGTAGGTCTCATGTGTCCCCAGTGCACAAGTGCATTATGTATTAGCTTGCCCAAGTTCTTTCACTGCTGTTTATACAAAGTTTTTATTTGTTTCATTTGCATACTGTGTGTTTTATTTTTCCTAGTGGAACCCCCTGACGTGTGCTCTTCAGTGTTCCCTAGGCGGAAGCACTGTGCTGTAAATCCCAGTTCCCAGTACTTTTCATACACAAATGGGACTCAGGGCACTGGATTGCCAAGGGTTAATTGTCATTTAAAGGGATCCTGTCATTGGGAAAAAAAATATATATAAATATGATCCAATAGTATCATGGCAGCTCCCACTGACGTCTCTGATGTCTAGGTTTTTGTATTAGAGTTCTCCTATCAACCTATCAAGTTTTTAAAATTTTGAGAATAAAAAAAAAAATAAAGATTGGTGAAAAAATAGCATTTTGAGTGTTAGTAAACAGGCCCCATAATCTTACAATGAATCATGCAGAAAAGGGTATTTGCTACTCACAACTCGCAATATGAAAATTAAAATAAGGTCACTGGTATATGACGACCCATAGCTGCCAAGAGTAGAAAACAGAAAACTCTTGCAAAGATCAAGTTTGAGATCAAAGAACAACAAAGTTCATGGCTTAGAAATGGACTGTAAAAAGCCTGTGTTTCACCAACTTTTTACATGTTGCCAGACAGCAAACATAGTCAGTAATATTCAAGCTTTCACGAATGACTTTTCAAACCTTTAACAATTTGATTTTAATTTCCGCAATATCTGTAATCTTAACCCCATTAAGAACAAGATATTGTGCCCAATTGCCTGGTGCTTTTACCCAGGTATTGAAAAGGTATTGAATTACACATTTTATTCAGAAATAACCATAGAGGCTGATCATTGTGGCTGCACTGGATACGAGCTCAGGTAACATCAGACTTCTGAAGTGAAAGACTTTCAGCATGTTTATAGACAGTTTGCAGATAAGGTCTAAAATCTCACACAAACTTAATAAAAGTGGACAGTTTATATTTGACATTTTTGAAACACAAGAAAGATTAACCAGTGAAAAGCATTTACTATATTGATATATTGACATGAAGAACAAAGATGTGAACTCTGTCATATAATACAGTATATACATACTACACGTCCACTTCTTAATAATGACATCTTTTAAATGCTGTCGCTCAAAGCTGATGCATCTGTTGCAACAATTTAGTATTAAATAATCAAGTGTACAATATAAAACCACTATCCTGTGTAGTAAACTAAGCATATACTGTATGTAAGCATACCTGTGCACCATGTACAAAGATATCTGAATGGACTTATCTACTTGGGTTTTAATGCAAGACAAATATGCACAAACATTACCTACAGATTGATAAATACAAAAGGTTCTCTGCACTCAACCCATTATCAATATATTTAAGACAAACAATTTTTTTACATTCATCTCATATAAATCTTGAAAAACATTATGAGATCTTAATTACAAACTGGTGTCCACTGTTTGGACTCATATTCCATATTGTATTGACTATACATAAAGCAATAGACATGGAAACATTCAAATAATACCACCAACTTGGGAGTAAACAAGGGGGGGGAAGAACCAAAAAGAGGGTGGGGGGAGAGCCCAGATCACTATGTGTGTTCACTTTCGCTTAGTCTTTAGTGGTCAAGATTTGTGGCTAGGCTGGATCTGAGAGTAGTTCCCATGGGGACCGAACCTTGAGATACAGTGGAATTTTATTTTGCACTTGTGCCAGGTTATATTCATATAATTTTATATTATTAATCCTTTTTTTTACTTCTTGCAGGGAAGGGATAGAAGGGGACTTCCACTTGGCCGAAACTGACATGCAGGCAGCTGAAAGTTTTCCAAGGAGTATGTGGAGAATGCATTTGTCTAGAGTCTGGTAAGTAATCTGGTTCATTTAATTTATAATTTCTTCCCAGAATGCTTGTATGGGGGGGGACAAAACTAGAATATGTGGAGTAAATCTCCCTGATGTCCACATTTTCTCCAGCAGAGGGTAGAAGTCTCCAAAAATAGCTTATGGAGCTTAACTGGTGTATGATACCAATACATAAAAATTTTAAAAACATTTTCCTGTTGCCTGGCACAGTGTGATGCCTCGCTTGGTGCTGTTCCAGATAGCATCCCACTCCTTGGGTTCGATCATCCTCCCTATACAGTCTTCCCATTTTTTGCATATAGTTGTGCTTATACCGTGTTTCTAGGGAAGGGTTAACTAGTAATTTATAAATGGAAGAAATCAGACCTCTTTGAGGTAGCCCCTGAGCTGCTATGTAATCGAAAGAGGTGAGTGGGTCCTATCTCCTTACTGCCAATATTGGGGTGTAGAAGTGCCTCAGTTGGAGGTACTCATACCATGATAGTAAGAGGTCTGGGAATTTGTAATTTAAAGTTTCCCTCATTGGGAAAGTACCATTAGCTTGTAAGGTTAAGTCCCTTAAAGTGAACAAAGGGGTGTCTTTCCATTGTTGTACATATCATGGGGTTAATGCTGGCTGATATTGGGGGTTGCCCAAGTGTGAGAGCAGTAGGGATTGGTTTGATGCTAGTTTGCATTTAAACATTAACTTCCACCAAAGTTTTATCGTATGGTCTGTGGTCTTAAGCATTCACATTTTAGACTTGGTTTTTCCTAGATCTTACCAAATCCACGAATTGGAGTGGCAGGGTTAGAACTGAAATGTTTCAATATTTGCCCATATAATATCAGAGGACCACTGTGTCCTTGCCAGTACCTTGCAAATCTGGGCTGCTTCAGAGTAGTTTTGAAGCTGTGGTGCCCCCATGCTGCCCATTTGGGTCAGGGTTGTTAAGGTTTTTCTATTTATCCTATGTCTCATTTTTACCCCTTATGAAGACATGGAATAATGTCTGAATCTCCTGTAGCACTGCCAAGGGGCTAGGGATAGGTAAAGTTTCAAACAAGTAGATACTTTGGTAGAATAGACATTTTTAGAGAAGCTATTCTGCCCATCCAGGATATTGATTAGCCTGCCCATTTCTGAAGTTTAGACTTTGTCTCTTGTATCAAAGGTGGGAAATTGTATTTGAAAAGATCTTCATATCTGGGTGTGATGTGTACTCCTAAGTAAGTTATAAAGTCTCTCTTCCAGTTATATTTAAAGGTGGCACGTAATGCTTCCAAGGTTGGAGTAGACATACTGTACAGTAAACAAGGGGAGTGCTTCGGTCTTGGTTACATTAATTTCATACCCAGAAAGAGTGCTATATGAATCTAAAAGCTTGAGTAAAGAAGTGAAGGAGATTTGTGGATTGGTTAGGAGTACATCATCTGCAAAAAGAGCAATTTTTTGTTGATTAGGACCTACTTCTACGCCTTTAATGTCTGTATGGCCTCGTATATGAGTAGCTAATGGTTCTATACTTAGTGCATTGAGGAGGGGTGAGAGAGGACAACCTTGTCCGGTGCCATTTTGAGATCTTAACTGAAGTGTTGGAGTATCCTGATAATTTAAGTTAAGCCGTGGGGTTGCTATAAAGGGCCTTCAAGGCCTGGAGATAAAGGCCGCTTAAGTTTAGATGTTGGAGAAGAGTGAAGAGGCATGACCAGTCTAGGCGGTCAAATGCCTTTTCTTCATCTTCATCTAAATTTGAAATCATTGCTTGTCTTTTCTGCATTTCCAGAATATCAAGTAAATTGATCACTCGCCTTGCCCTGCTTGGCAACCTAGTGCAAAGCCTACTTGATCTGCATTGATCAGCTTTGGTAATAGGGGGGCTAGGTGGTTGGCTAAAAGTTTGGAGAATAGCTTCAGATCAGTGTTCAGTAAGGCTATTAGCATGTTAGTGCACACCATTGATCTTTGCTGTCTTTTGGTTTTAGGGTAAGGTATGAGGTTAGGTCTGTGGAGGGGATTAGGGTTCCCTGGAGGTAGCCATTATATAGTTTGAAAAACTAGGGTAGGAGAGTGGAGCAGAATTGTTTGTATTATTGGTAAGGTAACCTGTTTGTCTGTTATTGGGGAGAGTTTTGAGTGTGGCTAGAATCTCCTCTTGTGTGAATTTAGGGTCTCTAGATTGTTTTCCTGAAACCTAGGCATGTTTACTTGCTGTAGAAAATCTGATTCTGTCTTAGGTTGTACAAAGTAGAGTAATATTTGTGAAATTGAGCTGCTGTTTGATCAGGGTTGCACTGATTCTTGGTTAATCACTGCAGTGGTGGACTGGGCTTTTTATTCATTCAGTTTACACGCTAAGAGGGTGTATGTTTGTCTCCCTTCTCATAGTGAGTTTATTTGGTCACTACCAGCACTTTTTCAACTATGGCTTCTTTCTGAATTCGTAGTAGGCTATGTGTGTTTACGATCTGTTGGAGTAGTGCCTCATATGAGTTCTCATTGTATAGAGACTCTAGATTCTTTACCTGGGCTAGTAAGTTTGTTGCTTCTGTTGTTGAGTTTGTTGAGTTTTGTTGTTCTTCCTAGCAGAGGATAAGGCTATGAAGTGCCCTCTCATAGTGGCCTTGTGGACCTCCCAGAGGGTGGTTAGTGACTGAACTAAGCCTTTATTCATAGTGAAGTCTCTTTCAATAGTGTCTCCATTTCACTAAACGGTTCTGGGTCATTTAAGATAGTTTCATTGAGCCTCCAGTGAGCTATTTTGGGTGGAGTAGCATGGGGAGTGGTCTGACCATGTGATTGCTGCTATGTTAGCGGTGTATTGAAGTCTAAGCCAGGGTTGAGAGACTCAAAAATAGTCTAAGTGTGTGTGAACTTTATGCATTGCTGAATAGAAAGTATATTGTCGGCCTTGTGGATGGTCAATGCACCAGGAGTCCAATAAGGCTGTGTACACAACACAGTAATTGTCTAAATTCATTAGATAATAGATGAGCTTTAGTGAAGGGCGAATTTATTCACCAGGGGCGAATTCGCGGCGAATTCCCGCGATTCGCCGCTGGCGAATAAATAAATTAGTCGCCAAAAAATTCGCCAAAAAAAAAAATGAGTCGCGCGTCGTTTTTGACGCGCCGCGCCGAAAACGAGGCGCGACTCGTTTCACGAATTTTTTCGCGAATTTTTCGGAGAAGCGAAACGCGGGAGATTCGCCCATCACTAATGAGCTTTTCTATCTGATGAAGGTGTTGACCTGTCTGTAGATTGGGTAGCAGAGACATTAAAGTCTCCTCTAATGATTTTGTAGGGTGCTGTAGAGGCAGATATTTTGTTAAATACCTTCTTGAGGAATCTCATTTGGCCTCGGTTAGGTGCGTATATATTTCCAATAAGGAGAGGGGTGTTTGAGATGGTACCATTCAATATTATATAACGCTAATGGATCATGTTATTTGCAGTGGACAGTCTTTGTGTACAATTATTGCTACCCCTGACTTTTTTGTACTAGCTGATGCATAATATCCCGTTGGGTAATACTTAGATTGTAGTTTATGTGGCTGTCTTGAGAGAAATGAGTCTCCTGTACTAGAGCAATGTCTGTTTTGTGAGGCCTCAGTTCTCGCAGGGCTAAGTACCATTTAGCAATAGTATTAAGGCCTTTACAGTTTAGACTTGTAAAATCAACCATATTTGCAGTAGAGAGAAGACATATCATCACATTGATAACAATTTAAAAAAAAAATGTAACCAAATACCCTCTTATTATATAAATAGTTCCGAAGGGTTGAAGCATGTACTTGCATTGGTAGTAAAACATATCCCTATAGTGGGAGTTGTTTGGGAGAATGTGACCAATAGATCTTCTAGGTGGGCCGTTCTTGGAGGCCAGGCCACTTGTCGTGGCAAATAAGCGATTAAAGTGGGTAACAGCCATCACAGCAATGCAACTAGAATTTGGAGCCATCCGAGAGAAACAGGGCAGTCTTTAAACTGGGGACTAACTGAATAAGAGGGACACAGAAAAAAAGAGGGGAAGAAAAAAAGGGGGAGAGGGAAAACCTGGAGTTATGTAGTAGTCTCAGTAACAAACCAAAACACCTAGTTAGTGTGGGTTTAGGCTTAGCAATCCGGTGCTCCTCAGGGGGGTTTCGGATATCAATGGTGGAGATGTACGTCTGGGTTAGACTAGGTTTACGTAAGGATCTGGTCAAGCCTGCAACAAAGTGGGAATTAAGTATACCAACCCTCAGAGGTAAGTTGACTCAGAAGATATGGCTACATCTGTCCTCAGTCTGGTTTAGGGGAGTTGCATCCCCAATCTGAGGTAGAAGGAAGGCTCAGTGCTTTCTGTTGCCGATATGGTGAGCCTGGGGTCTGTTGCCATTGAGGCCGGAGTGCAGGCATCATTGTACATGTAAGTGTGCCCTTGGCATTGTACAACCAGTTTAAAGGGGTAACCACAGCAGTATGGGATTTTAATTTCCCTTAGGGCATAGAAACTGGTTTGAGATCTCTGCGTTTACCTAGGGTGATTGGCGAAATGTCTGCAAAGATCTGAACTCTGTGGTTTAGATATGTGATTTCTCTATTAGACGGGGCATGGGTGAGAATCAGTTCTTTTTGCCTGAAATAATGAAGGCAGGTTACTATGTCTCTAGGTGGCTTGGTTGAGGGAGGCTTTTGGCCTAATGAGCAGTGAGCCCTTTCAAGTTTCCACTGGTCAGGGTGTGTATTAGGGCAGATCGTGGAAAAGAGTCCTCTGAAATAGCCTGGGATATCTTGCGCCAATATATCTTCTGGCACTCCTTGAATCCTGAGGTTTTGCCTCCTAGATCTGTTTTCTAGGTCCTCACACATGTTTTTAAGCTGTTGCAGCTCGTCTCTGAGATACGCATTTTCTTCATCCATGGTGACCTGTTTCTGTACAAGGGTATGAATTGCAGCTTGTCTGTGTGGCCTCCCAGTTAAGATAGTTCTGAGTGTATTTCTTTCATTTCCACCTCCACAGCTTCTGTGACCACTTTTGTTAAGACCATTGTAAGATTGCTTTGAAAAGCTTTTTTTTTAACTTTCACTTTCCATTCAGCACTTCCTAGATGTCACTGCTCCCCACTAGTGATGGGCGAATCTCCCGCGATTGGCGAAAAATTCGCGAAACGAGTCGCGGGACGCTTTTGACGCGCGTCGCGTCAACTTTGACGCGCGTCGCCCATCACTACTCCCCACACATTCCCCCAGTTCTCTTAACCATTTAATTGTGTAGCCAGGACATGGGGATAGACATCGGGTCCCCCATTCTGGTGCACAAACAAGATTCTGAGATGATGCAAGGCTTGCCTTAATAACAATGTACACAAAATGGCTCCTGCCTGCTTGCTATAATTATGAATTCCCAGACTGAAGAAAACAAGATTGAAATAATTTATATAGTGTAATTAATGTTCATTTTGCTTGACTAATGTGATAAAATAGGATTTTTAATATTTTTTTGGGGTGACGGGTCCACTTTAAGACATTGAGACATTTTGTGCATATAGCTACTAAAAAGCCTTACCCTTTCAAAGTCATCCCAAATCTGGCCGGTCCAACTCTCAAATTGCATCTGATTCATTAAGAATTCTATTGCTTCATTATACATTTTCTAAAGGTACTAAGTTTTACCTACAACTCGCTTGCTGCTTTCAAAGTAAAACTCCCAAACTTGGTTGCCCTTTTATTAGATACCAGTGGGATCACCTGTCTTAAATATATTGTTAATGGGTTGAGTGCAGAGGACCTCTTGTATTTGTTTATATGTATTTTGTGGTCACAGCTTCATTGCACCCCGCCTAATGGCTTTAAATTAGTGGTGACCACAATTCATTCTGAGTCCCAGAAATAGCAACCCTTCCCATGAATAATTTGTGTAATAATTATTCTGATGGCAGTTCCAGTGTTTGAGAAGCAAAAAAACTGAAACGCTAGCATCCATGTTTTTTGCTTGCTTTACAAAAATTGCACATACAATCAAATGTTTCATCTGCATGTTGTAGCAAATTAAGAAGATAAGAAAAATCCGAAAAAAATATTTATCTTCTAGCAATCAATAGAGAAATTTAATGGTTTTTGCCTTGTTCTGCCTTATCAGATTCTTTTTCCCCCTTCACTACCAAAAAAACTGAAGCAAATTGCTGAGAATCAATAATTACAAAAGTAGAAATACTTTGAACATGAACCAGTTAAACCAAAGCTTCAAAACCTAAATGGAAGAGAGAAAATTATAATTTTCTACATAATACCAATACTCCTGACAGTGAGGATTAATCCCTAACTTCGAGGCATAATAACAAGGTTAGAAATCGAGCACTGAAGCTTAATAAATGAAAGGGCAGACTTAAAACATGTGTTCACTTACTGAGCTGCAAATTGTTTATTATTTCTTGTTATTTGTTTATTTTAACATTAGGTCATAGATTGCAAATTAACAAGCAATGGGTTTCTCAAATTGCAAACCTTCAGCTATTTGTAGAGATAATTATTTTAGCACAAAGCGTCTAATGCTAGCGCTAATTCGCCAACGTGGCGTCATTTTGCAACTTTGCAAATTCACTAACACCGACTCTGGTGAATTTTCGCTAGCGAAGTAGATAGACTTGCGCAACTTCGCACCCTTACGCCAGGCGAAGTTGCGCACTGAGGAAGGATCGTAATTACGCAAATTCACTAAGATCAAAATTTTCCTGAACGTTACCACTTACGCTAGACTTTACTTCGCTTGGTCAGACCTGGTGAAGTTCAATACAATAGATAGGAGTTTGAAAAAAAAAATTGGAAAATTTTTCTAAGTTCCAAGAAAATGCTACCATTGTAGGGTGATAGTCTGGGGGGGGTTACCCTCCTTCCCCCCTACATTTCCTAACAAATGGCAACTCAAATATACAGGGGGCACATGTAGGGCAATAGGACAACTTTATTTTATTTATTAAAGGTTTCCTGGGCTTGTGTAGTGTAATGTAGTGGCTGTAACATATACTTCTATTATACTATTATGCAAATTAGGCATAGCTAGCATGAATGCACTTTGCCTGGCGAAGTAACACTAGCGCAACTACGCTACTATTCGCCGACGAGAGCGTAACTTCACACTTTAGTGAATTTTAGCGAAAATTCACCTAGCGAAGTGCGGCGAACGTTAGCGAAGCCAACGCTAGCGAATTTTCGCATCTTAGTGAATTTCCCCCGAAATGAGATGGGATTAAAGGAAATCTATACCCTCCAAACAATGTACTGTAGGTCTCCTTAAAAATATATTGTATGTAACCGTTCATATGTAAAACTATGTAAATAAACTATTTTCATAATAATATACTTTTTTAGTAGTATACACCATTGGGTATTCCTAAACAGAAAATTGCATGTTAGATCACCTGAGCCAATTACTGGAAAATGTTCTGTCTTTTGCTCCCACACTTCTTCCTGTTACAGTTGCATTATTTCTGGTCAGGTGATCTCTGAGGCCACCCAGAGACCTTTACAAAATGGGGGCTCATGGCAAAAGATGTAAAAGAACAACGTTTTCATAAACATAAATTCCAGTTTGGTAAAATTATTTAATAGACCACTTAATATGATGTAAACTATCTGTTGTTTAAAGGGATATTGCCAAAACCCATCAGTTAATAGTGCTTCTCCAGCAGAAATATGCACTGAAATCTGTTTTTCTTTTTTTTAAAGAGAATAAAGATTTTTTTATGTTTACTTAAATCTGACATTGGGCTCATCAGTTTCGCAGATGCCCCTAGTCATTTGACTTGTGCTCTAATAAACTTCAGTCACTCTTTACTGCTGTACTGCAAGTTGGAGTGATATCACCCCCTTTCCCCTTTCCCCTCCCCCAGCAGCTTAAAAATAGAACAATGGGTCCCACTATGACAGATTCAGTTACATTGAGTAGGAGAAACAACAGCAATTCCATACTAGTTCTCGCTCTTTCTGAAAGCACATGACCAGGCAAAATGACCTAAGATGGCTGCCTATGCATCAATATTAAAACTAAGTAATTTGTGGTGAATTCCCGCAATTTGCCACAAACGAATAAATTTGCGAAACGGTAGTAGAATTTCGCCTGGCTAAAATTCGCCGGTGTCTCGTTTTGGACGTGGGTGTCCATTTTTTCGACACTGGCATCCAAAAAGAGACGCCCATGACCCAAAATGGATGGAATTTCGAAAAACAGACACCCACGTCCAAAACGAGACGCAGCAGCGTTTTGCACATTTTTTTCTGTTTGTAGAGAAATTCGCAAATAATTCGGCTAAGCAAAATGTCGCAGATTCGCCCATCACTAGAACAAATCAGTGAGCCCCAACTTCTCTTGGCCAGCATATTGTTTATGCCTGCTAAGGCGTTTCATGAATTATTCAACACCATCAAGAGACTTGAATCCCCAATAGGATTGCAGCACCCAAATCATTAACATAATGAAATAGTAACAGGCAATGTAACATTATTGACTTAACATAACATAATTAAAATTAACCCTTACCCTTAAAAACATAAAATATTGTAGTGAATCCCAAAAGAAAGTGCATATAGTGTGTAATAAGCTGAAATGCACTGACATGATCCAATAGTTGGTGGCTCATATATTTAAAGGGATACTGTCGCATAATCCCATTAGCCAAGAGGTAAAATGTATGTGCCTGTCCAGGAATCCCTGATTTCACATTACAATGACCATTTGTAATATTCAAATTACTCAGATTATTACACTAAACTGTATGACTCCACTTGTTTTGGCGGGCCTTCCCAGTTTCCCAGTTATTTGTTGGTTATTTGCTATTTGTTATAGGGTTAGAGTTGATTTTAATAATGTTGGGCTGATCCAGTACAGATACATTGCCTTTGGAATTTCATCATTATTTGGGTAATGAGGTCAATGTGTAGATTAAACCATATCACAGAGATAACCATATCACAGAGTATACCAGGTTCATTTGACATAAAGACTGCCCAATCAGGGGCCATCCTGATGATAATGCTGCCTGAGGCGGCCTATAATATGCTGCCCCCCCTTCCCCACGGTGCTCAATTTTTTAGCGCCGTAGAGGGGTTGGGGGGTCCATGGCGCTAGTGCAGAGGGCACAAGTGCACACTCTGCAGTAGAAGAGCTGAATTTCCAGGTTGAAAAATGGAAATTTGGCTCTTAGTTACCAGGAGCAGCTTTTTCGCCACCCCTGGTAATGAGGGGGGGGGGCGTGCCGCCTGAGGCAAGTGCCTCAACTCACCTCATTGGCGGAGCGCCCCTGAGCCCAATGTATATATTTTATTCATGGTATTATGAGAAAGTATACAGTCTACATTTCTAGACTGTAGGATGAAACGTTATAGTTAATGGGGAACTGAACAGCCTACATATGTGACCACTGCCCTTTAAAACTTTCTAGTGACTTATCATTGTACTAAAATGCATGTTGGAGTCTCATGAGTGTCTTTAATATGTAAATAAGCAGAGACGTGAAGCAAAAGATAGTCGAGAAAATTAGCAACACTGAATTAAAGCATTAAGTAAAGGCAGCCCACACTTTGAAAAAAAGTTCTGTTATGTTTGGTAGCCGAGGATGAGGAGAGTATAAGATTGCTTTATTAACAGGCTCATACAGGCCTTACACAAGAACAGTAACTTCTTACTTTCACTTTCAAGCTGTACAGAAAGTCCTGTGTATGCATAGTACAAGTCCTGTGCACAGTGACACCCGCAGGCCATTTGTATTTGGGCAGATGTAATAAACAACAACAATACATCTTAAAGCAATAATATGCATTATTCACATCACATAGTCCTGGGTCCATGAAGGTAGTTTTCTTATTCTTTCAGTACGCCTTATAGGTTCATTTTCTTAAGGCCTATTGCAGTTGGCATCAGGAGTAGGAAAATGTCCAAATTCTCCAAAGTCACATCTAACAGGAGCAAGATGACTTGCATTCCATATGCGTCCATCAGACAGTTCATATGTGTATGGTCCTCGCTGGCATCTCACTTCAAGTGGTGTAGTACATTTAGATTGTCCTTGTTTCAGTATTCCTGGTTTCTTAATCTTGACTAAAGATCCAGGCTGAAAGTGCACTTCTCTTGCACCACATTTTCTATTAGTATAAGCCTTGCATTTGCTTGGTGACGTTTCACAATGTCAGCAGGAGATGATTTTGTAGGCACGGTATTTTGTGGAAGTTTGATGCCTGCAACATGTAACTTAGTTCGCATCTGTCTGCCATGTAATAATTCAGCTGGGGATGATTGGGTCGTTGCATGGCATGTTGCTCTGTAGTTCTGTAAGAACTCTGTTGTAAATACTTTCCAAGATTTCCCAGTAAGATTTGTTGTCTGTAGTGCTTCTTTCAGACTTCTGTTGATACTTCTGCTTGATGTCTCCATTTGCTTGTGGGTAATACACTGAAGATTTCTTATGCACAATATTCCTCTCTCTCAGAAAGGATTCAAACTCATATGAGACAAACTGTGGTCCATTGTCTGATATTAACTCCTTTGGATTTTCTTCTCTTCTGAAGACTATAGACAGAAATGTTATTACTGTAGCTGATGTTACATGAGAATCAAATGCAATTTCAGACCATTTACTGTAATAGTCTATCAAGGTTATAGCAAATCTACAGTCTATAGGAGCATCTGCAAAAGGACCGACAATATCAATAGTTAGTTTTTCCCATGCTGAATCAGAAAATGATACTGGCTCAAGTGGTGGTGTATGTGTGATAGCAGTTTTGTCATGATTGTGACAAGTAGCACAAGAATGAATGGCAGTTACCACCTCAGCATCCATTGCTGGCCAACAGTACAGTTCTTGTAGTCTTTGTTTTGCATGTACAATTCCTTGATGACTCTCATGTGCAAGTTGTATGAGTTTTTCTTGCAAGGTCTCTGGTACCAATAAACGGTGAGCTCCATGGACAACATAGCCATCTACTAAGGACAGTTTGTGTCTAATCCTGTAGTAAGGTTGAAGATCAGGACTGAGTTTCTTCTCAGCATTTGGCCATTTGCTTTGTAAGATGTCCAGTAGTTTTACTTTTAATTGGACATGTGAGGCAAGCTTGCTTAAAATCAGCAGCTATAACTGTAGATGATAGTAAATCAGTCAATGCTACAACTTCTATGTCCTCATCCAGTGTATCAGAAGCTGCAGGTAAAGGTAAATGTGACAAACAATCATCAGTACCATTTTTCAAACCTAATTTGTGTTGCATTATGTAGTTGAAAAAAGGCATGTTATTAGTTTTAAAGGACCAGTAACATCAAAAAATGAAATTGATGAAAATATAATGCAGTTACCCTGCACTAGTAAAACTGCTGTATTTGCTTCAGAAACACTTCTATTGTTTATATAAATACGCTTCTGTGTAGCAATGGGGGCAGCTATTCAAAGGAGAAAAGGCTCAAGTTACATAGCAGATAGCAGATAAGCTCTGTAGAACATAATGATATCTGTTATCCATTACTTATTCTGTGCCATATAGCCATTTTTCAATTTCCACCATTGCTACTCAACATCTTGTCTACATGAACTATAGTAGTATTTAAAAGGCAACACTTTAATTTTTTGGTGTTACTGTTCCTTTAATACTATTTTTGATGCCAATAAAAGAGGACATAGTACTAATTTGGTGCAGACTGATTTTGCCATACTTACAAAAGAAACCATTACATAACATTTCGTGGAAAGATGTTTTTAATACTTATGGAGAAGTAAAATTTTCCCAGAATAACTCTGCTTTTACAGGAATCTGAATATACTTGAAATAAAAAAACAGGTCCTAGGCTATTCTGTCCTGCTGAGCTTCCTCTGTGTCTTGCTTTTAGAAATCAAGACTCATAAATATTGAAGTGAACCCATTATTATTATTTCTGTTTTGTGCACGAAACAAATGCGCATCACAAACTCATATACTACAGTAGCTCATACCATACATAACTCTAGGCAGTTGTAGGCAATAACATCTCTAAATCAAATCCCTAAGATTTCCCTAATCAATTTTCTCAGGTCTATTAATAGAAATAAACACATAACTGTAACAAACAATATACAGTACAGTACCTATTTAACTTCCATTTGCACTTGGTGGTACTAAATGCCTTGGGTGCAGACTGTGCCACAAAAGGTTCACTAAAAACCTTTCCACAAGCACCAGTGTGCAAAAGTGCATATTTTTTACCTAAAATACAGCCTTCTCCCAGTAGGTAGGTGACATTTTTGATTTTCAAGGGATATTGTTATTGGAATAATATACAAAAATTATATACAAAAACAAGTAGTCCTTGGTCTTGTGATTACTCACCAAGTAGAGGGAGAGGCCCATGTGCACAGCCCTGAGCCCTCAGTGAAGGGATCGGTTTAAAACCGAAACAATGTAGAGCAGGCACTCAAATGAGCAATCTTCCACCAGGCAAAAAAAGTTAAAGTAAAAAGATGTCTTTATTGTCCCATTGTTGTTACAGCCTTATGTGTTTCGTGTTCACAACACTTCATCATAGGCTAAATGTTCACAAACTTACCCAGAATATTTAAACATTGGTGAACCAATCACATAACACTTCCACTATTCAATTATCCAATTGGCACCAAGCAGAAAAATACAATCCTAAGTACTGAGTGGAGCCCCACCCTTTTTTGACATCATAGGTGCCATTTTGGTACACCTATATTTGAAGTTAATTCAGTTACAACCACACTTTACTGCTGCACTGTAAGTTGGAGTGTTATCAACCCCATCTCTTCTCCTCCAAGAAGTCCATCAACAGATCAACAGGAAGGTAACAAGATAACAGCACTCAAAATCTATGTCTCACTGCGACACCTTCAGTTACACTATGTAGGAGAAACAACAGCGGGCCATAAAGCAGCTCCATAGTGCAGCACTGGTTCTTTCTGGAAGCACATGGCCAGGCTAAATGACCTGAGATGGCTGCTTACACACCAATATTACAACAAAAAAATAAACTTGTTTGGTTAGGAATTAAATTTTACATAGTAGGGTGAATTATTTGCAGTGTAAACAGTGTGATTTAGAAACAAAAATTACACCATAAAATCATGACAGAATCCCTTTCAGATTGTATCAAAATTAATTATGCACTGGATTCTAGATGCAAATATGATGTGTTTACACAGGTCATTAGGGAACTCACAAGAAGGGATGGGATGGACTGCGCAGCGTCAAGTGAAACTAAGTTCAAGGAGCGATTTTTGATGCAATTATCTTCAATGAACTATATTTTTTCCAGTGAGTGACCTTCACACCTTGACCATTACTGCACTTTATGGTCATAAATAAAACAAGTCCTTTTGTGTCTTCCAATATATGTTTTGTTTTCTGAAAAATGGAATGTATCTAGCCTAAACAGATAAGTATGATTTTAATTCATCTTGTTCATTATATTGTGCTTTTTGATATTTGAAAGCATATTTTGGCGCCACATTTTTAGGACATGCTTAATTTCAGTTCTGCCCTCTGTTCAATATTGTAAAGGGGTTTCCAATCAGCTGCCTGATATTTGGTAACATTTTACAAAGGATGGCTACTGATTATTTTAGGACACCCAGTTTATTTTATGTAGATTGTGTATTTATGGTGTTAAGTAACAAAAGATGTTACATTTGTCAAGGTCTAGAAACTCACATAAACAAATCAGATATTTGTTTCCAGTGACCAGTAAAATCTGGTTGCTATATGGATTACTAGAGCAGTAATTTTATTACACTCCTCCTTCTTAAAGGACCAGTAACATAATTTTTTTTAAATTTGTAAGTATACATTTAAAAAAAGACCCCAAGACAAATTAGACTTTAAAATCACAAAAGGCGATCCGGCGGTCCATTTTGTGGCACTTGATTTCTCCTCCTTGCCTTCCTTATAGGAGGTAGCCAGGGAGGAGAAATTGAGCGCCGCGCAATTGATCATCACCCTGAAGAGGAGCGCAAGCAGAGTTTAGGTAAGTTATTTTTTAATAAAAGCTTTGTGATTTTAAAGTCTATTTGTCTTTTTTTAAATGTATACTAACAATTTTTTTTAAAAGATTTTATGTTGCAGGTCCTTTCATTTATCTGCCACAATAAAGTATATACTTAACTTATGTTATCTAACTTTATCCTGCCACTGTTTTAAATGTCATTTATACTTCCAAGAATCTCCTTAAAATAAGGGCGTATTAGATTGTAAGCTCTGTTGAGTTGGGCTTTTTTTACTTTTTTGTATTAGTTATTGGTTATATATTTGTTATTCTTCTACATATTCAATGTTTACACAATTTACTGTAAAGCATTGCCAAATATGTTGGCACTTTATAAATAAGTAACAATAATATTAATAATAGTTGTAACTGGAAACGCATGAAACAACAAATATGAAAACCGAGTTGATTTGTTGTAGCATTATGCACTTTACAAATCTCTGATTGATAGTAAATCTAGCCTGTAATCCCAATTTAATCATATTATTTGAAAAGTGTATTCTTTGATTATCATTTGATTTATAACTTATTAAAACTAGTTCTCACTGCTTTTTACACTACTGATTTTCTGTAATTTTTCAACTGGTACAAAAGTCTGCATATCTATATTTCACAAAAGTGTAGCCACAAGTAAAACTTTGTCTATTGGCCATTTAAAAAAAAAAAAAAAGTTAACCATTAGCTCCCTGACAATTGTGCATATTGGTTTAAACCTCTTGTATGCCATTTAAAACCCTCTGTGCAAAGATAAAAGGGGGATCTACAGGGTTGCTTTTCTTGAATCTAGGTAAGGTAATAACATATAAATGCTTTTATTAAGGTTGCCCTGGTTTCCTCAGTTGTCTATATATCATTAATGGATAACGAGAAAAAGGAAAGCTGCAGTTGTGAACAGTGTTAACAAGTGCAGGGCTCAGTTTTTTTGCACTCATTTAACACAAACTTACCCTCATATTCACATATGAAAGTGGGGCATCAGCCAATTCCTGGCTCTAAAGGGGCAGTTGTAGCATCTGATGTCATGTCTCTGTACATTAACATCTGCAATAAAATGTGATAAAGGCAATTGCAAGTCTAAGTTGGTATGCTCGTGGATAGTATATTTGGCCTGGAATTGATATGGGAAGAGGATGCACTCTATAGAAACAAGTAAGTGGTGTGCTGCAAGAATCAATTGTTGTACTGTATGTCTCTGCATTTGGACACTCTCAACTAAATATGTTTCCGTTCTCTTCTACACCTACATCTAATTTCCTCTCCTCTTTTAAGCCTATTATTAGAATATTTCCCCTTCCAAGGTTTTTCTCCCCATACTCCTGTTATAAATGTTCTCCCTATTACAACTTGTCCCTCATTTATCAATCTAGGTTTTTCCTCAGCTTCTCTGGGATGCACTCTTTTTCTTAATTTTTTGAACAACTCCTAGCAGTGACGCTACCATAGAGGAAGCAGACCCAGTCACGGGGGCCCAGACCTTGGCGTCAACTTCCTCTATAGCTTAGGGTCAGCTTCCACCTGCAATGGAAGGCATGTATGTGCTTGAATGGGTGGTAGGGGAGAGCTTGTGAAGCTGTACCCTGTAGTCAACACTGGTCCCTTCAAAGATTTTTCGTGGGGGGGGGGGTTGGTCCAGGGTTGTTTGCGGGCACGAGGGGAGTGCAGGGTAGTTGGTGGTCGTCTCCATCAAAGATTTTTTGCTTGGGGGGGGGGTGGTTTAGCGGTCCAGAGTTGTTAACAGGTGGGAGGGGAGAGGTGGAGAAGCTGTCAACACCGGGCCCCTTCAAAGATTTTTTCAGGTAGGAGGGCTCGACCCAGTGTTCTTACGCCGATGACTCCTCATATTTATTTTTATAAAGCAAATAACAGCACTGTGTATTAAACATATTTGATAGTTAAGAATGGTTTTCTAAATGTCAGCCACTGGCAGCATTAGAACAATGCAAGCACGTTTTACTCCCCTGTGCAATTACAATTTCCTGAGGCTATTACAAATTAGTTTTACAAGTATAAGTTATCAATAACATTGCAGGATAGCAATTACCAACTATCACATTCATTATTTTGATGGATTCATTAGTCAATGTATGACCCTCCTCTTTGGCTCGGTGATGAGCACCTGAAAGAGTTTAAGCATTAGACCAAACGACTGAATGCAGCAATAAAATAAAAAAGTAAAAATAAAAGTGTTTTGTATAATTTGCTACAGCCAATTGCTATATGCACCACCTCAGCAATCAGAAAGTTCAATGGCATGTTCATAATTCTTAATATGTAAATCCATCTTTTTGCTAAATACTACTGTAAATGCAGCAACACAAGTTGCAACCCCTATGTGTTTTGTATTGACACAAAATTATTATTAACATTATTAACATGTATTTCTATAGCGCCAATTTATTTCGTAGCGCTGTGAATTATAATTTTCAGAGAACAGCTTAACTCTCCCATCAACCTGATCTCTTTACCCTTCCCTAGGTCAGCTCCATCAAATCTCTGATAAAATTGCAAGAATTCTTTAGCTGCAAGTCAAGAATTTAGCTAGATAAATATGATATAAATTGCAATGTCATCAGCAGTTATTAGTTAGTCTGTCTGCGTGTGAAAACAAATGTCTGGATAGATGGCTAATGGCAACCTGCTAGCTATCCATGTACAACATAACATAGCCAACTTATTTATGGTCATTTGTGATGCCCACTTTTTATGCAAAAGCAATTGGGTTTAAGAATTAATTGCATGCAGATAGATAGATGATAGATAGATCGATGATAGATAGATAGATAAATGACAGAATGATAGATGATAAATAATAATAGATAGATATACAAATAAATTCTGCTTGTGAATAACTGAGGTTAAATTTAACACTTATATTTATAGTAAAAGTCTGCATATATGTGTGTACAACACCTCTCACCTTCTAAACAGCACTTAGTAATCAACACTTGTTAAAATGCTGATTAAATTAAATATATATGTTTATTACCAAGCCCAAAGCTAAGAAACTGCAGTTAATGATTTACATGTGTGTGTGAGAGCTTAAGTGCTAAAATATGAATCAGGAATAGTGGATTTTTGTCTGAGGTTAGAAATATGCAGAAAAAAGATGTTGTAATAACGTCTAAGTATGCTGGAGGATAATTTTTCCAAAGACAAGGGAAAAGCTTAAAAGAAAAGACATTCCATGTTAACGGCCAAATAAAGGGAAAACGTTAAATGATACAAAATATTTTTAATAGGCTGAATAAGAGAATCCAGGATTCCTAGCATTTCAATCTTGTTTCATTTAGCACCATTTTCATGACGATACATTTTTTGACAGTTATTTTCTGACAGTTAACTGACACGTTTATTAAAGCCTATGAAGGTGCCAATTTGTTCAAATGGATTAAATTGTTCTGATCAGTAATTTTCATTGAAGTGTTAGTGCTGACACTGCTGAGTGCAGCTCAGTAGTTCTTTGAGTATTGATGATTGAAACATTTCTTTTCCCTGTTGGAATACACTGTTAAAAATGTAATTAAATGGAGCCATAGAAAAAAGTATGCCAGTATACTACCAGTGAAAGATACAGTAGGCTGATCCTATATAAAGTTTTTCATCAACTCTATACAACCCCAGTAAAACATATGGCTATGGGTAAGAGAGATTATGATATATTCCCCAGGTGCAGAACTCCCACAGTTGATTACATACACATGATTTGGGCCTGAGCAGTGACCAATACATACTGGGCTCAGATAATGAATTTATAAAACAATTAAAATAATACCTTTAAAAATAGTCATTAAATAGTAAATGATCACGATTGTTTTACCAAGTGGTAATTATGTGAACTTTCAAATCTGAGAACATCATGGCATGGTAGGCGATTTTAGGGGCAATTAATATGGTGGACCAAGAAAAGGAGAGAAAAAAGAATCCAAAGTTAACTTTATATTATTTCATATAATTGTTTATCCTTTTTCTAATTAAATATTGATACTTTTCATGTATTCATAAAGGACAAGGTAATTCACTGGGGGGAGGTGCTAACTTGTTAGAATACAGTGAATACATTTGCTGACTCCTGTAAAAAATTGCACCAGTTAGGAGTAATTTTCCTTTGGTGTCACTAACTTCATAAGGATCCCTTTTTGCAGTCCAGTGAATCAGGCCCAGGGTAAGAGCTAACAATAGTATTTTCAGACGGTTGCCTAAATTATAGAAGCGCTTTAAGCAGGGTCAGGACTAGACCGGCAGGACACCTATAAAAACCTGGTTGGCCCCTCTGTCCAGGACCTTCTTCCCAGGGTCAGCTGAGCCGCTGATTAACTGCACTGTTTCCAGATCTTCCTCCACCCTGAATGGCTCTGCATGAAGAAGTTATACACTGGCAGGGGAGGGGTGAGAATGGAGGGAGATATGCAGGGTGGGGAGCGGGGGCGGTGGTCCAGGGGGGTGGTTGGTAGCCAATAAAGGGGCAGTCCTGGTGGTACCAGACCCTTTCTGTCTGACACTGGTTTTAAGGCGATGACAGATCACGTTTTGTTAGCTGAAATACTTAAAGTGGACCCGTCACCCCCACAAAATATTCAAAATCATATTTTATCACATTAGTCAAGCAAAATGAACATTAATTACACTATATAAATTATTTTAATCTTGTTTTCTTCAGTCTGGAAATTCATAATTATAGCAAGCAGGCAGGAGCCATTTTGTGGACACTCTTATTAAGGCAAGCCTTGCATCATCTCAGAATATTGTTTGTGCACCAGAATGGGGGACCAGATGTCTATCACCATGTCCTGGCTACACAATTAAATGGTTAAGAGAACTGGGGGAATGTGTGGGGAGCAGTGGCATCTAGGAAGTGCTGAATGGAAAGTGAAAGTAATTATCTGCCCCGCCTCTATGCCTCAGGCATAGAGGAGTGGCAGACAATATTTGATTGACAGCTGAGATTTTTAAATGCGCTTAAAACAGCTATGAATGCTAAAAAATTTTTATTTGAAATTGGATTTCATGTTTAATTTGAAAAAGACTTTTAATATACAGATTTTTGTGTCTGGGTGACTGGTCCACTTTAATAATTAATATGTAATTAATATACATCAATACCAATTTTTCCATAGTTTTTAATTTTTATATATGTATTGCTGTTAAAAGCAGTGTTTAGCTGTCTCTTTATAATCTCTGCCCTGTTTGCTGAGACAATTGTTGAAACAATGTAAGACAAGCCAGCTGATTAACAGACCTGTCTTTGTTATAAGGGTTAGTCCACACCAGGCGATTCTAGGAGATTAGTTACCTGGCGACTAATCTCCTCTTGTTTTGGGCGACTAATCTCCCTGAATCGCTTACCCCTGTCTAGCGTTGGCTAAAATGAAAAGTCACCTGCGGTAATTTACACGTGGCAGTGAGCTTTCCGATTTTGGAAAATTCACCGCCGCGTGTGAATTACCACAGGTGACTTTTCTTTTCAGCCAGAGCGAGACAGGGGGTAAGCAATTCAGGGAAATTAGTCGCCTAAAAGAAGAGGCGATTAGTCTCCAGGCGACTAATCTCCCAGAATCGCCTGGTGTTGACTAAAAAGTGTTTAAAAAGTGAAAACAAGTAGTTAGGCAAATTCTGCTTTTAAAAGCAATTGCTTTTACAAATAACTTTAAAAGCACTGACAAATTTTAATAAACACATATTGGAAAGTTGCTTAGAATTATGTTCTTTTCTTTTTATTTTAGGGTGACTTGCCCTTTAAGGTACAACTACAGTTCACTGAGAATTGTAGTCTGAAATGCTGTAGTTGAAGCTGTATATCAACATATACACTGTAGTAACCTGCTTGTGTAGACATTCTGGTTAAGGGCATTCTGCTGTTTTGCCATTGCTTGATGATCATATTCCTGTTCCTGTTTTTGTGCTTCCTGTTAAGCGGAGAGCAAGCATGGAGCAGGCCAGATCTACCTGCCATGTTCTAATAAATATACCAAAAGTTCCAGGATGTATCTGACTACTTACCTGAACTAACACAGCATAATCATTAACCCACTGCTAGCCAGCAGTTTATTACATACACATGTACTTGTTGAATTTAAAAACTGACCAAATGAATAATCAATTTTGTCTCAGCCCTGTCCATTTGCTAACCTAAGTATCCTTCCATATAAGTCTAGGAAGAACTTTGTGCCCCGTAACAGTTATGCTTCCCTGCAGCATCAGCCGGAGGCAGAGGTGTATGTCTGCAGAATTATTTCCCATTTTATGTTAAACAGAATCAACTTAAACAACCTGCAGTTAATGATGTTTGTTTGTTAGATCAAGGGGCATAACAACATGGAAACATTATGGGAATCTCTGGAACCTTTTCCTGTGCCTTTTGTTATTCTTCATCATCATGATTCTACTTTGTCGCTTGACCCCTTCAATACTGAACCCATATGCCTGAGGAAGTGGCCAAATTCAAAAGAGTTACTATTTAAATATACTCCATTGCTTCTCATGGAGTAGAAAGGTATGCACACATTTTATTCTATTACAGTCTCAAGTCCAAAGAAGTTGGTGACAAAGGACACGGCCACACTACATAACAAAGTACTAAGGGTTTTTCTGCATTTTTTTTAAAACATAATTATAGTTTAAGAACCGTAGTGCCAGAATGTTGCTTTTCTGCAGAGCTGTGGCTGGAAATGCAACACTGTCTCCACACTGGGAGTAAGGGAGCAGACCTTCCTTGCTTAGCTAAATCCATCCATAACCAATCGTTTTCGGCGCGCTTCACGTCGTTTTCGGCGTGTCGCGTCAAAAACGACTCGTTTTTTAGGCGAATTTTTTCGGCGGCGAATTTTCGCGAATTTATTCGCCAGCCCATCACTACTTACAGCCACAACTGCACGTGTAATGTGCTATATTGCACACAAAATTGTGCATACTGTACATTAGCACATTAAAAAAAGTTACCATACCTTTATATGAACCTAGTGCTTGGGAGTTCTAGTGCACCCATCAAGTGTGCACTGATCAATTATGCGCAAAAGAATCTTGAAATATGAGAGTATTTTCTAGGGTTCCACTAGAGAAATGTTCTAATTATGTAATAAGCATCATTGATGCCACATAGGCTTACACCAACTTATTGTAGAAACCATCCGCTATCATCTGGCTACTACGTAAAAGATTCTTATCTTAGAGAAATCACATTTATATATTTTCATAGAAATACATGCAATTCTTATAAAATATATAGACTGTTATTTCTTATTAGGTAAATACAGCGATATGGATAGTTGTTAAGAGCAAAGTATATGTTATACATGTACCTTAGCAAGGTTACGGGAGCAGCTGATAGAAAAAAAGCATAATTCCCAGGTCTACACTCACCAATCTCTCTGTGTTTTGTACCATCCTAATCAGAATCCCCTAGTGGCTGATTTATTATGCACTCAGCTAGGCAATAAAAGTGCACTGTAATTCCAGACTGCTTTTCATTGGCTCTCAGAGCTGGTTTAGATGTAGTTTATGGGTGCCAACAGGAAAAGTGGGTTTAACCACTTGCACTAAATTTAGGTGATCACATAGCCTAATAGATCTACAACCTTCCAATAACCCAGAAGACATTTCTATTGCAGGCTCTGTGCATAATACACCTAAAAGAAAAACTTCACATAATTTACTACATCATTAGATAATGTTGTTATACAGTCAGCAGAACAATCTAGAGGACCTTAGCTGTTGAAAGTGCTCATTTGTTCACATAATGTCCCTGTCTCTTTTTCCTGCTCTTTAATAAATTTAAAAGTTGTGCAGTTTACCTCCCACTGCGTAAAGTAACCTACTCATTTTTTTTCTGGTCAAAGTGACTTTTCAAATTGTGTTTATCAGGGCAATTCTTGCTGTGTGATTTGGTGTGTGGATTGCAGTGATGTCACAGCATGTATCCAGACCTTATTCAATCCTATGGGATCTTTTGTATCATCAAGAAACATCTGGTGATAATGACTTTTTCTTTTAAACAATGCTGAATTCCAGATGTTTGTTTTATATAATGTCTGGTACAGAAAAATAAAAAAGTATTCACAGCTCATGCTAATGATGTTTGTGTGGATCATTTTAATGCTCCATAGTTTTATATTCAATCACATGTAACTAAAAATCTTTACATGGAAATGTCACAGCTAAAATTAAAGTAACCCCCCGAAACAATGCAGGTCTCTATAAATATATATTGAATGAAACAGCTCATATGTAAAACTCTGCTGCATGCAAATAAACCATTTTCATAATAATAAACTTTTTTAGTAGTACAGTATGTGCTGTTCGGTATGTCAAAATAGAAAATTAAGAAATAAGGGCAATGCCCTGGAATCCTAGGATTCACTGTACACACAAACAAATCAAACAAATTATACATGTTAGGTCACATGAGCCAACTGATGAACAAAGTTCTGTCTTTTGCTTCCACACTTCTTCCTGTTACAGTTAGAGCAGTATTTCTGGTCAGGTGATCATGTAGGCAGAACACAGACCATCACAAAATGGTAGCTTAAGGGAAAAGATGCAAATGGCAATATTTACTTAAATATATATTCTAGTTTGCAAGATTCTTTAATATGCCACTTAATATGATTTAAACTATCTGTAGCTTATGTATTCATTTTGGAGGTATACCATTCCTGTAAATATACTATACTGTATATTAGGGTAAAATCAACCATATAGAGGCAGTTAAAATCTGCTTACTCTCCAAACCACATTGTCAGCTTTTTGGCCTGTGTATGGGGCCCTTCAGAGATCCTGTCTGGTCTAAATCTTACAAAAAATCCTTCCCATAGCAGTTGGAGAGGTTTGAAAATTCCACAGGACTATATTGGTACACTGAAGATGTTCTCTAAAATGGCTCTTTGTAGACACCCATACAAAGCTACTCCTCAATTGATCCTTCATTTTCAGCCATCCAATTGAGCCCCATTGTTACATACCTTAAATGGCAAGCAAAGTCTAAAATATAATAAGGCTGTAAATGCTGTATTTTGTATACTAAACATAAACATGAACTTACTGCACCACAAGCCTAATCAAACAAATGATGTATGCTTTCAAAGTTGGCCACAGGGGGCTGTCATCTTGTAACTTTGTTATACATCTTTGCAAGACTAGACTACATACACATGCTCAGTGTGGTCTGGGCGTCTTAGGGATTGTCATAAATGATCAAAAAACAAAGCTGATTGAGTTCTGCATGGCTGGTAAGTAAGGCAGGGGCTCCCCCCTGCTGTTCATAAGGATGATTGTTTCCCTGCCAGAAGTTAGGGACCATCTGAAAATTCCTAACTACAGCACTAAATGAAGGGAGAATTTCACTGCATACAGTCAGGTTTCTTATAAAAATGATACACATTTTTTAATTAAAGTATATTGGAGATATATTTCTTTTTCATAAATTTATTCACTTTTTATGAAATTCATAGGACCTTGCCAGCCTCACCCCAAGGCATTATTCTAAAGGCAGAATTCCATTAGCTATCACTACTATGCTCTGTCATTCCTCACTGAAGATGTGGCTTTCACTTATATAGTTGCCATTTCAGATCAGCACCATGTCAATATATCTATCATTGATCCAAGTATTAGGCTGCTTTTCCCTACAGAGAGAATGCCCCCAAATCTGCTACCTGCTTGATGATAGGAAATCAAATGATGTGACTAATAAAACTAAAAATACGTTATCATATGTTCACTGTTTTGATCCAGAGGAAGGCAAAAAACCCAGCCTGAAGCCAGTGCCAATTATGCCTCAAGAGGACCCCAATGGCAATTGGAAACATTCTCTGGATAAAGTATTTAGTATTCATTTAAAATGAATAATAATACATGCAGATTCTCAGGTTTATACCGTACAACCATACCAAAACCACACTATAACAATGCATTTAGGAAAACATCCACATTCAGTTATGAATCCTATATAATAAAGTTGAAGTGTCTCTGCGTCCAGCCCCTGTGTCCGTGGAATTGCGCTACTGCGCATGTGCCGCACTGACCGAATTTCCAGTTTTGGCCACTAGAGGTCGCCAATCACTAGCTAATGCTATCAGTTCCAGTACTTAGAATAGAGGCAATGGAAGCCTGTGGTGAAGTGTATAAGGTAAATACCTCTGACCAGTGCTTTTAGTGTTCAATTCCCATTGAGTGATAATTTATGCTAGCAAAGTAGATAGATGCGCAACTTCGCACCCTTACGCTGTGGCGTGTTTTACCATTGTCTGAAAAACGTAAATACGTTACCTGTCTGCCGACCAGATCGTAAATTCGCACGTTAATGAATTTGCGCAGCGCAGGCGAAAATTCACCTAGAACAATTATGTTTTTTATAAATGTTTATAAATGTTTGACTGCATATGTTCTAGCGCCCGTTTTTTTAATTTAACGGGCTTAATGTCTAGTATACAGTGTAATATGAGAACATAGAGAAGAAAACAGCTGATAGTTTTGCAACATATGCAAAAAGGGGGGAGGGTGGGTCGGATGTTTCTTCCTGCTCAGACGATAAGAAAGTGAACTGCTTCTTCCCCTGACATCACATCTCTCTTTCTCCACTGCAGCCTGGCTTCCACCTGCCTTTTGTGGCCGTTTATCAAGCTTTATAAAAATGCTTCAGTAGACTTGAAACATTGCAGTCACGGTCTGAGCCAATGTACTGTCTAATAAATGCTTTTAATAAAAATAATTCTTGATGAATTGTCCAAATTTGTTCAAATTAGGTGCCACAAAGAGGATACAATTGAATTTCTAAAATGTAAAAAGTAAATAGTTAAGGCCAAAAAGTGGCTTAAACATACCTGAAAGACTGAAGATAAGTGAAGCCATTTTGTGGCATGAAATTTGTAACCTAGGAGTTGGAAGCTATGAAACAGCAGCATAAAAAAAGTTGGGTACAGCAAATATCTCCGTGTTAGTAACATACTAGAACAGTTTTTAAGTTTTGGCCAGGGTCATCTTTACCTTTATTATTTATCTTTTTTATGTGAACTGGTCAGTAAATATACAATCATTCATTGTACCAAGCTGCAGAAAATATGTATAAATATACTATATGTTACTGATAATAATAACAGAGTTTGCAAAGATTGATTTAAGTTTCAGTGTATACTGGTTTGCATAATATCAGACCACGTCTATAGCAATATCACTGTTCAACTTCCAACTCACTGCATAATAAAAAGAAAGTGTGTTTGACTAAATATCTCCAGTCAAACCCTTACTGATTGCTACTTATAATACAATTCTCAAATAGCTATAATATCAGACTTCCTCCAATTCATTTACAGCATACTAGATACAAGCAAGTCTGAAAAGATTGGAATAATGGTTTCTCTGAAACTGAGCTATTTAAATATTCAATGAATGCGTTTTAGGGGCTGTTTTACTTTTCTTCTTCCTGTTTTTTTGGCAGTTACTTGTTTTTTCTTTCATGATTGTTGCTTTTCAACATTTTTTACAAATTGTTATATTTTCATAAATTACTTCTATGTCCACCTAACTTAAATGTCCTTTCTTCTTTCTTCCTTATTTCACATTTTACTTTTAAGTAACCAAGGATTTCTTTTTTTACCTTTATTTCCTTTTGGAAAACTGCAATAGTTAAATATCAATTAAAAATACATGATTTGGCTTTCTATTTGAGACTGTTATCTTATTCTATATGTAAAAGCAATGCTATTTGCAAGGTTACATGTGGTTGAATGTGAATTCCTAAAATGTAAGTTGTTTACAAATGTGCCTGAAAGTGTGGATGCTGTAAATGGATGTGAAGGAAGGCACATACGTGTTGATGCAATTGAATACTAACACTAAAATACTCTCCTGCACTTCCATTTCAATTTTTCTGATGAATGGTGCCAAACAGTCCCTGTTGACAAAAGGGAACTCTGAAGCTACCACAACTCTGAATGTGACAGTAATTTCAGCAGGTTGCATCAACAGTTAAACTAGACCCGTGCCCTCTGAATTTGATGCAGACAGGAACAATCATTTCAGCAGTAATGCATTCCCCACAAACAAAATGACAGGTGCAATTTGTACCCAATTTAAGTGTAATTACAGACTTGAATGTGTCTGGTATGATGTGCTTTAGCGACAGTTATGCTGGAATTTTGGGAAGAATGCCATGTTAAATGTAAAAACAAGATGGTGATATGGCTCCAGGATTTTACTTTGCACATTTGTTTGTAAAGAACCCCTGTGGTATCTTTCTTGATCCATTATTGGTTTTTGTAGCATATGTTATGAGACTAAGGAGATAGTAAGTTTTATTGATCTGCAAGCCATGTGGTTATCTGTTACTAGAACCTTGTATGGTTGAAGACCCCACTATTTTTACTTTGTTTTTTCTGTGACACTTGCAGTATCTTTATCTGCAATAGGAGTTGAGACTCTTCATTAGCATAAGGTCTATAAATATGAGCTCTATAACAAAGTCCTACAATTACCTTGTCTGTCCTCTTACAATATGGGGCCTTTTTAAGATTACACAAGCGTTTGAAAACATTTTAGGTCTATTGATGAATTATAATTAATGAATGAAACTAAGTCATATTCACTTGTAAATTTGAATAAATAGATAAAACTGCCTACTCCAGATCAAATTCCAGATAAAAATTGTGACAGATGACAAAGAAGCATAATCAACAGAAAAGGCCACAAACCAAAACCAATGAAGACAAATAGAAGAAAGAAGTGCTTTAACGGTCCTACTTCAAAACAGAAGGCAGCTTAGGCACATGATATAGTGAATACATTTCCAGAGCTGCTCCTGCCATGAGGCAAGGTGAAAACCAGTGAGCTGACAGTTACAAGGGGCAGCAAAAAGCCACCTCGTAACTTTAAGAGCCTAATTTACATTTTTATAGACTGGAAACTCTGAACCGCTAGTGCAAACAGCATTATAGCGCTTATTGCACTAGCAATGGGGCCTCCCTTTGACCTGCTTCAGAGATAAAGTTTTAAGAGCAGATCAGGAGAGGGGTGACATAGATAGGCAGCAGCCCCCAGATCTGCCCTGTCTGTTTCCCCTTTAAAGGAAGTTGAGGGACTAAATTGGCATGCTGTGCACTGGATGTGACATGCCACTCATGCAGGACATACATGCTCCAGGACAACCAGAATTACACACTAAACATGCAGAAAGGGAGTTACCTGGAAGCATGCCAATAACCTCTGTTGCAAACTCAGTGTGCAACACATGGAGAGCTGCCCTTGAAAGCTCAATAGTCCAAAACCATAGAAACAAGCACGGACCACCAAGGAGTGAGAAATTTATATTTATTTATTTATATTTATTTATATATAACAAAAGTAACTCAAAGCAACTGGACTTGCTGAGAAATTTTAATGAAGACGTTTCACTGCTCATCCGAGCAGCTTCTTCAGAAGAAGCTGCTCGGATGAGCAGTGAAATGTCTTGCCACGGTCGGCACCCAAATGCCAGAACAAGTGCCAAGCACCCTGGTCTTGGCTCATGCTTCACCAGTTGTGTGACCGCCTTTGGCTTCGGGAGGAGCCCTCAGCTACTCAGATGCCACCTGGACTTAAACAAGAGGTGCAGAGTTCTGGCCAGCAATAGAGTTGCCACCTGGCCGGTATTTTACCGGCCTGTCCGGTAAAATTAATGGCTGATCACAATGTTAGAAATAGGGAAACAAGCTAAATATATAGGAAGGCCGGTATGTCTTCCCAGAAAAGGTGGCAACCCTAGCCAGCAATGGGGCACGACTGTAGATAAAGTCTTTTAAGGCCGATGGTCACGGTACAGATAGGCTTAGGCAAGTTTGTGGTCAAACAGGCTGGGTCGAGGCAGGCAGATAGCGAAGAGACGTCAGGCAGGCAAAGGGTCAAACCGGGTGATCAATCAGGTAGGATTAGGCAGAATCGGTAGTCAAACAACAGGCTCGGGTCCCCGCCGCACCACTAGACCACCAGGGTGAGTAACTCTCACACGTCTTCATTAAAGTTTCTCAGCAAGTCCAGTTGCTTTGAATTACTTTTGTTAGATATACTACCATGACCTGGATGAATGAGAATCGTCATAGTCATTCTGCCATGATTATAGTGCCAAAACTTGCTTAAAGTGATTCTGCCACAAAAAAAATAATTTTGACATATGAATGTACATTTGGAGGCAGCTTTATCAACATGCTCATTTAAGTGGCTTTAGAGGTTTTTGAAAACACGAATAAACTCACTTTCTCTAAAACCACAAATGCCTTGAAAATTATTAAAAGATCTGACTTTAAAAAGCATGAATGAAAAAAAATCAGCGAGCGATCTGAAAAAGAATACCTTAAAAAGTTTCATTTTTTAGATAATTCCTAGTAAAAAAAAAACCAAAAACCTCTAAAAGTCAGAACCTAGTGAATATTCTCTAATGTGACTTACTCACCTACCTAGAGACACTTCGTTAACATACCTACAATTACAATTTAAATATAGAGGCTACATAAAGGTCACAGTTCATATGTATGTATTTATTACTGATGATGATTAAATTGCTGGATGTGGCCACTTACTGTATTATTAAGAATGTCCAAGGAAGCAAAATAAAGACAAAAGAGATCCTCTATTGTCCTAGACAATAGTCCACCCTAAAACAAATGTGGCACACAACATATATTTACAAATATTTACATAACATCCAAGGATATTGTGATCTATAGTTAGGGTATGAGTAAATATAGTTTATGTCCGTGTATGGGTTTCATTTGGAGGGGTTGAACTTGATGGACGTTGGTCTTTTTTCAACCCAATCTAATTATGTAACTATGTAACTATTTGACAGTTACAACCTTTAACATAATCCCTCATTAAAATATTTAAAAAGTCAGTGTTTTTTTATGACTTTTTTGAATAAAAGATATGATGTCCATCTTCTTAACAAATCGCCCTGTACAGCCACGCGAAGTAGACAAAAAGGTAAAAACGATTGAGTGAAAATTTGCCTGGCGAAACAGTGATAAAGACCCTTAGTGCTGAGTTTTTTTGTTATCTAATTGACTTCTGTGCCAAAAAAAGACACGTAATAAAAAGTGATTTTTTTTTTTGGGGGGGGGGGGTTTATTTGCTACCAAATACCTAATACACGTAATCGATATTGTTCATCATTGGAGCATACAGTCTAATTTTGCTATCAGGTTGACAAAACCCAGGTCATTTACAACAAAAGCCATTCGACTATCAACTATTGAATGCTTATCGAATAGTTCTAGGCTATCTTTTTGCTCGATATTCGCTTTCTTGATGAAATCGTATGATCGAATACCAATCGTTCGATTTCACGAAAAATTCATACTTTTTCCTACGAGCCTCTGGAAAATGTGTACGATTCAAAAGATCGAGGCGTTCAAACGTACAAATGGTATTCGAGCAGGTCTTTGCAAAAGAAGCCTATGGCGGGGCTTCCCATAGGCTTCTGTTGGTATTCTGTAGGTTCAATCTGGAGAAGTATGCATTTGAATAAATTTGAAATTTAAAATCCTTCGATCATCGAATGATCGATTAATCGAATGATCGATCATTCGATCCATTCGATAATTTGAATATTCGGTATTCGATGATCGAAGATGCCAAATTTGCATATTCGATCCTCCGAAAAAATCGAACTTTGATCTCTTCACACAAATTTTGTAAATCTGCCCCTTTATCTCAGCCTCTTAAAATTAGTAAATACTATCACTAGAACAGGAATTTCTTTCCAATTAAATAATACAGGAGTTCACTGACACTTTTCATTAGTCTTTGGATTAAGGTCACTTCTTAAGTCTAACACTGGTCACACTTCCAATATGCTTTTGGCATAAAGATAGCAACTATAAGAGTGCATCTCACAACATGCTTGCCTCTTACAAAATTTAGGATTGGAACATTTTGGCAATAGGTACACAGAATGCTGTGTTTTGCTCATGGAGTCACTTGAGACAAGTCTTGTTTTTCAGAGTGACCCTAATGGTAAAGATGGGATTCTGGGAACTAAGGAACTAATGTGCATTAAAGTTTTCCACATAACATTACTCCAAGGCCTACATAGACTATAGCTAACCAAGATATGGTTTGTAGATTTTATAAATAGTTTTTATAGATAGTTTATAAACTATATGGCTTATAATACTTTTACCTATATTTAAGAAAGTATTTTGGTGTGATTCAGGTTATACTGTGTATATAAAAATAGGATTTGGTGCACTCAGAATATGTAAACAGCAATGTCTATGTGCTGGTTCAATAAACAATTATATTGGCAACAACAAATGACTGCACTAAACAGGACTTCAGCAAAAAAGTGAAAAAAAATATTCAACACTTCGGCTCATCTACTCAAGCAGATGCAGCCAAAACGTTGAATACATTTTTTCACTTAGGTCCTTTTTGGTGTGGTGATTTGTTATTGCCTAAATATATATATATATATATATATATATATATATATATATATATTATATATATATAGAGTGGATGCTATAGTCTTTGCTTACATGTGTTGCTTAAGTCCAGCAAAAAATTCAGATTTCTCCATAAAACATTTACTCCCTAATAGAATATAAAACTGCCTTTTCTTCACCGTGAAGCGCCTCAGAAGCACTGCATATTTATATCTTTTGGCAGTTCGGATTATTAGTTTGAAATTGTTTCCTTTCTATAGCATCAACTTGAATTCCCACAAGTGCTCAATCCCTGGGTTTGTGTGAAATACTAATCTAAAGAAAGCCTCTGGCAACAATGTTCTACTGTAACCTGTTCTACTACACCGTTAAAGCAATAATATTAAAACGGAAATCTCCAGAGTGCTTAATTAGGCACTTCTGGATCAAGCTGATTAATTATTCCCTACCCAGATACCCAGAAATTGTGTTGTATTGTATAATAGATACCACCAAGAATAAAATGGTGTAGAGTGCATGATATGAAAATACCAAAACACAGACTCGTCCACTGTGTCATTGCTTATGGTAGACTTTAGGGAAAAATATGAGACTGTGTGTATCCATGGTTCATGTATACACAGTATATTATACTTGAACTATTAAAATAGTGGCATACCATGGTACTAAAAGTTTAAATTACTAGTGTTGCAACATGGTGAGCCAAATGAGATAAATGTCTAGAAACAGTTTTCTCCCTTTGTGCAGAAAGTGAGAAACTCACCGTTAGTGAAATAATTTTGAGTAAAGTTAAAAGTTATACACGTTTCAATGGTTTTATACCCCTCCTAATTTTGTATTCCCCCAGCCTTGCCTGGAGCTTCAGCAGAGCTTAAAAGGTTGTGGTTTAGGACCAAAAATGCTTTTTTCACTTTTCACACAAGCACCAAGCAACTTGGGTCAACCAATTACAAACACTTGCAAAAAATATTTAATCTAGCTCACATTTACAAAATTAAAATAACAAAATAATGATCAATACATAAGAAAACACATACACTATGTTATGGGGTGAAATTGCTTCTGTTACATAACATGGATCTGAACTTGCTGTATATAGTCCTAGAAGTACTTTTGGTGTATACATACATTTGTTTTATTTTTATACAGTATTATTTGTAGACAGTTGTATTTGGCTAATGCAAGATTTCAGCTCCATGTTTAATTTTGAACATCAGAATGTCAGTGACTCTGTCTATGCACTTTCTGTGCATTTCCTGCATTCAGCTGACCCAAGGGTTGCTATCTCCCAGTTTAGCAAACAACTTGATATAAGCAGTCTAAAAATACCAACATATTAGAAAAATATTAAAAATAGAATACTTACTGCAAAAAGTGCTCAAAAAGTACTCTAAACGTATATCTATTGCTTTTGTTGGGGTTTAGATCCCCTTTAATAATGCAAGACAGACAGACATTTCATTAGCAGACAGAGAAAACAGATAAACCATTGCTATTATCCTTGCTATTATGTTTCCATCTTCTGCTAGCCTCTCCATTTGCCCCCTAAATGTTTTCCACCCTAAATTTTTTCCACATACAACATCTCATTTCCCTGTCACTCATTACAGTGCAATGGCTCTGTGTAGTCAATATCTAGATCAGAATTACGGGAAGAAATGGAGTCTACCTGGAGTAAATAAATCTATTTTTTTAAATGGTTTCCTTTTTGTCTGTAATAATAATAAATAGTACACATACTTGATGGTAACAAGTCTGCATAAATACACAAGGACAGGACGAACATCCCTGTTGTCCTTAATTCATGTTTAGCTGATTTTTAGCAGACCAAAATTTTCCAATAATTTGAGTTACAAAAAAACTGAATTGCCACAAAACTGGTTTGTCAAGTGTAGAAACCAAGAAATACATTGAAATACATAAGTAAAGAACAACCATCCCATTTAAGTTTAGTTGTGGTTTCGAAACCACTAAAATTCGACCTTCAATAAAGAAGCCTCTTAATGTAAGGTGATCCAAATTATGGAAAGATCTCTTATTTATTTATTACACCCCTGTACCCCGTTTACTCAGTGTTATTGTAAGATCTGACCAACTGCAATTGAGTAGACAAATGTCTTACTAAGTTAAATCCACTTGTGTTGCAAAACTTGTTTATTGATACAATTTTTTCATTTATGAATAACAGTATTATTCTTTTGTTAATGCCTCTGTTCATCAGGGAGGGCTTTTTCTTTCTTTACAGCCCATTGCCTTGGTTTTGGGTGGAGGCCATCAGTTTTTTGTACTGCTTCAAGTGTGTCTAGCTATCTGAACTTTTGCATACTGTATTAACATGAAGCATACCATATTCAACCATGTTACATACAATGTTCTCTTCATTTGCACACATATTGCTTTGCTTTAAAAAGCCAATGCATTCAGAGTAATCACTTGTAATGTGTATAACTTTCTTTATTACTTTTTGATTATGCCTTATTAACATGCACAACCTGTTAAGGGTATTCACACTTTTCCCCCTGCACTATTAAATACATACACCACATTAATGCAGCCGCAGATGCACATTTCTCTTGGTGTTAATGTATATGTGCTGAATGTTTTAATGTAAATTCCCTGATGTTTTATAATATCTGAGATCAATAGAGAATGAATTCTACACAGATTGCTTGCTGTGATTCTGAAGCCCTCAGACCCCAGAATGGAAATATACAAATAGGTTTTTTGTTTGATTTTAAAGCCCTGTTTGACACTATGCCTTTTGGAAAGCCCACTGCGAAAATCCATACAGCGGCATTAAACACATTGGCTGCAACCGGGATAGAAAAGGCATCCCATTGTCCCAGGAAATGGGATTTATAGGACCATTCTCCTGACAACCTACTCCAATGCTTTTAAGCTGAAGTCAGATTCAAATGGTGCCCATACAACCCACTGAGAAGCTTTTACAACTCTCCCCACTGCAGAGTATGTTAAAAAAAATTAGACTGTTTTCTTCAGTGTTTGGCTTTCACCTATTAAATGCCTTGTAATAACCAGTGGAATTCTGAACAATACCTGACCTTTTAAGGTTGCTAAGCACTGAGCAGTGTTATCTCACTAATAATAATTTAGTGAGTGTAATTTTCTGATAGGGTAAGAACACATTTTTTAATTTGTAACTGTGGTTTCTTTTCAGAAGACTATATTCATTATGTGTAACTGTAGTAGATTTTCAGTGTATGGACTGACTTTAATATGTTACTTTATTTCATTGTTCCACTTACATTTGTATTACTGGTGAACTTGCTTATTAAGATTAATAATTGTACTGAGCACTGCAGGGAGCTAGAACACTACCTAATGGAATGACCTGGCATGATAGTGATATGGCTGGTATTCATCAAGCTGAACTTGATGGAGATTAAGGATGAACAAAAGGAATGAATAAATTGATAGATATAATGGTTGCTAGGTGGTTGCACCTAAGGAATGGACTTAATGATTCTGTACATTGTATTAACTGGATCTTTTTTGAGGGCTGATATATTGGGATGAAAAATATGTGGGCCAGTTGTCTTGCAGGAAACAAGATGAAGGGGTATTTGGTGAGTGGTAAATGTTTTGATAATAGACTGGTTAACAGATGACTTTTTTAAACAAGGAACACCATTTTACAGTTGGAGGTGAAAAAAGAAAGGCACCCCCAAGTGATTACTTTTACTTACTTGACACTTTGGGCCAGAACTCCTATCAACAGAATACCACTCCAGCCCAGGGTTCTTCTAGTGAGCGCCACAGAGTGGTCCTCTTCCATCTTCTTCGCTTCTTCTTGAGGCTATTTCTCTCTACTGCGCATGGATCTGCCCTGGGAAATTTGAAAACTGAAGAAGCAGGAAGAGGATCACTCTGTGGTGCTTGCTAGAAGAACCCCTGGCTGGTACTGATAGGATCACGACCCGAGGTGTCAGGATGAATAATCACTTAGGGGTGCTTAACATTTGGCACCCCCAGGTGTAAAATGGTATTCCTCCTTTAATGGACCTGGTAGATTGATGGGTGGTTGAAATGGTGGTTGACCATTTGATTAATTTTTTGATTAATAATCATTCTCTTTTTAAGCACTCTTTTGTGTATGCTCGAAATACATACATTCAGGATATATACGCAGAATTGTATTTTTAGAAGTGTTTTTAGAAGGGCAGTGTTACTGTGTTTTATTCCATTGGTACCAGAGACAGTTTTTGGAAAATGTCAGTCAAGTGAGCTGGTGGGTCTACTAAACACGGTCAAATTGTTTCCAACAATGAAACAGAATGGCAATGAACCATGTACCAGATGCATTAATTCTAAATTAGGAGAAATTTCTTACCATAAAAATTGACATTGATGAAGCTGGTGGGATAATATAAAAATGCACTAAATGGTCTGCACTATAATATGGATTATATGCTATATGCATTGGTAAAATTAGTAGTATGACAAATACAGTAAGTATATTTAAAAGTGTAAGCAAATATATTGGGTTTGCTTGTCACAGCTAGATTAGAGGTTTCCCAGACAATTAGTCCAATACCTGTATATCGGGCTCAGTGTTTGTGTGTCAGTTGGTAACATTTCCTTCTTTAGTTACAGATATATATGCCACATGAAGTTGTCATGTTGTCATGTTTTGTACACAGTAGGATATAACAACAGGAATGACTAGGCTGCCAGATATTCAGCTGTGAATGGAACCAAGCTTCTCTGAAAAAAAGCAACCACAGGAATCATTATTATTTCATTAATACTTCTGTGTCCACATTCACTATATCCTTACAATAGTATAACAAAGAACATGAGTACATGAAAAAATTACTTGAGTGTATGGGGGTGAGAAGTCTAAGATCAAAATGTCGTTAAAGATGATCAGTAAAAGTTATCTTTTTATTGGTTTCTGTTGGAATTCTGTTTGTTCTTTTAACTAAAAAAAATGCATGTTTTATATTTACCTGTACTGCTGCTTGACCCTCCTAATCTTAGAGGTTTTATCTATGGACTGGTAATTTTCTAAGATACCTTTTCCTACTCCTACAGTTGCTCAGAAGAATCATGAGTAGTCACCTCTATGGGGGCTAACATTTAGCACGACACAGTGAACATGGGTTTCCTTGTCCTTTTAGGTTGTGTTGGACAAGATGACATGCTACATTTTATGATTAAATGAACCATAGATGGGGGGGGCGTGGCCGACCAGACAGCCGAGCAGTCGCATCCTGGGAGTCTCCTGGGGTTCTGACCGGAATAATCCCCACTCACCTGGCAAAACCACCCTAAAAACATACTGTGGCAACACAGAGGGCTGGTACACGATCCGCCACCAGCTGAAACAAAAACCGAAGCTCCAGCACAAACAGAGCCGGAGAACCAGCTGAGGCCTAGCGCCGCATGGGAAGCCGCGGACTCGCGTAACTGCGCAACCCAGCCGCGACTCAACCAGCAGCGCGGTTCCCTCTAAAAGACACCAGAGAGGCGCAAAGGAAGGGGAGTGGACATAGCCGAAAGCAGCAAAAGAGGGTGAGTGGCATGAGAACCCTGGGAGTCCCTTTGGATAAACACACCAGACACTGTGTAATCCCTCAGCACACTGGGGCTCAAGGGAAAGACAACCCAGGCTGTGAGAGACATACTACTCAAGCATAACACCACTGCTTATTAACAGCAAACTCCCAGGCACTATCATATATGACTTTTCCTGCTGACAGAGGTGAATGTACACCATAAGGAACCTGTGAACAACCCCACATCTGAGCCCTGCTCTACCACAAGGGGGAACGGCCCTAAATCCAGGATACAAACAGATCACAGCTACCTTAATAATTGGGATAACTGAACAACAATCTACAAACCATAATCTGGGATATGTCCCCTGGCACCACCAGTACAACAGGTCATAGACTATATACAGGGTGGGAACACTGCACACTGGAATATCCTGTAACCTCAATACCTGGGATGCAGACCAGACTCACATGCTGAATACTTAAACCCAGTCAAATCCGCGTGCTCAACAAACCCAGTATAGTCTCAACAACTCAATCTCAATCTATCCAAGAACGCACAGCGCCTGTAACAATGCGCAGCAGTAAAGCGTAACAATGCGCAGCAGTAATAACGTTCGATTGCTGGGTCTACCGGAAAAAACAGAGGGAACAGACCCAGTGGCCTTTGCTGAAAAGTGGCTAAAAGAGTCCTTCCCAACGGCTCCATTCTCACCATTCTTTGCAGTGGAGAGAGCCCACCGAGTGCCAGGGAAGAGCCCACCACCGGGCGGCCCTCCTCGGCCTTTTCTAATACGACTTCTCAACTTCAGAGATCGAGACGCGATCTTACGAGCAGACCGTCAAAACCCAGATATCGTAATGGATGGCAAGAGAGTTTCTGTATACCCGGATTTCTCAGCCGAATTACAACGGCAACGGGGAACTTTTACAGCAGTCAAACGGCAACTCAGAGAGGCCAACTTCAAGTATGGAATGCTATACCCAGCTAAACTGAGAGTCCAAGCTGGGGACAGAGCTCTATTTTTCCAGACACCACAAGAGGCCAACGAATGGCTGGACTCCCAGCGCACTTTGTCCCCAAAGAATAGGCCCAACAGGCAAAATTAGAAACCACCTAGAGATTGAGTAAGACAGTTATTGTCATAATAAATGAGACTATTCAGTACTTGTATTCCAGGACCATAATCACAGAATCAAAGACACCAAATGTATCTACATGACACAACCAAAGAACCCATTAACTGAACATAACTCTGGAAGATCAACTCCATTGGAAGAATGAGAATACACATAATGTCATGTAACCAACTATACCACCTAAAGATGCCCAGAGCGGGCAAATGACGCCAACTCCAATGCAAGAGCAACCTTGACTTTAAGCGGTGGTGAGTAATAATATGTATGGACATAGTAGATATGCCACAACTCTACATTATTATTAGGAAAGCTGCAACGCATATCTTATACACATAAGACTCACAGCTAGCCAAATCTTGCTAAAAATAGAAGGAATTAAACTACTATAGGTCCTGGACTTGAGAACTTTGGCATAGCGGATTTCACTACCAGGTTTAGACGTAAGCCAGTTGCTCCCCACGAGCACGTCTCTACATAATTTGGTTACGGGATAAATACCTGCCTAGTTAATGGTCAGGTTGGGAGGGATGGGGTTTCAATGGGACGTTTGTTTATATGCTGTTGTTATTAATTGTTGCATGTTTTGGTTCAACAACGATATATCACATAACATTGCCACTGCAGACATAATAGTTGCAGACCACCCTACAACCCTATTACGAAATATACAAAATGAAGGGATCACTTAAAATAATTTCCTGGAACATCAGGGGACTGAACTCTAAGATAAAAAGGGCGCTAATGTTTGACTATGTCAAAAAGTACTCCCCAGATATCCTGATGTTGCAGGAAACTCATCTGATAGGGCAAAGATTGATGGCACTTAGTAGGCCATGGGTAGCCCGTGCATACCATGCCACTTTCTCCTCCCACGCCAGAGGTATATCTATTCTAATCCGCAAAGGTATTCCCTTAGAGGTGATAGATGTGATGGCAGACCACTATGGGCGATTTGTTCTAATTTCTTGTACTATATCTAACCAACCCCTCACCCTGGCCAGTATATACATACCCCCACCATTCAATGCTGACCTGCTGGACACCATAATGGGTAAACTAATGACCTTTCCACCAGCGCCAATGTTACTAATGGGAGATTATAATGCAATCCTAGACCCTACCAAAGACAAACTAATCCCAGGATCTCAACCCACACCCAAATTCCCAATGTGGATGCAGGCAATGAATCTCATTGATATATGGCGCTGGAAATACCCAGATCAAAAGGCATTCTCATGCTTCTCTGCAACATACAATACCCTATCCCGAATTGATATGGCCCTTGCATCCTCTGATCTACTCTCCCAAATAATCTCAGTTGAATACCTACCCAGAGCAATCTCAGACCACTCGCCAATCATGATGCAACTAAAAACTAGACAGGGTGTTGGGAAAACATTATGGCGTCTTAGCCCCCTATGGCTCACACACAACCAGATCAAGGAAGCTAATGACAAAGCCCTGACAGAGTTCTGGGAGATCAATCCGGGAACCGCTTCCCCTGGAATAGTATGGGAGGCAGGGAAAGCCACTCTTAGAGGGGTCCTTACCTCAGCAATTAAAGGGGTCAGAACAAAGGCAAAGAAAGAGCTAGAAGAGAAAGAAAATAAACAGATAGAGGCAGAGAAGGAGTACACTACTAACACCAACCCAGACACACTACAAAAACTTAAAGTGGCACAAGCTAAATTAGAAGAAATAAGAGTCAAACTCACACAGAAAAGGTTACTTTACGCTACACAGAGAACATTTGACCAAGGGGAAAAGAATGGGAAGACCCTAGCTTACCTTTCCAAAGCACAGAAAACCTCCAACACCATAAATAAGATAACAACGCCAAATGGAGACTTAGTGAATGAGGTAACACACATAGCAGATGCCTTCGCCCAGTATTACCAACAACTATACGCTACCAAGGTAAACTATACCCAACCAGAACTAACAGAGTACCTGGAATCCATTTCTATCCCCAAATTAACCCCACTGCTCAGAACCCAACTTAATAGCTCTATCACTATAGAGGAAGTACGAGAAGCAATAACTTCTCTCCAACCGAATAAAACACCAGGGCCAGATGGATTTCCGGCTGACTGGTATAAAGCATCCACAGAACTCCTTTCCCCTTGGCTACACAAATGCTTACCAATGCAACTGAAACCACACAATTACCATCTTCCTTTAATACAGCAATTATTGTAGTTATCCCCAAGGAAGGTAAGAATCCATTAGACTGTGGCTCCTACAGGCCTATCTCGCTACTTAATGCAGATGCCAAAATATTCGCAAAAATACTGGCCAACAGACTTAAACTAATAATCAAAGAGTTAATTGGGCCAGACCAAACAGGCTTCATACCAAGCCGATCCACTGATATTAATTTACGTAGATTATTCACCAACATCCATGCTAATCACATTAACCAAGGCTCTCGCATTGTAGTTTCACTAGATGCAGCCAAGGCCTTTGACTCAGTCGAATGGTCCTACCTTTTAAAACTACTAGAGAAGTTTGGCCTGAGCGAACAATTCATTAAATGGGTCGGAATGCTATATAAATCACCAACTGCAAGGGTTAATGTAAATGGACAACTGTCAGCAGAGTTCTCACTATCTAGAGGCACTCGTCAAGGATGCCCACTATCACCCCTACTGTTTGCTCTAGCCATAGAGCCCCTTGCTATACTGATCCGGCATTCCCCGTCAGTGACAGGTCTCAAAGTGGGAGCAATAGAGGAACGCATATCACTATATGCAGATGATATCTTACTATACCTGGATTCCCCGGGCCCCTCACTCCAAGCGGTCCTACAAATAGTTGAACAATTTGGATATTTTTCTGGTCTCAGAATTAACTGGGACAAATCAAGCATCTTTCCCATAGACTCAAACATTGACCCAACCGCATTCCCTCCTACACCTTTACAATGGGTTACCACACTCAAATACCTTGGTATCAAAGTGCAAAAAGAATTGAATACCTTTATCCCGGATAATCTGGATCCAATTCTTAATAACATGAAGGGGAAGCTGTCAGTGTGGACCAAATTACCCCTATCCATTTGGGGGAGAATTAATCTACTGAAGATGATATTTCTCCCCAAATTATTATATGTCTTCCACAACTCACCAATTTTTGTCCCACCGAAATTCTTTGCTCTATAGACAAAGCGCAAACTGCCTTTCTCTGGGCTAATAAATCTCCCAGATTTGCGAGAGCCAAGCTTAAAGCATCAATCACAGAGGGGGGTCTGGGCCTACCACACTGGCAGTTCTACTTCTTAGCAACACAGGTATACTATGTTCATTGGTGCTTCTCCCCTGATCTCACGAATCCCAATGTTGCTTTACAGGCAACGCTAACCACCTCAATTGAACTAATGAAATATATCCCGTTTTGTAAAATGTCTGATATACCAACGAGCCATCCAGTTATTATGACACCCTATAAGGCATGGCAAATGATAATGCAATTATATAAACTGAAACCACCAATTGCCTCCCCAAACTTACCATTATGGGGGAACTCTTACCTACCCCACTTCCAACAAATCGAACAATACAGAAAATGGTCACAATGGGGCATCCACACACTGGGAGAGGTAACCAATGGGGGAGCACTGCTGCCCAGAGACCAAATCAAACATACCAGCACTGGAGAGCTACTACCCTGGTTTTCATACTTACAACTCCAACAGGCCTTTCGTTGCCAATTCCAGAGAAACATAGTACCCTTTGCACTTACCAATGTAGAAACTATTCTCCGAAAACCTTCCCCCAAAAAGCTAGTCACCATGCTGTACTCTATGCTTCTATCTACACTTCAATCCCCTTTCTCCATAGCATACACAAAATGGCACCAAGACCTACCAGAACTAAATGATGAAGACTGGGAAGAGGCAACGAGTAGAGCATATGATTACTTGATCTCTACTAGAGATAAATTAATTCAATTCAAAATCATTCATAGACTCCACCTGACCCCCCAACGATTACATCGTATGGGAATACGGGAGACCTCTAGTTGCCCCAAATGTGATGCCCCTGAGGCTGATTACCTCCACCAAGTCTGGTTATGCCCACAAATACACCATTTCTGGGAACGAACTCTAAACTTCATTCAGAACACAACACCCCTACCAAAGATACTTGCACCTAAGACATGTCTTTTTGGCATTATAGAAGATATTGGTTTGGACTCAGCAACACGCATTTTGTTCAGAACCCTGCTATTCTTTGCTAGGAAATCCATACTTCTACACTGGATGTCCCACTCGCCCCCAACACTTGCTAGTTGGCTCAATCTAGTAAGATCACACCTCCCACTAATACAACTTACCTATATGGCAAGAGGATGCCCACAAAAATATGATAAAATCTGGGGTGACTGGGTAGACGCCATAGGATGATGTTATCCTGTCGACCCACTGATTAAAGTGGAATAAGAGTACAAATACACCCCCTTGAATCTTAGATAGGAGATGAGTCCATAAGCCAAATGTCAACCAACATTCAGCCTAATACAGATAAGAAACGCAAGGAATAAAAAAGCAATCAACTGTTGAACCAATGTTGTATTGTTTAATGTTGTATTTTATGTTATAAATGCAAAAATAAAAACCTTTTAAAAACCTCGCCATGGTGGTAATCCAAGTATTCCAGTTCCTGCATCAGTTATTTTGCATTTTTTGATTTGCAAAACTGACCTGCTTTGGTTTGTATAAACAGAAACATTTCTTTGTAGTGATGAGATATAGAAATAAAAGTTCAAATATTAACACACAAACATAAATTACATTGGTTTAATTGTTACAAAGGCATCACTGAGATTCGGCCTGAAAAATTATAAATTATTTTCCCTTTTCTTCTCCTAATTTAGACATGAAGGCCCTAACACTGTAACGGTGTAGAGCTGTGGTATGTACATAGAGTATGTGCTTTGTCAGTTAGATAAGATGATACCACCAAAATGATATGAGCTTGTGATTCATAGAGGGAAATTCATTAATTTGACAATTTAAGCCATAAAAAAAACTCTAAAATTTGAATCCGAAATTCACCTCTTTTTTTTATTAGCGATGCTGCATTAAAATGTCACTTAAAAGGAACCATTTCATGGAACTTACATTAGCATATATTGCTCAAAGTTGTATGTGGACTAAAGGCCTAATACTATTATTAAGGTCATACAACATAGTAGCATGGATATTAGTTTGCAGCACTGGGTGTCTGTATTGAATCTAACCAGAGCACTATTGAAGAAATTCTGGAAAGGAATCCCAGGATCTCTCCAAAATTTACATTTCTATACAAACATTACCCATGGGATGTAAAGCACAGACAGGGCAATATGCCAAATGAAATCCCAACTGCAGACTGTATTCATCAGTGGTTGATCAGCGCAATGCAAGGTCTTCTAATCAGCATATTGAAATATGGTCCTTATTTATATGCAAAACAGACATTATTCCATTTCCATTTAAAGATTTAAACTCACCCACTTGGTTTTAAAACAGAGCTATGGTAGTTCATTGGATTCTTAAATGCAGACCAGTTTCATCTTTATTGGGGTACATTAGAGTCAGGGCAGAAAGATGAGTGGGCATGGTGCTGTATCTAGGATACTCAATGAAAATGGCAATGTTAGTAGTGATGGGCGAATCTACCCAGTTTTGCTTCGCCGAAAAATTAGAATTTGCACGTGGCACGTTTTGACACGTTGCGCCGTTATCGTCACGCGTCGCGTCGTTTCTGTTGCATCGTTATCGATGCGCGTCGCGTCATTTTTGTCGCGTCGCGTCAAAAACGACGCGCGACTCATTTTTTTTTGAGAATTTTGACCAGGCGAATTTTGCCGCGAATTCACCCATCACTAAATGTTAGGAGAAATCCTGTGCTTCATTCTTATAATTCATTCTTCTTTGTATACGAACGAGCAAGTCTCTGTAACAGGTAGATTCAACAAATAGGCCATAACACAGTAATTTTATCAGACAAGAGAACTTGGAGATCAAGGATATTACTTCTAAGTGGAAATTTTAGGAGTGGTCCTGTGTTTCCTTCACAGAATTCTTTCTACTTTGCATATAAATGAAGAGCATATGTCCTCAACCAAAATGCTTTTCTAAAGCACTGATCCTCTATTTCATAGTAGCTAGAGGAAATTCCATTTTTTAGACTACAGGGCAGTAAGTTATCATTAGGGAAATCTCATCCATTTGTGTCAGCAGTAGGCCACGGATTACACTGGGGAATGTCATAATGTTTGGGAACAATCTGATTCAGATGGCAATCTACAGTACCTAAAAGTAAGCAATCAATAACAGGAATATCCTACTTATTGACAAGCTTCTATTGTTCTTTTGCAGTACCTTCACGGATTCTTGCCTAGAATGTGATCTGTGAGAGATATTGAACCTGTAACTTTGACATTTGTTTTAGGGTGGGATAATGTCTAGGGCATTAGAGAATCTCTTTTGTCTTTATTTGGCTTCCTTGGACATTTGTAATAATAAGTGGCCACTTCAAGCATTTGCACCAGTTACCCCTAGAGTTAGATTTTGTTATGCCATCTTTTTAGTTCCAGTGGCCCTGCATATGATCACTCTGGTAATCTTGGGAATGGCCGCACACCTTACTTTCCTCCTGCATATGATCAGTCACATCATAACCTTAGAAGCAAGTGAGATTATATCTGCCATATAAACTATAGGACTGGTTACTAATAATAAATAATATATTATAATAATAACATGTATGTATGCATAACTTTATTTGTAAAGCACAGTTAAGGAGCCACAGTGCTGTACAGTGCATAAAAGTACAATATATATAAAAGTATACATGGGGGAGACAAATCACATAATAAATATATACAGAATCATAGGACAAAGAGGTTAAGTGCTATGTGGTAAGAGACAGTGGAAAGGAGGTCCCTGCCCTGTAGAGCTTACAGTCTAAGTGGATGGGAGGTTAACATAAGGTACAAATTGGAGATGAAAAAGTGCACATTGTAAGGCATAGTCAGTAGGCCGCAGGACTAGGCTACTGTTCCAGTGCTCCAAAAGGTACATTCTTCCTTTGCTTGACAGGCAGCCATGCTAAGGATTTTAGTTGGGGTTGAGCAGATTCTCTTTTAGGAGTGAGTAGAAGAATCCTGGTAGCAGAGTTTAAGATTGACTGGAGGGGAGATAGATGGGAGTCAGGAAGACCAGTTAGGAGGAGATTGCTGTAGTCTAAGCGAGATAAGATAAGGGCATGGATAAGTGTTTTGTCTGTTGTTTGAGAAATAAAAGGGCGTATCTTGGCTATGTTGCGGAGGAAGAAACAGTATTAATAGCAGTATTATTAATGTGATTAGAGAAGGTGAGGGACTAGTCAAAGATGACCCCTAAGCAGCGTGCTGAGTTAATCGGGTTAAAGGTCATGCCATCAATAGTAATGGTGAAAGGAAGAGAAGAGCTTGGTTTGGGTCTTGGCCAAGTTGAGCTTGAGGTGGCGTTGGTTCGTCCAGGAAGAAATAGCTACTAAGCAGTCTGTTATCTTGGTTTGAACGTCAGTGGTTAGTGAGCTGAATGTCATCAGCATACAGGTGATATTTAAGGCCAAAAGAAGATATAAGGTCTCCTAAAGAGAGACAACATAGGACCAAGTACAGAACCCTGAGGCACCCCCACATTAAGATGAACAGGAGGAAAGGATTTGTTTGCAGAAGTAACAAAGAAGGAGTGGTCAGAGAGGTAGGAAGAGAACCAGGATGAAGCTTGATCACGGATACCAATAGAGTGGAGAGCATGCATTAGAACAGAATGGCTAACAGTATCAAAAGCAGAGGATAAGTCCAGGAGAATGAGAATAGAGTAATGACCTTTGGCCTTAGCAGTCTGGAGATCATTTGCAACTCTACATAAGGCAGTCTCAGTGGAGTGTGCAGGTTGAAAGCCAGACTGCATAGGGTCAAGCAGATTATTGGTGCAGAGAAAGTTAGTAATACAGGAGAAGACGAGACGTTCCAGAAGTTTAAAGGCTAGTGGTAAGAGAGAGACAGGACGGTAGTTAGACAAACAGGAAGGGTCCAGTGTAGCCTTTTTCAGGATCGGCTTGACACAGGCCTGTTTAAATAACGAGGGGAAAGTAGCAGACGTTAGTGAGGAATTGAATATATGAGTACTGGAGTAAGGACAGGAGCACACTGTTTTAGTAGAGGTGATGGGATAGGATCAAGTGAAAAAGTTGTTGATGAAGAGGACAGGAGAAGTTTAGAGACTTCAGGCTCTGATACATGATCAAAAGAGTTGAAGCTTTAGGGGGAATAAGAGTAATGGTATCTGAGGGGTGGGAAAATTGTTTGTGGATGGTGTCAACTTTGCTTTCAAAGAAGTTAGCAAAGTCCTGGGGGGTTTGGTAAGGTGTTACATAACATATGTAATATTTTATGTAAAACATACTGTTTTGTATGCTTCCACGTAATGTAAATCTGAAACAATTTCTAATCATATGCAGGGGATCATGGGATCCTTCCTCAATTTGCCTGTTGTTTTTGTCTCAGGCCTTAGTTTCTTCTGCCAGTGACATATTCCAGCCTAGATACAGGCAGGAGTATGATCCTGTTGGTTGGGGATCAGAACAAGTGTCTCAAGCATGCTGTAAGTCCAAAAGTACATGTGAGAAAATTTATACTACTTTAACACTATTAACCCCTTTAAGACTATTCTTAAAGACCTTAAAGTCTAATAGTTTCAAAATAGAGATTAATGAATGGGCTAAAAAAAATATTTTATTTTGAGTAGGTGTAGGCAAAATTCGGTGAAAAATTCTTCGACTTCGAATATCGATATCGATTTTAATTCGATGGTTGAATTCCGAAGTATTTTCAACTTCAAAATTCGACCCTTAGTAAATCAGCCCCCAAGTGTTGATTGTTCTCCCAACCCTATTGCTGCTTCTGTGGTATTTAATAAAGTATTTAATTCTTGAGACTTTCGTCTATTTTATTATCTATTTGTCTATTGTACATAAGTATCGCTTGAAACATCATGCTTACATAATTGCTAATTACCACTCCTATCCACCCTCAGATGTCCCAAATCTCATAATGTGTTTTTATCTTTCAATATGGAAAATTTATATTTTCTATATTTCCCTTGAGATTACTGCGATATGATATCATGTTTACTTCCCTTATTTCAAACCCTCAATGGGCTTTGTGAGAAATTGCTCCATTAAATTGATGGTGAAGACTTCACTTGTCACTACCAAATGATAGATGTTTCTGTTTGAATTGGCTAGTCTTTGTTAAGCACTTTCATCCTTTTGAGCAATTAATAATGAAGCACTGGATTTTGGTGAACAGAGTAAGCACATCTGAAATAGAAATTGATCCCCTTTGTATGTTCTGGGGTACAGTGTAAACTTGGTTCTAATAAGTCAATGTACTTTACAAAATAAAGCTTTTTCAAAGAAGTCAAAATCATACTGTCACCCTAAAATACATTCAAATCATTTATTTAATCAAGCAAAATAAACTTTACTTACATTACATTATATAAATTATTCATTCCTGGAATTCACAGGCAGCTGCCATTTTGTGGACCATGTTATTAAAGGAACAGTTCAGCGTAAAAATAAAAAGTGGGTAAATAGATAGGCTGTGCAAAATAAAAAATGTTTCTAATCTAGTTAGTTAGCCAAAATGTAGTATATAAAGGCTGGAGTGACTGAATGTCTAACAGAACAGAACAGAACCCCACCTGCTTTTCAGCCACATGGGACAAGTGAGTTTGCTATTGATCCTTAGCATGCAGCTAAGTTTCAAAAGCAAACAGTTATGGCCTATAGGGATGTCGCGGACTGTTCGCCGGCAAACTTGTTCGCGCGAACATCGGCTGTTCGCGCTCGCCGAATGTTCACGAACGTCGCGCGACGTTCGTCAATTTGGGTTTGCCTTAGCTGGCGCTTTTTTTTTGCCATTTCTCCCCCAGACCAGCAGATACATGGCAGCCAATCAGGAAGCTCTCCCTCCTGGACCACCCCCACACCCCCTGGACCACTCCCCTTCCATATATAAACTGAAGCCCTGCAGCGTTTTTTCATTCTGCCTGTGTGTGCTTGGAAGAGCTAGTGTAGGGAGAGAGCTGTTAGTGATTTGAGGGACAGTTGATAGTAAGTTTGCTGGCTAGTAATCTACTGTTCTTCAAACAACTGCCATCTAGCTGTGTGAGCTTGTTCACATTCTGTCTAAATATCAATAATAATACCGTCTCCAGAAACACCATCCTGAGTGACGTTTTTCAAGCAGCAATAATATTTTCCGTAATCCGTATCCACTGCTGTAGTAGTATATACGTTGACCTTGTAGGCATTGTTTGCCCAGTCTTTAACCAAGTGCCACGTAGCTGTGTGAGCTTTTTCACATTCCGTGTCCAGAAACATCACCTGAGTGACGTAGTGTGATTTCTGCCCTTTACAGCACAAAACGCAGCGCTGTGTCAACAATGTATTTTTTAGAAACATTTTTGCCCTTGATCCCCCTCTGGCATGCCACTGTCCAGGTCGTTGCACCCTTTAAACAACTTTAAAATCATTTTTCTGGCCAGAAATGTCTTTTCTGGCTTTTAAAATTCGCCTTCCCATTGAAGTCTATGGGGTTCGCGAAGTTCGCGAACCGTTCGCATTTTTGTCCGGAAGTTCGCGAACATGTGCCCCCCTCAAGTCACTGATTGGTTACTGCCTGGTAACAAATCAGTGTAAACTAAGAGAGCGGAAAAGCAGGAAATTGGGTTCTGGCTATTATGTTTGACATCCAGTCACTCCCGCCTTCATACTGTACATTACATTTTTAGCTAACTACTGTATATTGAATTTTTTTTGTTAGCTTGCACAACCTATCTCTTTACCCTGTTTTTAATTTTATACTTAATAATTCCTTTAAGACAAACTTTTCATCAGGCCAGAATTTTGTTTATGTAACAATATGAGGGACTGATACCCATAGACATTCACATGCAACACAGTTAGTAGAGGGAGGGCTGTGAAGAGGACAGAGACATCTTTGAAATGCAGAATGGAAAGTACAAGTGATTTCTGGAGGCAGGGAAAGTAAAATATGACGGACAACTGAGATTTTTAAATACATTTCAATAAGGATGCCCCAAATCCAGGATTCGATTTGGGATTCGGACAGGAATTTGCCTTCTTCAGCAGGATTTGATCAGATTTGGCCTAATCCAAGTGCCTGGCCTTTCCTTTTTCCCCTAATTTGCATATGCAAATTCAGATTGGTATTCAGCCAAATCTTTTGTGAAAGATTTGGGTTTCAGACGAATCCTAAAGTAATGGAATTGGTGCATCTGTACATTTTAACAGGTATGGATTTTGAGAAAATAAAATTTGGATTTCATGTTATTTTAAAATGACTTTTATTTTGCAATTTTTTTAGGTTGGGGAGACAGGTCCCATTTAAATAAAAGTGGATACTGGAAAAATATGCCCTGCATATTTGATATAACCTTTGCAAATCCATACAATTATTTAGCAAACTTTGCTCCAGTGTGCAGTGTTGTAATTAAATTTTGTACTGAAAATACTAAAAACACCACATATAGCACCTCTTAAAAGTGCTCTATGCACAATTAAAATTAGCAATTAAATTAATGCAAATTTTTGTTTCTATTTAAGCAGTTTTCTTAAAGACCTTAACTAAATTAATTAGGTCCTTGAGATAAAATATAGTTTGACTGCATTGTCTTGACACAGAATTAAGGAAGTGAACACAAGTAATCAACAAAGAAAGCAGATTTGTTAGCTTAAAGGTTCCATTTCAACATCTTGTACTTAATTCGACTATTATTTAAAAATACTGGGCAAAATATTTTACTGAAAGTAATAGGGTTTTAGTTACAAAGCAAATGAAATGTGCAAAATTCAGAAATGTACATAAATCAGTGATTTATGCAGTGTTTCCCCTCCTAAAAAACATAATATATTTACATTTATTGGGTGCAAGTAAGTTGCATGAGTAGGTATAACATTTAAAAGGCAGGTGTAAATTCCAGGGTTTCCTTACTGTACATCTGTGAGCCCTGTATATTCTTTATTCAAGATGCTTAAAGAGATACTGACACCAGAAATTAAACTCTTTTTTTCATCTATTATAATATAGGCTTTGAAAGCTACTTCTAACTTTGCCATAAAGTATTTGCATGATGCCTTTACATTACCTGTCTGATCCCCCATGTTCCTGTATGAGGAGGCTGCCATATTTGTGCAGCAGGAGTCTGGGAAAGTCAGGAGTGTCAGAGAGTCAGGCTTAGGAACTTCAACTAACAATTATATCCAAAAACAAACCTCTCAGCAAAAAATGAACAACAAGACCTATAGGTAACATTTAGAGGCAGATTTTTCAAGGGTTGAAGTGAAAATTTGAATTTATAATATTTGAATTTTGAAGTAATTTTTGGGTACTTCGACTATCGAATAGGTCAAAAGTCGATTTGATTCGAAAATCAAAGTACTCTCTCTTTAAAAAAATTGAATGTGACCCTTCGCCACATTAAACCTACTGAATTGCTATTTTAGCCTATGGGGGACCTCCTATAACCTTAATGGAGTCTTTTGGCAAATTTTGAGAAACTAAATTTTTTGAGGAAATCGTTCCATTAAATCAAACGATTTGAACAGTTTGAATTCAGTCGAAAACAGACTTATTGGATCAAATCAGATCCATTTTCGCTCGAAAAAACACTTTGACTAAATTTTGATGGTTGAATTTGGAAGTGTTTTCACTTCGAAATTCAACCCTTGATAAATCTGCCCCTTAGCATTGGGGAATCTGTGTCATGCAGATGTGGTTATTTGTCCAAAATTTGCAGGGTCAGCACTAAACGAAAGCTCAGGGGAAAAACGTAAGATAAAAAGGGGAAGAGAGGGAAATTTATAGTGTAGTATTTTCTTATGGCATTATAATTCCACACTTGTAGGATCCAAAATATACCTGTACTGCAGTTAACCTTTAAAAGATCACCTCGTGTGAATGCTTATGTGGGTACTGCTCCCAAATATCACATAGAAGATGCAAGAAAGACCGTCACAGACTGGTTATCAATCCTGCAGATCATATTCCCAAATGGCACCCATGGTCAATTGTAGTGATGGGCGAATCTCCCCGTTTCGGTTCGCCGAAAAATTCACGAATTTCCAGTGAAATTCGCGAATTGGCGAAACAATTCGCTTTTCGGCAAATTTTTTTGTGGCGAATTTTCGCTGGCGTTTCGCGAATTTATTCGCCAGCGGCGAATCGCGGGAATTTGCCGCGAATTCGCCCATCACTAGTCAATTGCAATATGCAACATACAACACGTTTCTGGGTCAAGCCCCTTCTTCAAGGGCACGTATACCAACTGACAAAACAAAAGCACTACTTTGCTACCAGAGTGTGCATATCTTTGAAAAACTGCCTTTGTAAATAGGTGTTTATGATAATGAACTCATATGAAATACCATAATGAATCACCCAGCCAAGCAATGCTGCATTTAGCTATGAACTTAAGGAAAGTAAAAAAAAAATATTAAAGGGTTTGTTCAACTTTAGTTTAACTTTTAGTATGCTGTAGAAAGTGATCCCCTGAGACAATTTGCCATAGATTTTCATGATTCATTTATGGTTTTTCAGTTGTTTAGCTTTTTATTCAGCAGCTCTCCAGTTTGCCATTTCAGCTAGTTGCTAGGGTTCAAATTACCCTACCAACCATGTAGTGACTTGAGTAAGAGACTGGAATATATTTAGGAGAGGAACTGAATATAAAGAGGAGTAAAAAGTAGCCATAACAACACATACAGTATGTTGATTTACAGATAATTTGTTATTAAATGGGATCAGTGACCCATATTTGAAAACTGGAAAGAGTCAGAAGAAATAAAAATACAAAAAATAAATAATGAAGACAAATTGAAAAGTTTCTTAGAATTAGTCATGAATGTCTTGAATGAGCTCAGTTTTATGTGAAGGTGTTTCCTAACTGTACTATCACTTATTTTACTTTCTAGCACTGCTGTATATTATTGTACAGGGAGTTGCTAGATCTGGAAAGGAATAGGCTGTTATGTCAGCTGAAAAACACACTGGTGGTCAATTCAGGCAGGTTCTTATATACTGTATCTAGAAATAAATTGATAAAAGCTGTAGTTGAGAGTATATTCAAATGGGAACGACTATGTGTGGGGCAATTTTGCTATACAAAAAATGATCAAAGGCAGAGCCAACTCTGTGTGTTGACTAATCTGTAGAGAAATCATTATGACATTGCACAGAGTTTGAGTATGTTATTTGTAATAGATAAATAGGGGAATGCAAAAAAACTATTAGGAAGTGAAAAGTTAATATGCCTTTGTGCTAAGAAATTTTGCTTGGTGAGAATTTAATACAGCTTTTGCCAACATGGAAATTGTTTAGCGACCACTTCCGACAGTGGAAGGCTGTATGCGAATTAGTTTGCGCCAATGCGCAGTCAATGTAATTAAACTTCTTACTGAAAAAGGCATCATGTATGCTCTAAAAGATTACAACACCTTCAAGCACTTCTAAAGAGTACGCAATTACAATTTGCAATGCACAATTACAATTTGCAATGCAATAATAGTTTAAGGAACAATATAACATTGCAAGAAATTGATTTTTATTCTTATTGGTGTGAATTGTTTTGTTCTTTGTGACTTTAATTACATTGCTCCTCCATAGACTTTGCAAGACATTGCAGTGCCAGTCAGTATCTATGGCAGTTCTACACACCATAAAAATAAAAACTGTGTTGGGATCTTTTCATTCAAAGGAATATAAAGAAAATAAATAGATGTTCTTTCCAAGATAAGGCACATTAGTCAATAACTGAAAAGATTTCATAATGGGTAGCAAAAGAATGGAATACTCTGCCAGGTATAATTGCGTTGGCGCATGCACTTAAAGTGCTTTTAGTATTATGCAGAGAGTGCTATTCTGAGACAATTTGCAATTGGTTTTCATTTCTTTATTATTTGCAGTATCTTTAATTATCTAGCATTTTGTTCAGCAGCTCTCTAGTTTGGAATTTCAGCAGCTATCTCATTGCTAGGGTTGATTTTAACCTAGTATATAGGCAGTGATTTGAAAGAGAGACTGGAATATGAATAGAGAATGACCTATTCAAAAAGAAAAGCAATACAAAATAACAACAACAATAAACTGGTAGCCTCAAGAAGCATTTTATTGGATGCTGGGGTCAGTGACCCTCATTTGAAAGCCGGTAGTCAGAAGAAGAATGCAAATAATTAAAAAAACCTTTTTAAAAACTTGCTACAAATACTGTAGGCTTGTTTGAATATGGGAATTTTGGCATATTTGATCATCAAATAGGGAATGGTCGAACGATCGAATACATTCGAATAGAGTCGAATTGACGAATATTCGATCATTCGACCAGCGTAGGATTTTATTTTTAAAGTTTATTCGATTGTCTACTTCGGCAGATGTAATAGAAGCCTATGGGAGCACTCCCATATGCTTGTGAGGCTAAGTCCTGATCGAATAGGATTCGTACGATGGAAGTCTTTGATCGAATGATTTATTCGTCCAGTCGAATGATTTATTTCGACCGATCGAATAAATTTGTATTCGATCGTCGAATGATCGAATATCGAATAAAAGGTAGCCTAGAACTACTCGATTAACATTCGAAAATCGAATGCTAATCGAATATCGAATAGAAACAAATTTTTTTTGGGCAATAATAGTAAATTTGCCCCCATGTCTCCCAAGTAAGAAGGAGAGTTCTTGATAAGGTTGAACTTCTTGCAAGGGGAGCTTATAGAGTTAAATTGTTGTTGCAGAAAGAGAATAAATGGATCAGACTATTGGATACAATGCAACCTAAGGGGTTTAATGATCAACTTAGCTTTAAATGTTTCCTATATTTTACAATGTATACTTGTCCTATGCAGGTTTCAGCAATAGAAAAAGAAACTAAAGTAAGTGTAGCAAATTACTTGTTGTTCATTAGTAAGCTACATGTTTGCTCTCTTTTTTTGTACTTAGGCTTAATATGCAGTATCTAAGTTTGCAAGTTAGCTATATGCATTTTCTAACATGATTTTAAATTATATTGATAGGTATCATTGGATATGGTTAAAAATGACACTATTCTGAAGATAATTGGTTTAAATGGACATTGCTCCAAGATGTGTATATTTTGTACAATTTACAAAATCTTGGATAAAGAAGACCGCTGGTTTGAAAGAGGTGTGAAAGAAGCGATTCATGTCAAGGTAGAGAAACCATCCCTGAATAGAGGTGGGGGACTTCGACACCAGCTGTCTGCTATATACAATGCTGTTCTCACATAAGTACCCAAGCGGTTTCAGAACACTTCACACTCCCATTCATGCAACTCACACAAGTAACACCTGTGTCTAGAAGTTGCATGACACATTGGTAATCCCATCACAGTAACTACACAGAATCAAATTCAGATGTCACCTTTTTGAAGGGTTACAATGTGCCATTGTGATTGGATTTTTGGAAGAGTTTATATGCCGAGAACTTCCCATGCCTTTCAGTTGAACTAAAGAAGCTGCTTGGATGAGTAGTGAAAAGTCTTCAATAATTACTCAGCAAACCCAGTTGTTTTAGAATTATTTATATATTCATTACATAACATGACCTCAACAATGGGTTTCTAAGAGATACTTAAAAAAAATTTCACAAAAATTTTAGATTTTGCAGACAAAATCATTTCCTCTTACTATTGCTCTTCAATGGATGTTTGTAATGTTTCCTTGCCAGCACTGATGTGGTTAATAAATATACATTAGAATTCTGTGATGGATAATGCAGATGTCTTAAATGTCACTTAACCTTTGACACTGTTAAGCTGGCCAGGAATCAATGCCATTATTTCTCTGCCTGTACTGGAGGAAGAGAATGTTTTCCTGTCTTTGTACTATTGATTGGGCTGCTTATGTTAACTGTATTAACATACTGTATGCAGACGTCTCCCTTGGAGGACTCTGCAATCTCTCTGCTGTATCTGTTTATCATTTCTTTGTACATGCATCTCCCTGATCTGCAGAGATAATGACTTGCGTCTCTCAGCCCCACAGATTTAATATGACTGGGCCAATCTGAATCTGTGTAAACTGAAACTGTTGATGGAGCTATAGGAATTATCCTTAGGATGTTGTGCCTTATTTCCTAACAGGGACAAAATTAGGTGCAAAAGAATGCGTGCAACTAACCTTGTTTTCCCCAATTTCAAATAATTCTGCAGAATTATAGCATAATTGCACCAACTGCAACCATTGAAAAATGTGGCTAGCTGCTAGGCACAAGCTATGCAGCAGCACAGGTATAAACTTTATAATGATGTACAAGCTAAACTTAGAACATTCTCTATGTGAAGCAAATATATTGAGTATATTCTTACATGCTACTCAAGTTTTGAACTGCACAAAAAATGTTTTCAGTGTGCAGCTCTGTGTTTTATGGCTGGCCAATGTCAGGTATAAATTAAAGGGCACCCTTTAAGCACAATCCTTTGCGCCTTGCCTTTCATTCACCATCATGGGTGCAACAGACCCATTAGTGCTAAGCACAAGAAAACACAGGTGTATTTAGACATGCTTAAACTGGTGTGTATTTTTGTCCCACGCATTTGCCTCATCATAGTAATTGAGGTCCATTATCTTAGAAGAAGTTGCTGTGTTTTAGGATTGACAAATAAAAGTGGTTTTAGGAAAAGTGACTATTTGAACCAATGTTTAAAATTATTTTACAGACAAAGGATTTATACAATTTTTTTGGTGGTTTAAAAGTTATAAAATATAGTGAGCTCATACCCATTAGGGTTTTGAAATGGCATTTATTACCAATTGAATACCAATTGAATTCCAATAAAGGTCGAATTTAGTGTTTTTAGAGGTTTTGGATGTCATGTTTAAACCCTGTTTCTCTAAAACCACAAATGCCATGAAACTCATTAAAAAATCTGAATACAAAATTTACCTACAAAAATAGCTGTACAGATTTTTCGTGAGCGAGTGAAAAATTTGTACTATAAAAGTTTTGACCTTTGAAAGCCTCCAGAACCACGAATGAAAGGCCGATCTTTGTAAAAAATGAAGGGAACTTCCATTGACTTCTACATGACCTTGACAGCTTTTACTTGCCTTACTTTAGTATTCGTAGATTTTAGGGTTTTTAGAACTTGATAGATTATGAAAAATTGTGTCTTTGCCCTAAAAAAGTATGACTTGGAGAAACAAACGTTCTACAAATTTCATAAATTGCCCACATGATTTCAGAAATCATAGTGTAAGTTTTTTTCTTTAATTAAAAATGGTGAGCTCTTGTATTTAAAGTAAAAAAACTTATTGTGCAAAATATGCTTTTAAACATAATTCACACTTTAGCTTTTAAATCCCTGTGTTTTATACATCATCTTCTGCTTTACAGACATCCTTTTCATACAGTATATCCATATACCCTTGTTCATCAACTAAAGTGGGAACCATCTGTTTTAATGATTAATTAATGATTAATAATATCTTAGGCTTCCCATTAGTTCGTATTACGTCAATACTTATTGCAATACCTTGGAGCAAGATTATTCTGCTGGGGAATACCATGAGTACATGGAGGAATGGCACTTGTATTGCCTGATATTTCATTATAGTTTGTGACAGCAAAAAATCAGCAGAAAGTAAACTATATTATTCATATAACTTTATAATTGGTCACCTGACTTGAATATTGTTTTAAATAAACATGATTGTTTGTGATCAGGCATTTTCTGCGGTGTTTAAATACAAAATATTTTTGGATATGTAAAAGATGCCCTGTATCCTTCTTGCATTCCAGAAATCTCACACCTAGCTAAACCATGTTACTGTACCCTTTCTAGTGGACATTTTTGTTTTAGTGGGTCCAGCAGATTGTGAGAGGGAGTCTGGGCCCAGTTTGACCCTGCTCCATGGTCTTATTTGTATGAAAATACAAGTTATGTTATGTTGCATGTCTAAATTACACACGTTAGATCAGGGGTCCCCAACCTTTTTTGCTCGTGAGCCACATTTAAATTTAAAATAGAGTTGGAGAGCAACACAAGCATGAAAACGTCCATGGGGATGTCAAATAGGAACTCTGATTGGCTTCTTGGTAGCCCCTACAGTATATGGACTGGCAGCCTACAGGAGAGAATGTTTGGCAGGACATCTGTTCTTTATGCAACCAAAACTTGCCTCTAAGCCATTAATTAAAAAATAAGCACCTGCTTTGAGGCCACTGGGAGCAACATCCAAGGGGTTGGAGAGCAACATGTTGCTCGCGAGCTACTGGTTGGGGATCACTGAGTTAGATGATGAAGGAAGTGTAGTTGGCCATCGCGTATATATACACTGCAGTGCTTCCAAATGGAGCAGCAATTTTAAATTCAATTCAAAACAGGAATGCAATGCAAAAATATTGTAGTTTGCAGCCAGCTTGTAAATGTAATTATCTATGTAAATTCCTGTGTTGTAAATGACCCCAATAATTATATGTTACTTCTTGTCAGTGGGGTAGCAACACCGAGCTGGGTCCCCCAAAAAAAAAAATCTTTTGAAGGGCCCGGTTCACAGTAGCTATATCCACTTGCCCCCAGTGGCTTATGTTCCCTGCTCCCAGTCTGCTCGCACCAGTTAAGGAAAGAGAGTGGCTGGGGGTGATTTTTAAAGATTTCTAACACTATAGCGGGAGCAGACCCCTGGGCCCATCTAAAACCTAATTGGAGCTCCCAGAATCTCTAGCGTTTACACCCATGTCCCAAGGAAGACATGGGATCTTGCATTGCTAAGACTCTTCGGTTACCTGCCTCTTGTGTATTGCTTATATGTCTTTTCCAAGGTTCCCACTCTTGTGGATATATCCACTGTGAAGTCTGACAGTGTAGGCCCCTCATCTTTACAATATAAGGCAGATTGAGGTTTACAGGTTTACATGGTCCTGTTTATCGAAAGTCCCATATAAGTGGTACACCACTGTCCTACACTCCCCAATAATTGTACCCAAGGATAACGGCCAATCTGCACTTAGATTACTTTACAAAAAAAGCCGATAATATTTAGACTAGAAAAACCTTAAAATTTCTGTTTTGCTTTGTTTTAAAGTATGCTGTTGAGGTGGTGTTCGGCAGAATTGTCTATTGTTCATTATATTACTAATAATTAACTTTATTGACTTAACTTTAATGATTAGCTTAAATTAAAAAAATAATATATGTAGTAAATTTTTTTTTACCCACAATATTTTTCAGTTTCTTATCAGTTACTATTTATTGAGTTGTATATTAATGTGAACATGTGGTAGAATTTAAACTGTGAATTCATTCCACTTTAATATACAAAAACTTCCTTCAAAATAATGAAATATTAAGATACGAGACAGATCACTGAATCCAATGCATCTTTAATTTGTTATCTGTCTATCTGAGGACATTCTGCTGACTGAGCGGTCCTTTGCTTTACTGGTATCTCCTTGTATAATTGAATGCCTTCTCAAATGCACAATGTCCCAAATATCAATACTTTCAACTGTTTTTTAGCTGTCCTTTTAAAGTTTGCTGTCCTCCAAAATAAAAACTTAGAATAATTACTTGTTTAACCTGTACGGATTATGTTCTATGCCTGTTTTAACTGCTTTAAAAATGGCTAAATCTGTACTGAATGTTGTCTATAATCCAAAATGTAGCAGGGATTCAATAGTAATAATTATAAATATGCATTATTAGATGTGTTCTTAGCATGCTGTATTGCAGAAAATTGAATATATGGAGGGGCAAGTGCCCCTCTGCTTCCACTTGCATTTTTCCTTCTTTATGCACTTTACGTATGCACAATTTTAATGGTACAGAGGGTGTTAGTTCTATTACAGGAGGGGATTTACAGAAGATATATAGCTGAGTTTGCCCCTTCCTGTGGCTGCATCTCTGTATGCTCCATCCACAGTTTAAACAACACTCTCTTCTCCTGCCAACTTTCAGTGGGTCATCATTGGCTTCAGAAGAAGGCCCATGACTCCCATCCAGGTTGTTTCTGTGTCAATGCTTTTCCTGATCAAGGTAAAATAGGATTAAAAGATCAGCTGATAGATTGCAGCTCCTTTACCATGTGGGATCACAGTATGACTACATGATCAGGTACTGTTTAAATGGGTAACATTTAGAAAGGTTCCAGATATTTTATACTTAACATGCTCAGTGAGCCTAAGACTAAGTGTCCCTCTTGGCATGAAACATGTAAGGGTTTTTCTTTTTTTTCTTAGATGAACAACTTTTTATTTATCTGCGCCACTTTGAACATGTTGGTTAAATTTGTGCCTATAAATTGTGAAGTATAAAGTCTCTGGATCATCCCTCCATTCAAAGATCTGAAGCATGTGCATGTGGACCCCTCGTACATATTGGTGAGTCTAACACTTTATATAACAGGTCAGAAATTTGGAAATGTTAAAGTATATGTCTTGGCATTTAGAAGGGCACATGAAACAATATAGGTATATATAAGGCTGTATATGCGCAGTTTATATGCACATTTTGTGTAAATTGGCTTTACATATGCACAGGTAATGGACTGTACATATATTATTCGGAAATCTGCCAAGGACAGTTCCCACCGGTAAAGGTTGGCACATATTGAATTGAGAAAGAAATGTCTACTAAATGCTGATTAGTTTTAATTCAAACACTTTATTATAGATAACTAATTGTATAAAGTTAAAGAAGACTTTTGTGGCCCATTCCATTTAAGTTGCAATAACCAGACAACCATGAGCAATAGCAGCATGAGCAATCTGGCACTCCAAAGGATTCAACAAATGGTCTCAAAAATATAAAAGTACAATTCTTTATTTAAAATGCATTTTAAACTTCACAGTCTCCATCCACCCTGTGTGTTTCTTGTCCCAGGGGCGCTTAGTGATTGGCTCAACCAGGCAACTACGCTTTTCTCTCTGCAATTAATGGTGTTCCCTGCATTAGCACTGTGCTAAGTAAGAAATGTACAAATGACCCTTGTTCCTATTCCTTGTTGCCTTATAAAGCCCAAAAGGCCCACTGAAAGTAAAGGAGTTGAGCTTGTTATATAAGTATAGGAATTAAATGGTTGTATATGTATAATAAAAAAAAAGTGTAAACCTTTTTGTTGCAAGTATGTTCAGCAAGCTCTTCCTTTGCCAAAAATCTAATAGCCAAAGTGGAGATTTAAGTCAGAGCAGCAACCAATACAAAAGAATTTGTATTATATAATATACTAGACATTAAGCCTGTTAAATTAACGGGCGCTAGAACATATGTAGTCAAACATTTATAAAAACAGACTTGTTCCAGTCCAAAAAAAAGTGGACAACCATGGTGGATACCTAGAGTGCTTCTCAGTAGTTTTAAAAATACTACTGCTTCCTAAAGAGTTTGGGCAATGTTTGTTTATGGTATAGATCACACCAGTGTTTTTTTTCCACAAAAAAATGTTTGTCCTACAGAATTTCAGAGGTGACTCTGCCTCAATGTTACTTTTAGAAAAAGAGCCGCCAGCTCAGCTCAGCATCCCTGTTGCCGTAGCAACGTCGGCGACATGCGCTGAGTGAGCGAGTCTCGCTTCTAACAACGCGAGATTAAACATAGGAACAGCAGATTATAAACCACTAACAGAAGTCTATGTGCTCTAAGTGGGACATTCACTAAGATCCAAAAAATCACTAGCGCAGGCTTCGCGAGCGTTCGCCGCACTTCGCCAGGCGAATTTTCACCTGCGCTAAGCAAATTCACTAAAATGCGAATTTACGCTCTGGTCGGCGAACGGTAACATATTTACGCTAGTGTTACTTCGCTAGGCATAGCGCAATTTCGCTAGCGAAGCCTAATTTGCATACGGCGCAAATCCTATATAATAAAGTCTAAGTGTCTCTGCGTCCAGTCCCTGTGTCCGTGGGATTACGCTACTGTGCATGTGCCCCACGGACAGCCAGCGCGAAGCGTCTAATGCTAGCGCAAATTCACCAGCGTGACATCAAATCGTAATACGACTCTGGCGAATTTACGCTAGCGAAGTAGATAGACTTGCACAACTTCGCACCCTTACACCAGGCGAAGTTGCGCACTGGCGAAAGATCGTAATTGCACAAATTCACTAAGATCTACTTTTTGCTGTTCGTTAGCACTTACGCTAGAGCAATACAATAGATAGGAGGTTGAAAAAAAAATGTAAAATTTTTCTAAGTCCCAAAAAACGCTGTGGCATGTGTGGGTGATAGTCTGAAAAACATCATTTTTTGGCGGGGTGTTATCCTCCTTCCCCCCTACATTTCCTGACATATGGCAACGCTACTATATAGGGGGCACATGTATGGCAATAGGACAACTTTTTTATTAAAGGTTTCCTGGGCTTGTGTAGTGGCTGTAACATACACTTCTTTTTCACCCACAGCGTTTTTTGGGACTTTTTGGGATTTTCAATTTTTTTTCAACCTCCTAACTATTGTATTACTTCGCTAGCGTAAATTCGCCAGAGTCGGTGTTCGTGAATTTCTGATTACAATTTGACGTCACGCTGGCGAATTTGCTCTAGCGTTTGAGGCTTCGCGCTGGCTATCTGTGGGGCACATGCGCAGTAGCACAATCCCACGGACTCAGGGACTGGATGCAGAGACACTTGAACTTTATTATATAGGATTGGTATGTATATCCATATGTAGTATTTGTATAATATTATGTATTGGTATGTATATCCATATGCAGTACATTTTTCCATGGGATGCTTGTTTTGCCAGAGCAATGAGGAATAAGAAAAAATAGTCAGGGGTTGGAGCTGAGGTTAAATCTACCCTTAGGCTGGGTAAGGGATAACAATCAATAAGCAGCCAGGAGCTCCATGGTTGCCTTAAGCTTCTGCCATTGGACTGTGGGGATTTTTTTTTTTTTACAAAATATTTTTATTGTTTTGTGCACTATTAACATTACTAATTTCATTCTATTCTATTATACATTTTTTCCTATTTTCATTTAAAGTAGGTGGAAAAGTCTGCATTTTGTAAAACCAGTTTACTGATCATTTTCCAGGTGCATATGATTGGAGTTTTTGCTGGGGGTGCCTCTTTATTCAAATCCCTATGCTGATTCCCTGCATAATACAGATTTAGTCAAGTTAGAGCAAATATATACGGTATGGATTTCCATAATTTGGATATTCATACCTTAAAGGAGAACTAAAGTGTAAAATAGAATAATGCTACAAATGTATTTTATACTAAACATAAACATGAACTTACTGCACCAGAAGCCTAATTAAACAAATGATTTATGATTTCAAAGCTGACCACAGGGGGTTTTAAACATCTTTGCAAGACCAAGACCATGACCATGCACATGCTCAGTGTGGTCTGGGCTTCAGTTGGTAGGTTAAGCTAAGCGGGGGCTCCCTCCTGCCGTTTGAAAGTATGATTGTTTTCCTGCAGAGCAGTTAGGGACCGTCTAAAGTTTCCTATCTGCAGCTGTCAGAGCAAGTAAAACAAAGTGGGAATTTCACTGTATACCGTCAGGTTTACACTCAATAATCATTAAACATTAAATACATCCAATAGGATTGTTTTGCCTCCAATAAAGATGAATCATATCTTAGTATGGTTAAAATAAAAGGCTCTGTTATATTATTACAGAGAAAAGGGAAATACAGTTTAAACATTTCAATTATTTAAATGAAAAGGAGTCTATGGGAAAGGGCCTTGATAATGGATCCCATACCTGTATTTGTATTTGCACCCATGTATTGTATTTTGCGACCATCTAAATTTATTAAGACCAATGGAAAAGTCTAAATTTATTCTGTAAGCTTTGTAATAAGTTATTTATTTGCCAGAAGATCCATCAAAACTTTGTCAGTTAATGGTAAGGGGAAGCCCATTGTTACAGTGGTATATGGTGTGTTCATGTGCCCTCTGAATAATGCATCTGCTTGTAGCTCCTTGTAACAAGGTGTGCTGATGGGAATCTCAATGTAGCTCATTCTGGGCTAATGGGTTTCTTATCTGTCTGCTCAGAATTAACTTCACTTTTCTCTGTCGTGTACTAAAAGGCCTTCCTACAGTGTGATTGTCAGAGATGAAATGTTGGGCTCTAACCCTTTGGAGATACAGAGGTGACCATTTGTCTGAAAGCACTGGAAATCCTCCATTTAATAAATTCTAAAAATAGCTGCTGAAAATCACTCAGAAAGGAGAGGCGACAAAGAATATCACCACGGTTATGGATGGTGCTATTTAAAGCAGGTAAATCCTCCCTGTATCTCTGACACTCCTGAGGAATCAACAAACCCCTAGATTATGTTTGGTAAAGTTGCATTTAATGTCATTTTTAACTGTTGTGTCTCTGCAGCACCAGTAATCTGGTTATTTTAATGCTCTTAGTAGATCTATGCACAGTAAAGTCACTGTCAATATATAATACTAGGTTTATTGTTATTCCATTAAAGTGCCCATAGAGCAAACTAAATATATACTTACCGTAATATACACTCTACCATAATGTCTCCTTATAATGTAAATTGATATATATAATGTAAACTTTGCACAAATGTGTTGCATTTGGGATCCTATTAGAGTGCTTCTTGTCATTAGGATGTATTATGATGTAGTTTATCAACAGCTTTGTTTAAATGCTGTAGTTAAATACACGTCATTGGGGGAAATTCACTAAGCTGCGAAAATTTGCTAGCGTTGCCTTCATTAACATCGCCACACTTCGCCAGGTGAATTTTCGCCAGCGCTACACAAATTCACTAAAGTGTGAAGTTACGCTCAGGTCGGTAGCGAAGCAAACGGTAGCGTAGTTGCGCTATTGTTACTTCGCCTGGCAAAGCGCATTTATGCTAGCGATGCCTAATTTGCATACGGCGCGAATTTCAAAGTATAATAGAAGTATATGTTACAGCCACTACATTACACTACACAAGCCAAGGAAACCTTTCATAAAAAAATAAATAAAGTTGGTCATCTTAGTGAATTTGTGTAATTACCATCCTTCGTCAGTGCGCAACTTTGCCTGGCGTAAGGGTGCGAAGTTGCGCAAGTCTATCTACTTCGCTAGCGAGAATTCACCATAGTCGGTGTTAGTGAATTTGCGAAGTTACGATTTGACGTCACGCTGGCAAATTAGCGATAGCATTAGACGCTTCGCGCTTTAGTGAATTTCCCCCAGAGTCTGTATGACACACTGTTCTTTTGTTAATTTGTCCTTTTTTAAATATTCACTTAGTGGTATGGCTCACTCTGCCGCAGATGTACAGTGCTACAGCAAGTGATGCCAGCTTTAAAAAAAGCCCAGTAAAAATAATAATAATATGCCCATTCTGAACCCAGTATCCAAATGCTGATTTGCAGCATGCAGACTCTGGGGATCTCTGAACAGTTATTGGAGTTTCTATTATTTAAACAAGTCCTTATTTGTATTCTAAGAAGCTCTATAAAGAAACTAATCTAATCTCTTTCTGAACTGTGGTTCCCTCTCGTTCTCTCTGCATCTCTGTGTCGACTATTCTGTTGGGTACATGGGGACAGTGTTATGATTGCACAGCCCTCTGTTGTCTTTCAGTGTATATGTCATTTGTGCCCTCGAAAGTTCTCTTTAAGCTAGTCTTCATCTTTAACACTTTCACTGCTGGCAAAAGTCTTAAAATGTAATCCGAACATCTAGGGGCAAATTTACTATTATTCCCCATAATTGGCTCGACCAAATTGGTATTTTGATAAGCATTCGACCATCGAATGCTTATCGAATTGTTTTAGGCTATCATTTTGCTCGATATCCGATTTCTTGATGAATTCGTACGATCGGATACCGATCGTTCGATTTAAGGAAAAAATCTTGAAATTTCCTTCTAGAGTCCGATAAAATTCGTACAATTCGAACGATGGAACGCTCCGATCATACGAATGGTATTCAAGCTTCCCATAGGCTTCTATTACAATTCGGTAGGTTCAATCTGGCGAAGTAGGCAGTCGAATTACTTTAAAATTTTGATTCCTTCCATCATCGAATGATCGAATTATGGAATATCTGATAATTCAATCTATTCGATATTCGATGATTGAAGAGGCCAAATTTTACTTTACGATTTCACGAAAAATTTGTACGATCGTTGTTCGATCGAATTCGATCAAACTTCGATCATTTCATGTGAATTTTGTAAATCGCCCCCTAGGGACCGAAACGTCACGTTGGCTGGAACACACTTGAATAAACACAACTTTTTTTGTTTTGAAAAATATCCCGGTGTTGCTGGTTCTTCTGGAATATATATATATATATATATATATATATATATATATATATAAATAATCTATAATCTATTGCATTTTTATATATAGGTATTGGACCTATTATACAGAATGATTGGGACCTGGGGGTTTCTGGATAACGATCTTTTCGTAATTTAAGTCTTTATCCCTGAAGTCTACTAGGAAATCATTTACACATTAATTAAACCAATAGGCTGCAGTTGTTTCCAATAAAGATTAATGCTATCTTAGTTTGTTTAAAGCACAGGGTACAAGGTACTGTTTTATTACTACAGACAAAAGGGAAATTTTGGATTATTTGATTATAACGGAGTCTATGGGAGATGGCCTTTCTGTAATTTGGATTTTTATGGATAATTGGTTTCCGTATCATGTACCTGTTTTATATATATATATATATATATATATATATATATATACAGTTGGGGGTATCATTGTTGTCATGCTGTCACTGTCTGCTTCTTCTGTTCTATTTGTGCATGTTAAATGAGTGGAACTACTAAAACCTTGGGTCTCTTCTTTTACCTTCTCAAGTGAGGAGTAATGTATTCCTATTGATCTTGCGGCGGAATATGCAAGAGATGGGATGTCTTGACGCTTTGATCCAACTTTATTCTTAAAGCAGAAGTGTTCAGTGAAATTCAATACCTAAATTGTTTCATGCAGAAGCCAAGGATTTTTTTCCCATTGATAATCTGCATGCAGGCAAACAATCCGTTTGCTGACCAAAATCACAGATATGTAGAATGTGTTCTATGTATGCATTGCATGCATTCTGCAAATAATTTCTTTTGTATGTTACTAATACTTGTTCCAAATAACCTTGAGCAAGTGCCTTAGTATTTGAGTATTATATTATATAGACAGACAGACAGACAAACAGACAGACAAACAGACAGATGCAGTTACACTGGTCCAGACTGATATGTAGAAGTGGCATTGTATTGCTTCATCCATGTTGACATAATTCAATAATGAGAGGTACTTACAGGCAAAGCTTACGGAATTTTCTTGGCCTTGCATGCTTGTAAGAAATGTGCTTTTGGGTTTATTGCATTAATAATTAGGCATGATTTTGACTGTCTTCATACATTTATTTATTTACAATACAATACAGAGTTCTGTATTTCTTTCAGACGTATACCCCAAAGCAGAGTTCTGCTCTCTCTTGTCCCATTTGAAATCAGCATTAACATCACAGAGAGAGAAAATACTTTTGTCCCCACCCTCCCTGGCAGCTGGGATTCCACCCATAGAGGAGTTGCGGAGCTTGCAATCAATAATGCAGAGCTTGTCAGGGATAAACAGCTGTGGCCTTTAGGACCGCACAGGAATCCCAGTGTTGAGCTGGTTTGAAATCTCTTGTTTGCGGGCATTTAGAATCCTTCTCTACAAACAACAAGAACCTTCTACGCTGCTTTCTGCAAGCTGCACCCTTGCCTTCTCCCCCTTGTTAATCTCATCTTGTGTGTGTGTATGCAGAGTGAGCCTCTCCCCACCCCACCCTGAGTCAAGAAGTCCGTAGCTCATCACACTGAAACATGTGTCTCCTTCCCTACACCACAATGCTATGTGTTTTGCAGTAACTTAGAGGGACAGCCTGGTCACTGAAAGGAGAACAAGGTCCCCACCCATTATGCCAATGCTAATTGGGAGTGATTGATGCTGCCTCTCAATTCCATTCACCACATTTCCATTCTAAACACTATGAGAGCAAGGTCTGCAGTGCAATTCAGCACTCGGGAACAACAGCATCTCCCCACACTGCACATCTGGAAGCCGAGAGTGGAAGGACCTCGAAGACCGGCTTGGCGTCTCAGACAAAAAAAGTGTTTTTGATTTTCCTGTTTTTTTTGTTCATTTTGTAAATCATTATTTTTTTTAATATAAAAAAAAAGTTTTCTTCATTAACACATCAAGCAAAAAAACAGTAAATGATGCACTTTTATCCCCAGAAAGTCCATTCACAGACAGAACAAACTGTTTTTCCTGAGTCCGTCTAAACAGCTGCTGGATTTGGCAGGGGGTTTGGATGCTACGAGGTGATGCTGGGGTCTCTGGATACTGGTTATTCTAAGGCAGGGGGATCGTTTTCCCTAAAAGAGGATCTGGATAAAACACCTCTGAGCACCATTAAAAGGATTATAACTCCAAGCACAGGGACTTCTCTCTAATTAGGACACAGAAAGGCTTCCTTCAGTAAGTACATTGCCAGTTGCTAATTTGCATGTCTTTTTACTGCTGAAATGTTCCAAGTGCTAGCTTCTAAGGGTGAACTCCCTTAGAAGATGGGGTAATGTTTATTTCCTAATTATTCCACATATTTATTTATTTCATTTTTTTCAATATGATTGCCAAGGGTGTCACACTTTCTGTGCCTATTATGTGTAATATACGGCTTTTCAGATAACTTCCTTCTGATGTCAACATGAGAATCCCATAGGTGACTGTATCATGCACCCACACTATCTATTATCTATCTACCATATATCTTATCTATTGCTGTCTATAGATGCTAAAGCATCACAATACAGGCATGGGGAGCCCTTGGTATGTGTATGCACAGTGAAGGAGGTTCCATTAGATAGCGTCCATAGCAAAAGCCATTTATATGTCTTACTGTACAGAAATGATTTACAATACTGGGATACAAAGGTTAAACCGTTACTCTGAAGTTGTACCTAACAAGCTGAAGTAAGTGTAAAGAATTTAATATTAGACACAGACAGAAAAAGGCTGGACTAATATATGTTCAGGGTGGCATTTGAGATCAGGACTGATATATAGATAGATAGATCTATAGATAGATAGATTGATAGATAGATAGATAGATAGATAGATAGATAGATAGATAGATGATAGATAGATAGATAGATAGAGATAGATAGATAGATAGATAGATAGATAGATAGATAGATAGATAGATAGATAGATAGATAGATAGAGATAGACAGATAGACAGATAGACAGATTGACAGATAGATAGATATAGATGTGCATCAGTTCTCTGAAGGATTACTTACAGTTTGAACCAGTGATTCATTTGTCGACCTCCCAACAATTCAATTAGAATAGCCTCCTGCCTCAAAAAGAGATAACTGCACCAATGATCTACAATACACATATGTAAATAAATCCCCTTATTAAATTTAATGCCAGTTTTTCACTCACTGCACAGTCCTCCGTTTTTGCTGGTTCCTATGAGGCGAGTGACTGTCTCTACAGAGCATTCTCTGATCATTAACATCCCTGCATCCAGAGAACATTACCACTGAAATTTGTCCCCATAGGAAAGCACCAAAGAGAGATTCAATGCCACCTAGTGGACATATGGAGACTATATCCTATTGCAACCCTTTCGTGTGAGAACAGGAGAGTATAGTGAGTACAATACAAAATAAATGTGACTCTTTCCAGGAGAATGATGAAAAATGATGTTGCACCAGATAGGCTACAAAGAAAGTTTAAATAATCCTATTTAATTCTATCCAAAATTGATGTACATGAAGTGCAGATAACTCTAGCAAGGGGTTAAACTATCTCCTTGTCCTGTACAATTTACAAACTACATAGCAGGATCATTATATTTAGGAGAAAAGTATAATCCAAAAGCCCCTGTTTCAGAGCATTACCACCTGGCATAAATGTATGCACATCCTAATCCATTTACTTTGTAATATAATAAATGTATGAATATTTAGGCTAAGGATATGTTTCCAAATATTGAAAGACCTATGCACAAACAAAACAGCAGCATATCTCATGTTGCCCTCAAGGCTCATATAACAGCAGTCTAGCTCAATATGTACATCAAACTTTTCTTTAATGTGCACCAAACTATTTATAATAGAATAGAATTATATACTTAGATTGTTACTTACATTGCAGGCCAAATATAAAGTAATCATAAAAAAGCATTGTTGGATTTGTATAACTTACACACACACATATATATATATATATATATATATGTGTGTTTGTGTGTGTGTGTGTGTGTGTTAGAGAATACAGAGACAATGTATTTGTATTAGAGAGGTCTGTCACTTGCTTTCCCTACCTGGTGGTACCTGGCCTCCCATATGTTGGGTATATTATGTAAGAAAGAAGTTATGGACTTGCCATTATTTGCATTATTTGATAGATAAATAAATACATGTACTGTATGTGTGAACCTGCTGTGATGAACTTAAAGTACACAGAGTGCTATAAATATACTCCCTGCATAGGCTCTGCTCTAATCCCCCCGTGCACACACTAGTGGACCATCTCTGTAACGAAGCACTCATGAACTGGGTTACCCTACCTAGCAGGAATTATATGTTGCTGTGATTCATTTTAAATGAAAACCAGAGGAAGCACAACTGCTTGACAGATTAGCCCACAGAATAAATTCCTGGCATGCTCTACTGTACATTAACTTTCTAGATCTACTCATGCAGTGATGTCAAGTCATTGTCAGAAAAGACCAAATGTGTTTCCCCCCCTAAAAGTCTGGAACAAAAGCATTTTCCTCTTACATGTTGTTCAATGCATTTGCCTAAAATACACTGAATATTCATCCCTCTTTCATGTCTCACACGGAACAATGTGAAGCTGTAAATATCTGTGAATATTTATTAGTAGTGATCTCATTCTTCAAACTCCCCCTCCATCCCACCAAAGAATAACATATATTTCAGCCTTTGCAAAAATTGAATCCCACCCAGATCATGGTGGCAGCTTAGTGAATGGGAAAGACATCCTTACTATACTAGGAAGCATCCTGGGAGAAACACACACGTCCCAATGTAGACAGCCAAAATGTGTTTATTAGCATAGGGCATGTTGGTTAATCAAATACTTCTGTTGCTGTAGAACATCATTTAGGGAGTTGTGTACTTCCCCAAGTTAGATCTATGATTTGGTCATTAGAGATGTGCTGCAGCAGCTGGATGCAATGATTTGTTTTAGCTTAGACTAATAAGTGCCTTTGCAAAAAAGACAAATGATTATAATGTCGGCATCTGAGTTAGAAACTGTTAGCTCCTTTTTGGAACACAAATTGTGCATGAGACTATCTGATAAATACAACATCCCCTCAATAACACTGTTAGGTTATAACATTGTTTCTACAAAGATATAGAATCTATTATTTGGAATGCTCAAGATCTGGGGCTTTCCCTGAGCAGGGTCTTTTACGCAGTATGAAGTACTACACCACGAGGCAAGTTAAAACATTAATAGGTTTCTTTTTCTATCAGCGTTTATTTATGCTATTTGAGTTATCATCAAGTGCAAAAAACTTTCTTAACTTTGCAAATAAAAACAACAAATCAGTAAAAGATAAAGAATTCAATATGGCATTGCCATATTCCTGACTTTTTTTTGGATATTGGACATTTGTATAAATATATATATCTGTGTATACGTCAGTATGCTTCTGAATATACAAATAAACAGATGTTTACTTGATCCATTGCTCACCGGGGAAAAATATTTCCTTTAAATAAATTCACATTTGGAGGTTGTGTCTAAAACAAATTCATTTTCTAACAAATAAATTGTATGTTATATCACCAATATTATTTTTCTGGTGTCACTGCTATCATAAACTAGCGTACAATGATATCTCGCCCCTAGTCGATGACACAATAGTAGAGGCAATAAATTCTATTCTTTATTCTTCAAACATATTGTAACATAAACATGTGAGTGTAAATGTTAACAAACGTTATCTTTCTAGAAATTTTACATATTTTTTAAGGCTTACAAGACTTTTTCTAAGGTATTTTTTTTATGAAATCAGCGAATTTTTCTACTCTAACAAATCCAGCTTAATGAACAATGAGTTTATACCATGAATATTTTCACATTGAAAATGTTCTTTCTCCATAATCTATATTTTTAACATACAGTCAATCTTAAAGCAAATGAATCCAATAAAATAAAAAAGCCAAGAATAACCTCACCAGTTTCCTAAATCATTCCTGTATTTTTACTGTTTCTTTAGGCCCAAACACACACAACAACGTTCCTCTTAAAAGTTGCCTGATCTACCCTAGTAAGCCAATATGTGAATAAACCAGCCCCAGCCTTGTAGCATTCTCCATGGTGAATTGTGGCAAAAGACAAATTAACAAGTTTGGTGAGAAAGACTAAAGGTCCCTTTTCTCAGCAAGATGTTGATATAATTCTTCCCTCTGTTTTTTTTTACAGACTGATTTATGTACAGATGTTGCTAGTCCTGTAACTATATATTAAAATAATTTCACACTGAAACACTATGCAAATATTCCTCTGCCTAATGTAAATACCCTATTTAACTCCTGTTCCTGGTGTGAATAATCACAGATGTTAAGGTCTCATCCTTGCCAAATAAAAAATAATTTGTGAGCAGTTTATTCCAATACAATTATTAGTGGAAAGGTAAATTCTAAAGCCTTTACACTCACATAGAATAAATACCCAATACTGAATGATGGGGCTGATCCCTGTAATTTCTGTGGTTAGACCAGACATGTATAGTAATGATATTAAATACTATGATGTTAAAAAAGCCTCTTTCGGTCGCCTCTTTCGGTCGCCTCTTTCAGAATGAAACAAAACTGGATTGACATGATTAAAAATAGTAATACTAACGTTAATTTTAGTAGCCCTGAACATGTAAAGTGTACAGAACATATTGTAGAACAACATGTTGTGCACTCATTTATAATTCAGTGTTAAAATTAACATGACTTCTGGCAATATGACTAATACATCATAAAGCAACCCTGAATGTGACTGTATGAAATACAGTTTGTGTTGCGTCACCTTCATAAAAAATATTAAGCATTATTTATATTGCTCTATAAAAGCAGTATGCACTGTAATGGCAAGCAATGTCTCAAAGGCATTCAAAGGGTCAAAATCAAAATGCTCTTACCATTATGACTAATTATAAATATTATAAATACTACACAGAATAATTAGCTTTTTTTTTCTTTCATTTTGAAACTATTAGAACGGCAAAAATCATTTCATTTCATGTTGTGTTCCGATGAAAGATGCTTTCTTTTTTTACTAAGAACTGAACTGGCAAAGGATAGTCCACACACACTCTTATTTGCATTTTCACATTCTGAGTTTTTCTTTTATAGGGATTTTGATGGTTTCTAAGTCTCCTACTCAAGAATCGGACTCATTATTGTAAAATTATACGGCAGACAGGGCGAACAGATGTTGCTGTTAAGGCGAATATGCTTTGCAAGCTTTTATCTGAATTAGCATGCTAATTTATATTACACATTGTGCCAATTATCTTCAACACTATTTTGTAGACAGAGTTGATAAGAGGTTTCAGATATATGATTGTGTATATTTCAGCCTCTCAATCTAGAATTCTACTTTTGTGTTAATGTGCCAATTGTATACCTATCTATCTACTATCTATCAGGAAATGATAGAGATAGAAACCATGGTTCATATAATATATCCCCCATGAAAAGCTTGTTTTGCAGAAATTTCTGTAATCAAGATGCCATTCAAGGTACAAAGGTATTATAAAGTCACCAGCAAAATAAAAATTATCTTACATCACTGTATTAAGTGAACACTTTAGACAATATAATATATTTTAGTAGACTCCTCATGCTGAAGAGAAGGAGGTGCATATTGAATGAAATGATGGTGGCTTTGAGAGATGACTGTGTAGATAAAAATACATAGTTTAAGACCAGTGAGAAGCAGTGGAGTAAAAGGCTTTAAAGTTTAACAGAAGGATTTTAATAGTTAACCTTTGGGTAACGAGGAGCCACAAAAATGATTTAACAGTAGAACAGCAAGTTATTTTATTTATTGAGAGTAAAGACCCTGTTAGTCTCTCTACTGTATATTTAGAGTGCATTTAGGTCACACTTTTTACTCCTTGATCATTAGACATTGGTCATGTCCTGTTGCACCTAAAGCCATGCTAAGGACCTATCTTAGGTGAATTTAGGGAGAGGGTGAGCCACAAACTTGTGAATCATGAACAATCAAGGTAGATTGACATGTTTTTCGGAAATGAGAGGATAAGAAGCAGAGTTTAAGATGAAAGGGGAAAAGGTGGGTGTCTGGGAGGTAAGTAGTAGGTTGCAGTATCATTGGTGTTACCGGATAATGGCTCCATAAATGCTTTAGTAGTAGTCTGAAACAGAATGGAACAAGTTTTGGCAATACTGAAAAAGACAAAGAATTTTGCAGGTGGCATTAATGTAATCAGAGAATAAAAGCAAAGATTTGTCCCAGGCAGAGTTCTGAATCAATAGGGTAAATAAGCATTGCATCAGTAGTAGACGTTTTGAAAGTTAGAGTTGTGTCTGGTTTGGTTAAAATGACAAACACTTCTCTTTTCATGAGATTCAGATTGAACTGATTTTTAAGATAAATATAGTTAGGAGGAGATAGCTAGGAGGCAGCAGCTAAAGATCTGAGTCTGAATTTTATTTATTAGTGAAGGGGTGTCTAAATATATCTGGATATTGTGTCTGTAATGGATAAGGTCTCACAAAGAGCATATGAAAGGAGAACAACCGAGGGCCAAGTACAGTACCTAGAGGCTGCAACAAATTGGTAGCTCTAAAATTGCCTGTGTGTGAATAAATCATTATTTACAACTGCAGACTTGCTGTTTGCAATGACCCTACAGTCCTTGCAAGCCTGCATTTGTATATAACATTTACTGTACCTAAGAGGTTTTACAAGTACTAGATTTAGGTGACTAATTAAATCATAATGAGAGGCACACTGAAAACTTGGCATGTGTGTTGTCCCAGAGGACTGAACTCTGTTTCAGTTAAAGCTTTCCATTTTGGAAAATGATGTTATTAAGGAGAGTGCAAATATATCCTATACTAGGAATAAAGCTTTGAATTTGCATTTGTTTGTGGCATTGCATTGGAAATGTATTCTTGCATATTGTTTTTTGTAAAATTAGGTGTCCATTACATCCAGGGCCGGAACTAGGGGTAGGCAGAAGAGACAGTTGCCTAGGGCGCAACAATTGAGGGGGGCTGGGCAGCTACCTCTTCTGCCTACCACTAGACTGACTCCCTTTCTCTCTTTCTTGAGCTACTAAAGCTCTGCGAAAAGATGTTTCTCTTTATTTTCCTATGAAGAAGGCCATGTGGAGGAGATGTTCAGAGCTGTGCCATTGACACTGGAGAACAGCTATAGTGCATGTTTTCTCCCAATGTTGTTTTTCTAAACATTTACATATAATTTTTTTAGAAGAACTATTATCATTCCCTCTATTAGTCAGAAACATAGCCGTGGTTGTAAAATGCTGAAAATAGTTATTTCAAGAAAATTTTCCAGTGATTTTTCTAAGGACAATCAGTGCAAATTGCCAATTTCCTTTGGACTGGAGCCTGATTGAATTAATTTCTCCTGCTTGTAGAAAACAAGCCTTTTAGCTAATTTAAGTTTCATTATTCTGCATGGAGAATCTATTTAGACTTTGGAGTGGGTGAATGAGACCAATTTTCATTTAATAATTGCAAGGCAGCTACGATCTAATGTTTAACACACATCTTGGTTTTGATGGAGGATCCACAATGGCAGCCACCTGTATACATATACCTATATATTCATACTGTATATATATCGTCCACATATTAAATTGTAAAATTAAAATGAAGCATTTTATGTGTTTGTGTCCTGAAACCCTTAGCTTCTAATCTCTTTTTGTATTATGTCTAGGGCTAACCCAGCATTCATATTTTCACCTTCACTAGGGAAAGAATTTAAATTAATGATGTGTTTTTTTTTCTCTGCTATATAATCTTGCATCATTCTTAGCTAATCTTAGAGAAAGACATTGACTACACTATACAATAATTTGCACTCAAGTGGCACCATCCTGTATCTGGGTGGGGTGATAATGTTGTCATGTGGGACACTAGATTCTCTACAAAGAAAGTATTTTATTTTTAATAGGAGTTACTTTAAGAACAAATGGGGGTTGTGATAAAACAATTTGCCCAAATAAAGTGTTCAAAAGGCAAGTTTTTTTTAACATACTGCTTTCTGCACTTTGCAAAATGCATGTTCTGGAGTAGCAACAGGACACTGCCCTTACCTACAGCTTAGTATGAAGGCTAACTGAACACCACATGTTATCCACAAGAATGTGGACTTCAGCAAGGGAGGGGCCTGTACTATCTTGGATGAGAGCTTTATTGATCCATTTAAAATACAACAATTGAACAGAGGAACAAACTTATTGCTTTTTGTGACTCATTTCACTTCATCAAAAGCCAGATTTCAATTGTTGTATTTTACATGGATGAATAAAGCTTCAACTATTGATGATCGTAGCAAGTTGTAGTAGTATAGTCAAGATAGGATGAGAACATGCATAAGCTTTTTAACTGTTGCCGGTAAAAGAAAGGAATGTATTATGGCAGAAAAAGTTTTGACAGCATTATCAATATGGTCAGAGTAGGACAGAGAGAAGTCAGAGACTACCAGCTAGTGATGGCCGAATTTATTCGCCAGGGGCGAATTCCCGCGATTCGCCGCTGGCGAATAAATTCGCAAACCGCCAGCAAAATTTCACCTGGCGAAAATTCGCCAAAAAAACGAGTAGTGCTTCAGTTTTGACGCAACGCGCCAAAAATGACGTGACGTGTGCCGAAAATACCGCAAGGTGCGTCGAAAGCGTGCCGCGACTGGTTTCGCAAATTTTTCGCTACTACCAGCTAGTGATGGGCAAATCTCCCCCGTTTTGCTACGCCAAAAAAATCGCGAATTTCCAGCAAAATTCGCAAATTGGCGAAAAAATTCACGAAACGAGTCGCGTCAAAAACGACACGCGACTCGTTTTTTTCGGCGAATTTTTTTTTGCGAAATTTGGAGTGATTATATACTGAACCCTGTCAACTCAGCATGTTATCTGCTGGTAGTAGTGATGGGCAAATTTATTCGCCAGCGGCAAACTGCTGGAATTCGCTTCTGGCGAATAAATTCGCCCATCACTACTACCAGCAGATAACATGCTGATTTGACAGGGTTCAGTATATAATCACTCTACAATGTAAGGGGTTAGAACAGGTTTAGGGGGTGAGATGATTAGCTCAGTGTTTGTTGTATTCAGTTTGAGGTGGCATTAGTTTATCCAGTTGGTTATAACTACAAAGTTAAGAAGAGAACCAGAATGCAGATTGATGACCAAGCAACCTAAAGATTATTTGTAATTGTGCACATGGCAGTCTCATTAGAGAGTAGAGTGCAGTCTGAAACCCAGTGGGTCCAACAGATTATGGGGCAAATTTAATAACCTGCGAAAATTCACTAGCGATGGCTCGCATGCATTGCAACACTTTGCAACACTAATTCACTAAAGTGTGAAGTTTCATCTAGGGCACCGAACGCTGGTGAAGTTGCGTTAGCTTTACTTTGGCAATAAAAGCGAAGTTGCACTAGCGTTGCCTTATTTGCATACGGCGGGAAGTTAAAGTTCTATAGACATATATACTGTATGTTGCAGTTACATTACACAAGCCCGGGAAACCTTAGTAAAAGAAAATAGAGTTGTTATATTGCCCTACACATGTGCCCACTGTATAGTTTACGTTCCATATGTTAGGAAATGTAGGGAGAAAGCCGGGTACCCCAAAAATTTTTTTACAATCTTCTGAAGTCTATTGCCCTGTAGATAACTCCTATGTACATTATTGCACTTCGCCTGGTCTGAGGTGGTGAAGGCAAGTCTGGGGCAAGAGGTAACGTTCAGTAAAATCCACATCTTAGTGAATTGGCAGAGTTATGTTCATTCACTAGAGAAAACATTCATGTGGCGTTAGAGTGCAAAGCAACTATAGCTTACCTCCTTCGCAAGCGAAGGGGCATTTGCACACGTTAGTAAATTGGCGAAGTAACGAAATGACATCAAGCTGCCAAATTTTTGCTAGTGTTAGTCACTTCGCCCCTTTAGTAAATCTGCCCCAATGAGTGAGTAGAAAGTTACTATGGGAGAAAACTATATGTTGTAGGATTTTAGAGGCAAGCCATAAAAAGGAGCAAAAAAGGACCTACACAGTAAACAAATGGAGCAATATATTAAGTAGGACATACGTGTTAAACCATGTAACCATTGTATTGTGTGTAGTTGTACATGAAAATATTTCTCTTGTACTGTAAATAGGTGATATTTTTCTGATCCATTACTCATATTTTTAACATGTATAATTCTTACAAGAAACAATAATCATAACTAATGTTTCCTCTATTGAGTTAAATATGTTTGAAATAGGCATGAGGTCAGTTTTTACATGTGACCTGATGGGAAAAATCTCTGTTTGTTAGTGAACTCCAGATAAATTGCAAATAATAAACCTCTGGAAAATACAAGGAGTTTATGACCTAAATGTGATCTATTGTAGGCCTAGTCCTTGTTAAACTTTGATAACAACTTCACATCATTACAGGTGGGCTTGACTTGTCTGACAAGCTAATATTCCCTTTGATAGGAAAGCAGATATTAATCAGACTTTTCTATACTAGGGTCATTTTGTTCTGAAGGACTTTAGTTGCTTGCTCTGCTTACTGAATTAAACCAATAGACCATTGTTGACAGAGCACATTATAGACCATTCTGATCAGATTGCAAGTGTACTTGAAGTTGCTGCACTAGTGTCTAGGACCAGCACGCAATGGGGCAATGTAATAAAATTTGTAAAGAGTACAAATTAGCAAATACAATTTGCATGTCACAATGTAATACTCATCATTAAACCTTTTTTGATGGTGAATCTTAGTTGTGCATTGCAAATTTTAACACCTGCTTGAAGGTGGTGTAAACTTTTGGAGCAAATGCAACAACTTTTCGATTAAAAAGATGCACCAGGACACTATTACAAAGTATAAAATTCACAATCACTATCTTACTGCCGTGTGAGGGTCAAAGTGTTTGCAAAGACAAGCTTTTTCACTTTACAAACATTTATTCGCATTCTAAATGTGAACAATTTTTGAGTTAGGGACCAATTTTGCATTCACAAAAAATAACTCCAGTCAACAAAGTCACATGGATTCGGGAAATTCTGAATATCGTGAAAGTATTGATTTAAGAATTCCTGTTCTATTTTGTACCAATATATACAAAAAGTTCTGAATTACATAGATTGTTAAGTAGGACCAAAGCCCCTTAAGTTCAACCCTTCCAAATGCCTTTGGTTTATTGATCCATCATATGGAAAAAAATCTGCTATTAGTTTAATCATGTCCCCTTGCAGAGAAAACAATCCCAATTTTTTTACAGTATGCCCTCATAATTTAGATCTTCCATCCCCTTATCCAGTTTAGTTGCATGTCTCTGTACTCTCTCCAGCTTATTTATTCATCCTATACATTAAACTTGTTAGGAAAGGATCAACCTGCAAGGCTTTACCTGCTAGTGTGACATTGGCGCATTATTTCTTTGTAGACATTAGCAGTTCCGTGCTCTCTGGTTGTACTCTTGCTGTTATTACTTTCTGGTTACAGCTGGCTGCCTGCTAAAGAAATGTGACCAAGTGAATATTTTCTCTAACAATACAGCTTATAAGGATAGCGACTCAAAGCGCAAACCTTGCAAGGAATTAATGAATGTTACCCACATATGCATGCAAGGTATAGCCACTTATAGAAGGTATGGCAAGTAGTGATGGGCGAATTTATTCGCCAGGGGCGAATTCGCAGCGAATTCCTGTGATTCGCCTGGGAAAATTCGCAAAAAAAAATGAGTCGTGCGTTGTTTTTGACGCGACGCGCGTCAAAATCATGCCACTACTCGTCTCGTGAATTCTTTCGCCAATTTGCGAATTTCGCTGGAAATTCGCAAATTTTTCGGCGAAGCGAAACTGGATAGATCCGCCCATCACTAATGGCAAGTTATATGGTATGAAGGTATTGAAGGGAAGCAATTGCAACAATAAATCAACAGATCCTCCCAACTCCCAGTTTAATTACTTTTTTCAGTTTCAGGTGAGAGTTTACTCTTTCTATCTGGGCTCTGTCCCATTACTTTAATATGCTCACCCAACAATAATAGTGGTCCGGGTGTCCATGCACCGGACCCTCCGCTTCAACCCAATGCTTTATACTTGGTACTTTAAAATACTTCCAAGGCACTCACCACTTTGTGTCCGTGGTCCAGGTGCTGTGCCCCGAACCCGTAGCCAGGGGAGATAAATCCACAAAACACTTCCTTCTATGGCACGCACTCTCACAGATCCTCCGGACTCGGGTGTAGTCAAACGTAAAAGTCTTTATTTCCACATACAAACACCTAACGCGTTTCGGCAACACACGAAACGCGTTAGGTGTTTGTATGTGGAAATAAAGACTTTTACGTTTGACTACACCCGAGTCCGGAGGATCTGTGAGAGTGCGTGCCATAGGAGGAAGTGTTTTGTGGATTGAAGGGAAGCACCCTGCCATTATAGAAATTTCCTAAAGCTATTATTTTACATGTATTTATTTTGAAGAAGAGTTATTCACCTTTGAATTAACTATTATTATGATATTAAGAGTGATATTCTCAGACAATCTGCCATTTGTTTATTTTTTTATTAGTTGTGGTTTTTGAGTTATTGAGGTTTTTATTAAGCAGCTCTCCAGTTTGCAACTTCAGCAATCTGGATTGATTTGAATTTGACTTGAACATGAATAGGAGAGGTCCTGAATAGAAAGATGAGTAATAAAATGTAGAAACAACAATACATTTGTAGCCTTACAAAGCATTTGATTTTAGATGGGGGTCAGTGAATCCCATTTGAAAGCTGGAAAGAGTCAGAAGAATTAGGCAAATCATTCAAAAACTAAAAAAACAAAGAAAAATGAAGGCCAACTGAAAAGTTGCATTCTATAACATACTAAAGGTTAACTTAAAGGTGCACCACTCCTTTAATATTGGAAACATGATAGGAGGACAGTGATCTTCCATACAGACAATGGTTATTATATATATTGTCTTTATGTCAGGATTTTGTTAACTGAATTGTGTGTTTTTAGTGGTACAGTAAAACATGACATTTTTTATTTATGGACAAACTGAAAAATTCAATGCATGCAATTAGTCTAAAGTGAAGAGTTTATTGTGTCCTCAGCCTTCTGCCTATGAGCCTATAATTCAGTGTCTTGTAACATGAAACGCGTAAGGCTGAGGACACAATAAACTTTTCACTTGAACTAATTGCCTGATGGAAGTCTGCCTTCATTGCATGCCTGCTCCAAATAATTTTTCGGTTTGTCCACTCCCAGTGCTAAGGGCTCAGGCAGTGCACCTGGACTCCTTTCTTTATGTGGTGAGTTATTACTTTCTACTTGGAGACCCTAACCTCAGATACATGATTCTAATTGGAGAGTCCTTACTATATATGTAGAAAAGAGAATTGCCTTTAAAAAAACTTGTTAATTATGAGAATGTAGCAGGTTTAGACGCAAAGAATATATGCTCTTCTTATTGATAATATCCATCAAATGTCAGATTGTATGCATTTACAGAGTTAAATAGATTTTTCACATAATAAGCACTAACCTCTCCTTTTTTTCTTCCTTTTGCTCTCTTTTTAAAGGTACAGAAGCCAAAAGGCAAAAGAAAACTGATTGGCAGAAAGTACAAAGCCGCATCTCTCTTTCTTCAGCCACAACCTCTGAACAAAGGATTCTCTCTGTTTTATCTCTGTACAAAACTAACTTTTTCGCTTGTGAATCTTATGTCTGAAAGCATTGAACATACAGACTATTCAGGTCTAAGGTGACAAGATGCACCAGGACATACCCAATCCATTCAATTAAATAAAAGAGCCTCCTGGTAATCTCTCTAATCCAAGTTGTGTCATCCTGAGCTTCAGTTGAAGGACCTGTGTAAAATCCACCAGTGAAGAGTTTCTTATGTACATTATTTTACTTGTACCATGTGCTAAAGATTCTGTACATGATGGGCCTGTAAGGAATGATAATGTTGAGTTTTTGTCATGTTCCTGAACTTAACCTTAGAGGAGACATAATCCAGATCAAATATAGGCTGTAAAAGTTTTGTCTTTACAGTCATCCAGTTGTTTATTAATTGTCATCCAGAAAAATCTCACCATGTACCTTTTTATGGTGCTGTATCTCCAAACCCTTTGGGTGACTATCTCCATAGCAATGCAGCATGGACACTACGATGTATGCAAGACACTAACAAAGTCTGACGAGGGGATAGTTTGGGAATATATGGCCTGTCAACCAGAATCTATAGACATGACACAATATGTGAAGGTAAAGCTGGATCCTCCAGACAGCACCTGCGGGGACCCTCCAGAAACTTTCTGTGCCATGGTAAGAGACAACATTTAACATGAAGACAAAGAGATATCTGTCAAGATAAATGTTCAACCAATGCCAATACATAGGTTTTAATCGTGTGTGCCATGGGCAATAAATACACCTCCTACTGACAACTCAGTTTATGAGTTAATGATGTATTTTCAATCACATTAGTAACAATATTTAAATAGAGGTAGGGCTACTACAAAATGATTTATGGAAAGCTATTGAATTGGGGAAAGAATTTTAAAAAATGTGAATTGAATAGACACATTGTAGCATGTAAACTAAATGGTGAATTTGCTCTTCACCTGAGTTCCAACATCTCATACTTGCCAAAAATTATAACTATTAATGGGCAAAACGGCCGCGTTTCGCTTCGCCGAAAAATTCTCGAATTCGCGAAACGAGTCGCGCGTCGTTTTTGACGCGCGTCGCGTCGTTTTTGACGCGCGTCGGGTCGACTCCGACGCGTCATTTTCGCCGCGTCGCGTCAAAAACGACGCGCGACTCGTTTTTGCGCGAATTTTTTTGCCGAATTTTTTTGCCCGTTTCGCGAATTTATTCGCCAGCGGCGAATCGCGGGAATTCGCCGCGAATTTGCCCCTGGCGAATAAATTCGCCCATCACTAATTATAACTACTCTGTGTGCCAAAAATTTGCTGTTATAAATGTTCTCTGAAAGTTATTTAGGGAACTTTCCCCACACAATTACTAAAGTAATGATGCGCATGGCATAATAGCCTGGAGGAAAGGCTATATTTAATGAGATGCAAAAGTCATAGCTTTGTCCTTATGATGTTAGATCCTTGGCATGAAACTGGTGAAATTTCCAATTGAGAAAATGCATTCTTTTGTTCTTTTGCTCCTGACAAGTGACCAATATTTACAGTTTCACACTGATGAATTTTCACCTGTCAAAATGAGTTGAATGTTCACCAATGCAATTACAAAGTTAATTAATCAAAACGTGGTATATTCTCCTTGTAGTAAATCATCGATGTCCTGGAGCATTTATATTTATGTTGAAAACTATTTTTGTTGTAACTTTTGCCATTTAGTAAGTACTGTATGTCCCATGTAACCTCTATTCCGGCTCAATAACTGCCTTCCCAGACAAGTACCAGTAGAGCATGGGTTACAATGGATTCTCTCACTCAGAGTGGGCTTTTGAAAAAGTGGAAGAGGAAGGTGATGGGGGTTGTTTAATTACACCTCTCTTGCTGCTATACAGAAAGATAAAGACAGAGGGCACCAGATGTTCTTTCAAGCAACACAACAGAAAGTGTTTATTGAACATGCATGGGGTTTAACCACAGCATAGTTTCTCAGAGGCAAGTGGTACAGGCAACATCACATGCAGAGTGCAACCTAGGCTGCCACTCCCCTGCAGACAGACTTGGCAGGAATCTCACTTCATCTTTGCAACATATGCCATTGTGGCTTGGATCACCTCAAGGAAATCTTCTGTCCTGATTCCCTATCCACTAGGATCCCTACACTACAGGCAATATGGCCTGGGAGAGTACCTCCAGAACTGCCACTCCAATGTTGGAGTTCAGAACTGCTCTTAGAACTGCTTTTTTTAGCTCAAGTTCAATGTTGATAAATGCAAGGTTATGCACTTTGGCAACAATAACATAAATGCAATTTATACAGTAAATGGCAGGTGTTGGGAGTTTCCTTAAATGAGAAGGATCTTGGGGTTTTTATAGATAACAAGTTGTCTAATTCTGGGCAGTGTCATTCTGTAGCTACTAAAGCAAATAAAGTATTGTTACATACAAAAGTGCATAAACTCAAGGGTTGAAAACATAATTATGCCACTTTATATATCCCTAGTAAGGCCACATCAGGAGTACATAGTGCAGTTTTGGACTCCAGTCCTTAAGAAGGATATAAATGAGCTGGAGAGTGCAGAGACATGCAACTAAGCTGGTTAGAGGGATGGAAGACTTAAATTATGAGGGTAGACTGTCCAGGTTGAGGTTGTTTTCTCTGGAAAAAAGGCGCTTGTGAGGGGACATGATTACACTTTACAAGTACATTAGAGGACATTATAGACAAATATCAGGGGACAGTTTTTACCCATAAAGAGGATCACCGCACCAGAGGCCACCCCTTCAGACTAGAAGAAAAGGACTTTCATTTGAAGCAGCGTAGGTGGTTCTTTACAGTGAGGACAGTGAGGTTGTGGAATGCACTGCCGGGTGATGTTGTGATGACTGATTCTGTTAATGCTTTTAGGAGGGGCTTGGATCATTTCTTGGACAGACATAATATCAAAGGCTATTGTGACACTAAATTCTACAGTTAGTATAGATATGGGCATAGGTAATTTATGGGAAAAGTATGGAGGGGTGTGTATGGATGCTGGGTTTTCATTTGGAGGGGTTGAACTTGATGGACTTTGTCTTTTTTTAACCCAATTTAACTATGTAACTAACTATATAATTATGTAAGCCTTACTGACTTACACTGCTAGAGTGCACTGTTACTGGATATAGACCTGGCACTATCTAATACATTTCCACTGTAATATAAAAATCATGTTTATTTTCTTAGAAATATTTGAACCTTTTTGTGTATTATAAAGGACTTCACTACATTATAGTTTCAAAACTGTTCTATAGAAGAATATCAGCACTTTTATAATCTGCCTGTTCTTATTGTGATATTTTTGGCCATTTATTTCTCTGTATAGGCAAAATGGGCATTTATCGAGCCAACACTGTTGCATCCAGCTTTATTGCTTCTGGTTCCCTTAATGTATTTAATGCTCCATGGAGACCGTCAAAACACTTGTGTTTATTTGATTATATTCTCCTTTTCTGTTGCATCCAAATTGATAATACTGCATTTGCTATCAGGGTCAGTTTTAGGGCAGCTACCCTGTCCCCACTCCTTAAAGAAACACCTTGGCTTGAAAATAACCTTGGTAGATGACATGCTGTACTGCAGGTATATGGTACGGTCAGGAACATCCAACCTTGCACCTTAAAATCTGCTTTTGTCTGTTTGAACCATAACCAAACAGATCTTATCGAATCTGGTCACCAACAGGCTGGGCTAAATCTTGATGATGTAATTGTTCAGATACCAGGCCAGTGATGAGATAATTATGTGGATCTACAGTGCCTCTTTAGTAGAGGACCACAGCAACATGCTGATTTAGTGTTTTTTTTTCCAACAAGATTGTCTCAAAGACCAGGGTAAAGAAGATACAAGTGCCTAAGGTGCAACGGTTGGGGATGCTAGTCACATACCTCTTCCATTGTCTACTCCTAGTCTGGACCCTTGTCTCCAACAACCGCTCTTCTTTTACTTTACACCCAGGTAAAAGTAGTACTCATTTATTTTCTCATGCACCAGCATATAAAAGAACCAGCCCTTATAATATTTAAAATACAGTGGTCAGGTATGAATTATTACTCAAGTACAGTATGAAACACTTCGGTGATCACTGATATACCCACTGTCCAACCCACACCCTAGCAGCACAGAGCAACAATCTGAGGAAATTTGAAGAAGCTAAATAAGATTCCAGGTAATTATCTGAACTAACAACATTTTGTGTTAGTATGAAATACAGAATATTGGTGGAAAAAATCTGTCAACATTGTATCCAGTCATCAAAGGGTTTATAATTTTAGCCTCTCGCAGTTTCATTGGAATTAAAGGCTTGTGCCGGGTTTGAAGAGGAGAAAAATGCTAATCAATATTTTCATGGGAAAGCCTGCCAAAATTTGTTTTAAAAAGGATGAAATGAGCAAGTGGATGAAATAGAATTGCATTAAAAGTGAGCTGGAAATAACAGATTCATCAAAGCTGGATTTTATAAATAGAAGAATTGAAGAATAAAGATGGGTGTATTTTACCAAAATCACAGGAATTTATTATTGCAAAGGTTATAAGTAGGGAGACAAGTACTTTAGAGATGTCACCATTACTATAGAGCAGTTAATAGGATATCATTTGTGCTTTTTTTTAAAAATCAGATACTGTATTTGAAGCAAGTTAGACAAATATTAACAGGAATCAGGTTCTACCAAGCTGGTTAGATGGCATTGTTCTTTTATATGCCTCCATTTATTTCTTATACCTGTCCTCTGAAGTTCGGCTGCATTAATAATATGTAATAGTCAAGCTTTATTTCAGAGGTACTGTGTGGCAAAAGAGAATGGTGTGTTCTATATGGAGTGTAGGAAAACCGAGACACCATATGCAGTGAGTTTCCAGTTTAAGCTGGCCATAGATGCAAAGATCCGCTCGTTTGGTGACCGCCAAACGAGCGGATCTTTCCCCGATACTGTGTCACTATCTGTCAAGGCTATATCGGGGTAATGAAACGTTTGACACTATAGCCTAACGATCTGATTACGGGAAGTGCAATGGACTTCCGACGGGTCGGTTGGAAGAAAATCCGACCTTCCCGATCGATATCTTGTCCAGTTATCGGTTGGGAAGACCCGTCGAAAGCCCCCATACACGGGCAGATAAGCTGTCAAATCGGTCTAAAAGACCGGTATCGGCAGCTTTATCGGCCCGTGTATGGCCAGCTTAATTTACCATTTACTTTAGCCTAGTGCTCTGTGTGATGTGCATTGGCATAGTGATTGTTATTTTCAGTTGTTCCTTTGCAAAAAAAATGTGTCACATACACAATGATTTCGTATTAAATGGATTCTGTTGTGATTTTTAGCCATCTCGGGTCATTTTGATGGAACTGCTTTCACACAGGCTAGTGTTTCTACTATTCAATGTAATTGAAGGAGTTGATGTGCTGTTCTTCTATCTACCAGGAAGCTGTTATCTGATTACCTACCCATTGCTGATAGGCTTCTAGAGGGAAAGGTTGGGGGTAACAATTTGCAGAGTAGCAGTAAATGAAAGCACAAGTCACATGACTGAGGGCGCCTGGAAAACTGATAATATGCCTAGCCCCATGTCAGATTTCAAAGTTAAAGATAAAAAAAACCTGTTCTTTTGAAAAATCAATTCCAGTGCAGAAGTCTGCTGGAGCAGCAATATTGACTGATTAATTTATAATAAATAATACTATAATAAAAAAACATGTTTTCTCACAACAGTATCCCTGTTACTGTTGTATACAGTGCTTGGATTGGACTGTATGTAAAGATAATTCAGTATTTGCATTTCTGCCAAACTGGTCAAGTGAACCCTTAACATTCAACAGAAGCTCTAAATACTTTCCTAATGGAGTTTAAAAATTTGGCATGATTCCCCAACCTTCATGTATTTTCACCCCAAAGAAACCTTTAGAAACCTTACCATTTCATCCAACTTTAGCTCTTGAAAATGAAATTCATGAGGATCCAGCATGCTCGCTACTATAAAAAATTATTTTATATGGTTTGCTTATGTAGGATGTGTGATCCAAAACATACACCATATGGTGTATTAGACACACATGGAGAACCTTTTACAAGACATTTGGCACAGATGTCTTACCATTTCTTACTATGTCATGTCATTTAAACACATCCATTATCACAGCTTCCATTGAACTTAGGACTGGGGTCTATCCTGTAATGTGCTGTGTAAACCTAGCAATTGCATAATTGCTAGCTTAAATTTATGCACTGCCATAAATTCAATTTATTCTTAGTACAGGGATAAAATATTTAGCATTTTTGCTGCAGTATTGGAAATGACAACAAGATAATTCTCACCTTCCTTGTTAAAATCTTTTCCCACATTATTATCAATTTCAACAAGAGTGGGGTGACTTCGTTTTAGCAGAGCTGACTTTTGGTGTGTTTGAATGTCAGATACAAAAAAGTCTGGTGTTAAAATGATAATTGTACACATATATTTAAATCAAAGATAGCGGTAGTGTGCACTGTGGTTCAGGGTGGTAAAGCGATATTTAAAAACATAAATGATGATATAAAAGGTGTTTTCACTTGACTCCTCTGTAAGCAAATTCTCTTGACATCATGCACATGAGTGTACAGGTAAAAGATCTTTAGTATCATTGTTTTGTATTCTTATGGCCCCTGTGACACATGCATGACACAGAGCAGAGTGTTTTTCAGTATGAAGAAATGAATCATTCTTGGTCTACATCATTCTTTACAGTTTACCAAGGTCACTACACTAAAGATTTTGCATCATTCTCCTTGCATCCAGCTTTACTGTGCAGAGCAATCTGTGTAAGACTAACCACATACAGAACATCAATAACTTTTAAAGTGGCAAACATGGATCTCATACTGCATGTATCTACAGTATGTTCTTCCTTTATTTAGGAATATAAGTTCAGAATCTCCAGGGTGAGGGTATCAAAAAGAATTATAGTTGGATAAATTAATAGTGCCCATTGCCTTACTGATCTTTCTCCACTACTATGTGGACTTCAGAAAAGAGGCCTTTGGTGGGTCATGAGGTTCAGGTTTTAAAGTCTAACAGACAGAAAATTGTGCTGCTGAAAATCCAAATTGAGATTCCACATTTCTTAATGAGTAAGTCTGCCATATAGAGTAGACAGACCAACATCAACAATGCTTTACTGTATTGTTATAACCACATCAAGAAAATTTTACATTTTCACACTGAAATAAGAAACCTTCTAAAAATAATCAGTTACAAATTCTGGACCAATACCTTTCACTGTCCTAAAAATGTTTGGGCCTCAAATGTCACTTATTGACTTTTCCAAACTGATTTTTTTTTTCTTATAGTTCCTCAAATTGGTTTGATTGCAAAAGTTTCTGGACAGTTCTGTTTAAATCATAATATAATTATAATAATAATATCATGTTTACTGTGTATATACATAAATTATATATATATATATATATATATATCTTTCTATATATATATATATATTTATTTATATATATATATATATATATATATATATATATATATATATATTACATCAAAACCTGACAGTAATGGGTTCTATGTTGCCACCACAGTTTGGTGGGCAACTTTAATATGTATAGTATTCACATGTCACTGGGAAAGTCAGGCTGTTGGTCCTACTGAAACATTGTGGATACGCTTGGGTAGAGAGTACTGCAATAGAGCTCATAACTCTGTTCACTTTATTTCAGTAACATCTGTTCACTGTCTGAAGAGCTCTAACAGGGAGTTCACACAGACATTACTGAGTGGTAAAATGTTGCTTTATGGTGCTCCATCTTGTACTTAGCATTTGTTTGGTTTAACCTGACCAAAGAAATGAATATAACATTTTTTTTTTATGTGGAAAATCAGTAACTACAGAAATTATTTTTCAGCTCATATCTAAACTTTTTTTGTGCTTCCATTGCTAATATTTCCAGCAAAGGGTAAGTTATAGCCACATATTATATTCAACACCCAGGAATTTAAGTGTGGGGCAAGACATCCTCTACAGATTTATATTACAGTGAATCATGTTCATATAGAACAACTGACCAAAGTAAATATAACTGCCCACATTTCAGACACATACTGTACATGTTCTTCTACAAACAGAAAAAGGGCAATACAATGTAGTTCAGAAGTTATATGAGATAACTATTTACAGATCTGAGACTTTGGATTGCAGGGATTGCAGCCAACTAACCAAGCACATGGGAGAATAGATACTTTACCGTATCAGTGTCGCAGCCTAAGACAAATAGTTTTCATCTGAAATTTCTGCAAGGTTCAGCAATGTTCGGTTTTGTAGGTATTACCCACTCAAATATTGGTTCCATGTGATCTAGTGTGAGTTACCATAATGCCACAGAGAATGCAACATTTCCTCTTAAAACCTGCCGAGTTGCTGTTTAAGTAATGGGAGAGGTCCAGGGATCAATTTTGAGTTATTTGCAGCCTTCCTGACATTCAAGTTTTTTTTCTGAGAAAAAACTTGAATCAAGTTTTTGAAACTTGAATCTGATTCGGTTTGAGATCGGTACTTGTTGTTGGATCGATTCCATTCATTTGAGTTTAAAAAAATTAGATTTTTTTTTTTTTTAATAAATTTCAATTGGTCGAATTTCAAATTTATGGGAGTTTTTAAAAATTCGACTTTTGATAAATGTGCTCCCAAATGTTATCAACCCAAATCTTGCCCTAATAGACCTTTACGCTGGGTCTAGAGATGTGTCTGTTTGAGGAAATAGCATTTCTCCCAAATGTTTACCTTAACTACCATTCAGACTAAGCCAACACTGTCTCTACTTCAATTTCCTTGGCCACTTTGGGAACCAATGACATAATGTGTTTTTGTATGCATTGCTGAAAAGGTATCATCTATGTATAACTTCAATTCACCTTATGTAGGGCTTACCTAAATGGGAATGAGTTTGAGTTGGGTTTGGGGATCTGTATATGCATAATTTGGCTTGACCACAATGGGTCAGGGGCATGCTCTAAATATCCCAATTTGCAAAGCAGAGTTATGTTCCAGAGTATTGGTAAAACTGTCATAATTATGCTGGGATGTTTATCTAAAGAGTCATGGATAATTCATGTGAAAAACACACAGTACTCATAACCTTTTTCTTACGCCCTCTGAAAGATGAAACTCACAAAATGTTTTTAATTAGCTACAGCTTATATGTACATATCTCTGCACTGTATTCTGATAAATTTTGTGAGTACTGCAAATTTCTATAAATGACAGCATTTACTCTATACACCCTTTTGTTTTTGACAGGGGCATCTCTGAAACATGCTGTTTTCTGCTAGGGTTTGTGAAAAACACAGGGTTCTAATATATTTATATTTTATCAGAAATACCATGATGTTTGTTTTGTGTTTGTGCAAACTGAGAAGCCTTAATGCGTTTGTTCGACCCCTGGAGAATGGTCGTAATGTAACTAATCTGCAATGTATCTCTCTCAGATATAAACTAATCTGGGTCTGACAGCAGAGACAGCTGGATATTCAATTACCAGTAATGACAGTGTTCGGTGAGAGCAGGAGATACATTCTCTGCCTGTTCTGACACATTGTCATTTTGCATTATATTAGCAGCCTTGGTATTGGTTAGGGATCTCCAATGTGATAAATAATGTGTGATGAATATTTGATTTATATGCTAGTATATTTAACCACCATTAACATGATGGGCAATGTCAGCAAATTGCAAATGATGAAAATGATGTTATGATACCCTCCCAAAGTTAAGTTGCTTTGAAGGACTATTCACTGATTTACACCAGCACCTGCCATGGAGCCTGTATGCCTATGCTTGTCCCATTCATCAAATTCTACAGCACAGAATTTCAGACTTTTTCAGACCTCTGTAAAGAATATTCACACCAATGCATTATGAATGCTCTACATCCTGGACCCTATTCACATTCTGGGTATCTCAATCTGAATTAAAGTTTTTGGCTTTTCATTTTATATCCTGTGTTTTGTATAATATGAGTCACCCTGATAATTGAAGAGGCAGGTGAGAAGTCGGAAACCAAGATGCAAGCCAAAATATTCCCAAAATGTGGGAGAAAAGAGCTGCTCAGGTTAGTCAGTCATGAACACTGTTTACTAATTCATTCAGTTAACAAAAGAGATTCATGTTTTTATTTTTTTGCTGCATTAAGATTTTTAGCCTTCCTATCATGATTTATTCAAGTCGGCTAGAATAATTAAGCCCTAGCAAGCCAATAGCTTAAAGATAGTTTGAATTTAAGCCTGAGAGCTTAAGAACAAAAAAAAACTTTTGAATAATTTGTCTGCATAAAAAATGAAGTCCAATTTCAAAATGACTGAAGTTTACATCATAATAAAGTTATTTTTCAAATTAACTACTTTAAGCCAATTATTCTAAACTGGCCACACGTGAGCGTGTTGTTTGTACAAATTATATAAATGCATTTTGTAAGTTAGAATATTTCCAGTTGCACTTTAGAAGGGTTTTACTGTTGGTCAGTCAACCTTCTTAAAAAGGATTGGCCAAAATACTGATTGTATAGTATGTGTGAGGTACTGGTGTGAGGTTACCATCTTGGGTTTCTAACTAAAGATTTAAATATCCCCTAATGTAACCTATATGTGGCCAGTAGGTATGGTAAAGTATACATATACAGAAAGCTTTTCACTTAGGTAATATTTCATCTTGGCTATTCAAATTAAGGATTTATCCAAGAATACAGTAGCTCAGGGTGGCTAATAAAAATATTTGAATCTGCAACTTATTTTTAAAAAGTCAATTAGTCCCTTAAGTTTTTTTAGAATCATGCCTATTTTAAACAGCAATGGAATTGGATGGTATACAGAAGGTTTTAGCTGTGAATGACTCATCTATTGGCCATTTGGGAGATACAATTTCCCTACTTTAGTTTAGCATTACCACAAGCCAGCCATTAGTTATAATCAGGTATTACCAGTAGAAATGCAAGCATATGATATTATATTAATGGAAGCTTATATACTTAGACCACATTTGAAAATATAGTTTTACCTTGCCATGGAGAAAAAAAGCTATGGGGAATTCATTATTCTCTCCCTCGTCCACTTATGGGGGCATACTTCTTGAGTGATGTACTATTGGTAACACCATTTTTGAAATATGCAGGCGCTTAAATAATAGGATGTATTTATTTTAGCCTCTCCTCTTAAACTCAGTCTGTTTTGTTAAATAAAGCATATTGTTTAAAAGGTCAGACCCAACATATCAAGGAAATGGCACTAGTGTCAATAACAGCACAGAATGCTATACTTCAGGAACGCCATTATATTGTTATGATATATCAGTGCAGAAAATGTATTTCCATCTTTGAAAACTTAAACTGTAAAGTGCCATAATAGCCTTTTTAGATTTGGATGACATTATAATTACAGGATAAAGGGAATATCAAAGTTACATTTTCCAAATAGTAAAACATTCATTTAAGTGCCAGAAATTTTTAATTTATTATTATTTATTAGCATTTGTCATTATTATTATGGCAGTCAATCCTCTAGAAGAGGATTCAGCAACGGCACAGTTCTACTTACAGACAATATTACGACAAAGGTCATTCTCTGAAAGCGACTCCTTTCCTCTCGTCAACTTTAAAGGTGATCTCACACTTTGTCCTTATATCTGTCCATACAGAGTGCTTGTACTAGTGTGAACCACTTGACTACTGATTCCACTATTTCTCATGGGGTGTTATCTACTTTAAATTGCCCTCTCAAACTTGTTCTGCTAACTTACAGGACAATATGAACTCTAGTTCATATTCAGATTAGTTTCCTGTAAAGCTTCTTCAAAACATACAATATGAATATGGGGAGTTCTGCACCAAAACATTATTAATGTGCATATTTTGTTAATATTCTGCTGAACTGAAGGGATTTCATTGAAACAGATGATGACTAAATTGTATAATACTTGTTTGCCTTTACCAAATCATTTCTGTTCAGCGTAACTGAACATGAGATTAAATACAAGATACATACAATTTATTAAATTGTTATGAACCCCATTTTAATCATTTTCTTAGTTGCTCCAGTTTTGGTTTATTTTCCTGCATAACAATATGGAGAATAGCTAACTTTTCTTATGTACCTATAGGTACAGTAACTAAGTCTCTTTGGGAAGATTATCCTGGCACCTTTTCCCGGCACCACTGCCAGTTTAACAGAAAGGCAGATTTGCCTGATCTACAGCTTTCATTAAAGCAGTTGTTAGAGACACTGAAAGAGCGGAAGGCTGTGTGTGGTTATAGAGATAGGATGCTGAGCTAAGAGAAACTTAAACCCTTGAGTGCAGCTGTATTCTTGCAACCAATCCAAACTAAATTAGGTAGCCTTTTGTGCCTGGAACATTCTCCCAGCAGAGGCAGAGTTACAGTAGACACATTTTGCATTAATTATCTTTTATCTATTCTTTGGATAGGTATTAAACACTGCACTGGATATACAGTAGTTGGTTTGTTACTATGAAATAGAATTTAGGAATGGTACAGAATAGTGATATGTTAGGTCAGCAAAAGGCATAAAATAGCTATGCATACCTTGTCTGCTGTGGTGTGTGTTGTGTTTGATAGCCGAGGATGAGGAGGGTATAACAGTGCTTTATTAGCAGGTTCATGCAGCCATTACATAACAGCAGTAACTCTTACTTTCACTTTCAAGCTGTACAGAAAGTCCTGTGTATGCATAGTGACACCTGCAGGCCATTTGTATAAACACCACAGGGAGTATAAAGATATAACTTGCAACAAAGTCTTCAAATAGCCGGTTTGGCAATAAATAACCACATTATCATTTGTTTTGTTTGAACAGAAAAGACCATAATTTTCACACTTTCGGAACAACACCAGAATCCATAGTAGTTTCCAACCATTCATTGAAAAAACATGCTAAAAATCATATTAAACCTCAGTCAATGTAACCCCCAAGTTTTTCAGGGGACCACAAAAAATTATGTAAAATAATGGAAATGCATTATGCATGATATATTTGTGGGACACACAATCATAATGTAAAATGAGAGAAAACTTGAGGTTTATCTGTATATGACAAAAGTATCTGCAGATCTATGGCATCATCCCCATACGTTAATGATGCTACATCGACAGGAACTAAACCAAAATGCATTCCTGCGAATGTATCTGTTCATATTGTTCCACAAGAAAAAAATAAATAATTAAGTAACTAATTAAATACTGTTAAATAAAATATCATTATTGGAAAATCATTACAGAAAAAAATGTTCTTTATTCAGTTCATTCAAAGGTGTTTTTAAAAGACTAAAAATTAAATCAGGGATGTCCTATAGCTAAATTATTCAAACTAACTATCCATTGTTTAGAGACACAGACATAATTAAAAATGCAAATATTAAAATTATATTATACCGTAAGGGCCAGATTTAATAATAGTTGAATTTCGAAGTGAAAAAACTTCTAAATTCGACCATCAGTTTTTTGGGGAGGCCATTTTCAAATGAAAATGGACCAAACAGGTTCTAACGGTTCGAACCTTTCGATTTCACCTAAATTCTTCAAATTCTTAGGACTTTAAAAAAAAAAATTCAGGGCAGGCTCTAGGAGGTCCCCCATAGGTTAAAATGGTAATTTGGTAGCTTTAAGGTGTCAAAGTGTCGAATTAGAAGGATTTTAAAGAGACAGTACTTTGAAATTTGAATTTTTCAATTCAAAATTGAATTTTGGGCCAGTCGAAATTCAAATTTTAAAAAATTCTAATTTTATTCCAAAATTCACTTTGACCCTTAGCAAATGTGCCCCTTAATACAATAATATTTTACTTGATGGTACGTCCATGTAACTACAGTTTATACAGGTTGATTGGAATAGTTAAAAGTCAATAATATCTACCATGCTATTGAACAATTCTAAGCACCCCCCTACCCGCAATTATATCTTGATTGTCTTTAATTAACTTTGGCATATTCATATACATTATACACAAAAAGAAAGGTTGCCATGCACCACAGAGCCCTGCAGATTTTGCTGTAACTCAGTCATATTAATACATGAGGTGGTGGCACTGGCCAACAAACTGCAACATTTGTCATACTGGTATGGGATCCATTATGTGAAAATCAGTTATCCAGAAAGCACAGAATTACAGAAAAGTCTTCTCCCATAGACTTAATTTTATCCAAATAATCAACATATTTAAAAATGACTTCCTTTTCCTCTATAATAAAACACCTTGTAGTTGATTCAAGCTAAAATTGTATCAATCCTTATTGGAAGCAAAACCAGCCTATTGGGTTTATTTAAAGTTTTATATCATTTTTAAGTAGACTTAAGGTATGATAATCCAAATTACACAAAGATCCACAGGTACTGAGCATAGTGTATAACCAGTCCCAAACCTGTACTTGCTTTTTCATATTTACTTAATTGTAAATATTTTTACATATAAATGTGCATTTTTTACTTTAACATAAGTGTGTTCTCCATCAAATCAGGGTTTAAACTTGGATCTACTTACTTCGACTATTAATTATGAGCAATTATAAACCTGCTAGGGGATTTTCGCTAAGGGCTTTTATGGCTGTCTGTTACACAGTGATCCTCTACCATTCTCATAATTGTTATTATTCAAATTACACTTTGCTGTTTGCTAGTAACATTTGCCACTAATGCTTTCACTGCCATAATTTATTTTGAGGTGCTGAATATCAAATACAAAAATATTACAAATATTCCCCAGGCATTTGCAACCAGTCTCAATGAGTCTGACAGCTGGGCTGTCAACAAGAGAATGAGCAAATGTTTGTGGCTTGCATTTTCCCTGCCATTCATGTCAATGTATAAGTGATTAAAGTGTGCATCTGTGGTTATATGGTATGGAGGGAATGCAGTGAATGTAAAGTGAATAAAACTGTAAATCCAGTAGTAGAAACTCCCTTACTATTCTCCATTATCAAGTTTCAGTTTCTTAGATATCTATAAGAAAGTCTTACGATGGTATACTGTGTCCAAACTACTGTGTTTGTGCATGTTTACATGGTAAAAAAATAAGGGTATGTGTCAGCTGCCAACTGCTGATTAACTTTCTGCCTGCTACAATTAGCAGAAAGCTGTTCTTAAATCTCAGGCAGCTCAACATCACTCTACTACTTTCCCAATAGCCCATTCTTTCGGTTATTACAAGCCCACTCTCTACACAAGGTTAGGTTTTAAGTCAATGTTTTCTGCAAGGATACAACTACTGAGCACCATTGGGTTGGGAGGGGGTTATAGGATCTGGATGTTGAGAAGACCCTAAAGACAAAAATGGCTACCTGAAATTCAGCAATTTGTGGATGCTGTGTCTGCCTAAGTTTAGTTACTTTACTCCGGTTTCCTCCAACACTCCAAGAATGTACATTGTACAGGTATGTTATATGACTCCTCATTTCATTTACTTTAGTGTCTGTGTGTGCATGATAGAGACTTGTAAGCCCTTCTGGGGCTTGGGTTGTGGTCCTTTACAACAGGAATGTAACATTATACATTCCATAGTAGAAGGAACCATGTAGAGTTGAACTAAAGATTGAACCTGAAGTCTAACCTGAAGCAGGTTACAAGGACAGGGATTCTCTGCAGACAGCTGATGGTGAGAGGTTACCCACAGATACAATTCAGTAAGTAATTCTGTAGATTCTGGAACTAAAACTTGACTTTTAAAGGAAAACTATACCCCGAAAATGAATTTTTGAGCAACAGATCGTTTATATCAAATCAAGTGACATATTAAAGAATCTTACCTACCTGGTATATATATTTAAGTAAATATTGCCCTTTTTACATCTCTTGCCTTGAACCACCATTTCGTGATGGTCTGTGTGCTGCCTCAGAGATCACCTGACCAGAAATATTTCAAATCTAACTGTAACAGGAAGAAGTGTTGAAGCAAAAGACACAACTCTGTCTGTTAATTGGCTCATGTGACCTAACTTTATAGTTGGTTTGGTATGTTTGTGTGCCCTGTTGGATCCTAGGATCCCAGGAGGCTGCCCTTATTTTTTAAAATGGCTATTTTCTATTTATGATTACCCAATGGCACATGCTACTAAAAAAGTGTATTATTATGAAAATGGTTTATTTACATGAAGCAGGGTTTTACATATGAGTTGCTTTAGACAATATCTTTTTATAAAGACCTACATTGTTCGGGGGGTATAGTTTTCCTTTAAGCTTTTTCAACATTTTCAGTAGTTATAATACAGAAAGCAAAGGGAAACAGTAAAGAAAAGTATAAAGGGTAGACATATAAATCTAAGACTTGCAACACTCTATTGTCAAAGCTATGATGTTGATGTTGACAATGGTAACAATGTTTTGTTCATAATGACTAATAACTTTAATTTAGTCTGCAAGTCCTTGCCTCATTTACATGATAATAAGAAGGACCTTGATCCCTGTTTTTATTAAAAAAAACTGTATAATACTGTATAATAATACTGTATGTGATAAACTGTATAATAGATGCTATAGTTATGCATACTTCTATGATGTTCAAGTTATTATTTCTGAAATTGCAGTAGGTTACATCTACCACTTAAAGATACAGAATTAATAGGGGGTAATAATTAATTTAATATTTTTACAGAATAAAGTACAAAATGTATCTTACAGCATATTTCTGTTCATACAGTTAATACAGGGTTTTTATTATAGTTTACCATTGATTTTTGTCTAATTTTCACCTTGTTAAATATTCTACTTTCTTGTTAGGAAACCATCTGTGCTCAATCACCAATACTCTGCCTCTCATTAGTGCAAAGTGATTAACCTATTGATGATCAATAGTGTCTTATTAAGCCGAAATGACTTACTTAGTGGGACAGCTCGTTGAGGCCTCACTTTTCTCGTTAGAAATTAATACATGCTTTGTATAGGACACTCAGGTCATCCCTCAAAAGAGCCTAAGTGAAGAGTTGGTTTGTATATATTAACCCCATCACTGCCTGTGGAGTTTATGACTAGTGATGAGTAAAATTATGAAAATAAATTGTGAAACTAAGGGAAGTTCTTCACAGCGGAACATAATAAATTAAAGTCGATGGGATTTTCATGCCAACTTTTTTCTATGTCACCTGCAACTTACGATGGTAGATATTTAATAGCACGCATTGCGTGGACATCATAATGCCTAAAGTGTCCCAACACCTACCTATCTTACATCTAATTAAAAAATGAAGTAGGTTTTCTATGTGCTGCTATAACAGCCTCTACACATCTGGAAATTATTCCACTAGATTTTCATATGTGGGATTTGCTGCCATTCAGCTGCAAGAAAATTTTAATTTATGTAATAAAAGACACTAAAGTTTGCCCAGATGCGATCACCTATGGCAACCAATTAGCAGGTAGTATTTATTGGTCATCCATTTAAAAGCAAACATCTCATGGGTTGTAATGGGTTAGTGCCTCTATCAAACTTAGTGCCTTTTCTTATACATGTATGGGATCTGTTAGCCAGAATTCTCAGGGCCTGGGGCTTTCTGAATAATGGATCTTCCATAATTTGGATTTTCATCATTTGTCTGCTAGAAAATCATGTAAACATTTAATAAACCCAAATGGGCTAGTTCTACTTTCAATAATGATTAATTATATCAGGTAAAAGGTACTTTTTTATTAATACAGAAAAAAATTAAATTTGTTTTAAAAATTTGGATTATTTGTATAAAATGGGAGACAGCCTTTACGTAATTCAATCTTTTTGGATAACACGTTTCCGGATAACGGATCCCATACCTGTATATGAGTGTTTGGACACTGGATCATATTTCTTTAAAGGGAATGCAGGGGCTTCTTTAATAACTGCATTCTGCCCAAATGCAGCTGTTTGGGTGTTCTGTGCTGGAAAAATGTATTTAATATTTCCATTAATTAACACCTGAATAATTAACAGGGAGCAGGGGAGAAACACCAGTCGGTGCCCCACTGTCCCGGGTTCCATGTACAGAGAAGGTGTGTGTTGGGCAGGTTTGCCTGTAAAGAGGGCAGATGTAATTGCAATGGCGCAGCAGATGTTATCAGTTGGTGCCCAACAGAGGCCTTTGAGGTGAGTTCCTCCTGTGGCCCCAAGGGTCTCCAGTTCGACATTTCTCAAATAATGACAAATGCTTCCACTCGGCACGCACACCACGACTCAGGAGGATACGGTGAATAAAAGGCTTTTTATTTCCCAAATTCCAAATCTCCCAGGGAGAGGGAGATTTGGAATTTGGGAAATAAAAAGCCTTTTATTCACCGTATCCTCCTGAGTCGTGGTGTGCGTGCCGAGTGGAAGCATTTGTCGAAATTTTCTCCCTCAAGCTGCGGGTTCGGGGCAGAGCACCCGGACCAGACTGTAGGAGCGGTGAGTAGCCTGCTATTACACAGCATTTTTCTTTGGAGGAAGATTTGGGGAAGCGATAGGTCTGGGGCATTTGCACCCGGGCCCACCTTAATTAAGGGTGAGCACCGTGGGTGAAGGACGGGGAGCCATACCTGCGGCCCGTTTATTAAGAAGGACTGGAGCTTACTAAAAACAAATTTATAAAGTCATTTCTCAAATAATACTTTGGTCTTTGGAAGCTGTGGAAAGCATTATAACAAAAACCTGTGTTTATTTTAAAATCCTTCTCTGATTTGTTGTACTACAGTTCCCAGAATACTCCTATCTTGGACTATCCAGGGAGCTGTAGGTCAGCAGTATTTGGGTCATAGTGAAAGTTGAACAAAGCAGTTATAGATGGCTTACATTACATGAAAGAACTCGCCATAGAGAAAACAGCAGCAAAAGGAAAGTTAGCTCAAAGTTTGGCTGACATACCTGGTTTTAAATGTTTTCAGTGGGAAGGGAGAGTGCGAAGCCATCAGAGACACATAAACAGTCGTCAATTACACTGTCACACATCCCCATTAAGGAGGAGAAAGAGAAATTGCATCATTTTTATTTTAATGAGATGTCAGCTCTCCAGCGGGCTGCACCTTGAATACCAATGTTACCTCTATTCAGAGAGGGGACTGACGACCTCCGTCGTTACTTGCCAATTTCTGCCTTTACTTGTGATATATACTGCAAAATTCAGGAGGAACGCTGGGACGAGGCAGAAAGGATTCCTGCTGACTTCTTTCTGCTTTCCTTCTACATTATTCATTGCTCCCGGACCCTTATCTGCATGCACCCCCAGCTGTGAAGACGAGCCAGATATTCAGCATTACTAAATATTTATAGTAGGAGGGAGAGGAAGAAATAGGCCAATACTGCTTGTTAGCTCATTCTCCTTACTGTGCTATATATTGATTTGTACTGCATCAGGTGCTTTTAGTATAGGATTTGCCATTTTTCTCTGAGCAGGACATACTTTTATAAGGAAAAGCATATTGGATGTAAATGTGTAACTATGTGTTACTATGACTCAAGCAGTTACATATGAACAGATTCCAGTAACCTTTGCCTAGGTCTTTTGTAAGGATCATTAAAATGATGTCTATAAATTGACATATGAAATATAACAGGGCCTACTAACAGTAGAAATTTACAGAATGCAGATGTCAATTCCTCCTGTGCTATCCAATTTGTGGGCATACATGTGCATACTTTTATATACTTTCTGTATGCACACCAGCAGTTACCTGCAGTGGGAGAATAATAATGGACTAAGCACATGGCCAAAATTGAGATGTTAGAAGAGTAGGAGTTTCTTTCAACTTTTAGGGGTCCTTTACTAATGTAAGTGCAGGGTGCAAAGTGCAAATTTGGATGCACATTACCATGTTTTTCTTACTCATAATTAAGCATTTCCCCCATAATTCCAGCATTATCGAAACTGCACACTTGCATCTGATGTGTCAGATTGTATGCAATTGTATAAAATTGCATTTTCATAGTGAGGGTTGCATGGAATCTGGCATTGGTACTGATGCAACCCTGGAGCTACTGAGCTACTGCCAATAAATGCAACTATGCTTTATTAATCAGAAGAGACAGAATGAACACATTGGATACAATTATGTTAACAGGGTCAGGGTCCCCCGGGGCTGCCATATCAGGGCCCCCACACCTACCCAGGGGCCCCCTCCCCAGTTGTAGGCTTCCCTCTGCCCTCTCTCACCCCCACCTCCTCTTGGTGCATACCTCATTCATGCTCATTTGAGGGTGGGGCAAGTGGGAGGTCAGGAGAGGATGGGGAGGAGGTCACAATGTGTGGAGAGGGTCTTCGTCGAAGGGGCCCACAAGGGCTGGGCCCTACTGGGTTTTTTCCTAGTGTCTTGCTGGACCAGTCCAACGCTGTAAGTTAATGATTTGCATGCAATGCTCAGCCCACTATGCTATACCCCTAAAGCAGGGGTCTAAGGGATCTACCCATAGACATTTAGTTGGTGATCAGTAGATTTAAAAACACTGCCTACAAACAGCTTGTCTATTTCATGCTTTTCCTTCAGCTATTTATTATGTTAAGGTTATATATGAAATAGTTGTTAAATATAGCAATATACATGTTCCCATAAATCAGAACTAAATTATTGTTTTCCATGGGACAGAATGCTAACAATGGTTTTATGGAAGTAGTGTTGGACTTTGCAGCTTATTCACAATAGCTGGCAACAAGGTTAATGTAAGCTCTAATTAGCACGGCTTAAATACTTTTCTATATGACAGTGTTATGGAAACCAAAGACATCCTAAGATGCAGTTATTATTTTAATGCAGAAATCTGGAAAATATGCAATTCTCATTCCTAATGGACAAGATGGTTATTTGCACCAACATTGCACTTTACACACTTCACTTGTGTTCATAAATGGTCCTATAGTGCACATCACTAAATCCAAAGGGAACCCAGGATGGCGAAAGCAGGTGCAGCGTAAAGGTTTCATTGTGTCAAAACTGCAATAGTTGCCCCAGTTTGCTATAACTTGAACCATACAAGCTGCACTGTGGATGACTCATTTGCTTGCTGTATAGCTTTAGCACATAACCTACTTTTAGATTGTAAGTTCTTTTGGGCAGGGCCCTCTCTACCTCTAGTATTGGTTGTTGTTGTTTTTTGTATGTTTTCTAGTGTGTTGAATTTATGCAACCATTTATTGTACAACACTGCAGAATATGTTGTCTTATAAACAGATGTAATATTAGTAATACTAATAATAACATTTTTCTTGATAGATACGACTTAAAAAAATCCAGAAATTATGATTTGGCTTCTTAAATAAACTAGGACAGAGCATATAAGGGGGGCTTGTGCACTACAGTTGAAGATGGTGTTGAAACACATTCTACAGCTGCACAACTTTTAAAGCCCAAAGGAACCACAAAGCTTTGACTGGCTAGTATTTTTAAAATAATGGAGCAAATTTCATATTGGTGTCTGTAGCTTTGCCCATCTAAACTGGGTGCCATCCTGTGCTTATCTTCTACAAATAGATGGAAAGCTTCTACAAATATAGACTGCAGAGCAAAAAGAGTACAAGGCCTTGCAAAATCAGAATTTTCATTGATCTTGTAATTGGAAGGGGGGGATTATTTGCAATGTCAGCCAGTCTGAAGGGAGAATATATCACCAGCAAAAGTAGCAATTATGTGGGAAGAAATTTGATAAAGTAGTAATTCTACCTCTGTGTCCTTCCATATTACCACTTTTATCCTTGCTGCGATGAATAATATGCTATTATTGGGTGAGCTTGCAAGCAGTTAATGAGACAGTTACTTCTCTACTCATGAACTAAGGGGTAATAACCTTGCCCGCAAAAGTGAAAAGGAAGCTCAAGTCCCAACACCTGTTTTTTGCATTATTTAATAGTGATGTGACGTTTGAGAGGGGATTCCCATGGCTGAAGCCAACAGCCAGCCACCCTCCATGATATTCTACTGTATTATAAAAATATTAAAACGGCATCATTGACGAGAAATCATTGAATGGGCATGTGTCCACTTTTAGAACTGCCAGGGACAGGGACTGATCAGCAATTTGAATACAACAATTATTCTATTAGTTACTGTATATTAAAATACAACCACTATTTATGTTTATTTGGAACTGAGAGCATACTGTATATGTTACTATATATATATATGGTAGTTTCCAGAGGGAATGAGCAGCCATTTACATGCATGTTCTTGTCATTACTACATCTCTTGATTTGTGAAAACACACCATCTTCATTTGGTTCCACTCATTTTACTATATCCACCATTATACCCACTTGATATTCCTTCCCTCTATTTGTTTCCTGCTTGTCATTGTGTCCAGGGGAGTTTGTATACCTCTTGCTGCCCTGAGGCAGCCCTTCATTTGCCATCCCTCCTTACCTTTAAGAGTTCCATCGTGGGTCAAGAGGAGGCCGGATCACTAGTGTAATGAGTGCAATCATACTCTGTGGACTAGCCTTAGGGGCATATTTACTGAAGGGCAAACTGGGTGGGCTTTGTTTGCAAGAATTAGTCAAAATTACTATTTGTAATTACTATCGCCAATTTACTTTGAGTAAGATGCTTTGCTAACGAAAAACCTCAGTGCAAGTATTTATCAAAACGTGAAAAGTTTATCTTTGTTTCCCTTTTCTCTAAAGTCTATTTGACCAGGCAAATGAATAAGCTGAAGCTTCATCCTCAATATTATGTTAGTGACATAATTTCCTATATTCCAAAAAAGTAATTAAAAAAAGATGAAGCTCTGGCGTTTTTTAATATTTCTAAAGTGTGATTATAATTACAAGTTGTAACTGGTTAAATTAATTTATGTTAGGATGGACTCATGGTTTATTTCTCTATTCTCTTGATTTTACTTCCTAAGACATTTGACCTTTATATACCCAATTGGATTTAAATAGACATGCGAATAAGTAAGTTAAAGTTTTGCTAGGAAGAAAGTAATGCTAGAGAAAAATCACTAAGAAAACACAAAACAACATATTTTGAAGAATACATGTAGTCATCACAAATAACATCTGACATAGCTGTATGAAGTTTGGAGAAGATTTCCTAATCTACATTCCCGCAGATTATTTATCAAAAGTAACTCAAAGCAACTGGATTTGCTGAGATATTTTAATGAAGATGTTTCACTCTTCATCCAAGCACCTTCTTCAGTTCAACTGACTGGTGTAGGGGAGTTCTCGGCATATAGACTCTTCCAACAATCCAACCACAACGGCACATTGTAACTCTTCAGAGAGGTTACATCTGAAATTCACAGTGGTGTTGATTGTGTAGAGTTCACCCTCCTATGCTGATCCATTTGCTTCTGGAGCAGTTGTTTTTTCTCCCCAGTGTATAGATCAGTGCACTCATCGCTACACTGGACTGCGTATACCACATTACTTTGTTTTCCCTTAGGAGTTGGATCCTTTGGGTGTACCAGTTTTTGTCTCAGTGTGTTTCTAGGTTTGAAAAACACAGGGATATGGTGTTTGTTGAAAATCCTCCCGAGTTTCTCCTACACTCCAGCTACATATGGAATGACTATGTTTCGCTCACTATGTGTCTCCGGGTCGTTATTTCTTTTGATGTTTCTGTTGAGCTTGGTTGCTTCTGTTTTGACAAAGGCCCAATCTGGGTTGCCACATGCTTTTAAAGCTCCTCTGAAATGTTTATTCTCCTTGTCCTTGGTGTTCTGGCTCTTGACAAGGCAGCTGACACTTTTAGTCAGAGTTGTTCTGCTTCTCCCTTTTTTATGTGATTATTCTTGATGGCAGATTCTGTGGCTGTGATGAGTTCAACTACTGGGATGTGTTGTGGTGTCACTGCATAGTTCAACACCTTGAATAGCACGTCTTTTTCTGGCTGGGTTAGTACCCTATCTGATTGGGTTCTTAACCCATGTCTCTGGTGTTCTTTGGTGCCTCATCTTTCTGCCTCCAGGTTAGCTCTTCTGTCCTTTTCAAACTGCTGCTATTTGACAATAAGGTGGTGAATTTGTTAATTTGTCTATCCTTGCTCTTTATGTGTTGGGCCATCTGAGCATGTTTAACAAAAACAAATACCTTTTCCAGAGTTACATCAGGCAGTTGTTTTGCCAGACTCTGTTCAATGTCCTGATTAAGGGCCTCAATGGTAAAATTGATCTGTCTTACCGATCATTCAGTAGATGTTTTTGGGCTTTTTGTAAAATCTTAATGGCTCTGTGACCTTTTACAGTGGAACCGAGGCGTATGCTACAAGGGGTGATTCCCTGATGTCGGCATCTGAGATTAAATCACAGATGGTTTCGATAGTCTGCCAGTTTTCTTGCTGTTCTTTCATGTTCCCGAACCAGCTTTTTTTTTTAACTCCCCTACACCAGTCAGTTGAACTGAAGAAGCTGCTTGGATGAGCGGTGAAACATCTTCATTAAAATATCTCAGAAAGTTCAGTTGCTTTGAGTTACTTTTGATAAATATACCATGACCTGGATGAATGAGAATCTTCATAGTCTCCCACAGATTATTTTTCTTCTGCTACTTTGCCTGCCACCAAAAGCATAAGCATTTTCTCCATTTAGGTGCAGGCAGACACAGGGGATTATGGACAAAAAAAGCATTTCACAGCTGATATCTGCCACAGCTACCTGCACCTGAGCAGAGTCAGTGGTCCCAGGCACATAAGCCAGAATAGCAGCAAAGGAGGAGCAGAGATCTGCCTAGTGTGGTCCTAGCTTAGACATATTTTTACCAAAAATATAGACACAATGCTAATTGTCAATTAATATAGGTTCTGACTACATGGAGTAAGTGTTTTTAGCATCTTTATTAAGCCCTGTAGGATCAGCTTACTATGATGACTATGACAGATGTATCCTCACTTTCTGTTGATGTGGCAACTTTGAAGGAATGGAGCATTACTGTTTTAATAGAGCTGGACACCTGTACTATATTTTAGGTTCAATATCAAAAGCATTATTTAGCCATATTATATGAAAGGCTTTAGCTCTCCTTTAATATTGTTCAGTACAGCTAACTGTGCATAACTACTGCAATAGCAGCAGAGGCTTTCAGACTAGCTTAGCAGAATTTGGAATGGATGGGAGCACTTAGCAAAAATAATGATATAGATTATGTAAGTCAATTAAAAGGTATCAGTAACTACAACTTTCCTTTTCCAGCAAACAGTGCTCTTGAAATAAAACCCAAAAATCCATTATAGTTTTGTATTACGCCTGTATATTGGCTTCTTCAATCACTAAAATTTCATTTCGGCATGTTCATTGAAAATAGGACTCCCAGGAAATGCGAGGACCCCTACTTGATGGTGGCAATCACTATCCAGAACATCATTATTCTTTTTTTTTGTTCATGCACAAAAAGTTTTCCGCATTTTGATAACTGTCATAAGGTCCTCAGTAGGCAGTTTAAAAAGTGATGTCATAATTCATGAATACACAGTACGGCTTCTAAACCAGTAAAAAAAAAATAACAGTTTAAGCTGCACAATGAGGATTGGAAAACAAGGTTCTCTGCTTGATTACATTTCTGTTCAATACACAATGAACAATACAGATTACATTTAATTAAAAAGAGAAACAAAACCCTGGAAAATCTCAGAGCAAAAGCTCCACAAACAGAAATAATAAAATTAAACCAAGCCACGTTGTCTGTATACAGCTGGTTTTATTTATTTATATATATATAAATTTATATATATATATATATATCAAAAAAGCAAAAAATACAGCACCATGGGACTTACTGTGAGAAAAGTTGTTTGTATTATATCAAAACATAGTGTATCCAACCGACGTTTCGGTCCCCATTGGGACCTTTTTCAAGGTATACATACTGGTTACAAATCACCTCTTAAATAACCTCCACCTACATCATTAATCATGTGCCAGTGACATCATTGTGCAATTAACTATTGCTTAGCTGGTTTTATCCAACATACATTAAGTAAGTGCTCTTGCAGTTATATAAATAGATAAATACCTCATAAAAGATAAATATGTGCTAAAATCTGTGTTAGTTATGTGTTTAAAACTTACTTAAAAACAATTTTGTACTTGTCACTTGCCAAATACATTTAAGATACAAACCTAATTTGCCTTCGTTCTTTACATATAGGTGTATGCCAAAGAATTTTTTCCATTGAATAGTAACAATTAAATCTCCTGTATAAATAGTTAAATAAATCAACACTCCTTCCACTGAATGGAGTGAGCTTAAATCACCACTATATTAAGAGCAAAGGCACAAGAAGTTATATTCCAAAGCAAAAAATTAGATAATTCATTCCACTGAACGACCAGGGTTTATCTATTGGTAAGAAAGCAATTCAAATGTAGTGCAGTGTTCAGTCCCTTGGGGGCCACACATTCCAGTTCATGTGTTCAGAACGCCTCTTTCTGCAGCAATAAACGATTAATATCCCCTCCCCTGCGTGGAATCTTGATGCAATCGATTGGCATGCACTTAAAGGCCGAAATGGGATGTTTAGCTTGCATCCAATGTT